>CM077162.1:137849321-138449321 GCA_039583875.1 Platanthera guangdongensis | reverse complement strand
TGCCAAGCGAAATAGTAGGTAGGGGTTGTAAAAATAATTTTGATAAAAGATTTTGAGAGCAATGGTAATAGCTTGATATTTTCTATATTTTAACAAGATTGAAGTAATGATAATTACAGTCTAAAATTGTTTGGTGAACATAATATGATAGCTTCTATTGTATATATATGTATTTCTTTTGATATATTAAAGCAGGCTTGCTAAAACACTAACTCCGATTGTAGTGAAATTTTACAAGGTAGGTTTAACAAGTTTATTCCGGATATTTATATCTATCTAGTTATGAGAAGGAGTAGTAAATTTGAAAATTGAATAAGTTGCATTTTTATCAACTCAGATTTTTGGAATATATTTACAAAGTATGGTTTTGAAAATTTTGACTTGTTTTGGATGAGTAATAAAATAAACAATGTTTTTATTTTAAAAGGAAAGATATAATATAAAAGTGATACAAAATTGCAGCTAAAAGCACCCCCATACTTATTTTAGGCATATGTATGAAGAGAAAAATATGTATAGAATATACAAAAGCATAAAAGATGGAAATATACAAGTGAATTTATATTTCGAGGTTATGGAGTAGTGTTAGGGTTTCAGGTTCTTTTTGAAAAGGGTCCCCAGTCAAATATAGTTTTAAACGGTGCCCGTTTACTTTGAAAGTTCCTAGTTCAGGGTTAGAAATAAGAACGGTCCCATATGGCCAGATTTGTTTAACTGTATAGGGTCCGGTCCATCGGGATTTTAATTTTCCTGGAAATAATTTAAGACGTAAGTTATATAGTAGGACAAGATCACCTGGTGAAAAAGATTTTGGAAATTTAATTTTCCTATCATGATAAAACTTAGATCGCTCTTTATAAAATTTATTATTTTCATAGGCGTTTGCACGCCATTCCTCAAGTTCATTGAGTTGAAATTTACGTTGTTCGGCAGCTAAGTTTGTATCTAAGTTAAGGAATTTTAGCGCCCAGTATACGCGATGTTCTAATTCTACAGGTAGGTGGCATGTCTTTCCATATACTAAACGATAAGGTGTACAACCGATCGCAGTTTTGAATGTTGTACGGTAGGCCAAAAGTGCATCATCTAATTTGAGGGACCAATCTTTTCGATTGGTATCTACAGTCTTTTCTAATATGCGATTTAGTTCTCTATTGACTACCTTGAAAGATATGGTACCTAAACACCTAGAGGGGGGGGGGTGAATAGGTGACCTAATCCTTTTCTAACTTTGTTGGCAGCCACTTAGTTAAATCACAGAGTTCTAACTACTTTTGCACAGCAAACAGCAATAACAAAACATACACAGCAAACAGCAATAACAAAACATACATCCACACAGTGTTTTATAGTGGTTCCCCAAGATATGGGTACATCCACTTTCCCCCTTCGCCTATCTAGCAGTGTACTAGATTCGGCCAAACTCCTGCACTGTCTCAGAACCCAAATTGGTTCCTACACCTCAGGCACAAAGCCTTACAACTCAGCTTTATCCCAAAGCCTACACTCAGCCAATCAAGGCCTACACTCAGCCAATCCAAGGCCTACACTCAGCCAACAAGGCCTACACTCAGAGATCACAATCTCCTACACTCAGGCTAACAAGCCCTACCCTCAGCCTTTATAATTATAGGCTTACAAATCAATCAGATCCAAAGGATCCTACAAGTTAAAAAGATATTACAAATTATAACTCTACAACTCAGAAAGATAAGAGGGGAGTTGAGAGATTCTTGATGAGTTCTTGGAAGAACTCAGCTGGATCCAATCTGACTTAGCTTTCTTCAAAGCTTCTTGAGTAGAACTGAATAAGACTGAATCCTCTGCAGTTGTTCCTTGACCTCTGCTTCTTAAGAATCAGAATTGAATCTGAATCCTTCTTCTCAACCTAGTTCCAGAGGCTGATTTCTTGGATGGAGCCCTCTCTCTCCAACTTCTTAGATCTACACTTAGACTGTAAGATCTTCTTGTATTGATACTCTGTGTACCACTTTTCTGATTACTTGAATAATCTGTACCACTTGTTAATCACTTGATCAACTCTTTCAACAACAGTTTCTGTAAACTGTGGGTGCCTATTTATAGGCCTTCTTCATGGTAACCGGCTGGTCCGGTTCATAACTGACTTCTGACATCTCTGACAGTTGCTGTAGACCGGCTGGATCGGCAGCTGTCATGTCAACCAGTCACTTCTTGAAAATCTCTAATCAGTCAGTAAGTGTCGAGACTTTCTGTCTTTAAGTGTCGACACTTATAGACCAAGTGTCGACACATGCTTTGTAAGTGTCGACACAAGTCTACAAGGTGTCGACACATATCCTTGTATGTCTCGACACAGATTCTTCTTCATGTGTCGACACTGAAATTGAGTGTTGACACAAGTACTTGTTCTTCTAGCTTTTGCTGAATTCTTCTATGTGTCGACATATCTCCTTTGTGTCGACACATCTTCTTGTGTTGAATCTGTCAAGTGTCGACACTGCATCTTGGTGTCGACACATAGTCTTCTATGTTGAATCTTGCTGAGTGTCGACACAGCTCCTTATGTCGACACACCTTCTTGTTGTTGAGACTTCAGCTGAGTGTCGACACATTCCCATAGTGTCGACACTTGTACTTAGAATAATTTGTTGTTCTTTCTGTTCTTTGCTAAGTGTCGACACAGCTCCATGTGTCGACACTTTCTTCAAGTGTTGAGTCTTCAGCTGTGTGTCGACACATTGTTCTGGGTGTCGACACATACTTCAAATGTTGACTCTTCTGTTGAGTGTAGACACATTATGTTGAGTGTCGACACATGCTTCAAGTGCTGACTTTTCTGCTTAGTGTCGACACATTGTGTTGAGTGTCGACACTTGTACTTAGACTCTCCAGACTTTTGCTGAGTGTCGACACAGCTCCAAGTGTCGACACTTTCTGGTGTAGACACAGCTTCACTGGGTGTCGACACAGCTCCTTGTGTCGACACTTTCTGTCTGCACTTTTCTTCACTGAGTGTCGACACAGCTCCAAGTGTCGACACTTTCTGTCTGGTGTCGACTCTGCATCCCAGGTGTCGACACAATGACTCCAAGTGTCGACACATCTTGTCTGGGTGTCGACACAAGTCTTCTTAAGTGTCGACACTTTCCCTCTGGGTGTCGACACATGGACTTAGAAACTTTTTGCTTCAGTCCAGTACTTTCTTAACCTGCACAAGTAACTCAAACATACATCAAATACATTATGATGTATATCATTGAGTTGGGTGAGGCTTCTTTAAATCAGGTATATTTGACCAATGTACCCAACAATCTCCCCCTATTTAGAGAAGTCATAACCCTTAGTCAATGATATACACCATCCATAATTAAAATTACAAAAAGATGTATAGCAGATTACATTCAGCAGGGTAAACATAAACATGTAGAAATACACACATGTATACACATTCATCATTTCAGAACAATCAAGAAATAGACACATTTACAGAACAATCATGAAATATATTTATCATATATTGTTCTAACATTTTTCTTATACATCTTCAATGTTTTACAAAAATGTTTTACATTAAAAAAAAGATTGCAACATAATCTTCAAGTAAAATCCTAATCTATTTCTGATCAGGTTCCTTGATAACAATTCCCTTTCCAGCTTGGACTTGAGCTTTGAAAGGGGCTTCAACAGTTGCAGCATCAGCAGGCTTCTTTCCTTTTAAGTCCTTCTTCTTCAGCTCTTCTGCTTTGATTTTCTGTCTCTCAAAATAGTGATATGGCTTGGGGAAGTACTTGCTAGGCTCCACAGCAGTAGGAGGTAGCTTTCCCATCTTAGCCTTCCTTCTGAATTGTACTATAGCCTCCTGCCTGATCTCATGCTTTCTCCATTCTGCCTCAGAGAACCATTTGTTCCTGTCATTCATGTTGTCTTTGGCAGCTTTCCAGGCAGTTAGAATTATATTTCTAGAGGTAGGGCTCCATTGTTCAAAATCTGGCTTTTGTTCTGCTTGTTCCCTAAACCTCTTCTTTGACAACCTTGTCTCTTCTTCTTTGTTCAGAGCCTCTTGCAGAGCTTCAGAAATAGGTTGAACAACCTTCTCAATATGAACATTGGCCTTGCCCTCAGTTGGGCTATACATTGTGCTGACATCTGCTTGAACCATGTCAAAATCTGGAGGTGGATAAATCGCTTGAGCTACTTCTGCTGGCTCACCTCCAAGATATGCAGTTTGAATTCCTGATTCAGCCATATTATCATCATCACAAAGTGGAGGATAGCCCAGTGTAGCTCTGATGGAGTTAGATATCCATTTGGCATGGTCAGAACTAGCTTTGACTAATACTCTCTCCCCCTTTATGACTTCTCTGGCCATATGGTCTCTGACAGCATCCTTTTGAAATCTTATCTGACTATCCAAGTACCTGATTCCCTCTTTAAAGTAAGGTCTGAGCTTAGTGAGCTGTTCAGAGATGGCCTTCTGGGAATCTTGAATTGCAGTCTTGACAGCAGTAATCTCAGCTTGAAATACCTTATCAAAGTCAGCCTTAGCAGCAGCAGTAGATGTTGAAGGTTCAGCAGTCTTATTCTGCAACTCAATGACTATAGCATTATGGGAGGCAGTCAAATTATCATTCATTCTTAACTGATTCTCCAGCACATATCCTTGCTTTAATGCTATATCATCTACCTGAGCCTTGATCTTCTCCTGGTGAGTTGCCAAATAGACTACTGCATTCCCACCCTTGTGGAAGCAGTCAGTCATCTCCTTCTTGTTCAGGTTCATTTCAAACCTTATAGATTTTATATCTTGTGCAAGATCAAACTGTAGGGACTTGTGCCCTTCATCCACATAAGCCTCTATTGCCTTCCTTTGCTCATCTAACTTGATCTACATGGCAATCATCATAGCACTATAATCAACTGTTGGAGCTTGTTGAACTATAGGCTGTGGGGCTATAGATTGCAGAGCTTTCTTATAACTCTGGCTTCTCCTCTTGAAGACATAGAGTTTCTTCTTCTTGGCCCTAGCACTCTCGTCATCTTCAGAGGCAGAAGTGCTGGCAATATCAAACCTGTCCTTAGGGCTTTGAGGCTTCTCAGGTTGCACATCAGGTGCTTGCTCAGTTTCTAGCCTAATAGGCTCTTCCAGAACTGTCAGTTGCTCCCCCTCAGCAGCAGCACTCTTATCTTCAGCAGCAGTATCCCTGTCCATATCAAAATCTTCTTGATCTAGATTTAGGAATAAATCCTCCATTGTATATTCAGGTGGAGATGGAGCTGGAGACAGTCTTTGCTCTTCAACCACTGACTCAGGTACCACTTCTTGTTCAGCAGATTTGTCTTCTAAAACAACATCTGGAACTTGACTGTCTAGCTGAGTTTGCTGATGGACATCAGAAAAATTAGCATCTTCTATAATATAGTCTAAAGTTTTTAGGTCAGTGAGTACCTCTTGGATAATGATGGTGGCTTGCTCACTGTCCAGAGTAGATGGTTCTTCTACTACTGGAGGCTCCCCCTGGATCTCAGCATTATCTGCAGCAGCAGGGGTCTTCTCTGCAGCCTCATCCTCTTGGTTATTAGGAGTGAAGACAACATGTTCTTCACTATCAGAACTGCTGGAGGACTCTTGTGCCACAGCAGCAGTTTTTCTCTTCTTCTTAGGAGGAATCTCCTTCTCAGTAACTGGCTTCTCTGGGGTTGCCACTTCCTTGGACAACACCCTGTCCCATCTGGAAAATATCCTTTGGTCCATCTTCCTCATGTGGTTGATCTTGCTTCCAGCAGCATTGCTCATTACCTCTGGTATTGTACCAGCTAGGTAGAGACTGATAATTCTGCCCAGATTGGGCTTCTTCAAGCTTTCCTTGATCTTGTCAAAAACCACTAGAGACCAGTCTGTTCTTAGAGTAAAGATTATTTTGGTCATAATTTCAAACATAGAGGCAGACACCCTGTCATGCCCTCCTGGCTTACTGAGAATAACCTTGCCCACAATTTCAGACATGAATTTTCCTTGACTGTTCATGCCTTTCCTGTTGAATACCGAGCCTATCTTCATCTTGGGATCAAGACCACACCAGGTTAAAGCTTCCCTGGTCTTTGAAGCAGTTACTTCTTCTTCATCTTGAGTCTTGGGTAGCTGGAGTACCTTCCTCAGACTTTTTGGAGAAATCTTGACATTAGATCCATGAACTCTGGATTTGATCCTGTATCCAGATTCATCTACAGCAGCTCCATTAAGGAATTCAAGAACTTCCTTCTTCCAAATCTTTGTTGGTTCTGAAACCAAGTATTCTAGTCCAGAATTAGCGACTAGGGTTATCACCGATTGGATTTCTTGATCTGCGTCGTCAAACGCGCCGCGCACCAGCTCATAGCCCTCGTTCACGTTCTCCTCAAGCTTGGGTGCCATTAGGGTTAGGATAATTTGTCTTTATAAAAGAGAAGTGTCGACACTGTAGTTTTGGTCTCGAAACTTTGAAAGCGTGTCGACAAACAAAGACAGAACCCTATTTATACCTTTCTGATTTTGAAGATGAACAGGCGGGACAGCTAACTCAACATGTGTCGACACTGACTTATAATGTCTCGACACATATGTGTCAACACAAGTTTAGTCAACTGATTTTATGTGTCGACACATGGTTATGTGTCGACACAACATATCTCGATACTTTGTCGAGACTTTACTTAGAAGATTCTGAGTAAAACTTAAGTGTCGACACCATATTGAATGTGTCGACACCTACTTGACATGTGTCGACACTAACATTCTGAAGTGTCGACACCACATTCCTAGATGTGTCAACACCTTTTTTCTGAAGTGTCGACACCACTATTCTGTGTCGACATAGACTTGTCTATGTGTCGACACCGTTTTACTTAGTCAATTTTCTATTCTGTAAACTTAGTCTAAGTTTATCATTCCTAGTTCAATTTTGAATCTATTGAACTTAGCTTCTTCTAGGGGCTTAGTAAACATGTCAGGTATCTGATTATCAGTTTTAACATATTCAAGTGAAATATCTTCTCTTTCTACATGTTCTCTAAGAAAGTGATATTTAATCTCAATATGTTTTGTTCTACTATGAGATACAGGGTTATTAGCTATTGAAATAGCACTTGTAGAATCACAGTAAAGTGGAGTTCTACTTACCTGAAATCCATAGTCCTCTAGCTGATGTTGAATCCACAGAAGTTGAGCACAGCAACTTCCTGCAGCCACATATTCTGACTCAGCTGTGGAGATTGCCACACTAGTCTGCTTTTTGCTGCTCCATGAAATTAGTCTTCCACCTAGGAATTGACAGGTTCCAGTAGTGCTCTTTCTATCCTGTTTGCATCCTGCAAAGTCTGCATCTGAATAACCTGTTAGATCAAAGTCTCCATTCCTAGGGTACCAGAGGCCTAGATAGGGAGTGCCCTTTAGATATCTCAAAATTCTCTTGACAGCAGTCAAGTGAGACTC
Source organism: Platanthera guangdongensis (assembly GCA_039583875.1). Taxonomy (NCBI): domain Eukaryota; kingdom Viridiplantae; phylum Streptophyta; class Magnoliopsida; order Asparagales; family Orchidaceae; genus Platanthera; species Platanthera guangdongensis. Next base: position 138,441,871 of record CM077162.1, on the reverse strand, counting down.
TTTAGGGCAGGCTTGATACCTTGCACAAACACATGTAGCATACATGATGTCTGGTCTACTAGCAGTCAAGTATAATAGGGAGCCAACTATCCCTCTATACAAGGTTTCATCTACAGGTTTTCCTGCATCATCCTTGCTAAGAGACATACTTGACCCCATAGGAGTCTTCATGGTACTCGATGAATCCATACCATACTTCCTTATGAGTTCTAGGGTGAACTTTGACTGACAAATGGACAAACCACTCTCAGTCTGTTTAACTTGGAGACCCAAGAAAAACTTCAGCTCTCTCATACTACTCATTTCAAACTGACCTTGCATAAGTTTTGCAAATTTTTTGCAAAGGCTGCTTTCAGTAGACCCAAATATAATGTCATCTACATATATTTGGACTAGTATGACTTTGCCTCTAGATTCCCTAAGTAATAGAGTCTTATCTATTTTCCCCCTTGAGAACTTGTTCTCAACGAGGAAACTAGATAGGGTTTCATACCAAGCCCTAGGGGCTTGCTTTAATCCATATAAAGCTTTTCTAAGTCTATATACATAATGAGGTAGAGTTGGATCAACAAAACCTGAAGGCTGCTCCACATAGACTTCTTCTTTCAAATTACCATTTAGGAATGCTGACTTGACATCCATTTGGTATACCTTGAATCCTTGATAGGTTGCATAGGCCAAGAACATTCTTATGGCTTCCAGTCTGGCTACTGGAGCAAAGGTTTGATCAAAATCAATACCTTCTTCTTGCCTATATCCTTTAGCAACCAGTCTAGCTTTATTCTTAATGATGACACCTTGTTCATCCATCTTATTCCTGTAGATCCACTTAACTCCTATTACATTGTGGTCTTTAGGTTTAGGAACAAGTTCCCAAACCTTGCACCTCTTGAACTGATTAAGCTCTTCTTGCATTGCTTCAGTCCATTGTGGATCCATTATTGCTTCTTCAAATCTTTTAGGTTCAACTTGAGACAAAAAGCTGGAATAGATTGCAGCATTCATGTTTCTACTCCTGGTTTGTACTCCTTGTCTTGGATCTCCAATAATCAGCTCTACTAGATGATCTCTAAGATGCCTGTGGGCTGGAGGCATCCTCACTTCAGGTTGAACCACTTCAGCATCTGCATCATGCTGTATTCCTTGGATTTCTTCAGCAATTGGCACATGTAGTTCTCCCCCTGGACAGCAGCTACTCTCCTCTCCTTGCTGTCTTGCAGCAGGCACTTCTTCTATAGTCAGCTTGTCCATTGTCTTTGTCAAACCTGTGGGGCTGCATACATTGCTAGACAACTCATTATTAATAAGTTTAGTCTCATCAAAAACTACATGCACTGATTCTTCTACAACTTGTGTAGTCAAGTTGTAGACTCTATAAGCCTTACTATTATTGATGTACCCAACAAAAATTCCCTCTTGGGACTTGGCAGCAAACTTAGTTATGTAAGACTTCCCATTGTTAAGTATGTAGCATTTACAACCAAAGATCCTAAAATAGGATAGGTTTGGTTTCCTGCCTTTCACTACTTCATAGGGGGTCTTGTTTAGCCCTTTAGTGATGGTAGCCCTATTTATAACATGACATGCAGTGTTAACTGCTTCAGCCCAGAAATACTCAGGCAGTGTTGTATCACTTAGTAGGGTTCTACCAGCTTCTATCAAGGTCTTATTTTTCCTCTCAGCAATGCTATTTTGCTGAGGTGTTCTAGGTGAAGAGAATTCTTGAAATATCCCAAAGTCTTCACATAGTTTTGTCATGCTTTCAGATTGAAACTCAGTACCATGGTCACTTCTAATTTTGACCACAGTACTATTAAGTTCATTCTGAATTTGCTTGACAAAGCTGTAGAAGACACTAGGTATTTCAGATTTCTGTCTTAAGAAGAACACCCACGAAAACCTTGAGTAGTCATCTACAACTACAAGGGTATAGACCTTCCTACCTAAGCTGTGAACTGGCATTGGACCAAAGAGATCCAAATGCAAGAGGTACAAACACCTCACAGCATCTTTGTTATCTATGCTTGTAAAGGTGGATTTAGTCTGCTTGCCCTTTTGACAAGCTGAGCAAATGCCATCTTTAACACACTTAACTTGAGGACCATTCCTCACTAACTCTTTACTAAAGAGTTTGCTAATTATCTTGTAGTTAAGATGGGCCAGCCTCTTGTGCCATTTGACACAATGAGAGACTGTCTCATCAGCTACAAGACAAACTGGAGAACCATTGTTCTCAATCATAATGTCTAGGCAGTAGACATTTCTCTTCCTATAACCTGTCAAGATGATCTCTTGATCACTTGACCTCTTGATATGACAACCATTTTTAATAAATGAGATGTCATACCCTACATCACTTAACTGACTTATACTTATTAGGTTGTGTTTCAACCCTTTAACATAAGCCACTTGAGTAATGGTAACTAAGTTTGAAGAAATGTTACCAAACCCTTTGATGATTCCTTTTTCAGAACCACCAAAGGTCACTTTAGGACCATTTTTGATTGGAATGTAGTCCTTCAGTAGTCCCCTAGTTCCAGTCATATGTCTGGAACATCCACTGTCCAAGTACCATGTAGGGGTATGGCCACTTGGACTCACCTGCAAAACAGATTAATGGACCTTAGAACCCAAAGCAATCTTGGGTCCTTGGTACGTGTTAGTCTGTAACTTGACAAAGCTACCTACTGGATTTCCACCAGGTAGCTTGCTACTCACCTTCGCACTGGCATTGTACCAACAGTCCATTGCAAAATGGCCAATCTTGCCACAGCACCAGCATTCAAACTTGTTGTACCTTTGCTTAGTTACTGCATTGGCTGTCTTGACTACAACAGGTTTGTTGAATGTTGGGGCTTCGCCCTTGGACTTAGACTTGGACTGCTCAGTCCCTGCAGGTCTAACAAAACCCAGTCCAGCCTTGCCTTTATGATGAACAAATTCATCAATTAAAGGTAGCACTGATTTAGGTTTTGAAAACCTAGCAACAAGCTCTCTTTCTTTCTGAAGATTGATCTCCAGTCTCTTAATTTGATCATTCTTATAGGTGATAGTTCCCATCTGAATCACAGTAATGTGTTTCAGCCTGGCTACCTCATTCAGTTTTTGATCAAATTGTTTCTCAAAATCTGTTGCAACAACCTTGAGATCTGCAATCTCCTTTGTCTGACTTTTGGCTAGGGTCTTGCTTTTCTTGTAGGCTTGCAACAGTACCTTATATTCATCTATGAGCTGATGAATATCTTCCTCAGACTCAGATATATTCTCATCACTTGATGAAGAAAAATCTGATTCTGAACTAGAACAAGAAACTGAATTTAAACTTGAACTTTGTACCTGACTGGGTCCTGGCTGCTCCAGGATTTTGGCACTCTCTGTCAAAGCCATTAGCCCTTGGCAATGACTGTCTTCTTGTTCATAAATTGATTCCAAGATCTGCATGAATTCTTCCTCTTCTTCTTCTGCAAACAGTCCTATGTAGGCTTCAGCCTCAGACTCAGTTTCTGAAGAAGAGATATCTGATAGAGTCTTTTCCTTCTTAGCAACAAAAGACTTTTCTTTCTTCCCTTTGAAGTGAGTCTTTTTCCTGTCACCAGATTCCTTTCTCTTCTCTGGACAATCTACAATAACATGGCCCTGTCTATTGCAGCAATAGCAAACAATCTTTGAACCAGTTGCCTTGCTTGATTTTGTCCTTTTCTTGTCATTCTTTGAAGACCTCTTTTTCTGATAAGAGTCTTCCTTTCCTTGTGATGTAGAAGGCCTTGACCTCCACTGTTTCTTTTTCAAAAACTTCTGAAAGTGTCTAGTAAAAGCAGCAAAGTCTTCATCACTTTCACTGCTCTTTGACTTTATGCTGACAGACTCATCAGACTCTGATTCAACTACCTCTGGAGGTGGAGTTGAAGACTTATTCCTGCACTTTCTGGGAACTTTTGTCTTGAAAGCAACAGTTCTTTCTTTGTGCTCAGTCCTTGTTGATTTCTCCTCCTCTTTTCTCACTGTTAACTGCATTTCATAAGACAATAGTTTGCCAAACAGTGTGGGAGGAGGAATTTCCCCCAACTTAGCCATTTCTCTTATGGCACAGATCTTAGTGTCCCAATCTTTGGTTAGGGACCTTAAGAACTTGTCATTTAGTTCATAGTTAGTGAACTCTCTTCCATAAGACATGAGTTCATTAACTATCCTGTAAAATTTCTTATAGCACTCAGTGATGCTATCACCCTTTCCTTGCCTAAAGCTCTCATACTCCTGATTTAGCAAGGACTTCCTATCTTGCCTAACTTCTTCAGAACCTTCCATATACACAATGAGAGTATCCCACATCTCTTTTGCTGTCTTGCAGTGAATTAAGTTCTGAAAAGTGGCATCATCAATGGCACTCACTATTATGTTTTGTGCCCTCTTGTCCATGGTGGCCAGGACAATTTCATCCTTAGTCATCTCAGAGAAATCCTTTGGAGTTCTCTGATTTGCATCCAATACTGAAATCTTCATTGGCACATAAGGCCCTTCCTTAACTGTGATGTAGATTCTAGGGTCAGAGGCTTTCATAAATAGCCTTACCCTTTCTTTCCAGATCCCAAAGATCTCCTTCCTGCATATGGGTAATTTCATGGAACCCAATTCCTTGTGATTCTCATAAGAACCCATGTTTCTTGATTTTCTTGATTTTCTTGATTTTCTTGATTTTCTTGAATCTGTGTTTTCCCTTACACTGAATCTGCCAAACAGGATCTCCTCAGACTGTTAGTCCTTGTTTTGAGTAACCTCCCTCTGATACCACTTGAAAGATATGGTACCTAAACACCTAGAGGGGGGGGGGTGAATAGGTGACCTAATCCTTTTCTAACTTTGTTGGCAGCCACTTAGTTAAATCACAGAGTTCTAACTACTTTTGCACAGCAAACAGCAATAACAAAACATACACAGCACAATCACAGCATAGCACACAGTGTTTTATAGTGGTTCGCCAAGATATGGGTACATCCACTTTCCCCCTTCGCCTATCTAGCAGTGTACTAGATTCGGCCAAACTCCTGCACTGTCTCAGAACCCAAATTGGTTCCTACACCTCAGGCCCAAAGCCTTACAACTCAGCTTTATCCCAAAGCCTACACTCAGCCAATCAAGGCCTACACTCAGCCAATCCAAGGCCTACACTCAGCCAACAAGGCCTACACTCAGAGATCACAATCTCCTACACTCAGGCTAACAAGCCCTACCCTCAGCCTTTATAATTATAGGCTTACAAATCACTCAGATCCAAAGGATCCTACAAGTTAAAAAGATATTACAAATTATAACTCTACAACTCAGAAAGATAAGAGGGGAGTTGAGAGATTCTTGATGAGTTCTTGGAAGAACTCAGCTGGATCCAATCTGACTTAGCTTTCTTCAAAGCTTCTTGAGTAGAACTGAATAAGACTGAATCCTCTGCAGTTGTTCCTTGACCTCTGCTTCTTAAGAATCAGAATTGAATCTGAATCCTTCTTCTCAGCCTAGTTCCAGAGGCTGATTTCTTGGATGGAGCCCTCTCTCTCCAACTTCTTAGATCTGCACTTGTACTGCAAGATTTTCTTATATTGATACTCTGTGTACCACTTTTCTGATTACTTGAATAATCTGTACCACTTGTTAGTCACTTGATCAACTCTTTCAACAACAGTTTCTGTAAACTGTGGGTGCCTATTTATAGGCCTCTTCATGGTAACCGACTGGTCCGGTTCATAACTGACTTCTGACATCTCTGACAGTTGCTGTAGACCGGCTGGATCGACAGCTGTCATGTCAACCAGTCACTTCTTGAAAATCTCTAATCAGTCAGTAAGTGTCGAGACTTTCTGTCTTTAAGTGTCGACACTTATAGACCAAGTGTCGACACATGCTTTGTAAGTGTCGACACAAATCTACAAGGTGTCGACACATATCCTTGTATATCTCGACACAGATTCTTCTTCATGTGTCGACACTGAAATTGAGTGTCGACACACGTACTTGTTCTTCTAGCTTTTGCTGAATTCTTCTATGTGTCGACACATCTCCTTTGTGTCGACACATCTTCTTGTGTTGAATCTGTCAAGTGTCAACACTGCATCTTGGTGTCGACACATAGTCTTCTATGTTGAATCTTGCTGAGTGTCGACACAGCTCCTTGTGTCGACACACCTTCTTGTTGTTGAGACTTCAGCTGAGTGTCGACACATTCCCATAGTGTCGACACTTGTACTTAGAATAATTTGTTGTTCTTTCTGTTCTTTGCTAAGTGTCGACACAGCTCCATGTGTCGACACTTTCTTCAAGTGTTGAGTCTTCAGCTGTGTGTCGACACATTGTTCTGGGTGTCGACACATACTTCAAATGTTGACTCTTCTGTTGAGTGTCGACACATTGTGTTGAGTGTCGACACATGATTCAAGTGCTGACTTTTCTGCTTAGTGTCGACACATTGTGTTGAGTGTCGACACTTGTACTTAGACTCTGCAGACTTTTGCTGAGTGTCGACACAGCTCCAAGTGTCGACACTTTCTGGTGTAGACACAGCTTCACTGGGTGTCGACACAGCTCCTTGTGTCGACACTTTCTGTCTGCACTTTTCTTCACTGAGTGTCGACATAGCTCCAAGTGTCGACACTTTCTGTCTGGTGTCGACTCTGCATCCCAGGTGTCGACACAATGACTCCAAGTGTCGACACATCTTGTCTGGGTGTCGACACAAGTCTTCTTAAGTGTCGACACTTTCCCTCTGGGTGTCGACACATGGACTTAGAAACTTTTTGCTTCAGTCCAGTACTTTCTTAACCTGCACAAGTAACTCAAACATACATCAAATACATTATGATGTATATCATTGAGTTGGGTGAGGCTTCTTCAAATCAGGTACATTTGACCAATGTACCCAACATACCTCCACTTGGCCGCTTGTTTGGGGGTGATAAGCGGTAGCGAGTTTATGAGTAACTCCATATTTGGCTAACACTTTAGCCATCTGGGTGTTACAAAAATGAGTACCTCGATCGCTAACTATAGCCCTAGACGTGCCAAAACGTGAAAACAAGGTTTTCAGAAATTTAACGACGACTCTCGCGTCAGCGGTGGGAAAAGCTTGCGCTTCAGCCCATCGTGAAACGTAATCGACCGCTACTAAGATATAACGATTTTTAAAAGAAGGAGGTAAAGGGCCTACAAAATCTATTCCCCATAGATAAAAAATTTCACATTCTAAGTAAAAGTTTTGGGGCATTTCGTCCCGACGGGAAATGTTACCTGACCGTTGGCAGCGGTTGCAAACGCTTACCAATTTTTGAGCGTCCTTGAATAAAGTAGGCCAAAAGAATCCTGCTTCAAGGGCTTTACGTGCAGTCCGGTTGGATTGATAATGTCCGTCGGTTGGTCCTTCATGGCAGTGCCATAGTACTTTTAGTCCTTCCTCGTTCGAAATACATCTTCTAATTACTTGGTCGGCACAGACTCGGAATAAATACGGGTCTTCCCAAAAGTAGTTTTCAAGTCAGAAAAGAATTTCCTCTTTTCTTGAAGTGAAAAAGCTTTCGGAAGGACTCGGGCTACTAAATAGTTAGCCAAGTCTGCGAACTAAGGAGTAGAAGAGTTTGTTACCTTTTCGAATGCGAGGAGACTTTCTTCAGGGAATTTATCTTCGATGTCGGCCTCCACGAGTGTATCTGTTGCAGCATTCTCTAGTCGAGAAAGATGATCGGCTGCCAAATTCTCTGCGCCTTTCTTATCTCGGATCTCTAAATCAAATTCTTGTAATAAGAGAATCCAACGTAATAAACGGGGTTTTGCATCTGCCTTAGTTAGTAAATATTTTAAAGCAGAATGATCCGTAAAAACTATAACTTTTGATAGTGTTATATAAGATCTAAACTTATCAAATGCAAATACAATTGCCAGTAGTTCCTTTTCCGTGGTCGTGTAATTGGTTTGTGTGGATGTGAGAGTTTTACTTGCATAATAGATAGGATGAAAATATTGGTCTACTCGTTGTCATAAGACAGCTCCTACCGCATAATCACTCGCATCATACATGATCTCAAAAGAAAAGGACCAGTCTGGGGCTACTAAAATAGGAGAGTTGATAAGTTTGACTTTAATAATATTGAATGCTACTAAGCATTCACTATCGAATATAAATGGGGCTTCTTTTTCTAATAAATGAGTTAACGGTTTTGTTATTTTGGAGAAATTTTGAATAAACCGTCTATAGAAACCTGCATGGCCTAAGAAACTTCGAATAGATTTTACATTTGTTGGAGGAGGAAGTTTTTCAATTATTTCTATTTTGGCCTTATCGACCTCGATTCCCTGGGAAGAAATTTTATGACCGAGAACTAAACCTTCACGGACCATAAAGTGGCATTTCTCCCAGTTCAACACTAAATTCGTGTCTTCACAGCGTTGAAGAACACGAGCGAGGTTATCTAAACATGTATGGAATGAGTCTCCAAATACGGAGAAATCATCCATAAATACTTCCATAACATCCTCTACTAACTTGCCAAAAATAGCTAGCATACATCTTTGAAATGTAGCTGGCGCATTACAAAGTCCAAACGGCATTTGCCAATAGGCAAAAGTACCAAAGGGGCAAGTGAACGTAGTTTTTTCTTGGTCTTCAGGGGCTATAGGAATTTGTAAATACCCTGAATAACCATCGAGAAAAAATAATATGAGTGACCCGAGAGTCGCTCTAATATTTGATCTATAAACAGTAGTGGAAAGTGATCTTTACGGGTGGCATCATTTAATTTTCGATAGTCGATGCACATCCTCCAACTCGTAATAGTACGTGTTGAAATTAGTTCATTATTAGCATTTGGCACTACCGTTATACCGCCCTTCTTAGGGACGACTTGTACGGGACTAACCCATGTGCTATCTGAGATTGGATAAATAATTCCTGCGTCTAATAATTTCATTACTTCAGCTTTTACGACATCTTTCATATTAGGATTTAAACGTCGTTGGGGCTGGATAGATTTACGAGGGTTATCTTCCAAAAATATTTTATGCGTACAAAAAGATGGGTTGAGTCCTTGGATATCAGAAATTTGCCATGCTAATGCATGACGATGTTGTTTTAACACTTCTATTAATTCAGACGTTTTTTTATCATTTAATTCGGCAGAAATGATAACAGGGAGTTTAGATTCGGCTTCAAGGAAAACGTATTTTAAATGTGCGGGAAGTGTTTTTAGCTCGAGGGTTGGTGGTTTTTCATATGAAGTTGGGGTTTTTAGAGTTGTAGAAGTTAAGGATATAAAAGGTTCTAAAGGGTCATCGGTAGGCATTTCTTGTGAAAGGGGTAAGTCTGCCAAGTCCGATTCTTCTACAGTTATTGAAAGTAAATCAGAATAGGGAAAACCATTTTCCTCAAAAGAGGCTTCCGCAAGATAGCAGGAATCGTCGTTTATTAAAGAATTTTTCATAGAGCGATCTATATTGATAGTAACCTCGTCATCTCCTACTCGTAAGAGAAGTCTACCGTTACTTACGTCTATTATCGCGCGAGAGGTTGCGAGAAAAGGACGACCGAGAATTATGGGAACATCGGCGTCTTCCTCTATGTCAAGTATAACAAAGTCTACCGGGAAGATAAACTTGTCTATTTTGACCAGAACATCCTCTACTATCCCTATTGGATATTTAATAGAACGATCTGCTAACTGGATGCTCATTTTTGTTGGGCTGGGGTTACCTAATCCTAGTTTTTGAAAGAGCGAGTAGGGCATTAAATTTATGCTAGCACCTAAATCTGCTAACGCATCTTTTATTAATAGATTACCGAAGAGACACGGGATGGAAAATCGTCCCGGATCGTTTAATTTTGGGGGTAATTTATCTAATAAAACGGCTGAACATTCGGCGTTAAGGAAAACTCTCGAAATATCTTCGAGTTTCTTTTTATTTGAAAGTAACGCTTTTAAATATTTTGCGTATTTAGGCATCTGTGCAATTGCCTCGCAGAAAGGTATATTGATTTGAATTTGTTTTAGCATTTTTAGAAAGTTTTTATATTGTTCATCTTCTCGTTCTTCTTTTAATTTAGATGGATAAGGTAAAACAACACGTGGGGAAGAAATTCGCGGGGGTTGAGGAGGCAGAGACGTAACGGGAAGTGGTGTAGGAAGGCTAACCTTAACTTCTTTTTCTACCCTAACGGGTGGTGGTAGCTCCCTAGCACTTCGTAGTTTAACGGCTTGTCAACTTGATGGGTTACTGGAATGGCCAGTATCCCGCGGATTTGGTTCCGTATTTCCTAGCAAATTACCAGGTTGGCGTTCCGATAACATTTTTGAAATTTGTCCAATTTGTGTTTCTAAGTTTTTAATTGATCCGGTCAGGTTCCGGATATTGGACTCATTAATACTGACATATTTCGTAAATATGTCTTCTATCGGGGTTGGCCTAAATTGGTGCGGTTGCGGTGGTGGTATTTGTGGTTGTGGGGGTTGCGGTGCAAATCCACTTGGATTTGCAATCGGAGGGCGTTGAGCATTATTGGGGTTGTTCCATGAAAAAATAGGATGGTTCCTATATCCTGGATTATAAGAATTATTATTATTATTTGGATTATAGGAAGGTCTATATGAGTTCCCCATATAGTCGACTTCTTCATTATTATTAGTTGAATTAGGCGGATTCCAAGATGTAGAGGCGGAGGAAGCAGATATTCCTGCCAATTGTTTAGTTAAATTTTCTACTTGGAGTGCTAAAGTAGAAGAAGTGTCGAGCTCATAAATCTCAGCTTGTTTAGGGCGTGACCTTGGCACGTTCCACTGGTACGCGTTCATGGCCATCTCCTCAAAGAGGATTTGAGCGGCCTCAGGGGTTTTGTTATTGAGCGTGCCCCCAGCGGCAGCATCAATGGCTTGCCTGGTTTGAATATTCAAACCATTATAAAATATTTGTACCTGGAGCCAAGTTGGCAGTGCGTGATGTGGACACCGACGTAGATATTCCTTAAAACGTTCCCAAGTCTCATACAGACACTCGGACTCGCCTTGTACAAAGGAAGAAATATCTGCACGCAAACGTGCGGTTTTTGCAGGTGGAAAATACTTTGTAAGGAATTTTTCGGTCATTTCAGCCCAAGTGGTAATAGATCCTCTGGGGAGAGAACCTAGCCACTGTTTGGCTTTCGTTCGTAGCAAAAAAGGAAATAAGCGAAGACGGATGGCATCATCAGTGACGCCATTTATCTTAAATGTGTCGCATATTTCTAAGAAGTTGGACAAGTGTGTGTTTGGATCTTCGTCGGGCAATCCATCGAATTGAACGGAATTTTGAATCATTTGGATTATACTCGATTTAATCTCGAAGTTATTATTAGCAATTGTTGGACGAACGATACTAGACCCGGTGTCATCTAAATTGGGTCGTGCATAATAAGACATGGTCCTTTGGGGGACCACCTCTGGCATTTGTTGTTGTTCTGTTGCCATTTCTTGTACGTGTGCGGTGCCTACGGACTCTTCCAGATTTAATACAAGCTCTTGATTCAGAGATCGGAGGCGCATGCGAAAGGTGCGATCGATTTCAGGATCAAGTTCAAGAGTTAAATCAGATGGAGTTCTGCGGGTCATACACTAAAAAAGACTTTTTGAGCAAAACAAAAACTTAAAAAGTAGGTTTTATATAAACACAAGTTTTATATAAACTAGTTTTAAAAATATATCTAAACACACAAATACAAACACACGAAAAGACTTAAAACGGAAAATAACTAAAAACAGGTTTTTTATATAAAACAGGTTTTCTATAAAAGAGGTTTTATAATAAAAAGCAGTTTTTAATATAATCTAGTTTTTTTAAGAAGAAAATTTTTATAAAATATGTTAAAATAGTAGGTTAGGTTTTTTTTTGTTAGAATTCGTTAGTGGTTAATAAACTTGTTAATAAAAATTTATGTTTTATAAAAACAAAGTTCTAAATTCAATGAATTTTATGTTTGTTTTGTTTTTATAAAAACTAAGGTTTTTAAGTAATAAGAAAAAGAAAAGATAAAATTAATAGCGTTCTTTTATTTTCAAATATTAACACATATAAACTAATCCCCGGCAACGATGCCAAAAAGCTTGATAAGTAAAGTTTGTTTTAAAGAAGATAGATTTGGTTTTATATAATCTTTTACGTATATAAGTCTATCTCTTTTTTTACTTATATCCTGTGGATTAAGGCAAGAGTACCTATCGCATAAGAGTATATTATTTTGTAGAAAATATCAAGGTCGTATTTTTCCTAGGATCGGTGTTAATTATTCTACTTTTGAGAACGGACTATTATTTTATCGAACGAACGAAGTGGAGTGTATATAAAAGAAAAAAATTTATATATACGTGATTTTATTAAGATAGGGACTTAGAAAGTAGTCCTCGATTTCAGAATTACTTTGAGAGAATATTAATTCACCTATTAAAGAACAACTTTATTCTTTAATTACCTAACTTAATGAGAGGGTCCCTTTGGTAGCATCACTGACTCGAAAGTACGACCGGGGAGGCTTGCGTTTAAAACGGGTTAACGTAAATGTAGTGTCTCTTCACCTGGTATATGATCAATTAACAGAAAACCCTAGTTAGGATAACTAGAAAGTAGAGTTGAAATAGTTGAAAATAATATCCAGCGCAGAGCTCATCTTGACCAAGTGCTAAGGGTTCTTAGCCTCTTCTCAGGATGGGGGCGGTATAAAGTACAGAAAATAATATCTACCTATCTATCTTAATCCAGGACTTAAGCTTTTGCTTCGCCTTTCATTCGGGATAGGGTAGTAAAATCTTAAATTTTGCAGAGCTTTCGCACTATCTTAATCCATGTCATAGGCTTTCGCCTCGCCCTTCATTCGGGATAGTATGAAATAATAAGGTTTTGAAAATAATTTTGAAAGCAGTTTCACGCTATCTTAATCCAGGACATAAGCAGAGCTTCGCCTTTCATTCGAGATAGTATGAAAAAAATAAAAGTGAGTAAAAATAAAACAGTAAAATACTCAGAATTGAATTTGAAAGAGTCTATTTTATAAAGTTCAAAAATTATTACAACTTTCTAAAAAACTGAAAAGAAAGCTAAAATATTACAACTTACAGAACTTTTGAATACTTGAAAGCTACTACCAGTTCCTTGTCAGAGAGCTGAGGAGTCCTAACAGTTCTTAAGGAAGCTGCTAGTGTTCGAATAATTTTACAAAGCTCTGGCCCTCTATTTATAGAAAAAAAATAAATGCTTTTAGAAAAGCACTTTTGGAAAAGTTTCCAAACAGCATATGGAAAAGCTGCCAAACAGCTTTTGCAAAAGCTGAAAATCTGCTTATAGGACAACTGGCTATTGGACAGCTTGACACGTGGCGGTTTGGATATAGATGGAGCTGACTTGGCTGGCTGGATAAGAACTGCATCTGCTGATGGAAAAGCAGCTGATGGATAAGCTTGGCAGCTGGCTGATTGAAAAGCTGTTGGTGGGCTGCTGATGGAAAAGCTGGCGGGTTGGCGGGTAGCAGGTTGAGCTGGCGGGTTGCAGGTTGACGGGTTGCGGGTCCGAGTAGCAGGTTGCGGGCTGGCGGGTTGCGGGTCCTGGCGAGTTGGCGGGCTGGACTAAATCAATTCAAAAAGTGCGCTTGCCTGGTCTCGATCCCAAGCAACCAGAGGGAACAACTAGACACCACTCCACTAGGCCAATTGATCTTTGCTTTTTGAATCCTGCATATAATATATTTATAATATATACAATACAGATTTTATTATACTATAATTTTTACAATCTTATATTATTTTAAAATATAATTATATTATTTACAAGATAATTAAAAATATTGTTTTAATAATATTTTACATTGGTAATAAAATTTTATTTAAAAGATAATATACATAATATTACTAAATATTAATAATACTATACTTAACATATTATATTATAATTTATAAGTAAGTATAATTAATTTATATAAATTATATTAACTTTTTATTATTATTATTATATATATTATATACTATATGAAAGTAGTATAAATATTTATATTATTATCATAACTTTACTATTATATTTAATATTTATTATAATAGTTATAATCTCCTTTTATTTTTATTTTATATATAAATAGTATATAAATACAACAATTATATATTTTATTTAACTTATATCAACTAAAAATATTTATTTAGAAAATAAAAAAAACAAACCATTTATTCAGTAATTTACATAAACTTTTACAAATTATATTTAGAAATTAAACTAAAATGTATACTAAAATGTTTATAAATAACTACTCATCACTGATCCAATCTTCACTATCCCATATCCTTCTGATTGATCACTGTTGGAATCTCCAAAAATCACTTTTGGTCCTAGCTTGGGCTTGTAATTGGATAGATTGCCCTTGTTGTCTATCATGTGTTTGGAGCAACCACTATCCAAGTACCAAGTCTGACTTACCCTTGGACAGCTCTTCACATGTACCTGCAAAGAAAAACAAAATTCAATTGTTCTTGACCCAGGTTACCTTGGGTCCTTTATTTGGCTGAAAAGTAATGCTGGAAATAACTGATAAAACAGGTTGAGATTTATAACCTAAAGGGTGATATCTCCTAGGTGGAATTACCCAATCAGCTACTGGATTAAATGTCTTATTAGTTGGCTTCAAATTTCTGTAAGAGAAATGATTTAGGTTTGGTCTTTCTGGGTTCGACGAATTATTGTATGTTCGTCGACCAGAGTTCGACGAATAGGGTTGAGATCGTCGATCTCTGCTCAGAGAATGACAGTAGTCATTTTCTGTGCCCCAAGTTCGTCGACCTCTGCTCGACGAACCATGTAACACAGTTCGTCGATCGCAGTTAGACAAATTGTTATATTCTAGAAGGTCCGCCGGGGCCCCACAGGATATACCACAAAACAGTCGGTGAAGGTACAGGATGATACCAGAGTAGCGCAATCGCACCTATCACAAAGCATTCTAGCGGAAGCCTAAACTACTTGAACTCCTCATGAATGTCCAAACATAAAACTCCACATTTATATACATATAGGAATGTCTTACAACATGTCAAAAGTGTTGGCCTTATGGCCTTACATGGCTTTCAAACAGTGGCCTAAAACAGATTGGCGCGCAGGCCGCCACAATAAAAGAAAACACTCAAAAGAACACAACTAGCCTTCGAGGGCTAGCAGCAGCAGCAGCACCAGCAGGAACATCAACCTCAACGCGTCCCACTCGGCTCTCCAGCACCTGTGCAAGGACAATCCACCCACCGGTGGCAAACAAAAGCAACGGTCAGCGCTCAGCTGACCAAATTATAAACGACCCTACCCCTTCTCTCGGGCAGCGGTATTTTTCCCTGCAGGCATATCATATCACAAGTATGGCAACTATATCATCAAAAGTGCTTTCACGCACACAAGCCATCACAACCGTTCGCCGCCCGGCCCAACGGTCCGTGCACTCAGGGCACATTCTTGGTGTTCTGGCAACCTCTTGCCCACCACCGTATCAGGGTTATCACCCAACGGTAACACTCTTGAGCATTTACTCCATGGCGTGCAGCCGGAGTTAGTCCTCGGACACTGGGATGGCCCGTAGCCCCCCGTTGTGTCATGGCGCGCAGGCCGAAGACTCTTGCTATGCGCTCCAACAGACCGCACTTTTTGGTCTCACGTCAGACGGACATAGCGCAGGTCGGATCCTCCATCCCCCCGTTGCTCAAATCGCCTTGCCTTTTCCGCGTGCAGCGTACTCATGGCTATAGCAAAGGCGCGGGTCGGTCTCACCAATCCTGTTCTGGCATTCAAGCCTGGGTATGTCACTATACCCATTTCCTCACAACAACAGCGGGTCTTTCCTGGGCACACCAGTACTTCCTGTGACTCCCGTCACAGGTGGACACCGCAAATTACAAATGTCAGGGTCTTTTCTGGGCACACCAGTACTTCCTGTGACTCGCTCCACAGGTGGACACCCTATGACATCAAGCATCACAAAAAGGGCCTTTCCTGGTCCCACCAGTACTTCCTGTGTGGATAACCACAGGTTTGACCCAAAACCATAACATGGCTATTTTCCTGGGCTACCACCCCAGTACTTCCTGCTACTCCTTTTCGCAGGCATAACCCGTAGACTCCTTAACACTACACGTTTATCACGGAGTCTTCTCCGGTTCGTATGCAACATCACCAATCCAGACCAACCTGTCCAGATGGGCTTCACACAGCATGCCTATTCCGTACTCCATTTCCGGATCTATATGCTAACAAAAGGGATTTTCAAGAATCACCCAAATGACTCCCAAAAACAGCCACCTCTTGGTGGGGGAATCAAAAGATATGCCAAAAAGGAAGCCTTCACATGGCTAGGAAGAAAAGTCGTTAACCCTTGACGATCGCTTCGGTGCCATGGACTCCAAGCTAGCTTGCACGACTCGCGAGAGCGTTTCCTCCGCAACGCTGGCTTCGGATCTCTCGTCGGGAAACCGCAGCACCACCGACAGCACCCCCTTTCCTTCTTCCTCTTCCTTTCTTTCTCTCTTTCTCTCTCTTGAAGAAAGATGAAGGCTAAGGAAAATGAGATTCCTTTCTCTGATTTCGGCCTTAAGGAAAAAGAAGAAGAGCTTCCAGCCCTTGGATCCAGACTGAAGGAATGGACGGCCACGATTCTCCAAAAACACCTATTTTGACCTGACACGGCCTCGAACACGGCCGTGTGCCTGGCCGTGTGCCTCAAGCGGTGGTCAACCGACTTATCCAAACCAGTGACACGCCCACGGACACGCCCGTGTCATGGGCGTGTCACCAACACGCCTTCAGACACGCCCGTGTCTGTGGCCGTGTACCTGGGGAAAAAAATCCCAAATCATCCCGAGACTTCACACGGCCTGTGACACGCCCGTGTCCCAGGCCGTGTGCCCAGACACGGCACAAAGACACGCCCTGTCGAATTTCTCCGGCGGGCTGCGTTCGTCGCCTGATTTGACACGCCCTGTGACACGCCCGTGTCACAGGCCGTGTTCAAACTCGACACCCACTTCTCGATACACTCGACGATCGTCGAGCGAAAATCGTCGAGAATGCGACACGGCCTTGGACACGCCCGTGTCCTGGGCCGTGTGCCTCCTCTCGACGAATCGCCGAGAGCAAAAATCGTCGAGACAAAGCCCAATCGTCGACACAACTTCGACACGCCCTGCGACACGCCCGTGTCGCAGGCCGTGTCACCTGACACGCCCTGGGACACGCCCGTGTCCCAGGCCGTGTCACCCAAAAAATTGCCTGTTTCTGAACTTTGGGCTGTTACAATCCTCCCCTCCTACAAGAAATTTCGTCCTCGAAATTCAGAGATAGGAAAGTAGCAGAAACCAGCAATAAAAGGTAACAACATCTAACATGATATGTTACAACATTCGCGCTATAAATTACACAAACAGCTCTGGGAACTCTGCTCGCATGGTTTGCTCGCGCTCCCATGTCAGCTCGTCACGGCCGCAGTTGTCCCACCGGACTTTTACCATACCGACCGTTTTGTTCCGCAACTGTTTCTCGGCTTGATCTTTGATCTGAATGGGTCTAACTCTCGTTGTTAGCCCATACTTCACCGGCACACGATCATCCGCGATCACTTGAGCGGGATCTTTCACGGCCTTCCGAAGCACTGAGATGTGAAAGACATCATGTAACCCACCCAAGTTCGTCGACAGAGCTAGCCGATAAACCGCTTCGCTCATTCGCTCAACCACTTCAAAAGGGCCCAAAAATCTTGGACTCAACTTTTTCAATCGTCGAATCTTGGAGACCCCTTTGCATGGCTTGATCTTCAAGTAGACCCAATCGCCAACCGCAAATTGACATTCCGGTGCTTGGCGTTGTAGTACTTCGCTTGTCGATCTTGAGCAATCAGCAATCTCTCTCGAATAGTCCGAATGGTTGAGTTTGCTTCTTCCACTTCATTTGGTTTAACAACCCGGGCTTCACCCGCGTCTACCCAAGCTAAGGGAGTACGACACGTCCTTCCATATAGGGCTCATATGGTGCCATCCCAATGCTTGCCTGGTAGCTGTTATGATATGCAAACTCGACCATATAGAGATGATCTTCCCATCTCTTTCCGAAGTCAAGGGCGCACATTCGGAGCACGTCCTCCATTGTTCTGTTGGTACGTTCAGTTTGGCCATCCGTTTGGGGATGAAAGGCCGTACTGAAAGTCAACTTCGTGCCCAACAGTCGGTGAACTAGCCTCGAATCATTTGATGTGAATCGCCTATCTCGATCACTTACGATGCTCCGAGGAACACCGTGAAGCCGTACAATCTGATCAACATATAACTTTGCCAAATTTTCAACCGAATCATCCCGTCTGTTCGGGAGAAAATGTGCTACTTTTGTTAGCCGGGCAACTATCACCCAAATGGAATCATTTCCTCGCTGCAATCTTGGCAATCCATGCACAAAATCCATGGAAATATCATCAAATTTCCACACTGGGATCGGTAGTGATTTCAAATAACCGTCCGGCTTTTGGCATTCCGCCTTCACCATCGCACATGTTTGACATTTGGCTACATACAGGGCAACATCTTCCTTGAGCCCTGGCCACCAGAAAAATTTCTTCATATCGTTGAACATCGTTGTGCTCCGGGGTGCATGGAATACTTCGTATAATGTGCTTCATACATCGGTTCTTCCCTCAACTTCCCCACATTCAGGACGCACAAACGACCCTCTTTACGCAAAAGACCATCAGTCCAGGTGAATTTGCCTTCTGGCCCTTCATTCACATATCGTAAGAGATTTTCATCCAACTCCGTTGCCCGTCGAACGTGGTCCGCAAGGTCACATTGCACCTCGGTCCAGTTCAAACATGCAGTGGCAGTGGAACTCTTGTCAACACAATAGATCTCCAATGCTTCCAACTCCTGGATAAGACGTTTATTATGCCTTTGCAACCAATTCACTCTAGCCGGAACTCGCCGACTCAAGGCATCCGCGACAACATTCCCTTTCCCGGGTGTATAGTGAATCTCGAACGTGTCGTCCCCAAGGAACTCCAACCACCGTCGTTGTCGCATACTCAAGTCTTTCTGCTCCAACAGATACTTTAGGCTCTTATGATCGGTATAGATCGCCACCTTCACACCATAAAGGTCGTGTCGCCACAACTTGAGTGCAAAAAGCACCGCCGCTCGTTCCAAATCCTGGACTGGATAGGTTCGCGCATGCACCTTCAGTTGGCGTGAGCCATAAGCAATCACTTTTCCGCTCTGCAGAAGAACGCATTCGAAGCCGCTTCCTGAGGCATCATAAACCCATCGGTTCCACATGGCGAAGACAACATCGGCGCCGTGGTCAACCGAATCTGCAGCTCTTCAAAAGATCGTGCGCACTCTGGCGTCCAAACGAACTTCTGATATTTTCGCGTTAGTGTGGTTAGCGGCAAAGCGATCCGCGAGAAATTCTCTACAAATCTTCTATAGTAGCCCGCAAGTCCAAGGAAACTCCTGACTTCGGTCACGGAAGACAATTTTGGTCACTCTTGTATGGCTCTTATCTTCGCTGGATCCACTGCAATGCCCGCTCCATTCACCACATGGCCCAAAAATGCTACTGACGATAGCCAAAACTCGCACTTCGAGAACTTGGCATAGAGCTGATTTTACCGCAATGTATTCAACACCAACCGCAAATGAATCTCATGCTCAGCTTTAGACTTCGAGTACACCAGGATATCATCAATGAACACAATCACAAACAGATCCAGGTACTCACGGAAAATACGGTGCATCAAATCCATAAACACCGAAGGCGTATTGCCCAAGCCAAAGGGCATAACTGTGAACTCATAGTGCCCATAGCATGTTCCAAATGCGGTTTTGGAAATGTCACCTTCCCAAATTCGTAACTGGTAATAACCAGACTTCAGGTCCAACTTCGAATAGACGGTCGAGCCAACTAGCTGATCAAATAATTCATCAATCCGAGGTATAGGATACTTATTCTTCTCGGTCAGCTTATTCAATTCACGGTAATCAATACATCGCTCCAAGGTGACATACTTGGGCGGATATAACATTGCTCTAGCATTTCTTGTAGTTGAACCTGCAACTCTGCCATCTCTTTAGGCGCAACGCGATATGGCGAGCGGGCCACGGGTTTCGCACCTGGCACCAACTCAATTGTGAAGTCAATCTCCCGCTGGGGTGGTAGCCCAGGGAGATCCGTGGGAAACACATCTGTAAATTCTGCCACAATCGGAACCTCGCACAACGTGGCCTTAGGCTCAACAGCCCGAATGAGTGCAAAGTAACACTCCGCACCCTTCCGAACAGCTTTGACTACCTCGAGTGCAGACATCAACGTCCCGCCTGTTCGGTATTCTGGCCTAAACGTGATTTCTTTGGACTGGCAATCAAGCATAACGTGCTGCTCCGCAAGCCAATCCAACCCAAATCACGTCAATTCCGATATTGGCAAAACAAATGCAGTTAAACTGAGATCCCGACTTCCTAACTGAACCGCCACATCGCAAGCTTGATGCGCAAGCATCCAACAATCATTCGGCAACACCATGGTGACGCTATCTGTCTTTGCGATCCTGGGAATCCCAAGCCGCGTAAGAAACTCACGAGACAGAAAAGAAGACGAAACATCCTTCGTAAACGGCGCCTGTGGTGCACCTAACATATACAAACAACAGTCACAAGGTGCAAACAAAAACAAGCAAGACGATCATCGTAAACATCGACGACTCTTGCCAAGATTGGGCACACATGTCCCCATGGTAGAAAACATCAACAATTGACAACACACGTTGAGCCCACACATCCATATCGGACACAGGTCCTCATAACATTTTCATCCAAACGGCTTACTGTACATCGAACATATATAAGTCACCATTAGTTATGTACATGAGGAGTCTCCTTATTTATCTACATCGTGCTGTCGCCCTTTCTTGCCTGCTACGCGCCAACGCGGCAATCTCGGGCTTTATGTCCTGCTTTCCCACACGAATAACACTTGGACTGCTTCTTTGGCTGCTGAACACCATCCCCACAGTCACGAGCAAGGTGTCCCACCTGACCACACGCATAACAAGTACGCTTCTCTTGTCTCCGCCTCTTCCAGTGAGCCGACTTCCCAAACCTTGGAGTGCGCACTTTCCGAGTCACAGGCATCTGCTGGGCTCTCCTCAAGTCGATTTCCAACAGTCTCGCTGCCTCCACCAGTGGTTGGAAGCCCAAGAACTTAGGACCCATCAACAAGAAACGGAGTTCCTGACGTAGCCCACCATAAAACCGATTGATCTTCATCTCCTCGGTCTCAAACATAAACTCGGGTTGTTGGCTCATTGCAACAAATGCATGAAAATAGTCCGCAACCGTGTTCTCTCCTTGGCTCAAACACATATGTCCCGACGAGGCTGAGGCACTTCCCCTTGCTAGCTGCTCAAGTTCCCTACCCGGCATGGAACGCATCACTGGATCAAAGGGTGAAACTTGTCCTTCATGGTAAGACTTGAGCGTTGCAAAAGCCCTATCGACAATCAGTCGAGCTGTTTCTATCGATGAAGGAGAGGTTGGTACCACAGTGGACGTCATGCTTCCTAACGAGTGTTGGGGTTCCTGCTGCCAAACCATCGCACTCGTCGCCTACAAATAGAAAATGACACAAGTAAGCAACAAGATAGGAACACACAGGTTCCTCAAACACAAAACTTTGCATTCCTATCATGGACATTCAGGAGTTCAATCGTAGACTTTGGTTTGCACAAACCCGTGCTCGCCACCCCACAAAAGAAGTCGACCACGACTTCGAGAGGGAAAGACCAAGACAACCGATACCAAAAATGTAACAACCCCATCCGTTCATATGATATATTCTAGAAGGTCTGGCCGGGGCCCCACAGGATATACCACAAAACAGTCGGTGAAGGTACAGGATGATACCAGAGTAGCGCAATCGCACCTATCACAAAGCATTCTAGCGGAAGCCTAAACTACTTGAACTCCTCATGAAGCAGCAGCAGCACCAGCAGGAACATCAACCTCAACGCGTCGCACTCGGCTCTCCAGCACCTGTGCAAGGACAATCCACCCACCGGTGGCAAACAAAAGCAACGGTCAGCGCTCAGCTGACCAAATTATAACGACCCTACCCCTTCTCTCGGGGCAGCGGTATTTTTCCCTGCAGGCATATCATATCACAAGTATGGCAAACTATATCATCAAAAGGTGCTTTCACGCACACAAGCCATCACAACCGTTCGCCGCCCGGCCCAACGGTCCGTGCACTCAGGGCACATTCTTGGTGTTCTGGCAACCTCTTGCCCACCACCGTATCAGGGTTATCACCCAACGGTAACACTCTTGAGCATTTACTCCATGGCGTGCAGCCGGAGTTAGTCCTCGGACACTGGGATGGCCCGTAGCCCCCCGTTGTGTCATGGCGCGCAGGCCGAAGACTCTTGCTATGCGCTCCAACAGACCGCACTTTTTGGTCTCACGTCAGACGGACATAGCGCAGGTCGGATCCTCCATCCCCCCGTTGCTCAAATCGCCTTGCCTTTTCCGCGTGCAGCGTACTCATGGCTATAGCAAAGGCGCGGGTCGGTCTCACCAATCCTGTTCTGGCATTCAAGCCTGGGTATGTCACTATACCCATTTCCTCACAACAACAGCGGGTCTTTCCTGGGCACACCAGTACTTCCTGTGACTCCCGTCACAGGTGGACACCGCAAATTACAAATGTCAGGGGTCTTTTCTGGGCACACCAGTACTTCCTGTGACTCGCTCCACAGGTGGACACCCTATGACATCAAGCATCACAAAAAGGGCCTTTCCTGGTCCCACCAGTACTTCCTGTGTGGATAACCACAGGTTGGACCCAAAACCATAACATGGCTATTTTCCTGGGCTACCACCCCAGTACTTCCTGCTACTCCTTTTCGCAGGCATAACCCGTAGACTCCTTAACACTACACGTTTATCACGGAGTCTTCTCCGGTTCGTATGCAACATCACCAATCCAGACCAACCTGTCCAGATGGGCTTCACACAGCATGCCTATTCCGTACTCCATTTCCGGATCTATATGCTAACAAAAAGGGGATTTCACGAATCACCCAAATGACTCCCAAAAACAGCCACCTCTTGGTGGGGGAATCAAAAGATATGCCAAAAAGGAAGCCTTCACATGGCTAGGAAGAAAAGTCGTTACCCTTGACGATCGCTTCGGTGCCATGGACTCCAAGCTAGCTTGCACGACTCGCGAGAGCGTTTCCTCCGCAACGCTGGCTTCGGATCTCTCGTCGGGAAACCGCAGCACCACCGACAGCAGCCCCCTTTCCTTCTTCCTCTTCCTTTCTTTCTCTCTTTCTCTCTCTTGAAGAAAGATGAAGGCTAAGGAAAATGAGATTCCTTTCTCTGATTTCGGCCCTTAAGGAAAAAGAAGAAGAGCTTCCAGCCCTTGGATCCAGACTGAAGGAATGGACGGCCACGATTCTGCCAAAAACACCTATTTTGACCTGACACGGCCTCGAACACGGCCGTGTTCCTGGCCGTGTGCCTCAAGCGGTGGTCAACCGACTTATCCAGACCAGTGACACGCCCACGGGACACGCCCGTGTCATGGGCCGTGTCACCAACACGCCTTCAGACACGCCCGTGTCTGTGGCCGTGTACCTGGGGAAAAAAATCCCAAATCATCCCGAGACTTCACACGGCCTGTGACACGCCCGTGTCCCAGGCCGTGTGCCCAGACACGGCACAAAGACACGCCCTGTCGAATTTCTCCGGCGGGCTGCGTTCGTCGCCTGATTTGACACGCCCTGTGACACGCCCGTGTCACAGGCCGTGTTCAACACTCGACACCCACTTCTCGATACTCGACGATCGTCGAGCGAAAATCGTCGAGAATGCGACACGGCCTTGGACACGCCCGTGTCCTGGGCCGTGTGCCTCCTCTCGACGAATCGCCGAGAGCAAAAATCGTCGAGACAAAGCCCAATCGTCGACACAACTTCGACACGCCCTGCGACACGCCCGTGTCGCAGGCCGTGTCACCTGACACGCCCTGGGACACGCCCGTGTCCCAGGCCGTGTCACCCAAAAATTGCCTGTTTCTGAACTTTGGGCTGTTACACGAACCATACACAGTTCGTCGATCGCAGTTAGACAAATTGTTATATCTGAAGTTTGCGTTCAGTGTTCGTCGATCTGGGTTCGATGAACTAGCCACATTTCGTCGATCTGAGTTCGACGAATGCTGCTGAACTTTGTTTTTATTTGCTGTTTTCAGATTTTTGTTTCTCTTGTCTATGGGTCTTGGATTGCTTTCTGACATTGGTTTGTCGATTAGCTTTTCTTTTCCCTTTGCAGAAATAAACTTGATGGGGGTTGTAAGAATATTTTTCTTAACTATGGGGGGTAAGCTTGATGAAGCACCCAAGCCCAGCTTGCCATTTAATCTGGCATTCAATGTGCTTGTGATGTCCATCAGCTTGAGGCTTCTCCCATTGAGAGATTGCTCAAGTTGCTTGGCCTCACATAATTCATATTTTAGTTTAATTATTTGTCCATTAGCTAAGGTTAATTGGTATGTTAGCTTTATGTTTTCTGAATTTACAAATTCAAGACTTCCTAGTCTTTCTCTAAGAGTTTTTATTTCCTTTTCTGAGTTGATTAAGTATAGGCACATAGATTTGAATTCAGCTTTAAATAAATCATAACTAAAGTCAAAGCTAGAAATAACCTGATCTGCCTCTGAGTCTGAGGCAGCTTCATCTTCAGATTCTTCTTTTGATCCAGAATTGTTCCTGGAGGTATCAATTGCCATTAGTCACACCAACTTGGATCTTGCTTCTTCCTCTTCTTCACTTGAACTGGAGGAAGATGTTTTTTCTTCAGTGTCACTCCAAGTCTTAGCAACAAATATCTTGTCCTTCTTTTTATATTTGCTGGAGGAGGGTCTGTTGCTATGCTTTCTCCTTGAATCCTTTTCTCTGCTCTTATCTTTCTTCTGATTTTCTGGACATTCTGAGATGTAATGTCCAGGCTTTCTGCACCCAAAGCACACAACCTCCTTGGTTGGTGTCTTGTTATACTTGGGCTTATCATCCTGTTTGGATGATTTCCTTCTGAAATCCTTCCTTCCATCTTGTAGAACCTTTTGGCAAAGATGCTCATGAGTTCTTGATTTGAAGTTGATGTCTCACTTTCCTCAGATGCTTTGAAGGCTATGTTGTGCTCCTTTCTAACTGGAGTTGTAGCCTTCTGTTCTGCTGCTTCTCTTGATTTGATCAACTGCTCATGGGATTTCAATTTGCCTAACAGAGACTCAGTTGATATCTCATTGAGGCTTCTGGCTTCTTTGATAGGCCAGATTCTGGAATCCCAAGAGCTAGGGAAGCACATCAATATCTTGTCATTCACCTCTGTCAAGGTGATGTCCTTATCCAGGGTTTTGAGCTCATTGATGATTGTTCTCAGACTATTGTACATTTCCGCCACTGATTCATTTTCATCCTTTTTAAAGTTCTCATACATGGATATGAGATTGGATCTTCTGTCCTTTCTTTCATCTACAGAGCCAGCTACCATTTGGTTAAGTGAATCCCAAATGACCTTGGCTGAGGTGCACTCAGCCACCTTCTGGAATATGTCATCAAACATAGTCTGGGCTAAAATATTCATTGCCTTAGCATCTGCCATCTTGGCTTTCTTGTAGGCATCATTGTTTTCTAGAGGGGGCACTGCAGTCATGTTGGTTGAAGTGTTGGTAGAAGCTGCAGGTGCTGGAGGTACACCTGTCAAGATAACAGAAAAGATATCTTCATCAATAGAATTCATGTATAACCTGATTCTTGCCTTCCAGATGGCAAACTTGTTAAGATTGCACACTAGAGGTCTGAGGCTTGCATAGTCTTTGTTTTGGGTCATGTCTGTGAAGATATAAATCTAATAACAGAAGCAAACAAACAGATCTAACTAGAGGAATCTTTTGGTTGAGGTGTTAGAATGTGCAACCACTAAGGTGTGGTATATTTAACCAACCTAGCTCTGATACCAATTGAAAGTGCAGGTTAGATCTCAAATACTCTAGAGGGGGGGTGAATAGAGTATTGTGCTTTCTTAAAACTTTTTTACAACTTTTGTTGTATTCCTAAGTGAACAGGGAAGCAAACAAAATAAATAAACACAGCAACTTAAATAACCATAGAACAACACAGCACATCACAGCCAAAACAAAAGATGGGCAACCAGAAGACACAAGAATTTTATAGTAGTTCCCCAACCTGGGTACATCCACTCTTCTACCACCCTGGTAGGAATCCACTCAGGTTTTTGATCAGGTGCCTGACACCAATGAGCTTTTGTTCAGGTGCTCAAAAACCAAAACCTCAAGTCTTTTGGAGGGAGACTTGCAACCAAAATAATATTGAAGGGAATTAAAACCATGTACAGGAATTGGAAGTAAAAGAGATGGTGTCTTCTCTGTCAACAGTCAGAGAGAAGACTTGTGGATTGATTGTAGTAGATCTTGCTCCCCCTGAGATCTTGACTTAGTCAGGAATTCTTTAGCACTGCTTCAGGGTGATAGGTCTTCGAAGACCTAGAATGCCTGGACTAGAAATGCTTCAGGAACTTCTTTAACAGATGAAGATTTGTTGTCCTTTGAAGTTGTCCTGTAGAGTTGAAGGAAGGAAGAAGACTCTTGATAGAATTTGATTGTTCTTCTTCTCCTTCTTGAAAATGTTCTCTGTTCAGGCTGATTGCAAGAGAACTTTTGATTTCAGTTGATTGTTCTTCTGTGCAATCTGAGAGTGCCTGTCTGATTGTTTGTCTTGCTTGCTGTACTACTGTAATTTTGTTACTCTGTTACTGCTTAATCCTTTTCTTTCTTTTTGGTGTCTATATCTGACTGAGGAACATTAAAAATTTGAATGTTGAGCAGTAATGGCAATCGGCCTTGGAAGGAAGCGGCAATCAATGATTTCCCCAACCGTCCCATGGAAAAACGGCATGTAATCGTCCATAGTCAATGCGCGTTCTAACGGTAACATTCCGAGAAGATCTGGCATTAATAACTCCGGATTCATCGCCAAGAAACGAGACGGGAAATTTGAAGATGACCTAGTCTGGAATCGTCGAACGAAGAACACAATTAGTCGAGCTGAGTTTGAGTTCGTCGAGCTGAGCTTGAGTTGGTCGAGCTGAGCTTGAGTTCGTCGAGCTGAGATTGAGAGAGTTCGTCGACCAGACAATATTCATTCGTTGAACAGACAATCTTCACTATCAGACAGTATTCGTCGAGCTAAGCTTCATATTCATCGAACGAAGAAAGATTGTGGATTTAGCCAAATATTCTGCATCTCCTGATATCCAGTATCGACATAAGCTGGTGTCGACTGATTGATCTTGGTGTCGACTCAAAACTTCTGGTGTCGACACAAATCCTCTGGTGTCGACATTGAATTGTCTGGTGTCGACACCTGCCCTAAGTGTCGACACAAATACTCTGAGTTCAGAAATTGTCGAGTAGAATATTGCATTCGTCGACCTGAGAGGCTGACTTCGTCGACCTGAGAAGCTGAGAACTTGAGGTCCAAGTTCGTCGAGCTTAGAATCCTATTCGTCGACCAAAGCTTGAAGCTGGACTTAGAAAAATTTTGAAGTTGTCCTGACTTTGGCTTGATGTAGAAACTGAGCCTTCGTCAAACAGAGAACCAAGATCGTCGAGCTCAGCACCAAGAATTTTCTCACGATCGTCGAGCGCAGAACTCCTTTCGTCGAGCTGAGTTCGATGAACGTCAAACTCACTTTACTTAATCTTGAAATCCTCTAAGTCTAAAGTCTCTGATGGTCTTGTTGATAGCTGGTCCATCTGATGTTGAACCTAAGGACCTGGCCTAGACTCTAGGACACAACTTGACCCTGGTTATACAAAATGGGTCACATCCTAAGTCAGTGAACCTAGCCCAAATCAACTAGGGATCCAAAATGATGACATGCACTTGCCATAATTTTTCTAAGGCCCTATCTAGAGATAAAATTGTACTTGTAGTTCAAAAGCTTTCTTGGCCTGATTTTGCAGAAAAGTTAATAAATGCTAAATAAATTAGGAAAATTACAAGTTTCTGTATTTTGTCCAATTATGTCATGATAGATCCCCAGTCTTGATTCTAGGGTTCTTGGAAGAATATTTGAAGGGGGTCACCCCTCATGCTCATCATATAACTTAGGTTGGTCTACATATAGTAAAACTACAGAGTCGTGATAACATGTGGGATGGTCATAGAAAGTTGGGTTAATAGTATGCCGATTTGGTAAGGTGAAACAAAGAGCTTCATTAGGAGACATGATGAATAGGGTGTTGGTTTGTCTAATATTAAGTGGTGCTCGGGATCGATAAAAGACCATTTTTCCTGGGGATGGAGAGAGTCAAAATACATTAGAGTTAGATTTAGTATAACATTAAATGGGATTGGGACCTCGGTAGATACCAATAATATTAAGTTCCTTGCGAAAGGGAGCTTTGGGCTTCAGCCCATCGTAGTTCCTAGTGCACCTGAGTGTAACATCCCTCAGACTTCTAGACCCCTAGGATGGTTTTGTCATGATCGGGTCATGACATAACCCTGGGAAGCACAAAAGGGTTTGAGTGAACATGGGAATTAGAGTGTGAACCACCTTGGTCTATAAATAGTAGAATTCCAAATACTAGCTTAGGGGTGACCATAGATCTTCACCATGAATGACCCAAACATTGCACTCCTAACCTTAGGAGAGGCCAATGTGTCACCAAGAACACATTGGGGTCAACCCAAAAGGTCAGTTTGACTAAGGACAACTCTACCTTACTGTTAAGTCAAACTAGCTCAAATGGGCTAACTCAAGCTCAAGCCTAATTCCCCTTAGGCTAACCTTATTTCCATGAATAATATGGGTTAGTGGGGTGCCTTTAGGCTGAAATAATCACCAATTTTTGCCATGATGACTAGGAGAGAGAAAAGCTCAATTTTCTCTTTATTGAAGGAGAGAGAAAATGAGAGAGAAGGACATTCATGGCTTGGAAGGCCAAGATCCCCTCTCTTCTTGCTAGAATCATTTCCCCTGGTCAGTTAGGAGAAGGACAAGGGTTTTCCCGGCCATGGCAGTTACTAGGGGAGGAGAATTGCCATGGCCGAAATAAACTTTCAATGGCCATTAATGGCCATTGATGCCTTGGCCTTTCCCCTACTCAACTGTGGCTTTAAACACCATCAGTGGACTGTGAGGAGTCTTTGCCACCACATACTTAAAGAAATCGATCCACTTTGTAGTGCAGTTGCAGAGCACGCAAAATCTCAAATTTTGGCTATAGTGGCACGGCGATAGGCCTGACTCCAGCCCTCCACTAAGGTCCTCCTCTACTCCTTCTTCATGGGTTAGATCTTAGGATTCATTAGAGTTAAGAATCGGGCTCAATTGAGCATGATTCAGTGTAATTTTTACACTAGTTTGTCCATAAAAATGAAGTGTCGAGTTCGCCGGAATCCACTGTGTCTGACAACCAAACCACCTCCGGCAGATAGCCCTCACATCAACGAAGGTGGTGGCGGCGGTGGTTGGCCAGGGAGGTGGCCGGAGGGCCGTCTATTGGGCTTGGAGTTTTCACCAAGTCGGGTAAATCTAGGTTGTTGGCTGGAGGAAGAAGAAAGCCAGGAGTCATCTGATATGCTTTAAGATCTGTGCGAGATCTATTATATTAATTTTTAATTTATATATTTTCTATCACATAATATCACCTGCATTGGAATTTAAATTACAAATACCTAGAGGCCTTTTCAGAACAAGTAGTCAATATGAAACATATAGACCTATGGGTCTAGATTAGTTTAAAATTGATTTTAGCCAATTTGGAGTTTATATCAGACCATAGAACTCATTTTGGTGAGATCTATACTTCAAGTTGATCATAGATTATTTGGGGTGTCCCCATCAATCATTACCTCCAAATGACTTGAAATTTGGAGCATGTGTAATTCATATCAATATCTATAACATATCCAAAAATTGTAATTTTTGGGAAAAATTTCCTAAAGTTTTTGTAGAAATTTAATAATACATTTATTAATTATTTAAGGGGTCTAAAGACCTCTAAACCCACCAATTTTTGGTGGTTGTCTTTTAGGGTCAAATTATGACTGATAAAAATCTAAGCCTAATTGGATTTGAATCAAATAGGTTTTATTGAGGCCAAGTGTGGCCCTTAAGTGGTTATTTAGGGCAAGAGTGAGCTTGGGGCTTGGAGTGGCCAATTCTCACCCAAAGGGTTTGGGACCTTCGATGGAGCCCCAATGCTGGCTTAAACACCCCCTCATGGAGTTGGAGATGGATTGGGGTGGGTTTGCCCTAGGACCCTAGTTCAAACCCTAAGGTTGAACCTTGGGGGTTGTTGAAGGGCATGGTATGATATGTCCATGTATGGACTTGTGGTTTAGTCCATGTAAGCCTAGGATGGTAAATAGCCATATGAAGGAATTTGGTTACATTTATACTTAGGCACCCAACTTAAACCAATTAGGGATAGTTTTGGTCTATACCTTTTATGAAACTATTGAAGGGTCATATGCTCTTAGATCTTCATGAGATTTTGGTAGGAGTAATCTTATAGTGATATTGACCTCTGAAATTTATTATAGGATGTTTAGAAAACATTAGCCCATACTTGTAGTTATAACATTCATCTTGCCCCTTGTGAGGATTTCTAGTTAACCATGGTTAAATTAACTTAGAATGATATGAAATTTTAGCAGGGTAAATTAAATATAATTTAGATGCACTTGTAAATTATTTGGATCTTTTTGGCATTTTCACTTAGTACTTCATGTGTTAAGTGAACTAGTGCACCTTATATTGATAAATAGATAATAAATATTATATCTTGTTGGAAAATTGTGTTACTTGGCTAGAAACTTTTTAGGGCATAAAAAAGCATAGAAATTTGTTACATGATATTTGGATGAGTTTATAAGAATGTTACTTCACAAAGTGCACTTTAATGAAACTAATTTAAGTATTTTTCTATATAGCTCACTGACCTTAGAATTGCATGAAACTTAGTCAGTAATGTTTTATGATAATAATAAGGCTCTGGTAATTTTATATAATTTTTGGACTATGAATTGTGTTACTCCCTTCATTACCTCTAATTATTTGAAGTACCTTAAATTAATTATTAAGAGGTTATTACATTTATGAGAATTTGTGAAATTTGGTATTCACTGATATTTTGATATCATATAGTATTCATAATTTTTGGGTGGCCATAACTTCAGGAAATCTAATACTTCATGTTCATAATTACCCATGGCCTAACTTTTGGTAAAATTTAATAAATGTTAAATTAATTAGGAAAATTACAAGTTTCTGGATTTAGGCAAATTGTGTCCGGATAGAACCCCAATAATTATCTTAGGGCCTTTGGATAAAATTTTGGAGTACCGCCTATCATGTACATCATATAGCTTATATTGGTCTGCATTTAGTAAAATTGTGGAATGGACATAAGGAGATGGGGTTAATAGTTTACTAATTTTGGTGAAGTGAAAATGAGTTTATCATTAGGAGTCATGATGTGGAAGTATCGGGTTGACTAGTGTTGAATAATGCTCGGGATCGACGAAATATCGTCCTTCCTGTGGAGGGAGAGAGAATTAAATACACGAGGGTTAGATTAAGTGTAACTTTAAATGGGGTTTGTTATGGGTAGATACCAATAACAATAAGTGCCTTGCGAAAGGGACATTGGGCTTCATCCCATCGTAGCTCCTAGTGCCCTCGAGGACCCTTCACAGGGAATGCCTTGGGCAGTCTAAGGTTAATGTAAGCCGTAAGACTAAATGGAATGCAAGAGTAATTAGAAATACTCTAGGATTACATGTAAACTCACACTACCCGGTGTTGTGGGAGTTAATTGGGTCTCACGAGCGGAATGCTCGGTGGTTTTGGTGATGGGCAGGTTAGCGCGGCGAGCCGATGGCTCGGATTGTTTTGTGACGGACGGGATAGTCCGAGGTGCTTTAGCTTAGTGGGAAATACTTTATGTCGCATGTGCATTAAATATAAGGTGGTGGGTCTTCGGTATTGGAGAGTCTTCGCACCGACACCATTACGTTGACTCGGCAAGTGTGGTTTAACACTTAGCGAAATAAAGTTTGATGTGCCAGCCGACAAGAGTACGCAGGAGCTCCGCTTAGTGCACCAGCATTGAAGCGTATGATAAGTCTGACTGGTAGTGCTGATATCGGTTTAGAGGTGGGCGAGGCCCAACTCACTGCTTATGTTTGCCAATATGTAGGTATCCTGGGAGGTTAGGCTCCAAAAAGGGGGAACTAAAGGTTTGTGTGCACAAAGTCAGTTGTGTGTGTTGCACTTTCATGTTCATACCATAGCTTGCTTACATGACATAACATAATTGTTTTATATAACCCTTAACACTTATTGTATAAATTGGTATTCGACACTTTATACAATAGGTCGTGCAAAATGACCCCTTGATCTATAGTTTTGTACGGGCATTCCTATAGGTCATGGTTACTTACTTAGTTTACTTTCTTGTACTTTTACTTTCTCACCTTATTCTTGTACTCATACTGCTCACCTACTATTTGTTTACTGGTACTTCCTATGATTATACACTCGTGATAGAATAGTTCAGTTGTCACCTACATAATCTTGTTACTCTCCACCTTAAATACCTTCCATTTCCTCCTCCCAGCCCGGTGCCTAGGAGCTATGGGGCAGGGATGGGGGATGATAGGACTTAGTATTTTTGACTAATGGTCGTTGACCAAATTATTTTAGGGGATCGTGGAGCCAAACCTTGAGATTCAGCCCCAGAGGTCGGTGCGCTTGGAGACGGGAAAGTCTAGCATGTGAGTTCAGGCAATAGGGACAGTGTGTCCAAATCATTAGTAGTTACTATATATTTGCTTCCGCATTGAGTGACTTGTAGTGAGGATCATGATATATCGGGCAGTAGCCCCTTTTATTAGTCTTTGATTTATCATTACTGTGGACTCTCCATTCGTGGAGAATTATTTTATATTCATGTAATTTTTGGTGTACCAGCATTTGAGTATTATTTTACTCATATACTTGCTCTTCTCTTTTGTGATAGGTATTGCTGGCAGGATCAGTGTTTTGTAGTGACGACCTTCCCAGGTGTGTTGGTGTCACCGCAAAGCAGCAGTTCTGCGCATAAGACCCTGTTGGATTTGCAAAAAGAGGGGGCCTTACAAACTGGTATCAGAGGGAAATCTCGATTGGAAGGGTAGAAGTCCAATAACCCTAGGTCACCGCCGCTCGAGTTTAGTTTGGGGACAAACTAAGCATTGGAAGCTGTGGTGTGCCCATATGGGGGATCACATGTAATTGTCCAGTTTTAACAAGATTTGGGTCAAATTTCTTACAATTGGCCTTTGTTTTGCAGCCACCAGCACATCCTACACTGTAGGGCGGAGCCCAGCAAACTCTAAATGTTGCACCACCTCCCCTGGCAACCACTCCGTTTCTATAGACAGAGATGGGGCAGACTCTGACGGCCATCCTGGAGGTATTCAGGACCCAGCAGTCTCCGGCTTCGCAGTCGAACCTGGGTGCCAATTGGTTGAGCATCTTCTGAGGACTCTCTCCCCCATCTTTCAATGGGAGGGAGTCGGCCGTACTAATGGAAGAGTGGCTTGATATCTTGTTCAAGATGCTGACTGGGATACGGTGCATGTGGGAGGAGAGGGTACCTCTAGTAATATCTTGCTTGGAGTCTCGTGCCAAGAGGTAGTGGAAGACGCTTTTGGATACAGTGTTTGCAGATCGAGAGGTTGTTGACATCACTTGAGAGGAGTTCAGGGTTGCACTTTTGGAGTAGTTCTTCCCACAGTCGGCAAGAGACGAGCTAGAAGATATGTTCCTGCAGCTGAGGTAGGGAAACAGGACGATGCTGGAGTACCACCGGGAGTTCACTCACTTAGCCTTGTTTGCGGACTCCTATCAGCTGGATGATGTGGGGTATATCAATAGGTTCTATAAGGGCCTTCAAAAGGATTTATGGCAGGCTCTTCTATTTTTATCCGATGGGCCTATACCTTGGATTTTGTAGATGGAAAAGAGGATAGAGGCTGATTGGCACATGACTCGAGGACAGAAAGAGGCCAACTGAGGACCAGGGTCGGGGAGGCATGAATGATCAGCAGAGGGGTCGTTTTTCTGATGAGAGAAGGGTAGAGGACCAACCCCGCCAAGAGGTAAGACAGGAGCCGAGGGAGCCGGTGGTATTGGCCCCTCAACCTCTTCAGATGTGGGAGATACAGAGGCCTAGAGGTGTGGCACTTCCCCCGCCTAAGTGCTACAACTATCATCAGGTAGGGCACATCCGAAGGAACTGCCCCATAAGAGGGGAACCTCTACCGGCACCACAGGCTGCCACGCCCACTCAGTAGTTTACAGGCCGAGGCCGTGGAAGAGGATGTTGTTTTAGGGCAGAGATCGGAGGCAAGAGAGGGAGCATGTGTATGATCTATACTTGGCTCCACCTCGGGACACAAGCAGGGTGATTGCAGGTATTCTAGTAATTTTATGTTGTTATTTACTTTTAGAATTTTTGAAACAACAAACACCATTAGCATACTAGAAAAAGGAAATCATAGGCCTAGTTACCTAACCACATCTAAATAAATAGGAATAGTTATGGTTTGCGGCAAACCTACCCATACCTTGGTGGATATGGGGGTGTCACACAACTTTCTCTCTGAGGAGTTCATAAAGGGACTGGAGGGAGTCAGATAGTATTCAGGAGTCCTCAGGAGGGTGCGTCTCCCCAATGGGACAGAGGTCTTAGCTACTGCTAAGTGCCTCCTGAAGGTGACTAATGATAGTCTGACACTCGAGGCCCTGACGACGGTCTTGAGGATGCCAGACTTTGACCTGGTTCTGGGCATGACATGTCTTACTTGGAACCACGCTCAGATAGATTTCCCGGCAAGGAGGATTGTACTGAGTTATGACGGCACCTTCGCGACCTTCGAAGGAATGACTCCTTCTCTCGTAGGATGTTATCTTCTACTCAGGCCATCAAGGGCCACATGCAGGAAGATGAGGTCTATCAGGTATTCTTCTAGATGGTTGAGGTCAAGACAATGGTTGTCGATCTATCGGTGGTGCGGGACTTTGCGGATGTGTTTCCAGAGAAGCTACCAGGATTGCCGCCGCACCGGGAAAAGGATTTTCAGATCCAGTTGGTGTCGGGAGTTAAGCTGGTGTCTAGGGCTCCCTATCGGATGGCTTTGAAGTAGCTGGTGGAGTTTAGGAGCCAGCTGCAGGAGCTGGAGGATGCTGGATTTGTTAGGCTAAGTTCCTCGCCTTGGTGAGCTCTGGTCTTGTTTGTGAAGAAGAAGGATGGGACCCTCAGGTTGTGCCTCGACTATCGTGCACTAAACCGATTGACAGTCTGGAACGCATATCCACTGCCAAGGATCGATGAATTATTTGATCAGCTAGAGGGTGCACATTGGTTCTCGAAGCTGGATCTGAGGTCGGGATACTATCAGCTACGGATTCAGGAAGAAGACATCATGAAGATGGTGTTTAGCAGCATATATGGCTTGTATGAGTTTATCATGATGGCCTTTGGGATCACAAATATGCCATCGGCCTTCATGAGTATGATGAACCGGGTGTTCGAGCCGTACCTCGATAGTTTTGTCATTATAATCATAGATGACATCCTCATTTATTCGAAGATGAAGGGAGAACAAGCACAACATCTAGCCTTGACTTTGGAGTTGCTTTGGGAGCATCAGTTGTATGCCAAGTTCAGCAAGTGCTAGTTTTGGCTGATGGAGGTCGCCTTTTTAGGCCACATTGTCAGTGGAGCAGGACTAGCAGTGGATCCCGTGAAGGTTCAGGCAGTACAAGACTGGCCTCGATTGAAGACGGACATGGATGTCCGAATTTTTCTGGGATTGGCTGGGTATTATCGGAATTTTGTACAAAGATTCTCTCAGATAGCCCTTCCACTCACTTCTTTGATGGAGAAGGACACACCGTTTGTTTGAACGCCGCTGTATGAGGTGACCTTCCAGGAGTTTAAGGGTTGACTTACGTCGGCCCCTATCCTCGCTCTTGTGTCTGGGAAGGAGGGCTTCCAGTGTACACTCATGCGTCGTTTCAGGGGATGGGTGTTGTACTGATGTTGCATGTGCATGTGATAGCATAGGCCTCCCGCCAGTTGAATAAGCACGAGAAGAACTACCCTGTGCATGACTTGGAGATGGGAGCAGTGGTGTTCGCTCTGAAGATTTGGCGGCATTATCTTTATGGTGTGCATTGCGACATATTTTTGGATCACAAGAATCTGAAATATGCTGATACGCAGAAGGAGTTGAACATCCGCCCGAGACGATGCGTGGAGTTTCTATCTGATTATGAGTATACAATACACTATAACCCAGGAAAGGAGAATGTGGTGGCAGACGCACTGAGCCGGAAGACTATCACATCATGAGCAGAGCCTCAGTTGATGGCAATGGAGTTGGTATGGATGATGGAGGATATGCAGATTACTTTGGTGTCCTCGGACGACTCAGGGCTTTATGAGGAGTATATGGCCGCGAGGAGCACTATCGATGATATTCGAGATCGCATCAAGGCTGAGTAGAGAATGGACGGCAAGCTAGAGCCAGTATTCAGGACCTTAATGGCAGGAATGGCCAGGGAGTATACAAAGAAGGATGGTCTATTATTCTTTATAGGACGGGTGTACATACCGACTGGGGCAGGATTCGGGAGGACATTATGACTGAGGCTCACTGCAGCAGGTACTCGGTGCACTCGGGCATCACTAAGATGACGACCGACCTGAAAAGGAAGATGTACTGGCCGGGCATGAAGAGGGATATCACATATTTTTTCAACCATTGCGAGGCTTGTTAGTTAGTGAAGGCAGTGTATAAGAGTTTGGCCGGTTTGTTGCAGCCACTACCGATGCCGAAGTGGAAGTTTGATGATATCGCCATGGATTTTATACATGGTCTTCCTCGATCATTTGTGGGGAACGACTCGATAAGGGTGATTGTCGAATGATTGACGAAGGTGGCCAGATTTCTACCGATGAGGAAGGATGTTCTAGTGGGTGACTTGGTGCGGAGGTTTGTGGAGCAGTTCATCCGATAGCATGTAGTGTCAAGGACGATAGTGTCCGATCGTGATTGACGATTTACGTCTATGGAGTGAAGGTCGGTCCAGGCTTATTTGAGGACCCGGTTGACATATAGTACCGCCTTCCATCCTCAGACAGATGGGCAAATAGAGCGCACCAATCAGACACTAGAGGATTTATTGCATCTTTGTATACTGGACCGCAGAGAGCCATGGGAGAGGCATCTACCATTGATCGAATTCTCATACAATAATAGCCACCAGTCCAGCATCGGCATGGCCCCTTATGAGGCTTTATATAGGTGGAGAAGTAGGACTCCTTTATCTTGGATCCAGGATGAGGATCTGAAGCCACTTGGCTCGAAGTTCATCGAAGATATAGATACTTAGGTGCGGTTGATTCGAGCTAGGATGTTGGAGGCCCAGAGTAGATGAGCAAAGTATTACGATGCTCGACATCGTTAGGTAGAGTTTCAGGTAGGAGACTGGGTGTTTCTGAAGATACGTCCGATGCATGGAGTCTCGCTGGTGCTTGGTCGGAAGAAGCTCATTTTGAGATACATGGGGCCTTATACGATCCTGGAGCGGATCGGTCCCTTGGCTTATAGACTAGAGCTACCGCCAGAGAAATCGGGTTTGCACAATGTCTTCCACATCTCCCCCCTCAGGAGAGCACTCCTTCGGCCGTAGCAACAGATTACGACTACAGATAGGCCTATAGCCACTAATAGATCGGTGCACCTGGAGCTGATCTGGATAGAAAATATAGGAATACGGGTCTTGCAGCGCAAGAAAGTTTCGCTGTTCAAGGTCTTGTGGAGGAATCATGGATAAGAGGAGCACACATGGGAGCTGCAGGACTTGATGCAGCAAAGGTACCCAGAACTTTTCACGTCAGATATCCCCTTTAACCTCTGGTGATGTTACAATTTATATCTCATACACGAGACCCCGTAGGTCTAATCTCAATTTCTGGGAAGAAATTTTAATTTTTATGTATTGGCATTTATAACATCCCTCACACTTCTAGACCCCTAGGACGGTTTTGTCATGACCGGGTCATGACAAAACCCTGGGAAGCACAAAAGAGTTTGAGTGAACATGGGAATTGGAGTGTGAACCACCTTGGTCTACAAATGGTAGAATTCCAATTACTAGCTTAGGGGTGACCATAGGGCTTCACCATGATCCCATGACCCCAGCATGGCACCCCTAACCTTAGGGGAGGATAATGTGTCACCAACAACCCATTGGGGTCAACCCAAAAGGTCAATTTGACAAAGGTCAACTCTACCCTAGTGTTAAGTCAAACTAGCTCAAGTGGGCTAACTCTAGCTCAAGCCCAATTCCCCTTAGGCTAACCTAATTTTCATTAATAATATGCATTAGTGGGGTGCCTTTAGGCAGAAATAATCAACAATTTCGGCCATGGTGACTAGGAGAGAGAAAAGCTACATTTTCTCTTTAATGAAGGAGAGAGAAAATGAGAGAGAAGGTCATTCATGGCTTGGAAGGCCAAGATCCCCTCTCTTCTTACTGGAATCATCTCCCCTAGTCAGTTAGGAGAAGACCAAGGGTTTTCCCGGCCATGATAGTGACTAGGGGAGGAGAATTGCCTTGGCCGAAATAAGTTTCATTGGCCATTAATTGGCATTGATGTCTTGGCCTTTCCCCTCCTCAACTGTGGCTTTAAACACCATCAGTGGACTGTGAGGAGTCTTTCCCACCACTTACCTAAAGAAATCGAGCCACTTTGTAGTGCAGTTGCAGAGCACACAAAATATCAAATTCCGGCTATAGTGGCACGGTGATCGGCCCGACTCCAGCTCTCCACTAAGGTCCTCCTCTACTCCTTCTTCATGGGTAAGATCTTAGGATTCATTAGAGTTAAGAATCGGGCTCAATTGGGCACGATTCAGTGTAATTTATACACTGGTTTTTCCATAAAAATGAAGTGTCGAGTTCGCCGGAATCCACCGTCTCCGACGGCCAAACCACCTCCGGCCGATAGCACTCACCTCAACGGAGGTGGTGGCGGCGGTGGTTGACCGGGGAGGTGGCCGGAGGACCAGCTATTGGGCTTGGAGTTTTCTCCAGGTCGGGCAAATCTAGGTCGTTGGCTGGAGGAAGAAGAATGCCAGGAGTCATCTGATATGCTTTAAGATCTATGCAAGATCTAATATTGTTGGGTAATGTATCCACACTAACCCAGATTTGATGAAGTCACCCTTGAACTAAGATGAATTAAGTTGTATTTGATGCTTGGTTTGAGTTATGTGTTTGCATGATTCTAAAGGGAAGTGTAGACCAATGTCAGTGTTAAATTTTCTCAACGTGGTCAGCAAGATAGCCCAAACGCCAAATTAATATCTTTGGAACTACCCAGTTCTCACGTTGAACCAGCGGAAACCAAGGACTAGAGGTACAAAGGTTAATCCCAACAAACCATGGAGGCACAAGCAGGTCTTTTATACATTCACTTCTTTACAAAGCGAGGCATACATAGCGAGACATGATTTCGCTAGTATAACAGCTGTAAATAGAAAGAACCAAAAAACAAGTCGGGCGGACAGCACCGGAGTCCGCCGAGACCGCGAGGTCGCCGAGGTCGCCGAGACCGTTGAGCTCGCCCAAGCTATACTGCAATCCACCGAATAGACACGGAGTCCGCCGAAGCCGCGAGGCCGTGCGGACACACCGTTATTCGCCTCCTGCTGAACCTGAACTGAGGAACACCCCTACCCGCCTGAAACCGGCGGACAGGTTATTGAAGCTGGCAAAGTTGAAACAGAACTGACAAGCCGCAGAGCGACCTCCTGCTGAGTCCGTAGAGACCGCACACTTCCAAGCACTTGACCGAAGTCACAGCCAAACTCCTGGCTCCTTGAAGTTATCCGCGCGACCTGCACACAGCAAACCGTCAGCCTGAAACAATCCGCGCAGACTGGAAAACACAGACCGCAGCTCCTTGCACACCCCAACTTACTGTTCACTCAAGTTACTTAGGTTACTGTAGAAGTGCCAGGGGGGTCCTATTTATAGGCAGGGTGAGGAGTGTGGTCACCGCCCAAGAGATAGCGACACCGCCCCAGCCCGCGCGAATACAAACCACCGTCCGCTGAGTCCGCGAGGACTTAGCCGGTCACAAGGAAAAACCGCCAGGAGCAAGGCAACCATTGACGAACTCCCTCCAGTCCGCCTAAGCTAAGCGGACAAGGCATCAGCCCGCAAATCTCCAACCACTACAGGACAGCAACCCCCTTCAATGGCTATCCGCACCAACCCGAGGCAGTCCGCAAGACTCACACCTCAATCCGCCACAAGTCCACGACCAAAGGCAGACAGCAATAGTCCGCCCGGTCACAGCGGACTTGGCGGATACGGCGGACATCATGAACTTGACACAAAGTGTGACCAAGTCCAAAACCATCAAGGGCCAGTGCGAGCATGGCGGACACAAACTTCCGTCCGCCAAACACCCTAGCACAGACCGCCACCAGTCCGCGAGCACCTCGCACTTGTCCGACGCAGCAGCTTCCTCCCGGACTCCAAATACCAGTCCGCCAACCGGTCTCCACAGCAAATCGCCTGCTGTGCCACCAAAGCTCGACAAGGCCTCAGCCAAGCTCTAAGCCCAGTCCGCAACAGCCAATACCGCGGACACATCAGTCCGCAAGCTTCCCGCGGACAAGAGCCAACCCGCCTTTCAGCACAAGCTTGCACCCGCGGCCACTGAGCAATGCACCAGTCCGCAAGCCTCCATCCGCTCAGGCCGCTCCTTGGCAAAGCCAATCAGCAAACACCCTATCCGCAGACACCAGGCCGCATAGTCCGCGGACTCAACCCGTGCAAACCGCTCAGAAGAATAACCGGCTTTCCACTAGACCTTCCACCAGGCCGCACATCTCAGTCCGCCCAGTCCGCCTAGTCCGCCAAAGCTGTCCGCCACAGGCCGCGCGGCCTGTCCCGTCACCCACTTCCACTTCACAAATTTCAACACTCCCCCTTGAAGTGGGAAGTGGTGACCAAGCCCAGCAAGCTGCGCAAGCGTTCAAAGGGCCCCTTCGACAGTGGCTTCGTGAAGATGTCAGCAAGATTATCTTCACTCCGAACATGCCCGACCAGCAGAGACCCCTCCAACACCTTCTCCCTGATGAAGTGGTGATCAATCTCTATATGCTTGGTCCTGGCGTGACACACTGGATTGTTTACCAGTTTGAGAGCACTCTCATTGTCACCCCGGAGTAAAGTAGGCCCTTGCACTTCTTCATGAACATCCTCTATGAGCCTCCTCAACCAAACGGCTTCCCGAGCAGCCAAGGCCGAAGCCTTATACTCCGCCTCCGTGGTTGAAACCGACACCGAGTCCTGCTTCTTGCTACACCACGAGATGCTAGCTGAACCGCAAGTGAACACATAACCTGAAGTAGACTTCGATCAACCGAATCACCGCCATAGTCAGCATCCGTGTACCCGAGCAACGCAAACTCCGCATCCCTTCTATAGAGGAGTCCCATGTCAGAAGAAGCCTTGACATACTTCAGAATTCCCTTTGCCGCCACTAGATGAGATTGCCTTGGTTCAGCCATATACCGATTTACTCGGCCAATAGCATAAGCTATATCCGGCCTTGTAATCGTCAGATAAATCAAGCTCCCAACAAGAGCCCTGAACACCAAGGGATCATGAAGAACCCTTCCCTCATCCCGTCGAAGCTTCAGCCCTGATTCCAGTGGAGTAGAGCACTTCTTCCCTTCGCCCATGCCGAACCGCTTCACAATACGATCAGCATATCCATTCTGGCTAATGAGAACCCCGCACTCCTTCCTCTCCACTTCAAGACCGAGAAAGTGATGCAACTCTCCCAAGTATTTCATCTCGAAGCGTATAGCAAGCTCTGCCCTGAGCCTTGCTACTTCATCCTCTGAATTCCCTGTGATGATCATGTCATCCACATACAGTAGGACCAAGACCCGTAGCTCTCCCTTCTTCTTGATGAACAAGCTTGAATCCGAGTTGGAAGCAAGGTATCCACAGAATTACAAGTATTCTACAATCTTCCCATACCAAGCTCTAGGAGCTTGCTTCAACCCATAGAGAGCCTTCCTGAGTTTGCAGACATAGTCCGGATGCTTCTCAGAGACGAAACCAAGCGGCTGATCCATGAAGATGTCCTTGTCAATCTCTCTGTAAAGAAAAGGCATTCTTCACATCGAGTTGCCACAACCTCCATCCCTTGCTAGCAGCCAAGGCGATCACCACTCTTACAGAAGTCATCTTCGCAACTGGACTAAATGTCTCCTCATAGTCTTCTCCATACTGCTGTGAGAATCCTCTAGCGACCAGGCGAGACTTGAACCGATCAATGCTCCCATCAGCCTTCTTCTTCAACTTATACACCCACTTGCAAGTAACCGGAGTAATGCGATCAACCTTGGGCACAAGGTCCCAGGTTTCATTCTTCTTCAGAGCATCAATCTCTTCCTTCATGGCACCTTCCCACTCCTTCACTCCAGTGGCCTCGTTGAAGTTTGCAGGCTCTCGCTCATCCAGAGGACCTACAAAGAAGCATGAGACAAAGCTCACTGCATTCCCATCACAGTACCGAGCCGGTGGCTTAACCACCCTCTTAGATCTCCGAAGACACGGCTCTTTGCTCACGGCTTCCGTTGCTTCTTCAGGCTCCACTCCTACCTGGGGCAAGCATTGAGCAGTGCTCCCCCTGCTTCCTGAGCCAGAAGGCTCAGCCTCGGAGTTCGAAGCAACAGGAGCTGCTGGTGAAACAGCAAGCTCCTCTTCCAAGCCTCCAGCAGCCACAACCAGTGCTTCATCAACCTTGCTACTTCTGGTTAGCTCCACCGAGCCACCTCCATATGACGTCAGCTCGTCAAAGACAACGTCTCTTGACACCACGAACTTCTTCGTCACAGGGTCCATGCATTTCCATCCCTTCTTCCGCTCATCATAGCCAACAAA
Source organism: Platanthera guangdongensis (assembly GCA_039583875.1). Lineage (NCBI taxonomy): Eukaryota > Viridiplantae > Streptophyta > Magnoliopsida > Asparagales > Orchidaceae > Platanthera > Platanthera guangdongensis. Next base: position 138,398,699 of record CM077162.1, on the reverse strand, counting down.
GACAAGTTTCCTTGCCTTCGCATCCAGCTTTGTCCATGAAGCATCCGGGACATGCACGTAGCAAGTTGAACCGAACACCCTAAGGTGTCCAACACTCGGCTTCTCCTTCAGCAACAGCTCAACAGGAGTCTTCATGTTGATAGGGCTGAGTGGCATCCGGTTGATAACATACGCAGCACAAGACATTCCCTCCGCCCAAAAGGACCTTGGGATATCTTTCACATGAAGCCAGCATTTGCAGGTCTCCGTCAAATGACGGATCTTCCGCTCCGCTACCCCATTTTGCTGTGGAGTGTGAGCATAAGTAAGCTCTCGTTGGATCTCGTGCTTCCTGCAGAAGATAGAAAACTCGGAGGAGACAAACTCACCCCCGTTATCAGTTCTAAACTTCTTAATCCGCAATCCAAGCCGGCCTTCTACCAACTCCTTGAACTCCACGAACAAACGGAAGGCTTCCGACTTCTCCTTTAAGAAGTACACCCAAGTATACCTTGAGTAGTCATCAACCAAGACAAGCATGTATCTACTTCCACCAAGGCTGGCAGTAACAGTCGGTCCCATCAGGTCGCCATGAATACACTCCAATGGTTTCTTGCTCCTTATTTGTGATTTATCAAACAGAAGGCGATGTGCCTTACCGTATTGACAGCCCGCACAAACATGCCCATCACCAAAGGAGGACAACTTTGGCAACCCCCTCACCAGACTTCTACTAGCCATCGCCTTCAGCTTGTCCATGCCAACATGCCCCAGCCTCTCATGCCAGATAGCCGCACTATCATTGGCCCTCATCTTATCAACATAAGCATTGGTGGAAAGAACAAATAAGTTCTTCACCCTCCTCCCAACATGAGCAACATCAGCCTTTATCGCTGATACGTTGCGAAGGAACCTCACGTCTGTTGGCCCAAACAGAACGTGATACCCAGCGTCCACCGCATTGGTCACCGAGAAGAGGTTTTTCTTCATGCCCGACACGTGATACACACTCCTTAACGTGAGTGGCCCCTGATCACTACCCAAAGACACGACCCCCTCTTTCTCTACTGTATAAACAGTATTATCAGCAGTGATAATAGCTTCATTACCTGAGTATGCTTGCATGGAGGTGAACTTCGATTTGTCTTCAGTGAGGTGATGACCACACCCGGAGTCCACGATCCACTGGCTGTTGAAGTCCTCAGCAGACAAGGCCCGGACACAAGTGCCCGTCATAAAGGCTCCGCCCCATCCTGCTTCTTCACTTCTCGAGCAAGCTTCCTCCTTTCCCGCAGCATGCCCAGGCTGCAGTTTGACCATGCAGTCCCGCTTGAAGTGCCCTCGCTGATGACACCGATAGCACTTCAGATTCTTCTTCCAGTCCTTAGGAGCATTGCACCTCTCCAGCGGATATGAAGTTGAAGTCTCCTTCTCACCAGCGGCCTGCACCTTCTTCTTCTTCTTCCCTTCCCATCCTTTCTTCTTGCCTGAGAAGAGAGCCTCGCTGCCTTCCTGATTCAGGTTCACTCCAGCCATCTGCCTTGCTAAGCTCTCCTGCGAGGCAAGCAGATTTTCCAGCTCTAGCATCGACGGCTGAGTAGCCCACCCTTGAACAGATATTACAAAGGCCACATACTTCTTCCGCAAGCCGCGAATAATGTGCCTTTTCATCTTTGCCTCAGAGATAGGCTCATCAGGATCCAGTGCCGACAGCTCAGCGCACAAGATCTTCATCTTTAAGAAGTACTTGGAGATGGAAAGGTCTCCCTGAGTTGCCCTGGCCAACTCATTCTCTAAGAACTGAAGCCGCGCCACATTCTTCCTATTGAACAACTCATCAATGGTTGTCCAAATATCAGCTGCCGACTCACACCCAACGATGTGATCAAACAGTTCCGGAGACACAGCTCTCTTCAAAATGAACTCCGCCTTAGCATTTGTTCTTCTCCAGAGCCTAACCTGCTCAGCAGTACCGAAAGCAGCAGTAACTTCCTATCTGTCGTCACCACCGACGACTTCCCACAGCTCCTCGCCAAGAAGATAACTCTTCATGCACGACTTCCACTTCTTGAAGTTAGTCGGCGTTAAGAGTTCAATGCCCAGACCTCTTGCAAAACTCCCTTCCATTGCAACACCTGTTGGCAACCTTCAGCAGCTCCGAGCAACAACACAGGTTGATCACCACTCAATCACTGAGTAACAACACTGGCTGACTTCCGCTCACGCAACTGAACCTCAGTAACCTCAAAAACCTGGCTCTGATACCATGTTAAATTTTCTCAACGTGGTCAGCAAGATAGCCCAAACGCCAAATTAATATCTTCGGAACTACCCAGTTCTCACGTTGAACCAGCGAAAACCAAGGACTAGAGGTACAAAGGTTAATCCCAACAAACAATGGAGGCACAAGCAGGTCTTTTATACATTCACTTCTTTACAAAGCGAGGCATACATAGCGAGACATGATTTCGCTAGTATAACATCTGTAAACAGAAAGAACCAAAAAACAAGCCGGGCGGACAGCACCGGAGTCCGCCGAGACCGCGAGGTCGCCGAGGTCGCCGAGACCGCTGAGCTCGCCCAAGCTATGTTGCAATCCGCCGAATAGACACGGAGTCCGCCGAAGCCGCGAGGCCGCGCGGACACACCGTTATTCGCCTCCTGCTGAACCTGAACTGAGGAACACCCCTACCCGCCTGAAACCGGCGGACAGGTTATTGAAGCTGGCAAAGTTGAAATAGAACTGACAAGCCGCAGAGCGACCTCCCGCTGAGTCCGCAGAGACCGCACACTTCCAAGCACTTGACCGAAGTCACAGCCAAACTCCTGGCTCCTTGAAGTTATCCGCGCGACCTGCACACAACAAACTGTCAGCCTGAAACAATCCGCGCGGACTGGAAAACACAGACCGCAGCTCCTTGCACACCCCAACTTATTGTTCACTCAAGTTACTTAGGTTACTGTAGAAGTGCCAGGGGGGTCCTATTTATAGGCAGGGTGAGGAGTGTGGTCACCGCCCAAGAGATAGCGACACCGCCCCAGCCGCGCGAATACAAACCACCGTCCGCTGAGTCCGCGAGGACTTAGCCGGTCACAAGGAAAAACCTCCAGGAGCAAGGCAACCATTGACGAACTCCATCCAGTCCGCCCAAGCTAAACAGACAAGGCATCAGCCCACAAAGCTCTAACCACTGCAGGACAGCAACCCCCTTCAATGGCTGTCTGCACCAACCCGAGGCAGTCCGCAAGACTCACACCTCAATCAGCCACAAGTCCACGACCAAAGGCAGACAACAACAGTCCGCCCGGTCACAGCGGACTTGGTGGATACGGCGGACACCATGAACTTGACACAAAGTGTGACCAAGTCCAAAACCAACAAGGGCCAGTGCGAGCATGGCAGACACAAACTTCCGTCCGCCAAACACCCTAGCACAGACCGCCACCAGTCCGCGAGCACCTCGCACTTGTCCGACGCAGCAGCTTCCTCCCGGACTCCAAACACCAGTCCGCCAACCGGTCTCCATAGCAAATCACCTGCTATGCCACCAGAGCTCGATAAGGCCTCAGCCAAGCTCTAAGCCCAGTCCGCAACAGCCAATACCGCAGACACATCAGTCCGCAAGCTTCCCGCGGACAAGAGCCAACCCGCCTTTTAGCACAAGCTTGCACCCGCGGCCACTGAGCAATGCACCAATCCGCAAGCCTCCATCCGCTCAGGCCGCTCCTTGGCAAAGCCAATCAGCAAACACCCTATCCGCAGACAGCAGGCCGCATAGTCCGCGGACTCAACCCGTGCAAACCGCTCAGAAGAACAACCGGCTTTCCACTAGACCTTCCACCAGGCCGCACATCTCAGTCCGCCCAGTCCGCCTAGTCCGCCAAAGCTGTCCACCACAGGCCGCGCGGCCTGTCCCGTCACCCACTTCCACTTCACAAATTTCAACAGTCAGTCTACAATAGGTCACCAAACTCAGGACCATACAATGTAATCCCTCATTGTGTGTTCCAAAGTGTTGACTCATGTGTAGCCTCTCTATTTGGATACACTTCATATTCAAGTTCTAGGATTATGTGAAAAGACTTGATGCTGATTTCCCCTAGAAGAAGAAAATCTGTCAGAAAAAGATTCCTAAGTAAAGTACTCGAGTAGTCTCTTACTTATTCGAGTAAGTTACTGATTTTATACTCGAGTAGTAATTCACTTACTCGAGTAGTTAAAATATACTCGAGTAGTCCAATTATGGATCTCGAGTAGTTCATCTTGTATACTCGATTAGTTTCCTTTTATCTCTCGAGTTTTCAGATTTTCTCTTCTCAAATTTGTCTAAGTGAAATACTAGAGTAGTATTATATATACTCGAGTAGTTCTATCTTCTGTCTCGAGTAATTTGATTCTGACTCTTGTGTAGTTCCTACTTACTCGAGTAGACTAAATCATATACTTGAGTAGTTCATCTACTACTCGAGTAGTCCAATTCTTTTACTCGTGTAATCCAGAATTCTATTCCAAAAAATTTCTCTAAGTGAATTACTCGAGTAGTTCATGTTATATACTCGAGTAGTTCATTCTATCTCGAGTAGTTCATGTTATATACTCGAGTAGTTCTATTTTCCTATTCCAAAAAATTTCTAAGTGTTTGTCTCGAGTAGTCTCTTATATACTCGAGTAGTTCATTCTTATATACTCGAGTAGTATTTCTTGTACTCGAGTAATTTACTCCACCTCTCGTGTAAGTACTTAAGTACTTGAGTAAGTCATTTTTGTTACTTGAGTAACTAAGTCTTTCTCATTCTTATTTACTCGAGTAGTTGACTCCATGTACTCAAGTAATGATTTCTTTTTCTCCCGAGTAATTTTTCACATGTGCTCGAGTAGTCATCTTCTACCTACTCGAGCAGTGCTGCATATACTCGAGTAGTTCTGCTTGACTCGAGTAATTTACTTTGAACTTTTCAGAAATTCTTTAAGTCCAGACCTAAAGGTCTTATTCTTAAACTCTAACGTGATTGGTTCACGTGTCTCTCTCATAATGACTAATTTAAGTCTAATATTTTCTTCTCCTATAAAAGGTCTTGTCAAAACGACAAACCCTAAGTTTTTTTAAAGAAGATTATTCTAAGAAAGTTTTTGCAGCCGTACTTTCCAAAAAGAATTCTGTCTCCTCTCTCTCTCCAAGAACGAAACTCGCCGCCGCTGCCATCGCAGATTTCCAACTGGCTAGGGTTTTACCTTTTTGAGGATTCAGATTAAGAAGACTCTACAGATCAAGATCTCCGCTCAATGCTTCATCTTCTCATTCGATCGTGTAAAGTCGAGAAGTTCCAGATCTGATATTGCCGAGATTCTTCTTCAATATTCTGATAAAGTCGCACGCCTAGAATAAGGAATTTCTAATTTTCTGTTGCAGATCTGAACAAGAGAATTTACTGTTTGTATTTCTGTACTACTTTATTTCATTATTGTAGGAGAAGATTTTTCCGAGTGTAGGAGTTTTCAACTCCGAGATTGTAGGAAGTTTTGCCTTCCGAGTGTAGATCCGTTTGTGGATCGAGTTTGTATAAACGTTGTTCCGAGTGTAGGATTGTTTTCCAATATGAGATAGTGGAGTAGCCGAGTCTAGTTTATTGCTAGATCGGTGAGGAAAAGTGGATGTACGCAAGGTTGGGGAACCACTATAAATCTTGTCTCGTCTGTGTTTTCTTGTTTTGTAGATAGATCTGTGCTTTGGTTGAGATTTTTTTTATTCTGCAAAAAGACGCACAACTCACCTATTTACCACCCTCGAGGTGATTTAGGTGTTCAACTATTATCTTTCAATTGGTATCAGAGGGAGGTTGATCGTTAAAAGGTTAACACCTTGATCAGGTCCTTAAATAGTTGCCATTTGAGATCTACCAAATGGACAAAGCTAAAGATTTTTTCAAGCTTCCTTTGTGCACCAAAAATAATTTCCTTATGTGGAAAGAGAGAATCAAGTTCTTCATTGAAGCTGTGGATCCAAGGATCTTCATGATAGTTGAAGAAGGTCCTTATATTCTCATAACAGTCTCCACTATAAATCCAACTAAGAAAGTCCCCAAAAAACTTATGGATCTAGATAAGGACGAGATTGCACTTGTCTCATTGGACAAAAAGGCGAAAAATATCATAGCAAGTGCAGTCGATGATTCAATGCTGCAAAATCTGATTCACTGAAAGTCTGCAAAGGAGATGTGGCAGTCATTAGTTACCCTGGTGGAAGGTGCAGAAGAAGTAAGGGATGATAGAAGATCCCTACTTAATCAGAAGTATGAGGCTTTCCGACAGGAAAACAAGGATACCATTGCTGACACCTTTGAGAATTTCTTCAAGATAGTGAATGGGCTAAGGGTCTATGGAAGAGTCTTCACTAATGTAGAGCTAAATGATAAGTTCTTGAGATCCCTGACTAAAAAGTGGGATAACATGGTCTATGCTATAAGGGAGTTTGGAAAACTAGCCGAGACAAATCCTCAGAATCTCTTCGGGAAGCTGATGTCCTATGAGCTCCAACTCAACACCAGGAAGGCTGAAGAAGAGAAAAATAGGTCTGCATTCAAAGAAAAGTCTGTTTCTTTAAAGGCAGCAACCTCTAAGAAGTCTAAGGCTGTTCCTCCAACTCCAACACCAGAAATTAGTGAAGAAGAAACCTCAGAGCCAAGCACCTCAGACTCTGAACTATGAGAAGGAGAGTTCTCACTACTCTCTCGGCATTTCAAGATATTCCTAAACAAGAAGAAGCAGTGGAAAGGCAAGGATGCCTCTTATAGAAGATCACGACGCGATGGTGATCAGCAAAGAAAAGGCTCAAGCAGTCATGACAGGTATAATTCTAAATAAAACAAACATATTTCGACTGACATTGTTTGTTATTGTTGTAATAAGCCAGGACACGTCATCATTGACTGCCCTCACTAGAAGAAGGATGGTGGTAGAAGAGAGGAAAAGAAGTCCTCGTACAACAAGAAGAGGACAGAGAAGAACTTGATGGCCCAAAAGGGCAAAACTCTTAGTGACTCTGACTCATCTGAATTGAGTGAAGAAGAAGAAGCCTATTTTGGACTCATAGCTCAAACTGATGATGAACAAGAGCCCCAGTTCACTGGGAAGGTAAACTCTCACACTCCTCTCTCTGATTCTAAAGTTCTCTGAACATGATTGTGAGGATAGCTCTTCTGATGATGAGTCAGAACTCATGGCCAAATATAAGGAGTTAATCATGGCTTACGATAAATGTCACCGAGTCGTGAAAACTAAGTCTAAAGAGATAAAATCTCTCAAAGCTGAAGAGAGCGTCTTGAGAGAGAAAGTCGCAAAGACTGACTCGCTCGAAGAGAACTTCAATAATGCTATTGAAGAATATAATAAGGCTCTTGAGCACCTCGACCTTAAAGCGAATATCATCAAAGAGCTGGAAGCCCAACTTGCTGCTGAAAAGAAAATTGTCGAAAGTTTCTAGAAGCCCAAGACAGTTCTTCCATTCATTGCTGAATTCTCAGCTAAGGCCAAGGGTGCTGGATTAGGCCATGAAGAAGCTCCTAATAAATCCTCTAGGAGAAATAAGGCTCAACGAAAGAATAAGGCCACCAAAAAGGCCTTAGCCAAAGAGAAGGGGAAAGCCCCTCAAGATCAGACCACATTCAAGAAGGTTATATTTCCATCAAATGAGTTTGATTTTGACTCATCCTACGGGCACTTTGCTAGGCCTACCTAGGTAGAGCCAAAGTCCCGTTATCAAGGATGGACTCGACCCAGAAACTTTGGCAAAAGTGTCTTTAACGCACCTTATGAAGAAGTCATTCTTTAGAGCTATGGCCCTTTTAATCATGGCCATAACTTCAAGAAGGCACCAAAGGCAAAGCCTGTTGTAGAAAAGCGTGTAAAGGAGAAGAGGTCATGTGATTGTCATCATCACGAGGCATCTTCCTCTAAGAATGCTGCCCCTGCTAGACCACAATTCCAAAAGGTCAAGCAGGAGAACTTAAGGCGAAGATACAATAGATTTGACTGTTGGTGTTGTGGCAGAATTGGTCATTTTGCCATTTATTGTTGGTTTAATCCTAGAAATGCTGCAACCCCACATGTTGGAAATATGAGGAAGACCACTCCTAATGCTAATATTCGTAGGGGGAGTGTTCTAACCCGAGACCAAGGACCCAAACGTATTTGGGTTCCTAAGGCTAATTGATTGTGATTGCAGGAATGTCCAAAGGCCAGCAAAATGCCAATCTGGTATTTGGACAGTGGATTCTCTCAGCATATGACCGGGACAAGAAGCCTTATTCAGAATTTTACTCCAGTTGTGAACGGACCGAAGGTCATCTTTGGAGGTTCAGATCGTGGAATTACTAGAGGTTATGATATGATTACTAACGATAATGTATCCTTCTCAGATGTGGCTTACGTTGAAGGTTTGGAACATAACCTTATAAGCATAAGCCAAATCTGCGATAAACAATACATAGTTGAGTTTCATGCTGAAAAGTGCTTGACAAAATCTGTTGACAATATGGAAATGATTCTATCCGGTACTCGAAGCAGAAACATTTTTTGTTTAAATTTCATCTGTATAGACTCTTCGACACCAGTGTGCTTTTTAGCAAAAGATAGTGCATCTCTTAGTAACCAATGACACAAGAGATTAGCACATATTAATTCCAAAACTATTGATAAATTATTTTCAATGAACTTAGTACGTGATGCCCCAAATTTCAAGTACGTCAAAGATATCCCATGTCATGCATATGTGAAAGGCAAGCAAATAAGGGATACCGTTAAAAACGTTATTGGCAAGGATTCTAATAGATGTCTTCATCTACTGCATATGGACTTGTTTGGTCCACTGCAAATTAGAAGTTTGGGAGGTAAGGATTATACGTTGGTAATTGTTGATGATTACTCGTGCTTTGTGTGGGTGTTCTTTCTGAAACACAAGTCAGATACCTTCGACATCTTTACTAATTTTGTCAGGCAAGTCCAGAATGAGTACAACTGCTCCATAGTGAAAATCAGAAGTGACAATGGAACAGAGTTTAAGTCTGGGGCCATGATAGAATTTTGTGAAAGCTTATGAATCTTTCATGAGTTTTCCTCTCCTCGTACTCCACAATAAAATGGAGTGGCCGAGAGAAGGAATAGAACGCTCATAGAGACCTGCAGGACCATGTTGAGTGACGCTTCACTTCCGGAATATTTTTGGGTTGAAGTGATCAACACTGCATGCCACGTGCAAAATCGTGCTCTCATAAACAAAAACCACGATAAGACACCTTACGAACTTCTGAAGGGCAGGAAACCAACAGTCTCATATTTTAGAATTTTTGGCTGTAAATGATTCGTGCTAAACAATAGCAAGTATCATACTACTAAGTTTAGTGAAAAGAGTTTTGAAGGTATTTTTGAAGGTTATAGTAGCCATAGTAAGGCATATAGGATTTTTAATAGAAAAACTCTGGTGGTAGAAGAATTGATACATGTTGTATTTGATGAGACGAGCTTGCTGCAAAATAACTCTTATAGTATGCTTATTGAAGATACAGGTGCAAAGCTGAAAGAAATTAGCTTGGATGAACCATCCGAAGATAAAGGTGAAAAGTTCATCAAGATCACCACTCCAACCCCTATTGGAGAGGCTGATGATCAAGATAAAGAAGTCAACCAAGATGAAAAGTCACTCCGGTGATAGAAGATAAACTAGATGCAAGAACTCTAAAGCTCGGACATTTGAAGGATCATCCCATGGACCAGATCATAGGAGATCCCTGATATGGTATCAGAACTCATAGAGGTACAACTAATGAGAATCTATATTTAAGTTTTCTCTCGCAGGTTGAACCAAAGAAGTTTGAGGAAGCAAACTCAGATGCATCGTGGATAATGACGATGGAAGAAGAACTGGACCAGTTCAAGCACTGCAAAGTATGGAAGCTTGTTCCAAGAACAAAAGGTAAGAACGTCATTGGGACAAAATGGGTCTACAGGAACAAGATGGACGAGGATGGAACGATAGTAAAGAACAAGGCCAGACTTGTCGCCAAAGGCTATCGTCAAGAAGAAGGAATTGACTTCGACCAGACGTACGCTCCAGTGGCAAGGCTAGAGGATATAAGGTTATTCCTAGCATATGCTACACTCAAAGGCTACACTGTCTACCAGATGTACGTGAAGTCTGCTATCCTTAATGGTGACATAAAGGAAGAAGTGTATGTGGAACAACCTGCAGGTTTCGTTGATTCTAACTTTCTTGATTACGTTTATTTACTGCATAAAGCATTGTATGGTTTGAAACAAGCTCCTCGAGCTTGGTATGAGAGGATGTCTAGCTTTCTACTTCAGAACATTTTCACAAGGGGAAAAATAGACAAGACATTATTTCTTAGGGAAATTAAAGGCAAGATTTTTCTAGTACAAATCTATATCGACGACATTATTTTTAGCTCTACTGATGACAACCTCTGCAAGAAGTTTTCAAAACTTATGCAAGAGAAGTTTGAAATGAGCAGTATGGGAGAGCTGAATTATTTCTTAGGGCTTCAGGTCAAACAGTCTGAAGATGGAATTTTCATCTCGCAGACCAAGTTTACCAAAGAGCTGTTTAAGAAATTCGGAATGGAGAACGCAACCTCGATGAGGACTCCAATGGGTTCAACAATGTCTCTGGACAAGGATGAAAAATGGAAACCTTTTGATGAAACCAAGTAAACAATCATTATTGGATCCTTTCTCTACCTTACTACAAGTAGACCTGACATAATGTTCTCAACATGCGTCTGTGCTAGATTTCAGGTGAACTCTAAGGAATCTCACTACGCTACTACGAAGCGGATTTTGAGATACCTTAAAGGTACACCAAATCTTGGCTTATGGTACCCAAGAAGTAATGATAGCAAACTAATAGGTTTTTCAGATGCAGATTTTGCAGGTAGTAAAGACGATAGAAAAAGCACTTCAGGGACTTGCCAATTCTTTGGAAGAACGCTTATCTCCTGGAGTAGCAAGAAGCAAAACTATATGGCAATCTCAATGACCGAGTCAGAGTACATATCTGCAAGCAGTTGCTGTGCACAGTTACTTTGGATAAAGAATCAGTTCGAAGACTACAATATGAAGTTTGCAAAGATTCCATTGTTTTGTGATTCCTCCAGTGCAATAGCAATAGCCAACAACCCAGTCTCGTACAGCCGGACAAAGCATATAGAGCTAAGGTATCATTTAATCCAGGAGCATGTGGAGCATGGGGACATAGACCTTCAATATTTCCCTATAGATAGGCAAATTGCAGATATTTTCACGAAGCCGCTGGATGAGACCAAGTCCTAATTCTTCAAAACGGAACTTGGGATACTCAACAAGGAAAACTAAAAGAAGCTGGACTTCCAAGAAGGCTCAAGGCTGAGAGGTTAGTCAAAAGTTGGAGTTTTCCAAAAGTTTAAGTTTTTGACTCGAGTAAGTAATAGCATACTCGAGTAAGTATATGACCTACTCGAGTAGTAGAATGACATACTCGAGTAGTCGACTTGACCTACTCGAGTAGTGGAATGACCTACTCGAGTAGTGGAATGACCTACTCGAGTAGTCAACTTCACTTACTCGAGTACCTCATTGACCTACTCGAGTACTTCCATACATCTACTCGAGTACTTCTGTATACTTACCTGAGTAACTCTAGACTTATCTACTCGAGATATTTCCTCAATCATGTATGTGCCGAGTCATCTCTTATTCAAATTTTATCATGCGCAAACCAAAGGCTAATGCTACCTATTCTATGGTTTACTTCAGTATTTTGTTTAAATAATTAGACCTAAACCTAGGGTTATATAAATAAGAAAATTCGGAAATTTCATCTACACGAAATCATTTTCGTCTCTCGAGTACCTGGCTGGCTCTTCGCCTTCCTCCATCAGTTGCAGAGCCGCGCCCTTTCCGTCTACCCGTCGACATTTTCTAGCGTTTTTGCATCTCCAAGACTTCCCAATCATTGCCGCCTCATCTAAGATCGGTGGTTGTTCGGAATTTATCGCCGCAGGGATTGCCGACCTATCCGATGATTTCCATAATCTTCTGATTTTTCACGACACGGCCAGATTAACATTCGTTCTCCAAGAACCATGTCGCATCCTCTTCCCCGAAGTTGCAGAGTTTTTCAAGAATGTCAAGTTCAAGCGCAATGGCACCGTCCTCAAATCCAAAGTCAAAGGCATGAAGATGAAACTCACCAAAACGTCTGTGGCTCAACTTCTTTGAATGTTGATCGTGGATGAAGAAGATGATCTAGGGCCTGAAGAATCTGGTAGAATAAGTATATTCTGTGGTCTGGACCCTGAGAAACATTACATCAATAGATCTGACATGAATGCAGAAGGTAAATTCTTGGTTGATGTCATTGGTAAGATTCTTCTATGCAAAACCAACTACATCAGGGCCATACCCCTTTATTTCTTTGACATCATGCAAGCAATCGTCTGTCGAAAGAGCTTCCAGTTTGGAATGCAAATCTTAGACAAGATTAAAGATAGCATCAAATCCCCCAACTATGCAATGATAATTTCCCTGCTTCTCAATGAGATCAATCCAGAGGTTTTCAGTTTCTCAAAAGGAAGTATCATTCGTCACATGAAGAAGGTCTCCATCTCCTCCATACAGAGATGGGAGTTAAAGTTGCAAAATCCCTCTCAAGCTGCCAAAGATACTGAAGTTATAGACATAGAGGACATGACTCCATCTCCTTCTCCATCTCAGGTCCCCAGCTCCTCTAGTACACTTATTGAGGGGGAGCCTGCTCCTAATGTTCAAGCCAGGATGCCTCCTCCTCCACCTCCTCCTCCACTAGTCACTCCAGAAGATATCCTCTCAGATCAACAGGTTCAAGAAGCACTCCTTTCTACTGATGCTGCCATAAATGAAATGATAGAAGAGTTAACTACAGATGAACCACCTCCTCCTCTATCTCCACCAGCTCCATCCACTGAAATTCCCAAGGACCCAACTCCTGGACAATCTCCAGACACTTCTCCAGCAAGGACTCCAGCAAAATCTCCCGATGCCCCCAAAGAACAGTAAGAACCAATTCTCATTTCTGATGAGCTCTCACCTAAGCCAGCTGAAGCTCCTCTTAGAAATTTGGATTTCATTATCCCTCAGATAATGGATGAAGAGGATGCCATGAAACCCACTACAAGAGCTCAGAGCTCAGTCACTCTCTCTGAAATAGCTCCATGGGTGGCTCCTCCTATTCCTTCTACTCCTTAAACTTCTGCTCCTCCTGCTATTACAGCTCCTGCCTCCACAGATTTGATGAATCAGATTGTATTTCTTCTTCAAGACTAGAGATCATACTTTGATACTTGTATCAAGACTGTCACAGATAAGGTAACTGCTCTAGAAACTGAGATGAGCAGAGGATTTGCTGAGATCTAGCACAATTCTGATCAGCTCAAACATCTCTTCCAAATTGGTGGCAAAGCCTTAGACCACACCATCACCAGTGTTGGACAGGTTATGGAGCAAGGTCTGACTCTTGCCAATAATCAAATGGAATTGGACAAAAAGGCTGAAGCAACCAAGATGAAGATTTGTGAGGAAGTTGGAACTTTCAAAGATGATGCCATCTCCCAGCTATCTGTTGAAGTCAGAAAGGGAGAGAAGTTGGTAAAAGAATATTTAGAAAAATCTGATGCCCTCAAGAAAGAATTATGGGAATCCAAAGTTAAAGAGATCCATGATGATGTTCTAGCTCAGATACAGAGTGTCAAATTCCAAAATTATGACACTGTTGTATGGATGCACAACCATATTCTTCCAGAATTTGCTGCTGATCCTAACATTATTCCTCATCACGTGAACCCACTAGCTGCTGCTGATGGTCCTGCTCCTGCTCCTCCTCTGCAACCCACATTCTCTCCAAGGCCTGGTGATTCTGTTGCTCCTCCAGATTCTTATGCTCAGGATTGGGAAGATGATCCTGCTGATATCTTTCTCAAAGCCCCTCCTGAGATACTGACTTATAAGAAGAAAAGGAAATATGGTGAAGGTCCTTCTACTAGCAAGTCTGTTCCTGCTAAAGCTCCTGAACATGCAGAGGTCTAGTCTCCCACTTCCAAGTCTCTCATCCTGGAAACTCTCAAATTAGTTTTGGATTTCCATGAGAGCAGAAATATTCACTATAGTTCCCATGAATGGGAGTTGTATGAGAAGTTCATGACCAAAAGGAGGATCTATGACAGAGAATATGGAAGAAATAATTCAGCTGCTCCTCCTAGACCCCCCAAGTATTATCCTAAACCTTACAGCTATCAGAGAAGACAATAGGAGAAACAAGACAAGCAACATCATCAGAGCTAGCCCAAAAGACTCATGAGCTATGGAAATGGATTTTAGCTATTAATGATATTTCTGGATAATCATATTTATATAATTCAAAGTTTTGGATCTTATTATCTTTTTCATAGTTCCTTGATTGCTTACACTGCTTTATTACTTAGCATTCTTTTTATGTCCATAATTCACCATAGTGTAAAGGGTTCTGACTTCTACAAATAGGGGGAGATTGTTGGGTATTGTATCCACACTAACCTAGATTTGATGAAGTCACCCTTGAACTAAGATGAATTAAGTTGTATTTGATGCTTGGTTTTAGTAATGTGTTTGCAGGATTCTAACTGGAAGTGTAGACCAATGTCAGTCTACAATGGGTCACCAAACTCAGGACCATACAATGTAATCCCTCATTGTGTGTTCCAAAGTGTTGACTCATGTGTAGCCTCTCTATTGGGCTACACTTCATATTCAAGCTCTAAGACTATGTGAAAAGACTTGATGCTGATTTCCCCTATAAGAATAAAATCTATCGGAAACATTTTCCTAAGTAGAGTACTCGAGTAGTCCCTTACTTACTCGAGTAAGTTACTGAGTTTATACTCGAGTAGTAATTCACTTACTCGAGTAGTTAAAATATACTCGAGTAGTCTAATTATGGCACTCGAGTAGTTCATCTTGTATACTCGAGTAGTTTCCTTTTATCTCTCGAGTTTTCAGATTTTCTCTTCTCAAATTTGTCTAAGTGAAATACTCAAGTAGTATTACATATACTCGAGTAGTTCTATCTTCTGTCTCGAGTAATTGGATTCTGACTCTCGTGTAGTTCCTACTTACTCTAGTAGACTAAATCATATACTCTAGTAGTTTATCTACTACTCGAGTAGTTCAATGCTTTTACTCATGTAATCTAGAATTCTATTCCAGAAAATTTCTCTAAGTGAATTACTTGAGTAGTTCATGTTATATACTCGAGTAGTTCATTCTGTCTCGAGAAGTTCATGTTATATACTCGAGTAGTTCTGTATTCCTGTTCCAGAAATTTTTTAAGTGTTTTCTCGAGTAGTCTCTTATATACTCGAGTAGTTCATTCTTATATACTCGAGTAGTATTTCTTGTACTCGAGTAATTTACTCCACCTTTCGTGTAAGTACTTAAGTACTCGAGTAAGTTATTTCTGTTACTCGAGTAACTGAGTCTTTCTCATTCTTATTTACTCAAGTAGTTGACTCCATGTACTCGAGTAATGATTTCTTTTTCTCCCGAGTAATTTTTCTTATGTACTCGAGTAGTCATCTTCTACCTACTCGAGCAGTGCTGCACATACTCGAGTAGTTCTGCTTGACTCAAATAATTTACTTTGAACTTTTCAGAAATTCTTTAAGTCCAGACCTAACGGTCTTATTCTTAAACTCTGACGTGATTGGTTCACGTGTCTCTCTCATAATGACTAATTTATGTCTAATATTTTCTTCTCCTATAAAAGGTCATGTCAAATTGACAAACCCTAAGTTTTTTTTAAAAGCAGATTATTCTAAGAAAGGTTTTGTAGCCGTACTTTCCAAAAAGAATTTTGTCTCCTCTCTCTCTCTCTCTCCAAGAATGAAACTCGCCGCTGCTGCCATCACAGATTTCCGACCGGCTAGGGTTTCACCTTTTTGAGGATTCAAATTAAGAAGACTCTACAGATCGAGATCTCCGCTCAACGCTTCATCTTCTCATTCGATCGTGTAAAGTCGAGAAGTTCCAGATCTAATATTGCCGAGATTCTTCTTCAATATTCTGATAAATCCGCATGCCTAGAAGAAGAAATTTCTGATTTTTTGTTGTAGATCTGAACAAGAGAATTTACTATTTGTATTTCTGAACTGCTTTATTTCATTATTGTAGGAGAAGATTTCTCCGAGTGTAGTAGTTTTAAACTCCGAGATTATAGGAAGTTTTGCCTTCCGAGTGTAGATCCGTTTGTGCATCGAGTTTGTAGGAATGCTGTTGTGAGGGTAGGATTGTTTTCCAATCCGAGAGAGTGGAGTAGCCAAGTCTATTGTATTGCTAGATCGGTGAGGGAAAGTGGATGTACCCAAGGTTGGGGAACCACTATAAATCTTGCCTCGTCTGTGTTTGCTTGTTTGGTAGATAGATCTATGCTTTGGTTGAGATTTTTTTTATTCCGCAAAAAGACGCACAACTCACCTATTCACCCCCTCTAGGTGATTTTGGTTGGCAACTATTATCTTTCAAATATATTAAATTTTAATTTACGTATTTTCTGTCACATAATATCACCTGCTTTGGAATTTAAATTACAAATACCTAAAGGCCTTTTCAGAAAAAGTGGTCAATATGAAACGTATAGCCCTATGGGTCTAGTTTATTTAAAATTGATTTTAGCCAATTTGGAGTTCTAATCAGACCACGACACTCATTTTGGTGAGACCTATACTTAGGGTTGATCAGAGATTGTTTGGGGTGTCCCCATCAATCCTGACCTGCAAATGAATTGAAATTTGGAGCATAAGTCATTCAAATCAAGATCTATAACATATACAAAAATGGTAATTTTGGGGGAAACTTTCCTAAGGTTTTTGTAGAAATTTAAAAATCCATTTATGAATTATTTAAGGGGTCTAAAGACCTCTAAACCCACCAAAATTTTGGTGGCTGTCTCTTAGGGCAAATTATGACTCTGATAAAAATCTCAGCCCAATTGGGTTTGATTTGAACAGGTTTTAGTGGGGCCAAGTGTGGCCCTTAAGGGGTTATTTAAGGCAAGAGTGATCTTGGGTCTTGGATGGGCCAATTCTCACCCAAAGGGTTTGAGATCTTGGACAGAGCCCAAAGGTTGGTTTAAACAACCCCTCATGGAGTTGGAGATGGATTGGGGTGGGTTTGCCCTAGGACCCTAGTTCAAACCCTAAGGTTGAACCTTGAGGGTTGGTGAAGGACATGGTGTGATATGTCCATGTAAGCCAAGGATGGTAAATAGCCCTAGGAAGGAATTTGGTGATATTTAGACTTAGGCACCCAACTTAAACCAATTAGGGATTGTTTCGGCATATACCTTTTATGAAAATATTGAAGGGTCATATGATCTTGGATCTTCATGAGATTTTGGTAGGAGTAATCGTATAGTGATATTGACATCTGAAATTTATTATAGGATGTTTAGAAAACATTAGCCCATACTTGTAGTTATAACCTTCATCTTGCCCCTTGTGATGATTTTGAAGTAACCATGGTTAAATTAGCTTAGAATGTTATGAAAATTTGGCAGGGTTAATTAAATATAATTTAGATGCACTTGTAAATTATTTGGATCATTTAGGCATTTTCTCTTATTACTTCATGTGTTAAGTGAACTAGTGTACCTTATTTTGATAAATAGATAATAAATATTATATCTTACTGGAAAATTGTATTACTCGGCCAGAGAACTTTTTAGGGCATAATAAAGCCTAGAAAAGTATTACATCATATTTGAATGAGTTTATAACAATGTTTCTTCACAAAGTGCACTTTAATGAATCTATTTTACGAATTTTTCTACATAGATCACTGACCTTAGAATTGCAATAAACTTAGTCAGTAATGTTTTATGATAATAATAAGTCTCTGGTATTTTTTATATAAGTTTTGGACAATGAATTGTAGTACTCCCTTCATTACCTCTAATTATGTGAAGTACATTGAATTAATTATTTAGTGGTTATTACATTTATGCAAATCTATGAAATGTGGTATTCACTGATATTTTGTTATCATATAGTGTTCATAATTTTTGGGTATCATAACTTAAAGAAATCTAGTACTTCATGTTCAAAAATAACCATGGCCTAACATTTGGGAAAATTTAATAAATGCCAAATTAATTCAGAAAATTACAACTTTCTGGAGTTAGGCTAATTGTATCAGGATAGACCCCCAATAATTATCTTAGGGCCTTTGGATGAAAATTTGGAATACCTCCTGTCATATACATCATATAGCTTAGATTGGTTTGCATTTAGTAAAATTGTGAAAATTGTGATAACATGTGGAATGGATATAGGGAGATGGGGTTAATAGTTTACTGATTTTGGTGAAGTGAAAATGAGTTCATCATTAAAAGTTATGATGTGGAAGTATCGGGTTGACTAGTGTTGAATGGTGCTCGGGATTGATGAAACATCGTCCTTGCTGTGGAGGGAGAGAGAGTTAAATACACTATGGCAACATTAAGTGTAACTTTAAATGGGTTTTATTATGGGTAGATACCAGTAACAATAAGTGCTTTGTGAAAGGGAGCTTTGGGCTTTAGCCCATCATAGCTCCTAGTGCTCTCGAGAGCCTTTATAAGGAACGCATTGGGCAGTCCAAGATTAATGTAAGTCGTAAGACTAAATGGAATACAAGAGTAATTCGAAATACTCTAGGATTACACTTACACCCACACTACCCGGTGTTGTGGGAGTTAGGTTGGGTCTCACGAGCGGTAGGCTCGTTGGTTTTGGTGATGGGCAGGTTAGCCCGGAGAGCCGATGGCTCGGATGGTTTTGTGATGGGCGGGATAGTCCGAGGTGCTTTGGCTCAGCGGGAAATACTTTAATGTTGCATGTGCATTAAATATAAGGTGGTGGGTCTTCGATATTGGAGGTTCGTCGCACCAACAACAATACATTGACTCGGCAAGTGTGGTTTAGCACTTAGCGAAATGAAGTCTGATATGCCAGCTGATAAGAGTATGCAGGAGCTCCGCTTAGTGCACCAGCGTCAAGGCGTACGATAGGTAGGATAGGTAGTGTTGATACCGTTTTATAGGTGGGCGAGGCCCAACCCACCACTTTTGTTTGCCACTACAGAGGTATCCTGGGAGGTTAGGCTCCAGAAAGGGGGAACTATTGGTTTGTGTGCACAAAGTTGGGTGTGTGTGTTACACTTGCATGTTCATACCATAACAAACTTGCATAGCATAGCATAATCATTTCATATAACCCTTGACACCTATTGTTTAAATTAGTATGAGACTCTTTATACAGTAGGCCTTGGAAAACGACCCCTTTGTCTATAGAGTTGTACGGGCATTGCGATAGGTCATGGTTACCTACTTAGTTTACCTTTTTGTACTTTTACTTGCTCACCTTGTTCATGTGTATACTCATATTACTCACTTACTATTTGCTTACTTGTACTTGATGTGCTTATAAACTCATGATAGACTAGTTTCGTTGTCACTTGCATACTTTTGTTACTCTCTACCTTAAATACCTTCCCTTTCCTCTTCCCTGTTCTGTGCCTAGGAGCCATGTGGGAGGGCTGGGGGATGATAGGACTTAGTCTTTTTGACTAATGGTCTAGACCAAATTATTTTAGTGGATCGTGGAGCCGAACCTGGATATACAGCCCAGAGGTCGGTACGCTTGGAGATGGGACTGTCTAGCATGGGAGTTCAGGCAATAGGGACAATGAGTCATAATCATTAGTAGCTACTATAGATTTACTTCCCCGTTGAGTGACTTGTAGTGAGGATCATGATGTATCCGGCAGGAGCCCCTTTTATTAGTCTTTAATTTATCTTTATTGTGGACTCTCCCTTCGTGGAGATTTATTTTATATTCATGTGATTTCTGATGGACCGGCATTTGAGTTTTATTTTACTCATGTACTTTCTCTTCTCTTCTGCGATCGGTATGGCCGTCAGGATCGGCGTTTATATTGACGACCTTCTCGGGTGTGTTGGTGTCACCACATAGTGGCGGTTCTGGGGATAAGACCCAATTGGATTTGCAAAAAAGGGGCCTTACACTGAGAGCCGTTTACATGGAATGCCCTGGGCAGTCCGAGGTTAATCTAAACTATAAGACTAAAATGAATACAAGAGTAATTAGCAATAAACTAGGACCTCACTTTCAGTCACCCTAGTACTTCGGGAGATTAGTTTGGCTAGGTTGGTTGAGCGGTAGGCTCGGTGGTTGTGGATACGGACAGTAGGGGTGAGCATGAAAAACCGCAAACCGCAAAAATCGCCCGCACCGCAAAAACTTCACCGATTTTTAAACCGCACTGCGTAGTTTAGGTGCGGTGCGGTTTTAAACTTTTACAAACCGATCGCGATTCGTTGCGGTGTGATTTTTGGATTTTGAAAACCGCAAAAACCGCACTGCACCGAATATTCTGTATATTTAATTTTTTATAAGTATGTGACTTCACATTTAAGTATATTAAGTAAGAGTTGATATATTTATACGATATATTACCGTCAAAGTTATTATAATTAGGTGAGATATTTTGCTGAATCATCTCTTCTACACACTATAGTGGAATAAAGGCTTAAAACTATAACATGATGTACGTATTAGTGGGAATACATCAAGATATGACACAATGACGACAAATGATCCATACAGCCGACCACACTATAGTGGGATATAGGTTTGAGTGTTGTTGTATCTCTTCCACACACAGACAACTTGGATATCAATTAGAACAGTCTCTTTAATAATCCAATTTAAAACAAAATATTGCATAAGAAGTGTTGATATATAAGAATGAATGAATCTCCTGCAACAAAGTTTAGCGTGAAAATATTTCTCTATAAAACATGATATTAACAAAATATTATATAGTTTATAAGTTGGTATGACATCTCTAAAAAGAAAGATAAATAACTACATCAAAATTTATGAAAATGAAATCACCTGTTGTAAGAAAATGATGTAATTTAATACAATAAAGAGAGAAAAACAATAAAACATAAAAGAACTCATAAATTATCAAGCAACATTCATAGTTCTGATGCTTACCTGTAGTCTATGTAAAATACATGTTATAAACCGCACCGAAACTGCAAGCGCACCGCAAAAAAACACACCGAACCGAAACCGCACCGCATAATTTCGATGCATTGCTGTTTTGCTTGGGCAAAAACCGAGCCCTTACTGTGCGGTTGCGGTTTGGGCCAAAACCGCACCAAACCGCACCGTGCACACCCCTAACAGACAGGTTAGTCCGGGGAGCCGACGACTTGGAAACTCATGGGTGCATGTGCATAAAAGTGGTGGGTCATCGGTATTTGACGGTCATTCACCTCGACGTCAGTATGCTGACTCAGCGGGTATGGTGGACACTTTGCCAAGGGAAAGTTTGGAGGTGGGTCAAAAAAGTATCTAGATACCCTAGTTGTGTCCTTTAGGGGAGTACGTAAGGGATAGGCCTGGTAGTGTGAATACTGTCTAGGAGTGGGGTGGCCCGACCCACTGTCTCTGTTTTGCCATGGCAAAGGCCCCTGGGATTGATGCTAGCTTCCAAATAGGGGGAACTAAAGGTCTGTGCACATAGAGTTATGTGCGTGTGTTGCATTTGCATGAATCATGGCATAACATTTCACATCACTCATACTTGCATACAACTTGACACCCCATCGTATAAATTGGTAGGAGACTATTTATATGATGAGAGCCTTGCAAAAGACCCCTAAACTTATAAGTTTGTATGTACATTCATATAAGTTAAGGTTACTTATTTCTTAGCTTAATCTTCATATACTTACTGCTCTATTTTACTTGATTACTCTATTGTTTGTCTTAGTATAGAAATGTTAGCTTGCTTTACTTTCACAACACTGTAGATTCACTATATTCCTGTTAGAATAGGTCCACCATCATCTGCTTTTGATAACTCTCCACCTTCATAGCTTTCCTATCATTCCTCCCATACGGTGCCTAGGAGCCATTGGGGGAGGGGTTGGGGAAATCAGGCTTAGTCTTTTGACTAACGATAGGTGGACCAAACATTTTAGGGGCTCTGGATTGGAGATAGGGACCAGCAGTAGGAGATGCAGTACAAGTGGAGAACGGTGGACATGGAGGTGGGCCAGTCTAGTATGGGAGCACTGGTCTCTGGCTCCGTGAGTCATCGCGAGAGGGTTATAGTGAGGATTTGTTGTATCGGGCATAAGCCCGTTTATATTTCTTACCTTTATTATCATGTGGACATTGCTGTGACTTTTATCGTATGTTTTATGTGATTGCGGACTTTACTTAATCTGGTTGCACTTCTACTTCTTAATGATCTTCATTTCCGGCAAAATCGGCATTTTGTAGTGGTGACCTTCCTATGTATCGGTGTCACCGAAAAGCGGCGATTCTAGGCGTAAGACCCGGTAGCATAGCAAAAAATGGGGTCTTACAAACTGGTATCAGAGAAAATATCAATCCAAGAGAAGAAGTCCACAAAACCCTGGGCCACTCCGCGCGAGCTTAGTGTGAGGACAAACTAGCAGTGGAAGCAATGGTCTGCCCATAAGAAAGAATTGCATTCAAAAGTCCACCTTTCGTCTGTTCCAATTGTACATTAACTAATAATTAGAATTTTCCTTGTAGCCTGCGACGAACATTACTCCTCAGCAGGGTACACCTCAGGCACAGAACATTGTTCCACCACCACCTCCGATTACTTTGTTCCAGCAGATGGAGATGGTGCAAACTTTGACGGCCATTCTGGAGGCCTTCAGGGCTTCGCAGGCTCCAGCGCCACAGCCAAACCCTGAGGCCAACTGTCTAAGTGTCTTTCGGAGGATTGCTCCTCCATCCTACCTTGGCACGGAGTCAGCTGTCCGTACTAATGAGTGGCTGGACATTATGCATGAGATGCTGGCTGGGATTCGATGCCCGACGGAGGAGGCAGTGGCTATGGCATTTTCTTGGTTGGAATCACACGCGAAGAGATGGTGGAAGTCACTATTATACACCACCTTCGCTGGAGTGGAGTGCGCGGACATTTCCTGGGAAGACTTTAGAGCAGCTTTGTTGGAGCACTTTGTACCTCAGTCGGCGAGAAATAAGCTGGAGGACAGGTTCCTATAGTTAAGGCGGGGCAGCAGGACGGTGTTGGAGTACTACCAGGAGTTCACACACCTAGACTTATTTGTGTACTCATATCAGCTGGACAATAAAGGCTATGTGAAGAGGTTCTAAAATGTCCTTCATGATGACATGAGGCAAGCCCTCCAATTCATCTCTAATGGGAGCTTGGACAGGATCTTGGAGATGGCCAAGAAGTTGGACGCGGGCCAGCTTACAATTCGGGGCCGGAAGAGACCGGCTATTGACTCAGTGATTGGAGGCAGTAGGACCAACCTAGGGGTCGAGTCATCGGGGAAAGAAGCAATGGGGATCAACTCGCCAGGACGACAGACAGGAGTAGAGGAACACGGTGGTGTTGACTCCTCAGCCATTATAGATACGGGAATTATCGATTGCAGTGGAAGAGGCACAAACATGTTTCCAGTACAACCAGCCGGGGCACTTCAAGAGGAACTTCCCCATGAGGGAAGAACCACCAGTAGCACTTCAAGATGCCAAACCTGCATGACAGTTTGGTGGTGGATGACGCGACCGAGGACGTGGATTTCAGGGTGGTGATCGCAGGAAGAACGGAGGGCAGGTGTATGGTCTGGACTTGGCTCAACCTCGGAACCTGAATCGGGTGATAGCAGGTATGCCCGTTGTCTAAACGTTTCCTTCCCTTTATAGAAGTTAGACTTCATGAACATAAAACTATAGGACTAGAAAGGAATCAGAAGCAAGATAACTAAGAAGAATAATTTTAACAAACTCACGGATAGTGATGGTGTGTGGCAAGCCTGCCCACATCCTATTTGACACTAGAGCATCACATAATTTTGTCTCGAAGGAGTCCGTTGGATACCTGTACCAGATCAAGAACTTTGAGGGAGTTGTTAGGAGGGTGCGCCTCCCTAACGGGATGGAGATCCAGTATGTGGCCAAGTGCATTCTGAGAGTGACCATCAATGGTGTGGTCTTTGAGGCCCCGACAACGATCCTGAGGATGCCAGTTTTGGCTGAAGGAGGTAGCTTTCCTGGGCCATATTATCAATGGAGCAGGTCTGGCAGTGGATCCGACAAAAGTTCAGGCAGTGCAGGATTGGCCACCGCTGAAGACAGCCACTGATATAAAGAGTTTCCTGGGACTTGTCGGTTACTACCAGAAATTCGTAGAAGGATTCTCCCAGATAGCTCTCCCACTTACATCCCTGATGAAGACGGAGATGCCATTTGTTAGGACACCGTAGTGCGACGCTGCCTTTCCGGAGCTGAATGGTTGGCTTACCTCGGCTCCTATCCTTGCCCTTCCATCTAGGAAGGAAGGATTTCAGGTTTATACCGACGCGTCGTACCAAGTGATGGGTGTCGTTCTGATTCAAAACGGGCACGTGATATCTTATGCATCCAGACAGTTGAAGAAACACGAGCAAAACAACCTGGTGCATGACCTGGAGATGGGAGCTGTTATCTTCTCCCTGAAGATCTGGAGGCATTATCTCTACGGAGTCAATTGTGATATTTTCTCGGATCACAAGAACTTGAAATACATTGATACGCAGAAGGAGTTGAACATCCAACAGAGACGCTGGGTAAAGTTTTTAACAGACTATCAGTACACCATTCACTATCATCCTGGGACAGCTAATGTGGTAGAAGACGCTCTAAGCCGGAGAGCCACTACATCAGGTGCAGTGCCCACGTTGATGACTATGGAGCTGATGTAGATGTTGGAAGAGATGCAGATATCTCTGGTATCCGAGGATGATCCAGAACTATATGAGGAGTAACGGGCATCAATGAGCACCACTGATGACATCCGAGATCGCATCCGGGATGGGCAGTGGCTGGATGCGAGGATAGACCCGATATTTAGGGCTTTGGAGGAAGGCACGACAGGGGATTACTCTTTGAGAGATGGGCTGCTTTGCTTTAGAGGTAGAGTTTACATAGCGGCAGGAGGCTGATAACTCTAATTTTATCTTTATTTCTTATATAGTTTTTATTTAATAATTAACTAGATTATAATAATATTATATTAATTTTGTTACTTTTTACGTTTTTTTCTTATTTTAGGTCAAACTAGGGCTGCCAATAGCATTTTGGAGTTTGAAGAACTGATCAGGGGAACAAACTGGAGGAACATGAAAAAATCACAAACTACACGCCCCGATCATGTGCATGGCCATCAGGTCATGGGTGTCACATGCAGGCATGACCCCGATACGTGTTATAGTGTACATTGCCATGTCAATTAAAATTGCACGCCTACAGGTCACGGGTGTTACCATACTGCCATGGTGGTGACGTTCAGGCGTGCCATGTAGATGAATTTCCAGGCCTCCATTCCACATCTGATTAAAAATACAAGCCTTTGTCACCTGCGTGACAATGATGCCGTGGGCGTGTCAATTAGGCGTGAATCTCATGCATGGCAACTCCTTTAAGAGGCCAATTACAGGTTCAGGATGTTACAGCATTCACGCCTCGGTCACCGGCGTGACCAGGGGGCGTGACCCTTCAAACAACGGCCAGAGTTACTCCCGCCATTTCTTGTTCCTGCCGTTTCCAGCAACCAACAAGACACGCCTATGTCACGGGCGTGACCTACGGGCTTGACCCGCCACTTAACGATTTTTGGCAGTTTCTCTCAAACATTCCTGGACTTGAAGATGATTGTTCTGAAACTTACATGCCCTAGGTCACGAGCATGACCTAGGGGCATGACCCACCAGCAAACTTGTCTATAAATTCGAGACAATTCCAGAACCATAGGGGGGAGATTTTTGGGAGTTAGAGTTCTATTTTCCAATTCATAGTGTAACTTTTATTCTTGATATTTCAGGTGCTTTTTATAATCATATCCCTCTTCAACTGTTCATGTAATTCTCCCAGCATGATGAGTAGCTAATTTCCAATTAGCACTTGATCATGATAAACTTTGGAATGGAATAAATTTATTCTTTTAGTCTCAAACTATCAAGCTTTATATTTTATGCATTTTGGTTTATCTTTGATTTTAATTTCATCAAATTCATGAATTGCAGTTATGTTTATTCAATCTTAGATCCGTATCCTAGATTTACCGAGAGGTTGTGGATATGAGTAGATCACTCAAGGATAAATGGAGTTGCATCCACCCATCGATAGAGGAATGTTACCCAGAACCATAGGGGGGAGATTTTTGGGAGTTAGAGTTCTGTTTTCCAATTCATAGTGTAACTTTTATTCTTGATATTTCAGGTGCTTTTTATAATCATATCCCTCTTCAACTGTTCATGTAATTCTCCCAGCATGATGAGTAGCTAATTTCCAATTAGCACTTGATCATGATAAACTTTGGAATGGAATAAATTTATTCTTTTAGTCTCAAACTATCAAGCTTTATATTTTATGCATTTTGGTTTATCTTTGATTTTAATTTCATCAAATTCATGAATTGCAGTTATGTTTATTCGATCTTAGATCCGTATCCTAGATTTACCGAGAGGTTGTGGATATGAGTAGATCGCTCAAGGATAAAGGGAGTTGCATCCACCCATCGATAGAGGAAGACAAAAATCTTCCGGATTTGAGTCAAATCCAATAGTGGGGTTCACCACTTAAAGTAACCTTAGGGGTTTCGACTGACCGAGAGGTCTTAATCGATCAACCTAAGGTTAGTCGAATGTGTATTTTTGAGAGAGGCGCTTTGTAGCAATGGAACCAGCACGGTCGAAGTAAAAAATTTAGATGCTTGTATTTTATAATTTCATGGAAATTTATTCTAATGCAAAGGGAGTCTAGATCAAGTGCTAGCTTTCCCATCATCATATTTTTCCTTTTAGTTTAACGTTTCCTTTACCAAAATCACAAAACCAACTTTCATTCGATAAAAAATAGTCCTTCCTTATGAGTACTAGTACACAACGGTCCCCGAGTCTAAATACGACATTTCCTATACTATCTTTCGATAGGTACACTTGCCTAGTTTGGGATATTAGTTTGGATTTATGTTTTTTAAATCTATAAAGCCTTCATCAAGTATTTGGCATCGTTGCAGGGGATGCTTTTTTTTGTTGATATTTTGAAAGCAAGGATCTATTAATTTTATCATTCTCCTTTATTTAAAAAAAAATCAAAATAAAAAAATTTGTTTTTATTTTGTTTTGTCTTGGTGTATGACCCGAGGGAATCCGTCAAATCTACTTGATTTGGATCCGGAGATCGAGCAAAGCTTACGGCGATGTCTAAGACTCCGCGATCTCAATTCTCCAGATTTGGTTGAGGAATCCATAGGTGACATTTCTTCTTCTTCTTCTTCTTCTTCTTCTTCCCCCTCTTCGTCTTCTTCTTCTTACCCCTCTTCTTCTTCTTCCACCTCTTCTTCTTCTTCTTCTTCTACTTTTCATCTTTTCAATTTTCTTATATTTTGGGTAACCCAAATCCAAATATGGTCGATCAAAGGACTATGTCCTATTATGCCCAGCCAAATTTGGATGAGGTGCAATCAAGTATTATTTGATCCTCTATTGCGAACAATAACTTTGATTTGAAGCCAAGGATCATTCAAATAGTACGACAATCTGTATAATTTGATGGGCTTCAAGATGAGGACCCAAACACGCATATTTATAACTTTTTAGAAATATGCGTTACTTTTAAAATTAACGGGGTTTCCGATGATGTCATTCGGCTAAGGCTTTTCTCCTTTTTCTTTGTGCACCAAATCCAAACAGTGGTTGGGTTATCAACTAAGAGGCTCCATCACTACTTGGGCCGAGATGACGGAAAATTTTCTCATGAAATATTTTCTGCCCGCTAAATGGCCAAGTTGTGCAATGATATTACATATTTCTCCCGAATTGATACAGAAACGTTACATGATACTTGGGAGTGATTTAAAGAATTACTTCATTGTTGTCCACATCATGCAATCCTCGATTGGTTGCAAGTGCAAACAATCTATAATGGCCTCAATTAACAAATGTGGCACCATATTGATGTCGCCGTCGGGGAACGTTAAACAACAAAACACCGGCGACCGCCCAAGAACTTATAGAAGGTATGCTATGAACACATATCAGCGGAGTACACCACAGTCTCATCCACCTAAATCGGTTGGGATGTACGAAATCGATGTCGTTTAAAGTTTATCTCTCCAGATTGAGAAACTACAAAAATAAATGGACGAGATGTCTGCTTCCTCGTCTACACCTACCTGTGAACCCCAATATTGGGAACCTTCCACCATTGCCGAACTGTGGATTACATGGGTAATCTGAATCGGTCACCTTTTAATTCGTGTAATAATTTTGGTAACACTTATCACCCAGGTTCAACTTCTCTTGGATTAATCCAAGGAACGCGACTCGCCCCCCAAACACAATTCCACCCGGTTACTTTCCACCATAAGCTCCCAAACCTCCCGTTCTCGAGAAGGCATTCCACAAATATGCGGCTACCAATGATGTCAATATCCGGAATCTTACCGGAGCTATGCGCAATTTGGAGAATCAAATTGGTCAAATAGTAAAGATGCTCTCCGATCGACAACAAGGAGCATTACCGGGCAATACGGAGCCAGACCCAAAGGAGCAAGCAAAGGATATCCTGCTACAGAGCGCTATGTAGGTACATACTTCTTCAACTCCGGTTGAACAAGTGGTAACAATTTCTACATCCCCACCTCCTCCTAACACTTTTAATGAAAATAAAATTAAATAATATCAACCTCCTCTTCCCTATTCGTCTAAATTAAAAAAAGAATGGACGGATGACCATTACGAAAAAATGTAGAATTATTTAAGCAAATCCATATAAATTTACCATATTACGATGTTATAGCGCAAATGCCAAAGAACGCAAAGTACCTCAAGAATCTTATATTTAATAAAAAGAAACTTGAGGATAATTCCACGGTTCAATTGAACGCAGAAGGTTCGGTGGTTTTGCTTAATAAATTGCCTAAGAAACTAACCGATCCGGGTAGTTTCTCTATTCCTTGTCTATTTTGTGATTTATTGGTGTAACATGCATTGGCCGATCTTTACGGCTCGATTAATTTAATGTCATATTTGTTATTTAAAAAATTGGGATTAGAAGAGTCTAATCCGACACGAATGAGCATCCAATTGGCGGATCGGTCTATAAAATACCCTATGGGTATTATTGAGGATGTTCTTGTCAAAGTTGACAAATCTATCTTTCTGGTAAATTTTGTCATCCTTGAAATAGAAGAGGACACCGAGGTTCCACTTATTCTCGGTCGCCCTTTTCTCTCCTCCTCACGCACCATTATAGATGTTAGTAACGGTAAAATTCTCCTTAGAGTCGTAGATGAAGAAGTTACCTTTACATCAAATCATCTATGAAAAATATGCTTGGTAATGATGACTCATGTTTCTTTTTGGAGGCTTCTACTGATGAAGACTCTATTTCATTTTTTGAAATTTTTATACACCTATTGTTCATGAAGAAAATTTTGAAACTTTAGATATCATTTCTTATGAAAATAGTGATAATAAATCGGTCACACACAAACCTATTTTCGAAATTCTAGAACTAGGAAGTGACCAATTAAAACATCTTATGATGAACCTCGAACCTTAGAACTAAAATAATTGCCAAATAATTTTTAAAATTTTTCTTTTTTTAGCTGAGGGTTCAAAACTTCCCGTTATTGTGTCGGCGTACTTATCCGATGAAGAAAAATTGAAATTATTAAATGTTTTAAAACATCATCGCCGCGCAATTGCGTTGAAAATTACGGACCTAAAAGGGATTAATCCCTCCTTTTATATGCACGAAATTTTATTAGAAGAAAATTCTCATAAAAATATTCAACCTCAACTCCGGTTAAATCCTAATATGAAGAAGGTAGTTAAGGCGAAGGTTATTAAATTATTAGACGCAGGCATCATCTATCCAATTTCGGATAGAACTTGGGTTAGTTCGGTTCAAGTGGTGCCCAAGAAAGGAGGATAAACAGTAGGGCCAAATGATAAAAACGAATTAATCCCTACTAGAACCGTTACTGGAAGGCGGGTTTGCATCGACTACCGCAAATTAAATGATGCAATCCGAAAGGATTATTTTCCTTTACCGTTCATTGACAAAATCCTTGAACGACTATCCGGGCATGCTTTTTATTGTTTTCTTGATGGTATCCCGGGATATTTCCAAATCTCAATTGCGCTCAAGGACCAAGAGAAAGCAAACTTCACTTGTCCATTCGGCACCTTCGCCTATCGGAGGATGCCTTCTGATTTATGCAATGCGCTGGCAACCTTTCAAAGGTGTATGATAGCGATTTTTGACGAGCTAGTGCAGGATATAATGGAAGTCTTCATAGACGACTTCTCTATCTTTGGAGATTCGTTCAATTTATGTTAGAAAACCTCTCTCGTGTTCTCCAAAGATGTGAGGACACCAATTTAGTGTTAAATTGGGAGAAGTGTCATTTTATGGTACGAGAAGGTTTAATTTTAGGCCATAAAATCTCTAGTAAGGGCATAGAGGTAGATAAACTCAAAATAGAAACAATAGAAAAACTACCTCCCCCTTCAAACGTTAGGGTCGTTCATTGTTTTCTTTGGCTCGCCAGTTTATTAAATACTTTTCAAAAATTAGCAAGCCCCTCACTCACCTTTTAGAAAAAGATGCACCATTTATTTTTGATGAAAATTGTTTGCACGCTTTTTCTATTATAAAAGAAAAATTAATAAACACACCTATCGTGATAGCTCCCAATTGGGATCTGCCTTTTGAAATCATGTGCGATGTTAGTAGTTTTGTCGTTGCTGCGGTCCTAGGACAATGCATCAATAAAAATTTTCATCCTATCTATTATGTGAGCAAAACACTAACCACCGCACAAGAAATTTACACAAACACCGAGAAAGAACTTCTTGCCGTTATTTTTGGTTTTGATAAATTTCGTTCTTATCTCACTTTGTCCAAAGTCATTGTTTTTACTGATCATTCGGATTTGCGTTATCTACTAACTAAAACAGATGCAAAGCCTCAATTGATTAGGTGAATTTTACTCCTTCAAGAGTTTGACTTGGAGATCTGTGACAAAAGTGGAGCGGAGAATCTGGCAGCGAATCACCTTTCTTGGTTGGAGAACCTCAACTTGGAGGAGCTTATCGAAGAGGACATCAATGATGCATTTCTCGAGGAGTGCCTCCTCGCATTATGTAAGGTAATGACTCTCCAGACTCCTTGGTTCGCCGAATTCGCAAACTTCCTTACTGCGAGATTTCTCATAAAGGATTTTTCTTATCAGGAAAAGAAGGAATTCTTTTTTTATTTGAAAAATTATTTTTGGGAGGATCCGTTCTTTTTTCGATTTTGTGCAGACCAAGTAGTGCGGAGGTGTATTTCTCATGAGGAGGGTACCCAAATATTGAAACATTGCCACGAGGGACCTGCCGGCGGGCACTATAAAGCAAATCAGATGGCACAGAAAGTACTTGAGGCAGGCTTCTATTGGTCGAGCATCTTCAAAGACACTCAAGCTCATGTAAGTCGTTGTGAACAATGCCAACGCTCAGGTAATATTTACTATCTCAATGAAATGCCTTTAAATTCTTTTTTAGAAATTGAGATTTTTTTATGGGGAATTGACTTTGTCGGCCCGCTACCAAATTCCTTTGGAAATCGTTATATTTTGGTAGCGGTCGACTACGTGTCATGGTGAGCGGAAGCACAAGCCCTTCCCACCAATGATGCCCGAGTCGTATCCCAATTTCTCAAAAAATTCTTTTCACGATTTGGAGCACAGCGGGCGTTAGTGAGTGATAGGTGAACTCACTTTTGTAACGCATAATTTGCCAAAGTTTTATTTAAAAATGGTGTTACACATAGGTTGGCCACTCCCTATCACCCTCAAACTAGTGGCCAAGTAGTAGTAAACCATGAGATTAAACGAATATTAGAAGAAAAAAAACAGTTTCGACTAATAGAAAGGATTGGTCGGTTAAGCTTGATGATGCAATATGGGTTTATCGGACCGTGTACAAGACATCTATCGTTTGTATGCTATACTGATCAGTCTATGGGAAAGCATGACACTTACCAGTTGAGCTTGAGCACCGCGCCTTTTGGGCGCTTAAATTTTTAAATCTAGATGAAAATTTGTATCCGAGCTCTGAAAGTTCCAAATTAACGAGCTTGGTGAGTGGCGCTCCTTTGCCTATGAAAGTAATAAACTTTATAAGGAGCACAAAAAATTTTAGCATGATAAAAAAGTTAAGAACCCCAAAGAATTTAAACAGGGAGACTAAGTTCTCCTCTATAATTCGTGCCTACGACTTTTTTCGGGAAAACTCAAGTCCCGTTGGTCCGACCCTTTTATTGTAAAAGAAGTGTGGCTCTACGGGACAGTCCATATATCGTACCCGAAAAAAGGTGAATTCAAAGTGAACGGGCACCGGTTGAAAATATTTTTCTCCGGCGATATTACTAATGAGCACCGAGAGGAAATTACCCTCCTGAACTATAAATTAGTGCCCCAGTTTGGTCGAGCTCAATGACCAAAAATAAAGCGCTCGTGGGAGGCACCCCATGGTTATCCTTTTTATTATTATTTTAGTTTTATATTTGAGTTTTTGTAGGATTGAAGGATCTTTGCGGCATGACGATCGGTCGGGTTCGAACGTCAAAATTCATGTGATTCCTTCATGTTGGTAATTTTTGTATAGTTTATTTTATTTTTGTCACAAAAATAAAAAAACATGAAATATGAATTTAAAAAAAAGACCCAAAAAATTCTACAATTCTGTTTGTACACGGCCATGTCGCGTGTAAGTCCCCATTATTTTTACAACAACCTCCGGGGTCTTAGGCCCAGAACTGCCGCTTTGCGGTGACACCTTCGCACCCGGGAAGGTCATCACTACAAAACTCCGATCCTGCCGCCAAATCGATCACCATCGACAGAATATATAATGAATGAAAATGTAAGCATCCAAGTCCACAATAGTATAAAGGAGAAAATCACATGACAAATAAATAATTCACACCAGAAAGTGAATACGGGCTTAAGCCGGGTACATGATAGTCTCACTATAATCCACTCATAAACATAAAACCACTAATACTCGGCTCCACTCACGGATCTGGATGCCTGTCCACCCGAGCTACACTGGCCCATCTCCATCTGCATCGTACCCTGCTGGTGTTGCATCTCCTGCGGCTGTTCCCTGTCTCCCATCCGGAGCACCTAAAATATGGTGGTCAAACGACCGTCAATCAAACTAGACTCAGTCAACAATCCTCCACCCCTCTACCCATGGCTCCTAGGAACCGGGTGGAAAGGAGTGAAAAGGAGGACCAAAAGCAGGGCGTAATCGAGCAGGTGACATCTACCCTAAGGTATAAAATAATAAGGTATGGCAGGGGTTTCACAATAAACATGAGTAAATAAGTATGTAACAAAAGTAAACAGTAAGGAGTAGCAAGTAAGTAAAAGCAGTAAAAAGAGTAAGTAAGAGCAACGGGAAATATAACCGTTGATTTATAGAGATTATCCCTATAGACCAATGGGTCATTTTGCAGGGCCTATCGTATAAAACGTCCCATACCATTTTATATGATAGGTGTCAGGGGTTAAATGCAATGATTATCCTATGATATACAAGTATACTATGGTATGCACATGCAAGTGCAACTCACTCACACGACTCTATGCGCACAGACCTTTAGTTCCCCTTTTTGGAGTTAGCTAAACTCTCAGGAGCTTCCGCTGTGGCAAAACGGAGACAGTGGGTTGGGCCTCTCCACTCCTAGACTGGTAATCACACTACCCCGTCTAGCCCCTCACGTACGTTTCCGTACTATTCCTAGCAAACCAGGTAGTCTCCTGAGTCAACGTACCGACGACGGTGTGATCGATCGTCCAATACCGAGGACCCACCACTGTTATGCCCATGCAACCATGATAGTTTGTATCTAATTATAGTACCGAGCCTCCAGCTCTTTAGACTACCAAGCCTACTAGTTCACCATATTCCCGAGCCCACGGCTCCCTGGACTAATCAAGTCTCCTTTTTCCAAGTCCCAAAGCATCCAGCTCACCGGACTTCCAAATCAATACCGAGTCCATTTAACTCTACCAGTAATCCCTTAGGCCACAGGCCTACTCTATCCTTTCACTACCAATTCATCTCCCTACGTGTACAAGTGTGAGTGTAAGGTGAAACTATTATTAGGGTTACTCTTGCCCAAATTATTCCTAAGGTTTACTTTAACCCAGGACTGCCCAAGGTATTCCCCGTGAAGGGCTCTCGAAGGCACTAGGAACTATGATGGAATTACGCACAAAGCTCTCTTTTGCAAGGCACTTAATATTATTGATTTCTACCCTTGATCAGATCTCTCATTTATTTACCCAAACCAATAACCTACTAAGGATTCAACTCTTCAAATTCATTACCCACTCTAGTTCAATTTCCGCAGTTACTATATGCAGACCACCCTATACTACATGAGATGTATAAAGGAGGTGCTCCGGTTTTCATCCAAAACTCCTACAAAATTTACCAGAGGTATATTATAACTAGTTTAGTCTAGAATCAGAGAATCATAATATTTCTATTTTATCCAGCATTTAATTAATTTCCTCAAAAATTCCAAGGGCTACCGGTTTGAACATGAACTATCCTAGGTACTCATGAAAGATGTCCAACAAAATTATTATAAATATTATGTTATCTCAATATAGTAAATCCAAAATATCACAACTTTTCTATCATCAAAAGGACACTAAAACTATTTTAGCAATATTTTCTATCTTTCATTATTTATGAATCAAGTACCAAAAATATCCATCCAAAAATTATAAATTAATTATAGTATGCAGATACCGGCTTAAAAATAGCATTGGCCAAGTTTCATAATTTTCAACAAGTATTAATCTCTGAATAAATTAATTATCAAAAATCTCCAAAAGGTGGACTTGTAAAGAAAGTGTCGTAACTTAGATTCTAAAAATCATGAATAAATATCTACTCGCATATAATGGCCTGAATATCTCAATTCCTAAGTCTCATAATTTTTCAACAGGAATATCATCCATAATTAATTTTTAAAGCATAAAATCCCTTTTTAACATTTGTGAATGAAGTACTAGATTTATTCAACTAAAAATTATACAAAAATTCAGGAGCAACCATTCTGACCTAAAACCCTTACTTCCAAGATTTCATGGGGTGTCAATGAACAAAAAGATGTAAATAATTAAAACATCAGTTAGGGCTATAACAATCTTTACAAATGAAGTGCTAGAAATAAACATCATAAAATTCCAGTAATATTGTTGTAGGTTCTTCCCATTCCAAAACGCACTCTACCCGAGTTTCACAGCTTTTAAATAATGTTTAGTGACTGGTTTTACTCTTTTGAGATTTTACCCTAAAACTAAGGTTAGGGTTTTGAGGTCTCTACCTATCTCCAAATCCTCCTAGATTCCATCCAGATGATTTATATTATGCTAATGTCGACTCTACTGAGTTCCAAGGCAATACGAGGGCATTTGCCCCCATGTCCTTCACAACCCTCAAAACCCTCCGTTTAGGGTTTGAGTTTGGATCCTTGGGTAAATCAACCCTAAACCACACCATTTTTCTCCAAGTGGGTTATAATAACCCTTCTAAGTCAGTGGTCAAAATATCAGCCTCTGTTGAGGTGATTTGACCGTTCCAAACTCTTAGTGCACTTTTTACTCAAAAATGACTCATTAATGCCTAGCCAAGGATAGGTGATTTCCCACCCAAATCTCATCCAAATGAGTTGGACTTTCGTACAGAGCTAGGTTTTATATCCAGGGACCACTCACCAAAATTTGGGAGGGTTTGGAGGTCATTTGACCACTTACATAAATTACTCTAACTTTATTAACTTAAAACAAAAACCTTAGGCAAAGTATCTCCAAAAATTCCCATTTTTGGATAAACTCTAGGTATGGCTAAGGGTAACCCCCTGCCCAAATTTCAGGTCATTTGGACAAGGGACAAAGAGTGGGCATTCATTTTAATCTCTGGACATCCCTATGGATAGATTACACCAAAATGAGTGTTGTGGCCTAACCATGGCTCCAAATTGAGTGAAACCAATTTTAAATTACACTAGACATCACGGGCTACATTTTTCATGTTGAACAATTTTGCAGTAAGGGCATCTAATTATTTTTAATAATTAAAACCATCTACTATTAATAGTTTCCAAGAATCAATTAATATCATTAAAACACTTGATCAAAACGGACGGCATCCGTTCATCCTCAACCTCCAGCCAAGGGCCAAGATTGGCCCGACCTGGAGCATCTTCCAGCCGACTTTCCGGCCACCCCGACCACCTCCCTGGTCGGCCACCACCACCACCACCTCTGTTGAGGTGGTGGCTAGCGTTTGGCGGCGACCATGCCGCCGGAGGTGGTTGTTTCCGGCGAACTCAACACCTCCATTTTTCCATGAAAAATCTGAAATACAAGCTCCTAATCCGGCTCAATTGAGCCCTATTTCTCTATCTAAACAGGTTTAGATCTAGCACGCATAGAGAGGAGAAGGATTGGACCTTGTCGGCGACCTGAAGTCGGGAAGATCGCCGGGAAGCCATTTTTGAAAGTTGCGTCGCTCGGCTTCTGCAACAGCAAGGTGGGGAGCTCGGTTTCTTCGGGTAAGGACTAGGAAAGGCTTCTCTCAACCCACTGGTGGTGTTTAAAGCCTCAGATGGGGAGAGGAGGGGCTGAATTATCAATGTCCTTCAAAGCCATTAATTGCTAGGCTCGGCCACGGAGGAGGGGGGATGAATCAGGTCTGATGGCCGGGAGAAATGGCTGGAAACTTCTCCCCTTCCATGGGAAATTGAATTCAGCCATTAAATGTGGCTTTTGACGAACCGTTTCTTCCCTCTCCATCCTCATTTCTCTCTCCTCCTCACGGCGATTCTGCCCAGAACCGCCTTGTCACGCCTGGTGACACGGCTGTGACACGGACGTGTATCATCTGACACAGGCGTGTCGGGTGGGCGTGTTCCTTTTATTCTATGAAATGAAATCGACGATCATCGAGCTAAGCTCGACGATCGTCGGGCTGACAACACGTTTGGCGACACGGGCGTGTCGGGGGAGTGTTCCCCCCTGTTCTGCGAAATGAACTCGACTATCACCGAGCTGGACTCGACGAAATGAGCTCGACGATTGTCGGGCTGACGACACGCATGGCGACACGGGCGTGTCGGGGGCGAGTTCCTCCCTGTTCTACGAATTGAACCCGACGATCGTTGATCTGAGCTCGACGAAATGAGCTCGACGATCATCGGGCTGACGACACACCTGGCGATGCGGGCGTGTCTGGGGCGTGTTCCCCCCGATTCTACGAATTGAGCTCGACGATCGTCGATCTGAGCTCGACGATCGTCGGGCTGACGACACGCTGGCGACACGGGCGTGTCTGGGTCGACACGGGCGTGTCAGACCCGGAAGAGTTATTTTCAGGGAATTTGTGTGGCTGTTTATTTCTTCCTATAGGATCTGACGGTTCAGATCTCCCCTTGCTGATATAGGGCTGAGCTATAGGCAGACCAAGGTTATTTTCACCTTGGCCTTCTTCACTTGGTCCCTTGGACTTCCTAGGGTTTTGACATGACCTAAATCACTCTTGGTGGTCTAGTCGGAAATGGGATGTTACAAATCCCAATATATAACAAAACATTTCGTCCTCGAAATTCTAGTTAAGCCAACGGGGTTTCAAGTATGCAAGAAAAATTGTAACATCCCGAAAGGCTGAGAGTAATACCTGACTGAAGAGTTCCGAGTACCGCTGCTGCATCAAGTCCTGGGGCTCCCAAGTGTGCTCCTCCTGGCCATGATTTCTCCAAAGGACCTTGACCAGTGGGACCTTTTTGCGGCGAAAGACCCGCATACCCGTGTCATCAATCCGGACCAGCTCCATATGCACTGACCGGTCAGATGCTACTGGCCCATCCATGGTGTCTATCTACTTCTCTGGACGTAATAGGGCCCTCCTGAGGGAGGAGACATGAAAAACATCGTGCAGGCCTTCCAGCTCTGGCGGAAGCTCCAGCCTGTAAGCTAAGGGGCCGATCCACTCCAGGATCCTGTAGGGCCCCATGTATCTTGGGCTGAGCTTCTTCCTCCGCCCGCGAACTCGAGAGACTCCGTGCATCGGCCGTATCTTCAAAAACACTCTGTCTCCTACCTGAAACTCCACCTGTTGATGTCACGCGTCATAATATTTGGCATGTCTGCTCTGCGCCTCCAACATCTGGTCCCGTATCAGTCTCACTTGGGCCTCGGTGTCCTCCATAAATTCTGAGCCCAGGACCTTTGGGTCCTCCTCCTGTATCCATGACAGTGGAGTCCTGCACCGCCGTCCATATAGAGCCTCGTAGGGGGTCATACCTATACTGGCCTGATGACTGTTATTGTGTGAGAACTCTACCAGTGGCAGCATCTTCTCCTATGGATCTCCTCGGTTTAGAATGCATATGCGTAGAAGGTCTTGCAATGTCCTAATTGTGCGTTATCTGCCCGTCCGTCTGAGGGTGGAAGGCTGTGCTAAAGGTCAGTCGAATGCCCAAGTATGCCTGAACTGACCGCCACTCCCTGGATGTAAACTGCCCATCACGATCTGACACTATTGACCTGGGCACGCCATGGTAGCGAATGAACTGCTCCACAAACTTTCGCACCAGTACTCCCACTGAATCGTCCTTCCTGATCGGTATGAATCGAGCCACCTTCGTCAACCGATCAACGATCACCCAGATCGAGTCATTCCCTCTCCGAGACCGGGGAAGCCCATGTATGAAGTACATGGATACGTCATCAAACTTCCACTCCAGCACCGGGAGTGGCTGCAACAATCCTGCGGTGTTCCTGCACTTCGTCTTCACAAGTTGACATGTCTCACAATGGGTCACGAAGTAAGTGACATCCTTCTTCATGGCTGGCCAGAACATAGTCTTCTTCAAATCATCCGTCATCTTTGTGATCCCCGAGTGCACAGAGTACCGGCTGTAGTTGATGCGTAAGATCACGGCAGTGAACCGATCGCACAAGTAATATAAAATGGGGGCTTTCCCAAGTATCGATCTCTCAAGGAACACAGTAAGGTGGAGTTAATTTCGAGGAGGACTTGAGATTGAAGTCCTTACTATCGGCGGTAACGATGGGGGTTTTGATGTTTGCGGAAAAAAGTAAATAAAAGGCTAACAACTACTCCTATGCAACGCCGCTATGTGATGCTTCGCCAGGCGGGATGGAAGACTAGTCGGGCCGCTATACACCGAATAGCTAGGCGGATGGACGAGTAGGCTTGCGGATGAGGTGGTTAGAATGGCAGAATGAGGGTCGTGAGCACCTCTTCGCTACGCACACTTCTAGAAATTGCTAGAACGGCAAGGGTGGATGGTGGTGGATGGAATATGGGAGCACCTCAAGTAAATATAACGAAAATATACAATCACATAAACATGATTACACATAAATGTATATTACACTAAGCATAGCTTCATCAAATACAAAGAGTTCAACTAAACTATCAACAATAAGAGAAGAAAAGTGTGCGAAATCGACCGAATCTGAAGCCTTGCTAAGGATTCACGGTTGGAATCGTCGGGTTGTCAATCCGCATCCAAGCTCGGTCCGCAACTGCGTCCGGGGTAGAGAAGGGCTGTCACCACCTTAAAATAGCCCGTCTTCTTCGTGTCACAATCCGATGGAGGATGACACAACTTCCCCTAGCTTGATAGAGAAAGCTAGGTCAAGCCCTTCTTGAAGCTCAAGGATGAAGGAGGAGGCCGAGAGGAAGCTCCGGCTTGGATTTGGCAGTGAAAGCTTGCCCGGAGCACCTCCCTAGAGTGGAGATTGAAGGAGGACGGCGGAATCCCTCCTCAGAGAAGAAAACGGCGGAGGAAAAATGAGCGATCCTGAATTAGGGAGGAACCTGCGAATTTATAGATTGCAGAAATTATAGTGCACACGACTAGTGGCGCACGACCAGTGGTCGTGCGCACTATGTCCAGTGGTAGTGCGTTTGCCCCAGGCAGATTTTGGAAAAATATGGAATCAATGCACACGATCAGTGGCGCACGACCAGTGGTCGTGCGCACTGTGTCCAGTGATAGTGCGCATACCCCAGGCAGATTCTGGAAATCAGGGAACATTGCGTACGAGCAGTGGTGCACGAGCAGTGGTCGTGTGCACTATATCCAGTGAGCGTGCGCAGTATTCCTGCTTCCAAACATACCCGGAACACGCACACGAACACTATAC
Organism: Platanthera guangdongensis; assembly: GCA_039583875.1. Taxonomy (NCBI): domain Eukaryota; kingdom Viridiplantae; phylum Streptophyta; class Magnoliopsida; order Asparagales; family Orchidaceae; genus Platanthera; species Platanthera guangdongensis. Next base: position 138,358,282 of record CM077162.1, on the reverse strand, counting down.
CAAGCACTGATATATGCAGACATTCCAGACGAGCACAATAAGGAGTACAAATAATAAAAGTACAAAAATACACAACCCTGGGCCTAAGTGTGCACTTCCTATGAAAATAGAGACAAGATGAAATATGAACGATATATAACTAAAAGTGAAGTGCAAACGCGTTAAAACTAGCCCAGATGAGTCTGAAAAACCCTATATAAATCGGACTCATCACACCCCCAGACTTAACTGTTTGTGCATCCCGAGCAAACAAAATCTAAGCAGATAGGGAAAATTACTAGCTAACAAAGAAATTGAAAAAACAAAGTACCATGCGAAGTCGCATGCTCGCGTGCGTAAAAATACAATAGAGAAAATTTCTAAGTATGCAGAATAGTTTATATTTTTCACAATGCGTATCAAAATTTTATTATTACTCAAAAATGGAATCACGGTGAATCATCCGGTCACGCGAAGGGAGAAAGTAGACTAATCTCTAGGCGAGCATTGCCAAAGATCGGGGCTCGGGATAACCTCCAAAGGAATCCACCAATGCCGGTGACCATATGCTTGCCTTTTCGCATTCTCTCCACGGCACTGGTTTGGTTCACCCACGAATCAGTAGGACTTTAGGTGAAGAGATGGGGCATGGGTTTCGGTGAGGTAAACAATGATAAATAAGAATGGCTATGCACCAAACCCAAATGAGCTAGTATAAAATGAATCCATCAGCTAACCAAAATACATGCGGGTACACGACACCCCCAAACTTAACTTTTAACATATGGGTGTGTGCACCGCCTACTCCAAATATAATCACATTTCCAAAAATATTTCCAATTTAAACTTTATCTTTTCACTTTTTTTTTGTTTTCTTTACGAATATTTTTCTTCCTTTTTTTCTTCATTTTATTTTCACAGTTCAGCAGATATAAACTTGGGAGCACTTCCACATTTTCACAAATAATAACACCACATCACATCGCAACATTAAAATGTAAAACTCTGAAGCTCAACTTGGGTGTGCGACTAGGATTAGATATGAGGCTTTGGTGAAATCATGGTGGAGCTGAATCAAAAGGAGGGGTAGGCACAACAGAGCTAGCGAGGACAAGACGTTAGGAATGGTACAAAGCTACACCGGGCCAAAATGATGGCCTACATCACGCTCATGCGAGTGAACTAACCTATACCCATGCTTCAAGAATAGCTTGGGGCAAGTTCTTAGCCAACGAGAAAGACTATCCATCCTCCCGACTCGAGCAATACGAACCTAACGGCCGTCTACACACATCCCTAAACTACCGTCGGATTCCCACCAGATTCACCAATTTTTGAGTAGAATAAAAAGTATTTACGCAATTAGAAAAATATAAAACTAAAAGCATACAGAAAAATTAAATCTACTCAAATTTCTACATGAGACGAGTGCACTCGACTAGGAGCACAGCAAGGTCAACATTTTACTCCATCTCACAATCCTAAGCTAGCACCATAATTTTCCCAAATCATACAAAAGAAACGAGTTTAACTCACAGCACGCAAAAAGCTAAGCACGAGCTCATGTGGGTGCAGTGGTGTGGGATGCAATGAACTAATCAAAATATAACAATAAAAGCTTCTATTATGCACAAGAAATGTGTGCGTGCAATAGGTAACAAATCTCTCCCCCTGACTTAAACTAAGCAACACAACATATGATAGAGAAATTAAAATCATAAAGAGCTAAGGGAAGAGGTTACCCAATGCTCAGCTAGTGAGCATACCAGAAGACGCATGAAAACCTGAAGCAGGCCCGCCATACGAAGAATCACAACCCTGCCAACACGAAGTTGTCAATAATACCTGTAGGGGTGAGCTCCGCAAAAAAAACAAAACAAAATATACAAAAAGAAATGCTAAAACTAAAATAGACATGAAAAAAAAATGCAGAAAATGAAAGATAAGTACTGGGGTTATTGTCATCCCAGCATGACTTATTCGGCTACGAAAAGGTTCTAGCTAATGGGCCTATGAAAAGAAAAATGCACAGGTAACTGTTCCAAAATCCGTTTCGGTAACGGGTACCGATACGACGATAGAACAGTTACCCCTCTACCTAAATAGTAATACCTGCCCAACACACTGATATGTGCAGACATTCCGGACGAGCACAATAAGGAGCACAAATAATAAAGAGCTAAGGGAAGAGGTTACCCAATGCTCAGCTAGTGAGCATACCAGAAGACGCGTGGAAACCTGAAGCAGGCCCTCCATACGAAGAATCACAACCCCGCCAACACGAAGTTATCAAGAATACCTGCAGGGGTGAGCTCCGCAAACAAAACAAAACAAAATATACAAAAAGAAATGCTAAAACTAAAATAGACATGAAAAATAAAATGCAGAAAATGAAAGATAAGTACTTGGGTTATTGTCATCCCAGCACGACTTATTCGGCTACGAAAAGGTTCTAGCTAATGGGCCTATGAAAAGAAAAATGCACAGGTAACTGTTCCAAAATCCTTTTCGGTAACGGGTATCGATACGGCAATAGAACAGTTACACCTCTACCTAAATAGTAATACCTGCCCAATACAGGTAGAGGAAATAGGAAGTAAGAAGAGAAGGAGCGCTGGTCCTCACTCTTCTCACCACAAAATGAATCCTTGCCCAGCAAGGTATCGTCTACTACAGGGAGAAGGCAGGAGGAGAAAGCAATCAATGGTGCTTCCTCAACAGAGGAGGAATCAACCTCCTCGCCAGAGAAGATGCTATCATCGATGACTCGAGCTGAAAGCTCTAAGTCCTCCTGAAGCTCCTGCGGAGACTCAACCCGCCCAGGCTCAGATAAATAAGGGGGATCAATAAATAAAGGAGAAGAAGAACTAAAATAATCTGAAATAGGGGGAGTGGTCCCGGTCGCACTCCCAGCAGGATCCCGACATAGATGATCGACGGTGTCATATGAGTCATGGCGAGGGGAATCCGCAAGCTCGAGGTCCTCGGTGGTGGTTTGGACCTCCTCATCCATCAAAGAAGTGGAAACTTCCTCAACAAAGAGGATCTCCTCATCAACACACCTCGGTGCGTCCACATGTTCCAAGACGTAATACTTTCCATTAACGAAAATAATATCCTCCTCAAACATGGGCACATACTCAGGCTCAGAATCACAATCTGGCCGAACATCATCAACCGACTCACTAAAAATAGGGATAGATAATTCTAGCAAAGAAGGCGTAGGAGCGACAGCATCAGAGAAAATATGTGCGGGTTCCTCCGGGGGTGAATCAACAAAAGGGGAAGAGTGCATGGGGAGAGACGGTGCTACAATGTCGTCACACCGATCAGCAGAAAGTATGATGGGCATATCTGCAGCAGTCCCCCATAGACAAGGTGGTGCTGCGAAAATATCCTCAGAATCAGAAGGGGCGGCCATGTGAGAGGGTGATAGAGTGAACCGGATACCTGGTTCATCATCCTCCTCCAACTGGCGCTGAAATTCTGCGCAATCTTTCAACACGTGGTCGGTGTTACGACAACAAAAACATCGTTTTCCATTACTCCTCAATCCAGGTGGGACTGGAGAGGAATAAGAAAAAGATGAATGCGTAGAAGAGGAGTGACCATAAGACCTGGGTTGGGAGTATGAAGTACCATAGCAAGACGGTGCTCCATACACAAAACCACGAGAATTATGCTCCCAATCTTCAGTGGGGCACTCATCACTACCATGCCTATAATCCCCGCACCATCGGCAATGAATATTCATATAAGAATACATGGTTCAACAAGAAAGAATTCACCATAGAAATATTCTAAGCAAAAATTAACTACACACCACAGATAAAAGAATAGGACAGCCTGCTATAGAAAATTTAAAACTAGAATAGGAACAAATAAAAACAAACACAAATGCTAAAAATTAAAACAAAGAAGAAAGTGATATGAACAAACGAAAAAGGGCTTCTATCTCTTATCTTCCTCTACAAAAACTCACACGACTGTGTTCCCCGGTAACGGCGCCAAAAACTTGATGCGTAAGATCACGGCAGTGAACCGGTCGCACAAGTAATATAAAATGGGGGCTTTCCCAAGTATCGATCTCTCAAGGAACACGGTAAGGTGGAGCTAATTTCGAGGAGGACTTGAGATTGAAGTCCTTAGGGTCGGCGGTAACGATGGGGGTTTTGATATTTGCGGAAAAAGAAAATAAAAGGCTAACAACTACTCCTATGCAACGCCGCTATGCGATGCTTCGCCAGGCGGGATGGAAGACTAGTCGGGCCGCTATGCACTGAATGGCTAGGCGGATGGACGAGTAGGCTTGCGGATGAGGTGGTTAGAATGGCGGAATGATGGTCGTGAGCAGCTCTTCGCTACGCACGCTTCTATCAATTGCTAGAACAACAAGGGTGGATGGTGGTGGATGGAATATGGGCGCACCTCAAGTAAATATAACGAAAATATACAATCACATAGACATAATTACACATAAACGTATATTACACTAAGCATAGCTTCATCAAATACAAAGAGTTCAACTAAACTATCAACAACAAGAGAAGAAAAGTGTGCGAAATCGACCGAATCCGAAGCCTTGCTGAGGATTCACGGTTGGAATCGTCGGGTTGTCAATCCGCATCCAATCTCGGTCCGCAACTGCGTCCGGGGTAGAGAAGGGCTGTCACCACCTTCCAATAGCCCGCCTTATTCGTGTCACAATCCGGTGGAGGATGGCACAACTTCCCCTAGCTTGATGGAGAAAGCTAGGTCAAGCCCTTCTTGAAGCTCAAGGATGAAGGAGGAGGCCGAGAGGAAGCTTTGGCTTGGATTTGGCGGTGAAAGCTTGCCCGGAGCACCTCCCTAGTGTGGAGATTAAAGGAGCATGGCGGAATCCGTCCTCAGAGACAAAAACGGCGGAGTAAAAATGAGCGATCCTGAATTAGGGCGGAACCTGCGAATTTATAGATTGCAGAAATTATAGTGCACACGACCAGTGGCACACGACCAGTGGTCGTGCGCACTATGTCCAGTGGTAGTGCGTTTGCCCCAAGCAGATTTTGGAAAAATATGGAATCAATGCACACGATCAGTGGCGCACGACCAGTGGTCGTGCGCACTGTGTCCAGTGATAGTGCGCATACCCCACGCAGATTCTGGAAATCAGGGAACATTGCGCACGAGCAGTGGCGCACGACCAGTGGTCGTGCGGACTATATCCAGTGAGCGTGCGCAGTATTCCTGCTTCCAAACATCCTCGTAACACGCACACGAACCCTGTACCTAGCACTGGTATGTGCAGATATTCAAGACGAGCACAATAAAGAGTACAAATAATAAAAGTACAAAAATACACAACCCTGTGCTTAAGTGTGCACTTCCTATGAAAATAGAGACAAGATGAAATATGAATGATATATAACTAAAAGTGAAGTTCAAACGCTTGAAAACTAGCCCAGATGAGTCTGAAAAACCCTATATAAATCGGACTCATCAGTAGTGCGCCTCCATCATAATGTCCTCCCGAGGACCTCCCTCCGGTATATACACCCGTCCTCTGAAGCACACCAGGCCATCCCTCAGTGTGTAGTCTCCTGTAGTGCATGTCTCTATGGCCTGGAAGATGGGCTCTAACTTGGCATCCTGCCTCTGTCCCTCTCTGACTCAGTCTCTGAAGTCATCGGTGATGCCCATCGCAGAGAAGTACTCCTCATAGAGCTCAGGGTCATCAGACGACACCAGAGTAATGTGCATGTCCTCTAGTATCTGTAGCAGTTCTAAAGACATCAGTTGACGCTCTGCTTCTGCTGTGGTGGCTCTCCTACTCAGTACATCCGCTACCACGTTCGCCTTCCCCGGGTGGTAGTGCATCTCCTACTGATAGTCAGATAGAAACTCCACCTACCGCCTCTGCCTGATGTTCAGTTCCTTCTGCGTGTCTATGTACTTAAGGTTCTTATTAGCTGAGCATATATCACAGTGGACTCCGTAGAGGTAGTGTCGTCATATCTTCAATGCGAATACAACTGCTCCCATCTCCAGGTCATGCACTGGATAATTCTTCTCATGGGTCTTCAACTAGCGGGAGGCATATGCTATGATGTGTCCGTTCTGCATCAGCACCTCTCCCATCCCCTGATATGATGCGTCGGTATACACCTGGAATCCTTCCTTCCCAGATGGAAGGGCCAGAATAGGGGCTGAGATGAGTCGGTTCTTCAACTCCTGGAAGGCTGCCTCACAATATGGCGTCCATACAAAGGGCACGTCTTTCTTCGTCAACGAAGTGAGTGGAAGGGCGATCCGAGAAAACCCCTCCACAAATTTCCGGTAATAACTTGCAAGAATCAAGAAACTCCGCACGCCCGTGGCCGTCTTCAGTGGTGGCCAATCCCTGACTGCCTGTACCTTTGCAGGGTCCACCGCTAACCCAGCTTCGCTGATAATGTGGCCCAGGAAAGCCACCTCCTTCAACCAGAACTGACACCTGATGAACTTTGCATAGAGGCGATGCTCCCGCAATCTCTCCAAAGTCTGTTCCAGGTGTCGTGCATGGTCCTCCTCCGTCCTAGAGTAGATAAGGATGTTGTCTATGAATACTATGATAAACACATCAAAATAAGTCTCGAAGACCAGGTTCATGAGGCTCATAAACGCTGATGGAGCATTCGTGAGCATGAAGGGCATCACGATGAACTCATACAGTCCATTTCTGCTACTGAAAGCCGTCTTCGGAATATCCACCTCCTGGATCCGCAGCTGGTAATAGCCTGACCTCAAGTCCAGCTTCGAGAAATAATGGGCTCCCTCCAGCTGATCGAACAACTCATCTATCCTTGGGAGCGGATAGGTATTTTGGACGGTCAGCCTGTTTAGTGCTCGATAGTCGATGCACATGCGAAGAGTGCCATCCTTCTTCTTCACAAATAGGACCGGAGCTCCCCATGGCGAGGAACGTGGTCTGACGAATCCTGCTTCCACCAACTCCTGCAACTGTGTCCGAAATTCTGCCAGCTCCCTTGGGGACATCCGATAACGGGCCTTGGATACCAGCTTAGCCCCTGGAACCAACTGAATATTAAAGTCCTTCTCCCTCGGTGGAGGCAGTCCTGGTAGCTTCTCCGGAAATACATCGGCGAAGTCACAGACCACCGGAATGCTAGCAATCGGGTCCTTCTCCTCAGTCATCTCGAATAGCACCTGATATACCTTGTCTCCCTGCATGTGGGCCTTGACGGCCTGAATAGATAAAAGGAGGCGTCGGGAAAACGGAGTAGTACCTTCGAATGTCACATAAGTGTCATCGTGTCTCAGCACGACCCCCCTTGCCGGGCAGTCAATCTGGGCATGGTTCCAGACAAGCCATGTCATGCCCAAGACAAGGTCGAAGTCCGACATTCTCAGGATCATCGTCGGGGCCTCGAGTGTTAACCCGTCTATGGTAACCGTCAGGAGTCACTTCCCTGTGGACTGGATCTCCATCCCATTGGGGAGACGCACCCTCCTGACATCTCCCGTATAATATCGAATCTGGCCCAGATCCTTGATTAAATCCTCCGACCCAAAGTTGTGTGATGCCCCCGTGTCGAATAGGGTATGGCAGGTTTGCCGCACGCCATCACTATTCTTAAATTAATTAAACGAAAAACAGCTTAGGTCTAAAGTTTTCTAACCTAGGTTGTGTAATTATTCTACCAATACTAAAAATTACTCTTATTCCTGCAATAATCCTGTTCGGGTTCCGGTGCTACGCTAACTCTAGAGCGTAGACCTGCTCCCCATCCTGCCTGTGTTCACCGCCCTGAAATCTGCATCCGCGACCACTCCCACGACCTCCCATCTGGTGAGCCGGTGGGCCACCCTATGCAGCAGGTGTGGCCCCACTCCTTATAGGGCAATTACTCTGAATGTGCCCTGGCTGATGGCAGTGATAGCACAGCTGTGGTGGGGGTGGTCCCTGCCCTATCCTAGGCACCTCCCTCATCTGTAGCGGCTGGGGGGCCAACACTGCCTACTCCCTTGGTTCCTGCCTTTCCTCCTGGCGGGGTTGATCCCTGTTCCTTCTCTCTCCCATGTCCCGGCCCCTCTGTGGGTCCCTTCTCCCTCCTAGCACTGCATCATCCCCATGTCTCTTCATGCCCCAGACTGCAAGCTGGTCTGCCTCCAGCTTCTTGGGCATCTCTAAGATCCTGGCCACGATACCATCAGACACAAACAAGAGGGCCTACCTCAGGTCATCACGGAGGCCCTTGTAGAACGTCTTGGCATAACCCATGTCATCCAGTTTGTAAGAATCCGTAAACCGGGCCAAATGGGTAAACTCCCGGTGATATTCCAGAACTGTCATGTTCCCTTGCTTCAACTATAACAATCTATCCTCCAATTCATCCCTTGCGGACTGCGGCACAAAATGCTCCAGTAGTTCCGCCCTACACTCCTCCCAAGTAATGTCTGTGATCTCCACTCCCGCATAAGTGGTGTACATCACCGACTTCCACCACCTCTTCGCATGCGATTCCAGACAAGAAACCACCAACGATACTACTAGGTCCACCGGGCACTATATTCCCACCAACATCACGTACATAATGTCTAGCCACTCCTCCGTGCGCACTGCCGTCTCTGTCCCCAAGTAGGATGGTGGGGCAAGGCCCCAGAATGCACTCAACCAGTTCGCTCCGGGGTTCGGCTGAGGAGCCGGAGCCTGCTATGCCCTAAAGGCCTCCAAAATGGCCGTCAAAGTTTGTCCCAGCTCCGTCTGCTGCAACGGGGTCGGAGCCGACGGGGGTGGAATCACATTTGGGGCTGGAGGTGTCCCCTGCGGCAGGGGAGGATTCATCACAACCTATAAAATATGGTCTTAAGTTTAGTAAATTGACCTAAAACTCTTTGTTACTGGTGAGCATTGCACGTGATTCCTCCCATGGGCACACCATTGCTTCTGCTGCTAGTTTGTCCTCAAACTAAGCCCGTACGGAGTGTCCCATGTTTTGTGGACTACATTCTATCGGATCGAAGTTTCGCTTTGATACCACTTGTAAGAGCCCATTTTTTTGCAACAACCCCCGGGGTCTTAGGCCCAGAACCGCCGCTTTGGGTGACACCTTCGCACCCGGGAAGGTCATCACTACAAAATGCCCATCCTACCGGCCAAATCAATCACCATCGACAGAATGTATAATGAATGAAAATATAAGCATCCAAGTCCACAATAGTATAAAGGAGAAAATCACATGACAAATAAATAGTCCACACCAGAAAGTGAATACGGGCTTAAGCCCGGTACATGATAGCCTCACTACAATCCACTCATAAACATAAAACCACTAATACTCGGCTCCACTCATGGATTCGGATGCCTGTCCACCCGAGCTACACTGGCCCATCTCCATCTGCATTGTACCCTGCTGGTGTTGCGTCTCCTGCGGCTGTTCCCTGTCTCCCATCCGCAGCACCTAAAATATGGTGGTCAAACGACCGTCAGTGAAACTAGACTCAGTCAATAATCCCCCACCCCTCTACCCGTGGCTCCTAGGCACCGGGTGGAAAGGAGTGAAAAGGAGGACCAAAAGCAGGGCGTAATCAAGCAGGTGACATCTACCCTAAGGGATAAAATAATAAGGTATGGCAAGGGTTTCACAATAAACATGAGTAAATAAGTATGTAACAAAAGTAAACAGTAAGGATTAGCAAGTAAGTAAAAGTAGTAAAAAGTGTAAGTAAGAGCAACGAGAAATATAACCGTTGATTTATAGGGATTACCCCTATAGACCAAGGGGTCGTTTTGCAGGGCCTATCGTATAAAACATCCCATACCATTTTATACGATAGGTGTCAGGGGTTAAATGCAATGATTATGCTATGACATATAAGTATGCTAAGGTATGCACATGTAAGTACAGCTCACACACACGACTCTATACGCACAGTCCTTTAGTTCCCCTTTTTGGAGTTAGCTAAACTCTCAGGAGCCTCCGCTGTGGAAAAATGGAGACAGTGGGTTCGGCCTCTCCACTCCTAGACTGGTAATCACACTACCCCGTCTAGCCCCTCACGTATGTTTCTGTACTATTCCTAGCAAACCAGCTAGTCTCCCGAGTCAACGTAACGATGACAGTGTGATCGATCATCCAATACCGAGGACCCACCAATGTTATGCACATGCAACCATGATAGTTTGTATCTAATTATAGTACCGAGCCTCCAGCTCTTTAGACTACCAAGCCTACTAGTTCACCATATTCCTGAGCCCACGGCTCCCTGGACTAATCAAGTCTCCTTTTTCCAAGTCCCCGAGCATCCAGCTCCCCGGACTTCCAAATCAATACCGAGTCCATTTAACTCTACCAGTAAGTCCTTAGGCCACAGGCCTACTCTATCCTTTCACTACCAATTCATCTCCCTACGTGTACAAGTGTGAGTGTAAGGTGAAACTATTATTAGGGTTACTCTTGCCTAAATTATTCCTAAGGTTTACGTTAGCCTAGGACTGCCCAAGGTATTCTCTGTGAAGGGCTCTCGAAGGCACTAGGAACTATGATGGGATTACGCCCAAAGCTCGCTTTCGCAAGGCACTTAATATTATTGATTTCTACCCTTGATCAGATCTCTCATTTATTTACCCAAACCAACAACCTACTAAGGATTCAACTCTTCAAATTCATTACCCACTCTAGTTCAATTTCCGAAGTTACTATATGCAGACCACCCTATACTACATGAGATGTATAAGGGAGGTGCTCTGATTTGTCATCCAAAACTCCTATAAAATTTACCAGAGGTATATCATAACTAGTTTAGTCTAGAATCAGAGAATCATAATTTTTCTAATTTATCCGGCATTTAATTAATTTCCTCAAAAATTCCAAGGGCTGCCGGTTTGAACATGAACTACCCTAGGTACTCATGAAAGATGTCCAACAATATTATTATAAATATTATGTTATCTCAATATGGTAAATCCAAAGTATCACAATTTTTCTATCATCAAAAGGGCACTAAAACTATTTTAGCAATATTTTCTATCTTTCATTATTTATGAATCAAGTATCGAAAATCTCCATCCAGAAATTATAAATTAATTATACTATGTAGATACCGGCTTAAAATAGCATTGGCCAAGTTTTATAATTTTGCAGCAAGTATTAATCTCTGAATAAATTAATTATCAAGAATCTCCATAAGGTGGACTTGTAAAGAAAGTGTTGTAACCAAGATTCTAAAAATCATGAATAAATGTCTACAAGCATATAATGGCCTGAAAATCTCAATTCCTTTGTCTCATAATTTTTCAACAACAATATCATCCATAATTAATTTTTAAACCATAAAACCCTTTTTTAACATTGTTGAATGAAGTACTAGATTTACTAAACAAAAAATTATACAAAAATTCAGTAGCAACCATTCTGACCTAAAACACTTACTACCAAGATTTCATGGTGTTTCAATGAACAGAAAAATCTAAATAATTAAAACGTCAGTTAGGGCTATAGCAATCTTTATAAATGAAGTGCTAGAAATAAACATCATAAAATTCCAGTAAAATTGTTGTAGGTTCTGCCCATTCCAAAACTCACTCTACCCGAGTTTCACAGCTTTTAAATAATGTTTAGTGACTGATTTTACTCATTTGAGATTTTACCCTAAAAGTAAGGTTAGGGTTTTGAGGTCTCTACTTATCCCCAAATCCTCCGGGATTCTATCCAGATAATTTATATTATGCAAACGTCGACTCTACTGAGTTCCAAGGCAAATACGAGGGCATTTGCTCTCATGTCCTTCACAACCCTCAAAACCCTCCCTTTAGGGTTTGAGTTTGGATCCTAGGGTAAATCAACCGTAAACCACACCATTTTTCTCCAAGTGGGTTATAATAACCCTTCTAAGTCAGTGGTCAAAATATCATCCTCTGTTGAAGTGATTTGACCGTTCCAAACTCTTAGTGCACTTTTTATTCAAAAATGCCTCATTAATGCCTACCCAAGGATAGGTGATTTCCCACCCAAAACTCATCCAAATGAGTTGAAATTTCGTACAGAGCTAGGTTTTATAGCCAGGGACCACTCACCAAAATTTGGGAGGGTTTGGAGGTCATTTTTCCACTTAAATAAATTACTATAACTTTATTAAATTAAAACAAAAACTTTAGGCAACGTATCTACAAAAATTTGTATTTTTGGAGAGACTCTAAGTATGGCTAAGGGTAACCCAATGCCCAAATTTCAGGTCATTTGGACAAGGAACGAAGAGTGGGCATTCATTTTAATCTCTGGATAGCCAAATGGATAGATTGCACCAAAATGACTGTTGTGGTCTAACCATGGATCCAAATTGAGTGAAACCAATTTTAAATTACACTAGACATCAAGGGATACATTTTCCATGTTCAACACTTTTGCAATAGAGGCCTCTAAGTATTTTTAATAATTAAAACCATCTACTATTAATATTTTCCATGAATCAATTAATATCATTAAAACACTTGATCAAAACAGACGGCATCCGTTCATCCTCAACCTCCAGCCAAGGGCCAAGATTGGCCCGACTTGGAGCCTCTTCCATCTGACTTTCCGGCCACCCCGACCACCTCCCTGGCCGGCCACAACCACCACCACCTCTGTTGAGGTGGTGGCTAGCGTTTGGCGGCAACCATGCCGCCGCAGGCGGCGGTTTCCGGCGAACTCAACACCTCCATTTTTCCATGAAAAATCTGAAATACAAGCTCCTAATCAAGCTCAATTGATCCCGATTTCTCTACGTAAATAGGTCTAGATCTAGCACGCATAGAGAGGAGAAGGATTGGACCTTGCCATAGGCCTGAAGTCGGGAAGATCACCGGGAAGCCATTTCTAAAAGTTGCGTCGCTCGACTTCTGCAACAGCAAGGTGGGGAGGCTCGGTTTCTTCGGGTAAGGACTAGTAAAGGCTTCTCTCAACCCACTGGTGGTGTTTAAAGCCTCAGATGGGGAGAGGAGGGGCTTGATTATCAATGTCCTTAAAATCCATTAATGGATAGGCTCGGCCATGGAGGAGGAGGGCTGAATCAGGTCTGATGGCCGGGAGAAACAACTGGAAACTTCTCCCCTTCCATAGGAAATTGAATTCAGCCATTAATTGTAGCTTTTGATGAACCGTTCCTTCCCTCTCCATCCTCATTTCTCTCTCCTCCTCACAGAGAGTCTGCCCAAAACCGTCGTGTCACGCCTGGTGACACGACTGTGACACGGGCGTGTAGGGTGGGTATGTTCCCTTCTGTTCTACGAAATGAAATCGATGATTGTCGTGCTAAGCTCGACGAAATGAGCTCGACGATCGTCGGGCTGATGACACGACTGGCGACACGAGCGTGTCGGGGGTGTGTTCGCCCCTGTTCTGCGAAATGAACTCGACGATCGTCGAGCTGGGCTCGACGAAATGAGCTCGACGATCGTCGGTTTGACGACACGCCTGGCGATACGGGGGTATCGGGGGCGTGTCCCCCCCTGTTCTATGAATTGAACCCGACGATCGTCGATCTGAGCTTGATTAAATAAGCTCGACGATCGTCGGGCTGACGACACGCCTGGCGACACGGGCGTGTCTGGGGCGTGTTCCCCCCGATTCTATGAATTGAACTCGACGATCGTCAATCTGAGCTCGTCGATCGTCGAGCTGACGATACGCCTGGCGACACGGGTGTGTCTGGGCCGACACGGGAGTGTCAGACCCAGAAGAGTTGTTTTCAGAGAATTTGTGTGGCTGTTTATTTCTTCCTATAGGATCTGACGGTTCAGATCTACCCTTACTGATATAAGGTTGAGCTATTGGCAGACCAAGGTGATTTTCACCTTGGCCTTCTTCACTTGGTCCCTTGGGCTTCCTATGGTTTTGACATGACCTAAATCACTCTTGGGGGTATAGTCGGAAATGGGATGTTACAAATCCCAATATATAACAAAACATTTCGTCCTCGAAATTCTTGTTAGGCCTACGGGGTTTCAAGTATGCAAGAAAAATTATAACATCCCGAAAGGCTGAGAGTAATACCTGACTAAAGAGTTTCGGGTACCGCTGCTGCATCAAGTCCTGGGGCTCCCAAGTGTGCTCCTCCTGGCCGTGATTTCTCCAAAGAACCTTGACCAGTAGGACCATTTTGCGGCATAAGACCCGCATACCCGTGTCATCAATCCGGACCAGCTCCATGTGCACTGACCGGTCAGATGCTACTGGCCCATCCGTGGTGTCAATCTGCTACTCTGGACGTAATTGGGCCCTCCTGAGGGAGGATACATGGAAAACATCGTGGATGCCTTCTAGCTATGATGGCAGCTCCATCCTGTATGCTAAGGGGCCAATCCGCTCCAGGATCCTGTAGGGCCCCATGTATCTCGGGCTCAGCTTCTTCCTCCGCCCGCGAACTCGAGAGACTCCGTGTATCGGCCGTATCTTCAAAAACACTCTGTCTCCTACCCGAAACTCCACTTGTCGATGTCGCGCGTCGTAATATTTGGCCTGTCTGCTCTGCACCTCCAACATCCGGTCCCGTATCAGTCTCAATTGGGCCTCAGTGTCCTCCACAAATTCTGAGCCCTGGACCTTTGTGTCCTCCTCCTGTATCCATGATAGGGGAGTCATTCACCTCCGTCCATATAAAGCCTCGTAGGGGGCCATACCTATACAGTCCTCATGACTGTTGTTGTATGAGAACTCTACCAGTGGTAGCATCTTCTCCCATGGCTCTCCTTGGTCTAGAATGCATAGACATAGCAGGTCTTCCAATGTCTGATTTGTGCGCTGTCTGCCCGTCCGTCTAAGGGTGGAAGGTTATGCTAAAGGTCAGTCGGGTACCCAAGTATGCCTGAACTGACCGCCACTCCCTGGATGTAAACCGCCCATCCCTATCTAACACTATTGACCTGGGCACGCCATGGTAGCGAATGAACTGCTCCATAAACTTCCGCACCAGTACTCCCACTGAATCGTCCTTCCTGATCGGTATGAATCGAGCCACCTTTGTCAACCGATCAACGATCACCCAGATCAAGTCATTCCCTGTCCGAGACCGGGGAAGCCCATGTATGAAGTCCATGGCTACGTCATCAAACTTCCACTCCGGCACCGGGAGTGGCTGCAACAATCCTGCGGGGTTCCTGCACTTCGCCTTCACAAGTTGACATGTCTCACAATGGGTCACGAAGTAAGTGACATCCTTCTTCATGCCCGGCCAGAACATAGTCTTCTTCAAATCAGTCGTCATCTTTGTGATCCCCGGGTGCATAGAATGCCGACTACAGTGCGCCTCCATCATAATGTCCTCCCGAATCTGACCTCCCTATGGTATATACACCCGTCCTCTAAAGCACACCAAGCCATCCCTCAGTGTGTAGTCTCCTGTAGAGCCTGCCTCTTTGGCCTGGAAGATGGGCTCTAACTTGGCATCCTACCTCTGTCCCTCTCTGACTCGGTCTCTGATGTCATCGGTGACGCCCATTGTGGCCAAGTACTCCTCATAGAGCTCTGGGTCGTCAGACGACACCAAAGTAATGTGCATGTCCTCTAGTCTTTGCAGCAGTTCCATATACATCAGTTGATGTTATGCTTCCGCTGTTGCGGCTCTCCTACTAAGTGCATCCGCTACCACGTTCGCCTTTCACGGGTGGTAGTGCATCTCGTACTGATAGTCAGATAGAAACTCCACCCACCGCCTCTGCCTGATGTTCAGTTCCTTCTGCGTGTCTACGTACTTAAGGTTCTTATGATCTGAGTATATATCACAGTGGACTCCGTGGAGGTAGTGTCGTCATATCTTCAATGCGAATACAACTGTTCCCATCTCCAGGTCGTACACTGGATAGTTCTTCTCATGGGTCTTCAACTGGCGGGAGACATATGCTATGACGTGTCTGTTCTGCATCAACAACGCTCCCATCCCCTGATATAATGCGTCGGTATACACCTGGAATCCTTCCTTCCCAGATGGAAGGGCCAGAATAGTGTCTGAGATGAGTCGGTTCTTCCACTCCTGGAAGGCTGCCTCACACTGTGGCATCCATACAAAGGGCATGTCCTTCGTCAACGAAGTGAGTGGAAGGGCGATCCGAGAAAACCCCTCCACAAATTTCCGGTAATAATCGGCAAGCCCCAGGAAACTCCGCACGTCCGTGGCTGTCTTTAGTGGTGGACAATCCCTGACTGCCTGTACCTTTGCAGGGTCCACCGCTAACCCAGCTCCGCTAATAATGTGGCCCAGGAAAGCCACCTCGTTCAACCAGAACTGACACTTGCTGAACTTTGCATAGAGGCGATGCTCCAACAATCTCTCCAAAGTCAGTGTCAGGTGTCGTGCATGGTCCTCCTCCGTCCTAGAGCAGATAAGGATGTCGTCTAAGAATATTATGACAAACACATCCAAATAAGTCTTGTAGACCCGGTTCATGAGGCTCATAAACGCTGATGGAGCATTCATGAGCCCGAAGGGCATCACGATGAACTCATACAGTCCATATCTGCTACTTAAAGCCGTCTTCGGAATATCCTCCTCCTGGATCCACAGCTGGTAATAGCCTGACCTCAAGTCCAGCTTCGAGAAATAAGGGGCTCCCTCCAGCTGATCGAACAACTCGTCTATCCTTTGGAGCGGATATGTATTTCGGACGGTCAGCCTGTTTAGTGCTTGATAGTCGATGCACAGGCGAAGAGTGATATCCTTCTTCTTCACGAGTAGGACCGGAGCTACCCATGGCGAGGAACTCGGTCTGACGAATCCTGCTTCCACCAACTCCTGCAACTGTGTCTGAAATTTTGCCAGCTCCCTTGGGGACAGCCGATAAGGAGCCTTGGATACCGGCTTTGCCCCTGGAACCAACTGAATCTGAAAGTCCTTCTCCCTCGGCGGAGGCAGTCCTTGTAGCTTCTCCGGAAATACAACGGCGTAGTTACAGACCATCGGAATGCTAACAATCGGGTCCTTCGCCTCATTCATCTCGAACAACACCTGATATACCTCATCTCCCTACATGTGGGCCTTGACGGCTTGAATAGATGAAAGGAGGCGTCGGGAAAACAGAATAGTACCTTTGAATGTCACATAAGTGTCTCCATGTCTCTGCACGACCCTCCTCGTCGGGCAGTTAATCTGTGCATGGTTCCAGACAAGCCATGTCATGCCCAAGATAAGGTCAAAGTTCGGCATTCTCAGGATCGTCGCCGGGTCCTCGAGTGTTAACCCGTCTATGGTAACCATCAGGAGGCACTTCTTTGTGGACTGGATCTCCATCCCATTGGGGAGACGCACCCTCCTGGAATCTCCCGTATAATATCGAATCTGGCCCAGATCTTGATGAAATCCTCCGACACAAAGTTGTGTGATGCCGCCGTGTCGAACATTGTACGGGCAGGTTTGCCGCCCGCCATCACTATTCCTAAATTTGTTGAAGGAAAAACAGCTTAGGTCTAAAGTTTTCTAACCTAAGTTGTGTAATTATTCTACCAATACTAAAAATTACTCTCATATATGCAATAACCCTGTTCGGGTTCTGGGGCTGTACTAAGTCCAGAGCATAGACCTGCTCCCCATCCTGCCTATGTTCACTGCACTGAAATCTGCATCCGCGACCACGTCCACGACCTCCCATCTGGTGAGCCAGTGGGCCACCCTATGCAGCAGGTGTGGCCCCACTCCTCATAGGGCAATTACTCTGAATGTGCCCTGGCTGATGGCAGTGATAGCACAGATGTGGTGGGGGTGGTCCCTGCCCTATCCTGGGCACCTCCCTCATCTGTAGCGGCTGCGGGGCCAGCACTGCTTGCTCCCTTGGTTCCTGCCTTTCCTCCTGGCGGGGTTGATCCCCGTTCCTTCTCTCTCCCATGACCCGGCCCCTCTGCGGTTCCCTTCTCCCTCCTAGCACTGCATCATCCCCATATGTCTTCCTACCCCAGACTGCAAGCTCGTCCGCCTCCAGCTTCTTGGCCATCTCCAAGATCCTGGCCATGGTACCATTAGACACGAACAAGAGGGCCTGCCTCAGGTCATCACGGAGGCCCTTGTAAAACCTCTTGGTGTAACCCATATCATCCAACTTGTAAGAATCCGCAAACCGGGCCAAATGGGTAAACTCCCGGTGATATTCCAGAACTCTCTGGTTCCCTTGCTTCAACTGCAAGAATCTATCCTCCAATTCATCCCTTGCGGACTACGGCACAAAATGCTCCAGTAGTGCCGCCCTAAACTCCTCCGAAGTAATGTCCACGATCTCCACTACCACATAAGTGGTGTCCATCACCGACTTCCACCACCTCTTCGCATGCGACTCCAGACAAGAAACCACCAATAATACTTCCAGGTCCACCGGGCACTGTATTCCCACCAACATCTCGTACATAATGTCTAGCCACTCCTCCGTGCGCACTGTCGTCTCTGTCCCCAAGTAGGATGGTAGGGCAAGGCCCTAGAATACACTCAACCAGTTCGCTCCTGGGTTCGGCTGAGGAGCCGGAGCCTGTTGTGCCCTAAAGGCCTCCAAGATGGCGTCAAAGTTTGTCCCAGCTCCGTCTGCTGCAACGGGGTCGGACCCGGTGGGGGTGGAATCATATTCGGGGCTGGAGGTGTCCCCTGCGACAGGGGAGAATTCATCGTACCCTTCAAAAGATGGTCTTAAGTTTAGTAAATTGACCTAAAACTCTTTGTTACTAGTGAGCATTGCACGTGATTCCTCCCATGGGCACACAATTGCTTCCACTGCTAGTTTGTCCTCAAACTAAGCACTCGCGGGGTGTCCCATGTTTTGTGGACTACATTTTGTCGGATCGAAGTTTCACTTTGATACCACTTTTAAGACCCCAGTTTTTTTGGCAACAACCCCCGGGGTCTTAGGCCCAGAACCGCCGCTTTGCGGTGACACCTTCGAACCCGGGAAGGTCATCACTACAAAATGTCGATCCTGCCGGCCAAATAGATCACGGATCTGGATGTCTGTTCACCCGAGCTACACTGGCCCATCTTCATCTACATCGTACACTGCTGGTGTTGCGTCTCCTGTGGCTATTACCTGTCTCCCATCGGAGCACCTAAAATATGGTGGTCAAACGACTGTCAGTCAAACTAAACTCAGTCAACAATCCCCCACCCCTCTACCCGTGGCTCCTAGGCACCGGGTGGAAAGGAGTGAAAAGGAGGACCAAAAGCAGGGCGTAATCAAGCAGGTGACATCTACCCTAAGGGATAAAATAATAAGGTATGGCAGGGGTTTCACAATAAACATGAGTAAATAAGTATATAATAAAAGTAAATAGTAAGGAGTAGCAAGTAAGTAAAAGCAGTAAAAAGAGTAAGTAAGAGCAACGAGAAATATAACCGTTGATTTATAGGGATTACCCCTATAGACCAAGGGGTCGTTTTGCAGGACCTATCGTATAAAACGTCCCATACCATTTTCTACGATAGGTGTCAGGGGTTAAATGCAATGATTATGCTATGACATACAAGCATGCTATGGTATGCACATGCATGTGCAACTCACACACACGACACTATGCGCACAGACCTTTAGTTCCCCTTTTTGGAGTTAGCTAAACTCTCAGGAGCCTCCGCCGTGATAAAACGGAGACAGTGGGTTGGGCCTCTCCACTACTAGACTGGTAATCACACTACCCCGTCTAGCCCCTCACATACGTTTCTGTACTATTCCTAGCAAACCAGCTAGTCTCCCGAGTCAACGTACCGACGACAGTGTGATCGATCGTCCAATACCGAGGGCCAACCACTGTTATGCACATGCAACCATGATAGTTTGTATCTAATTATAGTACCGAGCCTCCAGCTCTTTAGACTACCAAGCCTACTAGTTCACCATGTTCCCGAGCCCACGGCTCCCTTGACTATCAAGTCTCCTTTTTCCAAGTCCCCGAGCATCCAGCTCCCCGGACTTCCAAATCAATACCGAGTCCATTTAACTCTACCAGTAAGTCGTTAGGCCACGAGCCTACTCTATCCTTTCACTACCAATTCATCTCCCTATGTGTACAAGTGTGAGTGTAACGTGAAACTATTATTAGGGTTACTCGTGCCCAAATTATTCCTAAGGTTTACATTATCCCAGGACTGCCCAAGGTATTCCCTGTGAAGGGCTCTCGAAGGCACTAGGAACTATGATGGGATTACGCCCAAAGCTCTCTTTCGCAAGGCACTTAATATTATTGATTTCTACCCTTATCAGATATCTCATTTATTTACCTAAACCAACAACCTACTAAGGATTCAACTCTTCAAATTCATTACCCACTCTAGTTCAATTTTCACAGTTACTATATGCAGACTACCCTATACTACATGAGATGTATAAAGGAGGTGCTCAGGCTTGTCATCCAAAACACCTATAAACTTTACCAGAGGTATATCATAACTAGTTTAGTCTAGAATCAGAGAATCATAATTTTTCTAATTTATCCGGCATTTAATTAATTTCCTCAAATATTCCAAGGGCTACCGGTTTGAACATGAACTCCCCTAGGTACTCATGAAAGATGTCCCACAAAATTATTATAAATACTATGTTATCTCAATATGGTAAATCCAAAGTATCACAACTAGACTCAGTCAACAATCCCCCACCCCTCTACCCGTGGCTCCTAGGCACCGGGTGGCTAGGAGTGAAAAGGAGTACCAAATGTAGGGCGTAATCAAGCAGGTGATATCTACTCTAAGGGATAAAATAATAAGGTATGGCAGGGGTTTCACAATAAACATGAGTAAATAAGTATGTAATAAAAGTAAACAGTAAGGAGTACCAAGTAAGTAAAAGCAGTAAAAAGAGTAAGTAAGAGCAACGAGAAATATAACCGTTGATTTATAGGGATTACTCCTATAGACCAAGGGGTCGTTTTGCAGGGCGTATCATATAAAACGTCACATACCATTTTATACGATAGGTGTCAGGGGTTAAATGCAATGATTATGCTATGACATACAAGTATGCTATGGTATGTACATGCAAGTGCAACTCACACACACTACTCTATGCGCGTAGACTTTTAGTGCCCCTTTTTGGAGTTAGCTAAACTCTCAGGAGCCTCCGCCGTGGCAAAACGGAGACAGTGGGTTGGGCCTTCTCCACTCCTAGACTGGTAATCACATTACCCTGTCTAGCCCATCACATACGTTTCCGTACTATTCCTAGCAAACCAGCTACTCTTGCCCAAATTATTCCTAAGGTTTACGTTAGCACAGGACTACCCAAGGTATTCCCCGTGAAGGGCTCTCGAAGGCACTAGGAACTATGATGGGATTACGCCCAAAGCTCCCTTTCGTAAGGCACTTAATATTATTGATTTCTACCCTTGATCAGATCTCTCATTTATTTACCCAAGCCAACGACCTACTAAGGATTCAACTCTTCAAATTCATTACCCGCTCTAGTTCAATTTTTGCAGTTACTATATGCAGACCACCCTATACTACATGAGATGTATAAAGGAGGTGCTCCGGTTTGTCATCCAAAACTCCTATAAACTTTACCAGAGGTATATCATAACTAGTTTAGTCTAGAATCAGAGAATCATAATTTTTCTAATTTATTCGGCATTTAATTAATTTCCTCAAATATTCCAAGGGCTACCGGTTTGAACATGAACTACCCTAGGTACTCATGAAAGATGTCCCACAAAATTATTATAAATACTATGTTATCTCAATATGGTAAATCCAAAGTATCACAATTTTTTATCATCAAAAGGGCACTAAAACTATTTTAGCAATATTTTCTATCTTTCGTTATTTATGAATCAAGTACCGAAATTATCCATCAAGAAATTATAAATTAATTATACTATGCAGATACCGGCTTAAAAAAAGCATTGGCCAAGTTTCATAATTTTTCAGGAAGTATTAATCTCTGAATAAGTTAATTATCAAAAATCTCCATAAGGTGGACTTGTAAAGAAAGTGTCGTAACTAAGATTCTAAAAATCATGAATAAATCTCTACAAGCATATAATGGACTGAAAATCGCAATTCCTAAGTCTCATAATTTTTCAACAGAAATATCATCCATAATTAATTTTTAAACCATAAAACCCCTTTTTAACATTTGTGAATGAGGTACTAGATTTACTCAACTAAAACTTATACAAAAATTCAGGAGCAACCATTCTGACCTAAAAAACTTACTACCAAGATTTCATGGGGTTTCAATGAATAGAAAGATCTAAATAATTACAATGTCAGTTAGGGATATAGCAAACTTCATAAATTAAGTGTTAGAAATAAACATCATAAAATTCCAGTAAAATTGCTGTAGGTTCTGCCCATTCAAAAACTCACTCTACCCGAGTTTCACAGGTTTTAAATAATGTTTAGTGACTGATTTTACTCATTTGAGATTTTACACTAAAACTAAGGTTATAGTTTTGAGGTCTCTAACTATCTACAAATTCTCCGAGATTCCATCCAGATGATTTATATTATGCTAACGTCATCTCTACTGAGTTCCAAGGCAATATGAGGGCATTTTCCCCCATGTCCTTCACAACCCTCAAAACCCTCCATTTAGGGTTTGAGTTTGGATCCTTGGGTAAATCAACCCTAAACCACACCTTTTTTCTCCAAGTGGGTTATAATAACCCTTCTGAGTTAGTGGTCAAAATATCAGCCTCTGTTGAGGTGATTTGATTGTTCCAAACTCTTAGAGCACTTTTTACTCAAAAACGCCTCATTAATGCCTAGCCAAGGATATGTGATTTCCCACCCAAAACTCATCCAAATGAGTTGGAATTTTGTACATAGCTAGGTTTTATAGCCAGGGATCACTCACCAAAATTTGGGAGGGTTTGAAGATCATTTGACCACATACATAAATTACTCTAACTTTATTAAATTAAAACAAAAACCTTAGGCAAAGTATCTCCAAAAATTCTCATTTTCGGACAGACTCTAGGTATGTCTAAGGGTAACCCGCTGCCCAAATTTCAGGTCATTTGGACAAGGGACGATGAGAGGACATTCATTTTAATCTCTTAACAGCCCTATGGGTAGATTGCACCAAAATGAGTGTTTTGGTCTAACTATGGCTCCAAATTGAGTGAAACCAATTTTAAATTACACTAGACATCAAGGGCTACATTTTTCATGTTGAACACTTTTGCAGTAGAGGCCTCTACGTATTTTTAATAATTAAAACCATCTACTGTTAATAGTTTCCAGGAATCAATTAATATCATTAAAACACTTGATCAAAACGGACGGCATCCGTTCATCCTCAACCTCCAGCCAAGGGCCAAGATTGGCCCGACCTGGAGCCTCTTCCAGCCGACTTTCCGGCCACCCCGACCACCTCCCTGGCCAGCCACCCCGACCACCTCCCTGGCCGGCCACCACCACCATCACCTCTGTTGAGGTGGTGGCTACCGTATGGTGGCGACCATGTCGCTGGAGGCGGCGGTTTCCGGCGAACTCAACACCTCCATTTTTCCATTAAAAATCTGAAATACAAGCTCCTAAGCAGGCTCAATTGAGCTCAATTTCGCTACCTAAATAGGTCTAGATCTAGCACGCATAGAGAGGAGAAGGATTAGACCTTGTCGGCGCCTGAAGTCGGGAAGATCGCCGGGAAGCCATTTCTGAAAGTTGCGTCGCTCAGCTTCTGCAACAGCAAGGTGGGGAGGCTCGGTTTCTTCGGGTAAGGACTGGGAAAGGCTTCTCTCAACCCACTGGTGGTGTTTAAAGCCTCAGATGGGGAGAGGAGGGGCTGGATTATCAATGTCCTTTAAAGCCATTAATGGCTAGTCTCGGCCATGGAGGAGGGGGGATGAATCAGGTCTGATGGCCGGGAGAAACTGCTGGAAACTTCTCCCCTTCCTTGGGAAATTGAATTCAGCCATTAATTGTGGCTTTTGAAGAACTGTTCCTTCCCTCTCCATCCTCATTTCTCAATCCTCCTCACGGCGATTCTGCCCAGAACTGACGTGTCACGCCTGGTGACACGACTATGACACGGACGTGTATCATCCGACACGGGCGTGTCTGGTGGGCGTGTTCCCTTCTGTTCTACAAAATGAAATCGACGATCGTCGAGCTGAGCTCGACGAAATGAGCTCGATGATCGTCGGGCTGACGACACGCCTGGCGACACGGGCGTGTCGGGGTCGTGTTCCCCCCTATTCTGTGAAATGAACTCGACGATCGTCGAGCTGGGCTAGAGGAAATGAGCTCGACGATCGTCGGGCTGACAACATGCCTGGTTACACGGACGTATCGAGGGCGTGTTCCCCCCTATTCTACGAATTGAACCCGACGATTGTCGATCTGAGCTCGACGAAATGAGCTCGACGATCGTCGGGCTGACGACATGCCTGGCGATACGGGCTTGTCTGGGGCATGTTCCCCCCGATTCTATGAATTGAACTCGAAGATCGTCGATCTGAGCTCGACGATCGTCTGGCTAATGACACGCCTGGCGACACGGGCGTATCTGGGCCGACACGGGCGTGTCAGACCCGGAAGAGTTGTTTTCAGGGAATTTGTGTGGCTGTTTATTTCTTCCTATAGGATCTGACAGTTCAGATTTTGCCTTGCTTATATAGGGCTGAGCTATAGGCATACCAAGGTGATTTTCACCTTGTCCTTCTTCACTTGGTCCCTTGGGCTTCTTAGGGTTTTGACATGACCTAAATCACTCTTGGAGGTCTAGTCGGAAATGGGATGTTTCAAATCCCAATATATAACAAAAAATTTCGTCCTCGAAATTCTAGTTAGGCCTACGGGGTTTCAAGTATGCAAGAAAAATTTTAACATCCCGAAAGGCTGAGAGTAATACTTGACTGAAGAGTTCTGGGTACCGCTGCTGCATCAAGTCCTAGGGCTCCCAAGTGTGCTCCACCTGGCCGTGATTTCTCCAAAGAACCTTGACCAGGGGGACCTTATTGCGGCGTAAGACCCGCATACCCGTGTCATCAATCCGGACCGGCTCCATGTGCACTGACTGGTCAGATGATGCTGGCCCATCCGTGGTGTCTATCTGCTGCTCTAGACGTAATAGGTCCCTCCTGAGGGAGGAGACATGGAAAACATCGTACAGGACTTCCAGCTCTAGCGGCAGCTCCAGCCTGTATGCTAAGGGGCCGATCCGCTCCAGGATCCTGTAGGGCCCCATGTATCTCGGGCTGAGCTTCTTCCTCCGCCCGCAAACTCGAGAGACTTCGTGCATCGGCTGTATCTTCAAAAACACTCTGTCTCCTACCTAAAACTCCACCTGTCGATGCCACGCGTCGTAATATTTGGCCTGTCTGCTATGCGCCTCCAACATCCGGTCCCGTATCTGTCTCACTTGGGCCTCGGTGTCCTCCACAAATTCCGAGCCCAGGACCTTTGGGTCCTCCTCCTGTATCCATGATAGGGGAGTCCTGCACCTCCATCCAAATAGAGCTTCGTATGGGGCCATACCTATAATGTCCTGATGACTGTTGTTGTATGAGATCTCTACCAGTGGTAGCATATTATCCCATGGCTCTCCTCGGTCTAGAATGCATAGACATAGCAGGTATTCCAATGTCCGATTTGTGCACTCTGTCTGCCCGTCCGTCTGAGGGTGGAAGGCTGTGATAAAGGTCATTCGGGTACCCAAGTATGCCTGAACTGACCGCCACTCCCTGGATGTAAACCGTCCATCACGATCTGACACTATTGACCTGGGCACACCATGGTAGCGTATCAACTGCTCCACAAACTTTTGCACCAGTACTCCCACTGAATCGTCCTTCCTGATCGATATGAATCGAGCCACCTTCGTCAACCGATCAACGATCACCCAGATCGAGTCATTCCCTGTCCGAGCCGGGGAAGCCCATGTATGAAGTCCATGGCTACATCATCAAACTTCCACTCCGGCACCGGGAGTGGCTGCAATAATCCTGCGGGGTTCCTACACTCTGCCTTCATAAGTTGTCATGTCTCACAATGGGTCACGAAGTAAGTGACATCCTTCTTCATGCCTGGCCAGAACATAGTCTTCTTTAAATCAGCCGTCATCTTTGTGATCCCCGGGTGCACAGAGTACCGGCTGTAGTGCGCCTCCATCACAATGTCCTCCCGAATCTGACCTCCCTGCGGTATATACACCCGTCCTCTGAAGCACACCAGGCCATCCCTCAGTGTGTAGTCTCCTGTAGTGCCTGCCTCTATGGCCTAGAAGATGGGCTCTAACTTGGCATCCTGCCTCTGTCCCTCTCTGACTCGGTCTCTGATGTCATCGGTGACGCACATCGCAGCCAAGTACTCCTCATAGAGCTCAGAGTCGTCAGCCGACACTAGAGTAATGTGCATGTCCTCTAGTCTATGCAGCAGTTCCATAGACATCAGTTGTGGCTCTGCTTTCGCTGTGGCGGCTCTCCTACTCAGTGCATCCGCTACCACGTTCGCCTTCCCTGGTAGGTAGTGCATCTCGTACTGATAGCCAGATAGAAACTCCACCCACCGCCTCTGCCTGATGTTCAGTTCCTTCTACGTGTCTACGTACTTAAGTTTCTTATGATCTGAGTATATATCACAGTGGAATCCGTAGAGGTATTGTCGTCATATCTTTAATGCGAATACAACTGCTCCCATCTCCAGGTCGTGTATTGGATAGCTCTTCTCATGGGTATTCAACTGGCGGGAGGCATATGTTATGACGTGTCCGTTCAGCATCAGCACCACTCCCATCCCCTGATATGATGCGTCGGTATACACCTGGAATCCTTCCTTCCCAGATGGAAGGGCCAGAATAGGGGCTGAGATGAGTCGGTTCTTCAACTCCTGGAAGGCTGCCTCACACTGTGGCGTCCATACAAAGGGCACGTCCTTCTTCGTCAATGAAGTGAGTGGAAGGGCGATCCGAGAAAACCCCTCCACAAATTTCCGGTAATAACCGGCAAGCCCCAGGAAACTCCGCACGTCCGTGGCCGTCTTCAGTGGTGGCCAATCCCTGACTGCCTGTACCTTTGCGGGGTCCACCGCTAACCCAGCTCCGCTGATAATGTGGCCCAGGAAAGCCACCTCCTTCAACCAGCACTGACACTTGCTGAAATTTGCATAGAGGCGATGCTCCCGCAATCTCTCCAAAGTCAGTGCCAGGTGCCGTGCATGGTCCTCCTCCGTCCTAGAGTAAATAAGGATGTCGTCTATGAATACTATGACAAACACATCCAAATAAGTCTCGAAGACCCGGTTCATGAGGCTCATAAACACTGATGGAGCATTTATGAGCCCGAAGGGCATCACGATGAACTCATACAGTCCATATCTGCTACTGAAAGCCGTCTTCGGAATATGCTCCTCCTGGATCCGCAGCTGGTAATAGCCTGACCTTATGTCCAGCTTGGAGAAATAATGGGCTCCCTCCAGCTGATCGAACAACTCATCTATCCTTAGGAGCGGATAGGTATTTCGGACGGTCAGCATATTTAGTGCTCGATAGTCGATGCACAGGCAAAGAGTGTCATCCTTCTTCTTCACGAATAGGACCGGAGCTCCCCATGGCGAGGAGCTCGGTCTGACGAATCCTGCTTCCACCAACTCCTGCAACTGTGTCCAAAATTCTGCCAGCTCCCTTGGGGCCATCCGATAAGCTGCCTTGGATACCGGCTTAGCCCCTGGAACCAACTGAATCTGAAAGTCCTTCTCCCTCTGCGGAGGCAGACCTGGTAGCTTCTCCGGAAATACATTGGTGTATTCACAGACCACCGGAATTCTAACAATCGGGTCCTTCTCCACAGTCATCTCGAACAGTACCTGATATACCTCGTCTCCCTGCATGTGGGCCTTGACGGCTTGAGTAGATGAAAGGAGGCGGCGGGAAAACGGAGTAGTACCTTTGAATGTCACATAAGTGTCACCGTATCTCAGTATGACCCTCCTCACCGGGCAGTCAATTTGGGCATGGTTCCACACAAGCCATGTCATGCCCAAGACAAGGTCGAAGTCCAGCATTCTCAGGATCATCGTCGGGGCCTCGAGTGTTAACCCGTCTATGGTAACCGTCAGGACGCACTTCTTTGTGTATTGGATCTCCATCCTATTGGGGACACGCACCCTCCTGGCATGTAAGACCCCCTTTTTTTTTCCTTTTTGACACCGGGGTCTTAGGCCCAGAACCGCCGTTTTGCGGTGACTCCTTCACGCCCTGAAGGGTCATCACCACAAAGCGCCGATTCTGCCGGCCAATTTGATCACATAAAAGTAGCATAATGAAGTAAAATGAAAACTATCTGTCCACAGAGAATCACACGACATATATAAATATAACTCCACGAAGGGAGTGTCCACAGAAGATAACATCAGAGTAGCAAAATACGGGCTTATGCCCGGTACAACATATCCTCACTACAGAATCACTCATGCGGAAGCAAAAGCTGAAAAACTACTCAGGGTCGAGACTCACAGTCCCGGCTGTATGAACTCCGGAGCTAGACTGCCCCACCTCCAAGCGCACCGGTCTCTGGGGCTGCTCCTCCATGCTGGTCTCCGCGATCCCCTAAATGATGCGGTTCGAAAACCGTTAGTCTAAAAGACTAAGTCCTATCATCCCCCACCCCTTCCCCCACGGCTCCTAGGCACCGAGCGGAGAGGAAGAAAGGGGAGGACTTGAAGGTGGAGAATATCAAAAGCAGATGGCAGCGGTCCTATTCTAGCAAGATCTATAGCATATAAAGACAACAAAATGTAAGCTGAAATGTAACCTTCACTTATGTGGAAAAACACATAAGCCAAGGGGTCTCTTGCAAGGCTCCCATCGTATAAAAAGTCCCATACCGATTTATACGTTGGGGTGTCGGTGGTCAAACAGCAGTAACTAAATATATCAAAATTAAACTTAATTTATAAACTTGCCCACACAAGCTTATAGACTAAGGGGTCGTTTTGCAGGTCCTAAAGTATAAGCGTCCCATACCACTTATACTTTAGGTGTCAAGGTTTAAGGTAACGATTATGCTATGACATGCAAGTGGGTATGATGGATCATGCAAGTGCAACGCACACACCCGACTCTGTGCACACAGACCTTAGTTCCCCCTTTCTGGAGCCGTAACCTCCCAGGATACCTCCGTAGTGGCAGACGGAAGCGGTGGGTTGGGCCTCGCCCACCTCTAAACCAGTAAAGCACTACCGGTCAGACCTATCGTACGCCTCAACGCTTGGTGCACGAAGCGGACTCCTGCGTACTCTTGCCGGCTGGCGCACCGGACTTCTGTTGGCGAAGTGCTAACCACACTTGCCGAGTCAACGTATTGGCGTCGGTGCATCGACCCTCCAATACCGAAGACCCACCACCTTAATTTACTTTCCTTTTATGCACATGCAAATTTAGCGTGATCAAAACCCGAGCCGAAGCTCCCCGGACCAACACGTCCGTCACAAACAATCGAGCCGAAGCTCCCAGCTAACATCCCGTGCCATCAGTGTCTGTGAAATGTGCAACCCTAATTACTAAGTTACTCTTTTCAGCTTGTTAAACAGTTTACGTTAACCCAGGACTGCCCCCGGTATTCCCTGTGAAGGGCTCTCAAGGGGCACTAGGAACTGTGTTGGGATTACGCCCAGCGTTCCCTTTCGCAAGGTACTTATTTTATTATTGGTTGATCCCCTTACCCATTATTTTCTCATGTTTCGATACGCTAATCCTAGGGTGATTTGACTCCAACTCTCCTTGGGTAGGACGATCTTTCGTCGGACCCGAACGCCTTTAAACCCTAGACAAAACCACACCCTACTCACTCATCTTCCAAAGATGCAGCCCATTCCACTTGTCCTTACAGCAAACCATCAAGACCCATCATACGTGCCCTAATTCATATCCAAATGAAATCTTGCAGTTTTGCTATATGCAGACCACTTAAGCTACGTGACCCGTAAAAAGGGAAGTACATGAAATACTCATCCAGTACCCTCATGATAATTATCAGAGGTCTAGTATGATAAATATAGACTAAATTCAGAAAATCATATTTTTCCCAATTAATCTACTATTTATTGAATTTTCCTCAAAAACTAGGCCATAGTCAATTTGAACATGAACCATAAGATTTTCTCAGGTAATGGCCTCCTAAAATTTGTATTCACTAAATAACAGAGAAATATCATTGGTTGCCAATTTTCATAATTTTCCAGATAATTCTTGACCTCTAAAGGATTTATTAAAATAATTCCTAAATTCAAATATAATGAAGGAAGTGCCACATATATGTCTCCAATAATTATGTAAAAATTACTAGGGCTTCATAGGGAACTAGAAACATCATGATGAAGAAATTAGAATTTTTCAGACAATCTAAAAGTCATTATTAAATTTCCCAAGGTTCCATGGAATTAA
Source organism: Platanthera guangdongensis (assembly GCA_039583875.1). Classification (NCBI taxonomy): domain Eukaryota; kingdom Viridiplantae; phylum Streptophyta; class Magnoliopsida; order Asparagales; family Orchidaceae; genus Platanthera; species Platanthera guangdongensis. The sequence goes on along the minus strand of CM077162.1, from coordinate 138,328,002 downwards.
ATAATTAAAGAAGCAACTACTAAATATCATTCTTCAAAAATTTCATAAAAATTTACAGAGATGGGTATCATGACTATAAGCCCCTTTGCTAAGATTTATCAAGTTTAAACAAGTATAGTTCTCTGCAAAAATTCTTAAGTGGAAATTATAAAATATGACCTTGTGAATAAAGTACCAAAAATATTCATCCAAAATTTATTATAAAATTTCCAGAGACATGTATGCCCTAATCAACTACCCATTCAAAATCTCAGGCCTTTTCAGATAGTTTTGGTATTAGATCTTATGGTTTCAAAGCTAGTGCCCTAAACTAGGGTTATGGATTTAAGGGGTCTTAAGTCTTCCAAATGCCCTAAAATTTTAACCACAGGACCATAGTAACCCTATGGACATCATTCCCAAGTTTCAAGTCCATCCAAGGTCTTTTGACCCCAATTTCTTCAAACCCTAGAAATTTACCCTAAAGGGCCTACCCTAACATTCTAGGGCTACCCTAGTCCAATCCACCCCAAACTCCATAAGTGAGTGTAAGAAGTCAAATTATATCTGTGGCCAAAATTTCAGCCTCTGTTGAGGTGATTTGGTCACTCAAAACCAAAAGTGCAACTTTTGACCAAAATGCCCTTCATAGGGTATAAATAGGGTTGGGTCAAAACCTATTCAAAACTCATCCAATCTAAATGAAATTTTATACAGGAACCTAATTGGAGCCCAGGGACCACTCACCAAAATTTGGGAGGGTTTGGATGTGTTTAGGGCACCTATTTAATTTATCTAATGATTATTAAATTTTTACCAAAACTATAGAAATATTTTCCCCAAAAATTCCCATTTTTTGGCAGGCCCTAGGTATGTCTAGGATAGACTCTCTGCCAAAATTTCAGCCAATTTGGGCTTGGGGTGAAGAGTGGGCACTTAATTTAGTGACTGCCTAGCCCTAAGGGTATGTCCCACCAAAATGGGTGCCCTGGTCTATCCAGTGTCCCAAAAGGGTCCAAACAATTTTTGCTGCAAACTAGACACCCAAAGCTACAATGTTAATGTTGGGCAAATTTCCATTCAGGGTCCCTAAGTATTTTTAAACATTAATTACATTAAATACATCCAGTGTGACAGAAATGAAATAATTTTTATTTAATTCCTATAGTATTTGATCTGATGCCGCACGAATCTTGGCGCAGATCGACGGCATCTGGTCATCGTCCCCACTGAGCCAACGGCTGGGATTGGTTCTGCCTGGAGCGATTTCCAAGCTCTGCCGCCGGCAATCCAGCCCCTTCCCCGGCCGGCCACCGCCACCAACACCTCCGTCGAGGTGGTGGCTATCGTCAGACGGCGGCTCCGCCGCCGGAGAGGCGTTTTCCGGCGGATTAAGCAAGAATTTTTCTTGCCGAAACCAGGAGAAATCCCGGATTCGATCGGGCTCAATTGAGCCCGAAACTCAAGCCTAAGGATTCCTAGGATCTACCCGCGAGTTAAGGAGAGGAGGAGGACCTTCCTAGCGGCCTGGATGCGAGAGGAGCGGCGGGATGCCATTGGCGACGGTGGCGGCGCTCGGCTTCTGCAACTGCACAGTGGAAGGGCTCGTCTCCTCCAGGTAAGTGTTCCAAAATGATCCCCTCGGCTTCCTGATGGTGTTTAAATGGCAATTGGGGGAGGGGAGAGGCTGGTTCTTCAATGGCCATTATCTCCATTAATGGAGTGGCTCGGGTTGTGTGGAGGGGGGATGAACCCACCCCTTGGTGGCCGGGAAACGGCTGGAATCAACTCCTCTCTCCTAGAGGAGTTGATTGCAGCCATAATGGGTGGCTGTTAGTCTCCCTTGGCCGGCCTCTCACTTCCCCCTTCTCCTTCCTCATTTCTCTCTCCTCCATTATCATGGAGAGGAGCTCCTTCTCTCTCCTAGTCACCTCTAGTTGACTAGTCAACCCCACAAGCTAAAGGCAGCCCACTGGATTATGATGATCATGGGAATGGGTTTAGCCTAAGGGAGAAGTGGCTTGAGCTTGGGTTAGCCCTTTTTGGGCTAAGTTGACTTGACCCTCAATGAGGGTTGACTTGGCCAATTTGACCATCTAGGTTGACCCCATTGGGTCCTGGGTGATTCATTGGCCTCCCCTAAGGTCTATGTAGGGTTGGGTAGGGTTGACTTGGCACCTTAAAGGTCACTTGACCCTTGGTAAGGTCACTTTGACCATTTTAGAGCTAGAGTTGACTTGGGTCAACATGACCATTAGGGTCCACCCCTATGGATCCTTGGTGACCCATTGACTTCCCTTAGGGTCTAGGTAGGGTTATGTGGGGTTACACTGCACTTTGGAGGTCACATACCCTTAGTAAGGGTACTTTGACCAGATTAGGGCTTGAGTTGACTTGGGTCAACCTGGCCTCTAGGGCTGACCCCAATGTGTCCTTAGTGACCCATTGATCCCACTTTAGGGTTAGGAGGGCATGGGTGGGGTCCTCTGGACTAGGAGTAGGTCAATTGGCCCTAAGTGGGCTAGGTTGACCTATTTAGGGCTAGGGTTGACCTTGGTCAACTGGGCCTCTTGGGTTGGCCCTAATGGGTCCTTTTGGCTCTAATGGGTCTCCCAAAATGTTTGGGAGTGTTGTGGTAGGGTCTTGGGGTCATGGTGAAGCCCCATTGTCATCCTAAACTATTGTTCAGAATTCTACTATCTGCAGACCATGGTGATCCCTACCTTGGCCTCCTATCTCTTGGCCCATTTCTGGCTTCCCAGGGTTTTGTCATGACCTAGTCATGGCCAAAACCACTCTTAGGGGTCTAGTTGGAAATGGGATGTTACAAATCCCAATAAACAAAACAAAGATTTCGTCCCCGAAATCAAGGTTGGACCTACGGGTCTTATTACCGAAGGAAAGAGTCTTGTAACATCCCATTATGACGCCTTGTTTGTTAAATTTGATTTAAGGGAAAACTTAGATCTAAGACCCCTTTCGCCCAAACGGCGAACCAAGATCCCAATAAACAAGGTTAAGCCCCCAATAAACAAAGATAAGCCCCTATCTACCTAGAGCAGCCCTTAGTATACTTAAAGCAGGAAAATAAATTAACACCTTGAGGGGTCTGAGAGGTGTACCTGACTGAACAACTCGGGGTATCTTTGTCGCATCAGGTCCTGTGGCTCCCAGGTATGCTCCTCCTGGCCGTGGTTCCTCCACAGGACCTTGACTAGAGGGACCTTCTTGCGTCGCAAGACCCGCACTCCTCGGTCGTCGATCCTCACAGGCTCCAAATGGACCGACCGGTCTGAAGCTACCGGCCCTTCCGTAGTCAGAATCTGCTGCTCCGGGCGTAATAGAGCCCTCCTCAAGGAAGAAATGTGGAAGACGTCGTGCAGCGCTTCTAGCTCTGGTGGTAACTCCAGCCGGTAGGCTAGGGGTCCGATCCGCTCCAGGATCCTGTAAGGGCCCATGTACCTAGGGCTGAGCTTCTTCCTCCGACCACGCACCCGTGAAACTCCATGCATGGGCCGGATCTTCAGAAACACCCGGTCCCCCACCTGGAACTCCACCTGCCGATGTCGGGCGTCATAATACTTGGCCTGTCTACTCTGCGCCTCGAGCATCCTGTCTCTGATCAGCCTCACTTGTGCCTCGGTGTCTTCAACAAACTCTGACCCCAATACCTTCGGATCTTCGTTCTGCACCCATGAGAGTGGGGTCCGGCATCTCCTCCCGTACAAGGCTTCGTAAGGCGCCATCCTGATGCTGGACTGGTGGCTGTTGTTATAGGAGAACTCGACAAGGGGTAAGAGTTTCTCCCACGGTTCCCCGCGATCTAAGATGCATAGCCTCAAAAGGTCCTCCAGCGTCCGGTTGGTGCGTTCTGTCTGCCCGTCTGTCTGGGGGTGGAATGCAGTGCTGAAAGTCAATCGCGTGCCTAAGTAAGCTTGCACGGACCTCCACTCCCTGGAGGTGAACCTGCCATCCCGATCCGACACTATCGTCCTGGGCACACCATGATAACGAATGAACTGCTCCACAAACTTCCGCACCAGTATTCCTACTGAATCATCCTTCCTGATCGGTATGAATCGAGCCACCTTGGTCAACCGATCGACGATTACCCAGATCGAGTCATTCCCTGTCCGAGACCGGGGAAGCCCATGTATGAAGTCCATGGCTATGTCATCAAACTTCCACTCCGGCACCGGGAGTGGCTGCAATAATCCTGCGGGGTTCCTGCACTCTGCCTTCACTAGCTGACATGCCTCACAATGGGTCACGAAGTGTGAGACATCCTTCTTCATGCCCGGCCAGTACATCGTCTTCTTCAAATCAGCCGTCATCTTTGTGATCCCCGGGTGTACAGAATACCGGCTGCAGTGCGCCTCCGTCATAATATCCTCCCGGATCTGGCCTCCCTCCGGTATATACACCCGTCCTCTGAAGCACACCAGATCGTCCCTCAGTGTGTAATCTCCTGCAGTGCCTGCCTTCAGAGCTTGGAAGATGGGTTCCAACTTGGCATCCTGCCTCTGTCCCTCTCTGACCCGGTCTCTGATGTCATCGGTAACGCCTATCGCGGCCAAGTACTCCTCATAGAGCTCAGGATCATCAGACGATACCAGAGTAATGTGCATGTCCTCTAGTCTCTGCAGCAGCTCCATAGACATCAACTGAGGCTCTGCTCCTGTTGTGGCGGCTCTCCGACTCAGTGCATCTGCTACCACGTTTGCCTTCCCCGGGTGATAGTGCATCTCATACTGATAGTCAGATAGAAACTCCACCCACCGCCTTTGCCTGATGTTCAGTTCCTTCTGCGTGTCCACGTACTTAAGGTTCTTATGATCGGAATATATATCACAGTGGACTCCATAAAGGTAGTGCCGCCATATCTTCAGTGCGAATACAACTGCCCCCATCTCAAGGTCATGTACTGGGTAGTTCTTCTCATGGGTCTTCAGCTGGCGGGAGGCATAAGCTATGACGTTTCCGTTCTGCATCAGCACCGCTCCCATCCCCTGATATGATGCGTCGGTGTAGACCTGAAATCCCTCCCTCCCCGAAGGGAGAGTGAGAATGGGAGCCGAGGTCAGCCGATCCTTCAGCTCCTGGAAAGCTGTCTGGCACTGCGGGGTCCACACGAACGGTGCCTCCTTCTTCGTCAAGGATGTGAGCGGGAGGGCGATTCGAGAGAATCCCTCTACGAACTTCCGGTAATAACCGGCAAGTCCTAGAAAACTCCGTACGTCAGTGGCTGTTTTCAGCTGCGGCCACTCCGAAATAGCTCGAATCTTTGCCGGGTCCACTGCCAGCCCGGCTCCGCTGATAATGTGACCTAAGAAAGCCACCTCCTTCAGCCAGAACTGACACTTACTGAACTTCGCATAAATATGATGCTCCCGCAGTCTCTCCAGGGTCAATGCCAGATGTCGTGTGTGCTCCTCCTCCGTCTTAGAATAGATAAGGATGTCGTCTATGAACACTATGACGAACACATCCAAATAAGCCTCGAAGACCCGGTTCATGAGGCTCATAAACGCTGACGGAGCATTCGTGAGCCCGAAGGGCATCACGATGAACTCATACAATCCATATCGGCTACTAAAGGCCATCTTCGGAATATCCTCCTCCTGGATCCGCAGCTGGTAATAGCCTGACCTCAAGTCCAGCTTCGAAAAATAATGGGCTCCCTCCAGCTGATCGAACAACTCGTCTATCCTGGGGAGCGGATAGGTATTTCGGACGGTCAGCCTGTTTAGTGCTCGATAGTCGATGCACAGGCGTAAAGTACCGTCCTTCTTCTTCACGAATAGGACAGGAGCTCCCCATGATGAGGAACTCGGCCTAACAAATCCTGCTTCCACCAGCTCCTGCAACTGTGTCCGAAACTCCGCCAATTCCTTCGGGGCCATCCGATAAGGGGCCTTGGATACCGGCTTAGCCCCTGGTACCAACTGAATCTGGAAGTCCTTTTCCCTATGCGGAGGTAGTCCTGGCAGATTATCCGGAAAAATGTCGGCGTAGTCACGAACCACCGGAATGTTAGCAATCAGGTCCTTCTCCTCAGTCATCTCGAACAATACTTGATATACCTCGTCCCCTTGCATATGAGCCTTAATGGTCTGAATAGATGAAAGCAAGCGACGGGAGACCGGTGTAGTACCTTCGAACGTTGCATAAGTATCGCCGTGGCTGAGCACGACCCTCCCTGCCGGGCAATCAATCTGGGCATGGTTCCAGACAAGCCATGTCATGCCCAAGACGAGGTCGAAGTCCGGCATCCTCAGGATCGTCGCCGGGGCCTCGAGTGTCAACCCGTCTATGGTAACCTCCAGGAGGCACTTTTCTGTGGACTGGATCTCCATCCCATTGGGGAGGCGCACCCTCCTGGGTAGTCCCGTATAACAACGAATCTGATCCAGGTCCTTGACGAAATCCTCCGACACAAAGTTGTGCGATGCCCCCGTGTCGAACAGGGTGTGGGCAGGCTTGCCGCACACCATCACCATTCCTAAATCAGTTTGAAAGAAATTCTAGTGTAAGGTTTTCTAACCTAGGTTGTGTAGTAGTTCTATCAACGCTTAATGCGAGCAAGGAATAATTCCAAAAATTAAGATTACTCTCATACCTGCAATAACCCTGTCCGGGTTCCGGGGCTGTGCTAAGTCCAGAGCGTAAATCTGCTCCCCATTCTGCCTGCGGTCGCCTCCCTGGTAACCACGTCCTCGGCCGCGTCCTCGGCCTCCGAAATGCTGGGCCGGTGGGCCACCCCGTGGTGCTGGAGGTGGTGCCCCCCTCATAGGGCAATCTCTCCGGAGGTGTCCCACCTGGTGACAGTGGAAGCACTCCGGCGGGGGATACGCCATACCCCGGGGTCTCTGCATCTCCTGGACCTGGAGAGGTTGAGGGGCCAAGACCACCTGCTCTCTCGGCTCCTGCCTTAACTCCTGACGAGGCTGCTCCTCTGCCCTTCTTCCATCTGGTACGATGCCTCGCCGCTGATCATTTCGGGCCCTCCGGCCCTGGTCCTCCGTTTGCCGTTTCCGGCCCCGAGTGGTGTGCCAGTCGGCCTCAATCCTCTTCGCCATCTCTAAAATCCGGGAGATGGGCCCGTCAGAGACAAAAAGCAAAGCCTCTCTCAACTCCTCTTTTAGGCCCTTATAAAACCTCTTGACGTACCCTGCTTCATCCAGCTGATAAGAGCCCGCATATCGGGCCAAATGATCGAACTCTCGGTGGTACTCCACCACTGTCCTGGTGCCCTGCCTCAGCTGCAAGAAACGCTCCTCCAACTCATCCCTGGCCGACTGAGGAACAAAGTGCTCCAGCAGCGTGGCCCTGAATTCTTCCCAGGTGATTTCTGCAATCTCTCTATCCGCAAAGGTCGTGTCCAACAGCGTCTTCCACCACCGCTTGGCATGTGACTCCAAGCAAGATACCACTAGGGCCACCCTCTCCTCCCAAGGGCATCGTATCCCAGTCAACATCTCGTACATCACATCCAGCCACTCCTCTGTCCGTACTGCCGACTCCGTCCCCAAGTAAGATGGGGGAGAGAGTCCTCGGAAGGTGCTCATCCAGTTGGCCCCTGGGTTTGGCTGCTGGACTGGGGCTTGCTGAGCTCGGAAGGCCTCAAGGATAGCTGTAAGGGTCTGCCCCATGTCTGACTGGAGGAAAGGTGTGGGGACCATGGGAGGTGGTGCAATGTCTGGAGTCTGCTGAGCTCCACCTTGTGGGGTGGGCTGAGCTGGGGGCTGCAAAATGAAGTACATTAGTAGACAATCGACTCAATGCCTAATGAAAGTGGACAACTTACATGTGATTTCCCCTGTATGGGCACACCACTGCTTCCGCTGCTTAGTTTGTCCCCAAACTAAACCCGCGCGGGGGTGACCCAGGGTTGTGGACGGCTACTTTTCGATCGAGGTTTGCTCTGATACCACTTGTAAGACCCCCTTTTTTTTTCTTTTTGACACCGGGGTCTTAGGCCCAGAACCGCCGTTTTGCGGTGACTCCTTCACGCCCTGAAGGGTCATCACCACAAAGCGTCGATTCTGCCGGCCAATTCGATCACATAAAAGTAGCATAATGAAGTAAAATGAAAACTATCTGTCCACAGAGAATCACACGACATATATAAATATAACTCCACGAAGGGAGTGTCCACAGAAGATAACATCAGAGTAGCAAAATACGGGCTTATGCCCGGTACAACATATCCTCACTACAGAATCACTCATGCGGAAGCAAAAGCTGAAAAACTACTCAGGGTCGAGACTCACAGTCCCGGCTGTATGAACTCCGGAGCTAGACTGCCCCACCTCCAAGCGCACCGGTCTCTGGGGCTGCTCCTCCATGCTGGTCTCCGCGATCCCCTAAATGATGCGGTTCGAAAACCGTTAGTCTAAAAGACTAAGTCCTATCATCCCCCACCCCTTCCCCCACGGCTCCTAGGCACCGAGCGGAGAGGAAGAAAGGGGAGGACTTGAAGGTGGAGAATATCAAAAGCAGATGGCAGCGGTCCTATTCTAGCAAGATCTATAGCATATAAAGACAACAAAATGTAAGCTGAAATGTAACCTTCACTTATGTGGAAAAACACATAAGCCAAGGGGTCTCTTGCAAGGCTCCCATCGTATAAAAAGTCCCATACCGATTTATACGTTGGGGTGTCGGTGGTCAAACAGCAGTAACTAAATATATCAAAATTAACCTTAATTTATAAACTTGCCCACACAAGCTTATAGACTAAGGGGTCGTTTTGCAGGTCCTAAAGTATAAGCGTCCCATACCACTTATACTTTAGGTGTCAAGGTTTAAGGTAACGATTATGCTATGACATGCAAGTGGGTATGATGGATCATGCAAGTGCAACGCACACACCCGACTCTGTGCACACAGACCTTAGTTCCCCCTTTCTGGAGCCGTAACCTCCCAGGATACCTCCGTAGTGGCAGACGGAAGCGGTGGGTTGGGCCTCACCCACCTCTAAACCAGTAAAGCACTACCGGTCAGACCTATCGTACGCCTCAACGCTTGGTGCACGAAGCGGACTCCTGCGTACTCTTGCCGGCTGGCGCACCGGACTTCTGTTGGCGAAGTGCTAACCACACTTGCCGAGTCAACGTATTGGCGTCGGTGCATCGACCCTCCAATACCGAAGACCCACCACCTTAATTTACTTTCCTTTTATGCACATGCAAATTTAGCGTGATCAAAACCCGAGCCGAAGCTCCCCGGACCAACACGTCCGTCACAAACAATCGAGCCGAAGCTCCCAGCTAACATCCCGTGCCATCAGTGTCTGTGAAATGTGCAACCCTAATTACTAAGTTACTCTTTTCAGCTTGTTAAACAGTTTACGTTAACCCAGGACTGCCCCCGGTATTCCCTGTGAAGGGCTCTCAAGGGGCACTAGGAACTGTGTTGGGATTACGCCCAGCGTTCCCTTTCGCAAGGTACTTATTTTATTATTGGTTGATCCCCTTACCCATTATTTTCTAATGTTTTGATACGCTAATCCTAGGGTGATTTGACTCCAACTCTCCTTGGGTAGGACGATCTTTCGTCGGACCCGAACGCCTTTAAACCCTAGACAAAACCACACCCTACTCACTCATCTTTCAAAGATGCAGCCCATTCCACTTGTCCTTACAGCAAACCATCAAGACCCATCATACGTGCCCTAATTCATATCCAAATGAAATCCTGCAGTTTTGCTATATGCAGACCACTTAAGCTACGTGACCCGTAAAAAGGGAAGTACATGAAATACTCATCCAGTACCCTCATGATAATTATCAGAGGTCTATTATGATAAATATAGACTAAATTCAGAAAATCATATTTTTCCCAATTAATCTACTATTTATTGAATTTTCCTCAAAAACTAGGCCATAGTCAATTTGAACATGAACCATAAGATTTTCTCAGGTAATGGCCTCCTAAAATTTGTATTCACTACATAACAGAGAAATATCATTGGTTGCCAATTTTCATAATTTTCCAGATAATTCTTGACCTCTAAAGGATTTATTAAAATAATTCCTAAATTCAAATATAATGAAGGAAGTGCCACATATATGTCTCCAATAATTATGTAAAAATTACTAGGGCTTCATAGGGAACTAGAAACATCATGATGAAGAAATTAGAATTTTTCAGACAATCTAAAAGTCATTATTAAATTTCCCATGTTCCATGGAATTAAATAATTAAAGAAGCAACTACTAAATATCATTCTTCAAAAATTTCATAAAAATTTACAGAGATGGGTATCATGACTATAAGCCCCTTGGCTAAGTTTCATCAAGTTTAAACAAGTATAGTTCTCTGCAAAAATTCTTAAGTGGAAATTATAAAATATGACCTTGTGAATAAAGTACCAAAACTATTCATCCAAAATTTATTATAAAATTTCCAGAGACATGTATGCCCTAAGCAACTACCCATTCAAAATCTCAGGCCTTTTCAGATAGTTTTGGTATTAGATCTTATGGTTTAAAAGCTAGTGCCCTAAACTAGGGTTATGGATTTAAGGGGTCTTAAGTCTTCCAAATGCCCTAAAATTTTAACCACAGGACCATAGTAACCCTATGGACATCATTCCCAAGTTTCAAGTCCATCCAAGGTCTTTTGACCCCAATTTCTTCAAACCCTAGAAATTTACCCTAAAGGGCCTACCCTAACATTCTAGGGCTACCCTAGTCCAATCCACCCCAAACTCCATAAGTGAGTGTAAGAAGTCAAATTATATCTGTGGCCAAAATTTCAGCCTCTGTTGAGGTGATTTGGTCACTCAAAACCAAAAGTGCAACTTTTGACCAAAATGCCCTTCATAGGGTATAAATAGGGTTGGGTCAAACCCTATTCAAAACTCATCCAATCTAAATGAAATTTTATACAGGAACCTAATTGGAGCCCAGGGACCACTCACCAAAATTTGGGAGGGTTTGGATGTGTTTAGGGCACCTATTTAATTTATCTAATGATTATTAAATTTTTACCAAAACTATAGAAATATTTTCCCCAAAAATTCCCATTTTTTGGCAGGCCCTAGGTATGTCTAGGATAGACTCTCTGCCAAAATTTCAGCCAATTTGGGCTTGGGGTGAAGAGTGGGCACTTAATTTAGTGACTGCCTAGCCCTAAGGGTATGTTCCACCAAAATGGGTGCCCTAGTCTATCCAGTGTCCCAAAAGGGTCCAAACAATTTTTGCTGCAAACTAGACACCCAAAGCTACAATGTTCATGTTGGGCAAATTTCCATTCAGGGTCCCTAAGTATTTTTAAACATTAATTACATTAAATACATCCAGTGTGACAGAAATGAAATAATTTTTATTTAATTCCTATAGTATTTGATCTGATGCCGCACGAATCTTGGCGCAGATCGACGGCATCTGGTCATCGTCCCCACTGAGCCAACGGCTGGGATTGGTTCTGCCTGGAGCGATTTCCAAGCTCTGCCGCCGGCAATCCAGCCCCTTCCCCGGCCGGCCACCGCCACCAACACCTCCGTCGAGGTGGTGGCTATCGTCAGACGGCGGCTCCGCCGCCGGAGAGGCGTTTTCCGGCGGATTAAGCAAGAATTTTTCTTGCCGAAACCAGGAGAAATCCCGGATTCGATCGGGCTCAATTGAGCCCGAAACTCAAGCCTAAGGATTCCTAGGATCTACCCGCGAGTTAAGGAGAGGAGGAGGACCTTCCTGGCGGCCTGGATGCGAGAGGAGCGGCGGGATGCCATTGGCGACGGCGGCGGCGCTCGGCTTCTGCAACTGCACAGTGGAAGGGCTCGTCTCCTCCAGGTAAGTGTTCCAAAATGATCCCCTCGGCTTCCTGATGGTGTTTAAATGGCAATTGGGGGAGGGGAGAGGCTGGTTCTTCAATGACCATTATCTCCATTAATGGAGTGGCTCGGGTTGTGTGGAGGGGGGCTGAACCCACCCCTTGGTGGCCGGGAAACGGCTGGAATCAACTCCTCTCTCCTAGAGGAGTTGATTGCAGCCATAATGGGTGGCTGTTAGTCTCCCTTGGCCGGCCTCTCACTTCCCCCTTCTCCTTCCTCATTTCTCTCTCCTCCATCATCATGGAGAGGAGCTCCTTCTCTCTCCTAGTCACCTCTGGTTGACTAGTCAACCCCACAAGCTAAAGGCAGCCCACTGGATTATGATGATCATGGGAATGGGTTTAGCCTAAGGGAGAAGTGGCTTGAGCTTGGGTTAGCCCTTTTTGGGCTAAGTTGACTTGACCCTCAATGAGGGTTGACTTGGCCAATTTGACCATCTAGGTTGACCCCATTGGGTCCTGGGTGATTCATTGGCCTCCCCTAAGGTCTATGTAGGGTTGGGTAGGGTTGACTTGGCACCTTAAAGGTCACTTGACCCTTGGTAAGGTCACTTTGACCATTTTAGAGCTAGAGTTGACTTGGGTCAACATGACCATTAGGGTCCACCCCTATGGATCCTTGGTGACCCATTGACTTCCCTTAGGGTCTAGGTAGGGTTATGTGGGGTTACACTGCACTTTGGAGGTCACATACCCTTAGTAAGGGTACTTTGACCAGATTAGGGCTTGAGTTGACTTGGGTCAACCTGGCCTCTAGGGCTGACCCCAATGTGTCCTTAGTGACCCATTGATCCCACTTTAGGGTTAGGAGGGCATGGGTGGGGTCCTCTGGACTAGGAGTAGGTCAATTGGCCCTAAGTGGGCTAGGTTGACCTATTTAGGGCTAGGGTTGACCTTGGTCAACTGGGCCTCTTGGGTTGGCCCTAATGGGTCCTTTTGGCTCTAATGGGTCTCCCAAAATGTTTGGGAGTGTTGTGGTAGGGTCTTGGGGTCATGGTGAAGCCCCATTGTCATCCTAAACTATTGTTCAGAATTCTACTATCTGCAGACCATGGTGATCCCTACCTTGGCCTCCTATCTCTTGGCCCATTTCTGGCTTCCCAGGGTTTTGTCATGACCTAGTCATGGCCAAAACCACTCTTAGGGGTCTAGTTGGAAATGGGATGTTACATGGCATCTCCCGTATAATATCGAATCTGGCCCAGATCATTGATGAAATGCTCCGACACAAAGTTGTGTGATGCCCCCTGTGTCGAATAGGGTACGGGCAGGTTTGCCGCACGCCTTCACTATTCCTAAATTAGTTAAAGGAAAAACAGCTTAGGTCTAAAGTTTTCTAACCTAGGTTGTGTAATTATTCAACCAATACTAAAAATTACCCTCATACCTGCAATAACCCTGTTCGGTTCCGGGGCTGCGCTAAGTCCAGAGCGTAGACCTGCTCCCCATCCTGCCTGTATTCACCGCCCTGAAATCTGCGTCCGCAACTACGTCCACGACCTCCCATCTGGTGAGCCGGTGGGCCACCGTGTTCAGCAGGTGTGGCCCCATTCCTCATAGGGCAAATACTCTGAATATGCCCTGGCTGAGGGTAGTGATAACACAGCTGTGGTGGGGGTGGTCCCTGCCCTATCCTGGGCACCTCCCTCATCTGTAGCAGTTGCGGGGCCAGCACTACCTGCTCCCTTGGTTCCTGCCTTTCCTCCTGGCGGGGTTGATCCCCATTCCTTCTCTCCCGATGACCCGACCCCTCTGCGGGTCCCTTCTCCCTCCTAGCACTGCATCATCCCCATGTCTCTTCCTGCCCCAGACTGCAAGCTGGTACGCCTCCAGCTTCTTGGCCATCTCCAATATCCTAGCCATGGTACCCTCAGATACGAACTAGAGGGCCTGTCTCAGGTCATCACGGAGGCCCTTGTAGAACCTCTTGGCGTAACCCATGTCATCCAGCTTGTAAGAATCCACAAACCGTGCCAAATGGGTAAACTTCTGGTGATATTCTAGAACTTCTGGTTCCCTTTCTTCAACTGCAAGAATCTATCCTCCAATTCATCCCTTACAGACTCCGACACAAAATGCTCCAGTAGTGCCGCCCTAAACTCCTCCCAGGTAATGTTCACGATCTCCACTCCCGCATAAGTGGTGTCCATCACCGACTTCCACCACCTCTTCGCATGCGACTCCAGACAAGAAACCACCAACGATACTGCCAGGTCCACCGGGCACTGTATTCCCACCAACATCTCGTACATAATGTCTAGCCACTCCTCCGTGCGCACTGTCGTCTCTGTCCCCAAGTAGTATGGTGGGGCAAGGCCCCGGAATGCACTCAACCAATTCGCTCTGGGGTTCGGCTGAAGATTCAGAGCCTGTTGTGCCCTAAATGCCTCCAATATGGCTGTCAAAGTTTGTTCCAGCTCCGTCTGTTGCAACGGGGTCGGAGCCGGCGGGGTTGGAATCACATTCGGGGCTGGAGGTGTCCCATGCGGCAGGGGAGGATTCGTCGCACCCTACAAAAGATGGTCTTAAGTATAGTAAATTGACCTAAAACTCTTTGTTACTGGTGAGCATTGCACGTGATTCCTCCCATGGGCACACCATTGCTTCCGCTGCTAGTTTGTCCTTAAACTAAGCCCGCGCGGGGTATCCCATGTTTTGTTGACTACATTCTGTCGGATCGAAGTTTCGCTTTGATACCACTTGTAAGACCCCATTTTTTTGCAACAACCCTCGGGGTCTTAGGCCCACAACCGTCGCTTTGCGGTGACAACTTCGCACCCGGGAAGGTCATCACTACAAAATGCCGATCCTGCCAGACCAATGGATCACCATCGACAAAATGTATAATGAATGAAAATGTAAGCATCCAAGTCCATAATAGTATAAAGGAGAAAATCACATGACAAATAAATAGTCCACACCAGAAATTGAATATGTGCTTAAGCCCGGTACATGATAGCCTCACTACAATCCACTCATAAACATAAAACCACTAATACTCGGCTCCACTCACGGATCCGGATGCCTGTCCACTCGAGCTACACTGGCCTATCTCTATCTGCACCGTACCTTGCTGGTGTTGTGTCTCCTACGGCTGTTCCCTGTCTCCCATTCGAAGCACCTAAAATATGGTGGTCAAACGACCGTAAGTCAAACTAGACTCAGTCAACAATCCCCCACCCCTCTACCCGTGGCTCCTAGGCACCGGGTGGCTAGGAGTGAAAAGGAGTACCAAATGTAGGGCGTAATCAAGCAGGTGATATCTACTCTAAGGGATAAAATAATAAGGTATGGCAGGGGTTTCACAATAAACATGAGTAAATAAGTATGTAATAAAAGTAAACAGTAAGGAGTATCAAGTAAGTAAAAGCAGTAAAAAGAGTAAGTAAGAGCAACGAGAAATATAACTGTTGATTTATAGGGATTACTCCTATAGACCAAGGGGTCGTTTTGCAGGGCGTATCATATAAAACGTCACATACCATTTTATACGATAGGTGTCCGGGGTTAAATGCAATGATTATGCTATGACATACAAGTATGATATGGTATGCACATGCAAGTGCAAATCACACACACTACTCTATGCGCGTAGACTTTTAGTGCCCCTTTTTGGAGTTAGCTAAACTCTCAGGAGCCTCCGCCGTGGCAAAACGGAGACAGTGGGTTGGGCCTTCTCCACTCCTAGACTGGTAATCACATTACCCTGTCTAGCCCATCACATACGTTTCCGTACTATTCCTAGCAAACCAGCTACTCTTGCCCAAATTATTCCTAAGGTTTACGTTAGCACAGGACTACCGAAGGTATTCCCCGTGAAGGGCTCTCGAAGGCACTAGGAACTATGATGGGATTACGCCCAAAGCTCCCTTTCGTAAGGCACTTAATATTATTGATTTCTACCCTTGATCAGATCTCTCATTTATTTACCCAAGCCAACGACCTACTAAGGATTCAACTCTTCAAATTCATTACCCGCTCTAGTTCAATTTCTGCAGTTACTATATGCAGACCACCCTATACTACATGAGATGTATAAAGGAGGTGCTCCGGTTTGTCATCCAAAACTCCTATAAACTTTACCAGAGGTATATCATAACTAGTTTAGTCTAGAATCAGAGAATCATAATTTTTCTAATTTATCCGACATTTAATTAATTTCCTCAAAAATTCCAAGGGCTACCGGTTTGAACATGAACTACCGTGGGTACTCATGAAAGATGTCCAACAAAATTATTATAAATATTATGTTATCTCAATATGGTAAATCCAAAGTATCACAATTTATTTATCATCAAAAGGGCACTAAAACTATTTTTGCAATATTTTCTATCTTTCGTTATCTATGAATCAAGTACCGAAAATATCCATCCCGAAATTATAAATTAATTATACTATGCTGATACCGGCTTAAAAATAGCATTGGCCAAGTTTCATAATTTTTCAGCAAGAATTAATCTCTGAATAAATTAATTATCAAAAATCTTAAAAGGTGGACTTGTAAAGAAAGTGTCATAACTAAGATTCTAAAAATCATGAATAAATCTCTACAAGCATATAATGGCCTGAAAAATCTCAGTTCCTAAGTCTCATAATTTTTCAACAGCAATATCATCCATAATTAATTTTTAAACCATAAAACCCCTTTTTAACATTTGTGAATGAAGTACTAGATTTACTCAACTAAAAATTATACAAAAATTCAGGAGCAACCATTCTGACCTAATACACTTACTACCAAGATTTCATGGGGTTTCAATGAACAGAACGATCTAAATAATTAAAACGTCAGTTAGGGCTATAGCAAACTTTACAAATGAAGTGCTAGAAATAAACATCATAAAATTCCATTAAAATTATTGTAGGTTCTGCCCATTCCAAAACTCACTCTACCCGAGTTTCACAGCTTTTAAATAATGTTTAGTGACTGATTTTACTCATTTGAGATGTTACCCTAAAACTAAGGTTAGTGTTTTGAGGTCTCTACCTATCTCCAAATCCTACCCGAGTTTCAGATCTTTTAAATAATGTTTAGTGACTGATTTTGAGGATTTATATTATGCTAACGTCGACTCTACTGAGTTCCAAGGCAATACGAGGGCATTTGCCCCCATGTCCTTCACAACCCTCAAAACCCTCCCTTTAGGGTTTGAGTTTGGATCCTAGGGTAAATCAACCCTAAAACACAACATTTTTCTCCAAGTGGGTTATAATAACCCTTCTAAGTCAGTGGTCAAAATATCAGCCTCTATTGAGGTGATTTGACTGTTCCAAACTCTTAGTGCACTTTTTACTCAAAAATGCCTCATTAATGTCTAGCCAAGGATAGGTGATTTCCCACCCAAAACTCATCCAAATGATTTGGAATTTTGTACAGAGCTAGGTTTTATAGCCAGGGACCACTCACCAAAATTTAGGAGGGTTTGGAGGTCATTTGACCAATAAATCAATTACTCTAACTTTATTAAATTAAAACAAAAACCTTAGGCAAAGAATCTCAAAAAATTCCCTTTTTTGGGCAGACTCTAGGTATGGCTAAGGCTAACCCCCTGACAAATTTCAGGTCATTTGGACAAGGGACGAAGAGTGGGCATTCATTTTAATCTCTGGAGAGCCCTATGGATAGATTGCACCAAAATGTGTGATGTGGTCTAACTATGGCTCCAAATTGAGTGAAACCAATTTTAAATTACACCAAACATCAAGGGCTACATTGTTCATGTTGAACACTTTTGTAGTAGAGGCCTCTAAGTATTTTTAACAATTAAAACCATCTACTATTAATAGTTTCCAGGAATCAATTAATATCATTAAAACACTTGATCAAAACGGACGACATCCGTTCATCCTCAACCTCCAGCAAAGGGCCAAGATTGGCCCGACCTGGAGCCTCTTCCAGCCGACTTTCGGGTCACCTCGACCACCTCCTTGGCCGGCCACCACCACCACCACCTCTATTGAGGTGGTGGCTAGCGTTTGGGGGCGACCATGCCACCGGAGGGGGCGGTTTCCGGCGAACTCAACACCTCCATTTTTCCATGAACAATCTGAAATACAAGCTCCTAATCAGGCTCAATTGAGCCCGATTTCTCTACCTAAACAGTTCTAGATCTACCACGCATAGAGAGGAGAAGGATTGGACCTTG
Source organism: Platanthera guangdongensis (assembly GCA_039583875.1). NCBI lineage: Eukaryota > Viridiplantae > Streptophyta > Magnoliopsida > Asparagales > Orchidaceae > Platanthera > Platanthera guangdongensis. The sequence continues at coordinate 138,310,039 of CM077162.1, read as the reverse complement.
CCGGCGACCTGAAGTCAGGAAGATTGTCGGGAAGGCGTTTCTGAAAGTTGCGTCGCTTGGCTTCTGCAACATCAAGGTGGGGACGCTCGGTTTCTTCGGGTAAGGACTGGTAAAGGCTTCTCTCAACCCACTGGTGGTGTTTAAAGCCTCAGATGGGGAGAGGAGGGGCTGGATTATCACTGTCCTTCAAATCCATTAATGGCTATGCTCGGCCATGGAGGACGGGGGCTGAATCAGGTCTGATGGACGGGAGAAACGGCTGGAAACTTCTCCCCTTCCCTAGGAAATTAAATTCAGCCATTAAATGTGGCTTTTGATGAACCGTTCCTTCCCTCTCCATCCTCTCTTCTCTCTCCTCCTCACGGCGATTCTGCCCAGAACTGTCGTGTCATGCCTGGTGATACGGCTGTGACACGGGCGTGTATCATCTGACACAGGCGTATCAGGTGGGCGTGTTCCCTTCTGTTCTACGAAATGAAATCGACGATCGTCGAGCTGAGCTCGACGAAATGAGCTCAACGATTGTCAGGCTAATGATACGCTTGGCGACACGGGCGTGTCGGGGGCGTGTTCCCCCCTATTCTGCGAAATGAACTTGACTATCGTCGAGCTAGGGCACGACGAAATGAGCTCGAAGATCGTCGGGCTGACGACACGCCTTACGACACGGGCGTGTCGGGGGCGTGTTCCCCCCTGTTCTATGAATTGAACCCGACGATCGTCGATCTGAGCTCGACGAAATGATCTCGACAATCGTTGGGCTGACAACATGCCTGGCGACACGGGCATGTCTGGGGCGTGTTCCCCCCGGTTCTACGAATTGAACTCGACGATCGTTGATCTGAGCTCGACGATCGTCGGGATGACAATACGCCTGGCGACACAGGCGTGTCTGGGCTGACACGGGCGTGTTAGACTCAGAAGAGTTGTTTTCAGGGAATTTGTGTGGCTGTTTATTTCTTCCTATAGGATCTGACGGTTCAGATCTCCCCTTGCTGATATAGGGCTGAGCTATATGCAGACCAAGGTGATTTTCACCTTGGCCTTCTTCACTTGGTCCCTTGGGCTTCCTAGGGTTTTGACATGACCTAAATAACTCTTGGGGGTCTAGTCAGAAATGGGATGTTACATCACGGCTGTGACCAATGGGTCACGGGCATGACAGAGGCGTGTTTGGTTCGTCTTGCAAAACCCGAGACTTGTTTCGTCGAGCGCAGTTTTTCTATTCATCTTCTGTTGATGTCGCAGCCGTGACGAGCATGACAGAGGCCAAGACTGGTTTCGTCAATCGCAGTCATTCTAGTTCGACTTCCGTTGATGTCACGGACGTGACCTTTATTGGTCACAGGCGTGACAGGCGCAGAATTCCATTTTCCCCAAAAAATATAAAAAGTGGGAATCTTCTATTTTCCCAGTCATGCCTGTGACATAGGAAAGTCACAGTCGTGACTTCCCCGGGAAGTCCCAAAACCAAATAACTTAAAATTGTTTTTTTTATATATTTTATGGAATTCAGTGACACGACCCAGAGTCACGCCCGTGACTCTAGGCCTTGTTGACTGAATTTGTTGCAATGACCCAGGTTAATGCCTCAGATTCCACCTTTTGTTTGTTTTCCATGTGACGCCCAAGAGTCACGGGCGTGACTCTGGGGCGTGACCAGCGAATCCGAGGTCATAAGCCTTGGATTCCCTTTTTTTAAAAAAAATTTAAGTACACGCCCCCTGTCACGGGCATGACAGGGGGGTGTGTCGGACCCGAAAAATCATATAAATAGGATTTTCCCCTTAGTGTCCTCCACACCATCTAATCCTCATCCATCCCTTCTCTAACTCAAACACCTATTTTCTTTCCTCCTTCCATAATCCCTCACCACCAACCTCGTTCCACCGCCTCTTCCTCCGAGCACGTCGTAGATCCTACCGCGGCGGAAGCGATGCTCCTTTTTGAAAACTCCACCCTGCAGGACCGGAGCGATCGCTAATGCGGAAAACCCTTTGGCGTATTACAAATCTTAGATTGGGCGATCCTCGCAACCTTTAGAGCTGCAGACTTGGTTAGGGAATTTCTATCCACCCCTAGATGGAGTTCACTCTTCTCTATTACGGAGCCCGTTTTCTTTGAGCACACCGTCGAGTTCTTGGCATCCTTTGAGTTCTGTTGGGTGGCGAATGACGATTTCGTCATCTTTCACATAGGTGGGGTGACACATTAGCTCACCATTCGCCAACTCAATATTGTCATGTGCTTTTTCTTGGAGGTCTTTTCCCATTCTCCCTCCTATCTCGATCTCCTTACTGATTTCCATCCTGATTTAAACCATCTCACCTTTTGGGTGGAACTCAGTAATGACACCGCGCGGACCTTACGCCCCAAAGAAATCTAAAGGCAGCCACCTCATTTCCCCCGCTTTGCACATCCTCCACAACCTACTCACCTTTACTCTTACCTGTCACGGCGACAGCCATGGAGTGGTGAGTCGGGCAAATTTACTATATTTATATAGTATGTTTTATCGGGTCCCACTCAACCTTAGTTATATGCTCTCAATTTTATTTTGGCACCTGTCCGAAAATGCGAGGTTGGGAACGGTGCTCGGCGGGAACTTCATCACTTATCTCGCCAAGCAGATTGGTCTTTCCGATACTCTTCCACGACTGAACTGCATTCTGACGCCGTAAGTCATTCAGTTCTAGAACCTCCAGGCTTTTAGCCTAGCGCAACGACGTGATGGAGAGTTTGAGGCTATCCCCCCAGCAATCAGTGGCGTGGATCTTGATCTTGATATCGGTACTGGTCCCAGTAGTCCTCCTCACTCTCCCCAGATTCCGCCACCACCTCTGCACTCTACCCCAGTGCCCGGTCCTCAAAGCTATTGGCATCATCAATTTGGGTTGATTCACACTCGCCTAGACTAGATGTAGACTCATTTTGACAGCTATTTTACTCATTTTGATGCATGCTTTACCGTACTGGAGCAGAGTCACGCTTCATCTGAGGCGCATATTACCCGTGAGTTCACGGATCTGCGAACTCATTATCCTCCACGGGGCGGTGCTAGCGATGAGGAGTAGTTCTTTTCTTTGTGGTTGTAGTCGGTCGAATATTTCTGTATCTTTTATTTTTAGTCTCTATGTATCTTTTATTAAAAAACATTATATTGAAATTATGGTTTGCTTCAGTCATGTCTTACAGGTACACTTTGGTGCTGATTTGACCTCTTCAGGGAAGTCACCATTTCTTTTCTTTACTTATTTTTCCATTGGGGACAATGTATTGTTTAAGTAGGAGGAATATTTCTCAAGCAAAACATACAAAAAATCATAAAAAATTTCAAATTTCAAATTTTATTTTTACTTAGTCTTCACAAAAATACAAAAAAATTTTTAAAAAAAAGAAGAACAAAAATATTAAAAATTTCCAGAAAAACTAGAAATCAAAATTAAATTTCTTAGAAATAGACGTTTATGATATCACCCCACCTTACCTCCTAGTACTGATGAGAGCCCTTCATAGGGTATACCTCGGGAAGTCTAAGAAGTAACAAAACAATTAGGTTTAATTTTTAATTAGAGAAGTCTTATTTCTATATTTATCATTTTCAAAATTCATAGCATTCAACTTTTGCATAGTGTTTAGATATTTTTTGTGATTTAATTTAATTTTGAATTTTGGAGTAGAACTGTTGGCCATGCTATTTTTCTATTTAAGTGCACATGTAAGTAGAATTTATGTAGAATTAAAAATTTAGCATACAATTAGAGTTTTTACCTTTCTAAATGCGTACAAATAGTTTATTTTACTTTTATTTTGAAACCGGTAAAATCTAAAAATAAATTAGGAAAGTGTGTAAAAGTTTACTAGAGCAATATTTTACGGATCAAGAAAGAGGTATTCTTTCTCGATGCCTATAACTTGCCCTCTAGCTACTCCCAAGACATTGTATAAGTTAAACTCAGTAGCGTAAATATGATATAGACACTTCTTTTGGCAAGTTTGAGCCTTTGCACCTGTACCTAATGTTTTACCTTTGTTAAGACAATTTGAGCATATACCCTATCTTTTGTTTTAGCTCCACCAAACACATTATCAAAGCCTAAAAAGCATCCTAATTACACACCTAAGACCGAGCTTGAAAATATATATACAAAAATAGTTTATGAGTGATTAGAAGTCATTTTATTTTGGTGGCTAATTGAGAAAAAAGAGTTGATTTATTTTTCCTTCCTCCTTAAAAAAATATAAATAAAAACAATAAATATGAAAATAAATAGAGGAAGTTGAATTACCTTCAACATGTTAAGGAAAAGAAACAATGGGATTTAGGAATTGGTGGCGTTCTTTAAGCTATGATAATTTATTTGTTTTGTGCAAGATCTATTTAGGTTTTGGTGTGTCTAGCAATCGTTTTTATTTTTGATTTTCCAAACCCAAAAAAAACCTAAGCCTATGTTTCAACCTATTTATGTTCTATTGATTTGTGTTTATAAGTTAAACTAGTGTCGTGGAGAGAGTGTGAAAGGGCAATCCTATGGCCATCGACATTGATGGATTTCTTTGGAGGTTATCTCAATTTTCGATTTGTGCAATGTTATCTTAGTAAGCACACTACTTTCTCCCTAAATGTGATTTTACGATTTACCGGGTTTTCAATTTCGATGTAAAAATAATAAGTGAAAACACATTTTAGAAGAGTAAAAACTAATTTATATGTTGAGTAGGTTTTTCTACTAAAATAGCTACGCACATAGGCATAAGACTTCGCATTTTACTCCTTAGGTTCAATTTCTTTTTCTAGAGTTAAAACTTTTCTACCCCCTATTAAAAGTTGTTTGCTCGGGACGAGCAAACGAGTAAGTATGGGGGTATTTGATAACTCTAATTTTATCTTTATTTTTATATACTTTTTATTTAATAATTAAGTAGATTATAATAATATTATATTAGTTTTTTTATTGATTACGTTCTTTTCTTATTTTAGGTCAAACTAGGGCTGCCAATAGAATTTTGGAGTTTGAAGAACTGATCAGGGGAACAACTGGATGAACATGAAAAAATCGCAAACTACACGCCCTGATCACGGCGTGGCCATTAGGTCACGGGCATGACAAGCAGGCATGCCCCCGACACGTGCTCTAGTGTACATTGCCAGATCAATTAAAATTACACGCCTACAAGTCAAATGCGTGACCATACTGCCACGGGCGTGACGTTCACGCGTGCCCTGCAGGTGAAGTTCTAGGGCTCTGTTCCATGTCGGATTAAATATAAATGCCTATTTCACGGGCGTGATAGTGAGGGCACGGGCATGTCAATTAGGCGTGAGTCTCATGTGTGTCGACTACTTTAAGAGGCCAGTTACAGGTTCAGGATGTTATAATATTCACACCCTGGTCACGGGCGTGACCCTTCCAACAATGGCTAGAGTTACACCCGCTGTTTCTGCTTCCCACCGTTTCCAGCAACTGACAAGATATGCCCTATGTCACAGGCGTGACATAGGGGCGTCACCCACCACTTAATGATTTTTGGCAGTTTCTCTCAAACGTTCCTAGACTTGAAGATTACGGTTCTGAACCGTACACGCCCTAGGTCACAGGTGTGACCTAGGGTTGACCCTCCAGCAAACTTGCCTATAAATTCTAGACAATTTCAGAACGTTAAGGGGGAGATTTTTGGGAGTTAGAGTTCTATTTCCTTTGCATTATTTCTTGCATTTTCCAATTCATAGTGTAACTTTTATTCTTATTATTTTAAGTGCTTTTTATAATCATGTCTCTCTTCAAATTTTCATGTAATTGTCCCATCTTGATGAGTACCTAATTTCCAATTAGCACTTGATCATGATAAATTTTGGAATGGAATAAATTTCTTCTTTTAGTCTCAAATTAGCAAGCTCTTTATTTTATGTACTTCAGTTTATCTTTGATTTTAATTTCATCGAATTCATATGTTACAGTTATGCTTATTCGATCTTAGATCTGTATTCTAGATTTACCGAGAGGTTGTGGTTACGAGTAGATCACTCAAGGATAAAGGGAGTTGCATGCACCCCTCGAGAGAGGAAGACATAAATCTTTCAAATTGGAGTCAAATCCAATAGTGGGGTTCACCACTTAAAGCAACCTTAGCGGTTTCGACTGGCCGAGTGGTCTTAATCAGTCAATCTAAGGTTAGTCGAATGCGTATTCTCTAGAGAGGCGCTTCGTAGAAATGGAACCTCCACGGTCGAAGTTAATAATTTAGATGCTTATATTTTATAATTTCATGGAAATTTATTCTAATCTAAAGGGATTCTAGATCAAGTGCTAGCCTTCCCATCATCGTATTTCTCCTTTTAGTTTAACGTTTCCTTTACCATAATCGCAAAACCAACTTTCATTCGATAAAATAATAGACCTTCCTTGTGAGTACAAGTACTCAACGGTCCCTGAGTCTAAATACAACATTTCCTATAATATATTTTGATAGGTACACTTGCCTAGTTTGGGATATTAGTTTGGATTTATTTTTTGAAAACTATAAAATCTTCATCAGAGACCAAATTTGGCAGGATATCATGACAGAGGCACACTACAGCAGAAATTCAGTGTACTCGAGGATCACGACGATGCTAGCAGATCTGAAGAGGATGATGTATTGGCCAGACATGAAAAAGTATATCTCATACTTTGTGATGCACTGTGAGGCTTGCCAGCTCGTAAAGATATAGTGCAAGAGTCCGGCCGAATTATTATAGCCACTTCCGGTGACAGAGTGGAAGTTCAAGGACATTGCAATGGATTTTATAGATGGGCTGCCCCGATCCCATGCGGGGAACAACTCAATTTGGTTGATCAGTGATAGATTGACGAATGCGGCTAGGTTTTTTCTGATCAGGAGGGATGCTCCGGTTGGTGATCTGGTGCAAAGATTTGTGGAGCAGTTTGTATGCTACCATGGAGTGCCCAGGACAATCGTGCCAGATCGGGATGGACGATTTACGTCCAAGGAGTGGAGGTCAGTTCAGGCCTACTTAGGCTCTCAGTTGACTTTCACCGCGGCTTTTCACCCTCAGATGGATAGGAAGACGGAGCGCACCAACCGGACACTGGAGAATCTTCTACGCCTATGCATTTTGGACTGTAGAGAGCCATGGGAGATATTGTTGTCACTGATCGAGTTCACCTACAATAACAGTCATCAGTCCAGCATAGGCATGGCACCTTACGAGGCATTATGCGGACGGAGATGCAGGACCCCACTATCTTGGAACCTGGATGAGGATCTGAAGGCGCTCGACTCGGATTTTGTGGAGGACACAGATGATCAAGGGAAGTTGATTCGAGATAGGATGTTGGAGGCCTAGAGCATACAGGACAAATACTATGATGAGCGGCATCGTCAGGTGGAGTTCCAGGTGGGAGACCAGGTTTTATTGAAGATAAGGCCGATGCATTTATTCTCACGTGTTCGCGGGCGGAAGATGCTCAGTCCGAGATATATGGGACAATACAGGATCCTGGAGCGGATCGACCCCTTGGCCTATAGGTACGAGCTACCACCGAAGTTAGCGTGATTGCACGACGTCTTGTACGTCTCAACACTTCAAAGGGCTTTACTATGAACCAAGCAGCTTATCTACACTACGAATGGCCCAGTAGCCCAGATTGATCAGTCAGCATGGACCCGGTCAGGATCGACGATACAGCGGTGCGAGTCCTACGGTACAAGAAGGTTCCTCTAGTCAAAGTTCTATGGAGGAATCATGGACAGGAAGAGAACACTTGGGAGCCACTGTACCTGATGCAACGGATGTACCCGGATCTCTTTGAGTACCTTTAAATTACTAGTGATGTTACATACTTTAATTTTAATTGAAACCCCATAGGCCTGACCATAATTTAGGGGATGCAATTTTTATTTTTATATATTGGGATTTGTAACATCCCTCAAAATTACAGACCCCTATGAGTGGTTTTGTCATGACTAGGTTATGACAAAACCCTAGGATGCCCTAGGTGACCAAATGAACTTAGGCAAGAAGGTGAAAACTACCTTGGGCTACAAATAGTAATTTTCAATTACCCACCATAGGGCTTGACTTTAGTGTTTACACTTGAATCTAGGACCCCATCATAACACTCCTAACCCTTTAAGAGGACCCTTGGGTCACCAAGGACTCATTAAGGTCAATACAAAAGGGGCAAGTTGACCAAAGTCAACTAGAACCCTAATTAGGTCAAACTAAGCTCATACATGGTCAATTGACCACCCCTTAGTTAAAGGGACCCACCTACACCTTCCTAAGCCCCAAGGGAGGCCAATGGGTCACCAAGGACCCACCGGGGTCAACCAAAGAGGCTAAGTTGACCCAAGTCAACCCTAGCCCTAAAATGGTCAAAGTGTTGTAACTAAGGGTCAAGTGGCCTCCAAGGTGCCCAACTGACCCTACCCAAACACTCCTAGCCCTTAGGGGAGGCAGATGAGTCACTAAGGACCCATTGGTGTACAACCCCGTGTCTGACGAGCAAGGTCACCATGGTCTAGGCAGATCGGGCTGAGGACAATAGGCGAGCTCGGCAGTGGAGGGGGCCGAGCCCGAGCTCGGCATCCGTAGACCAGAGATCGACGTTCGACGACCCCGAGCTCGGCATTTGCCGAGCGAGCCACAACTCGCGTCCTCACAATAGAGCTCGGCAGTAGTAGGCGAGCAGAACATGCCGAGGTGGTCAAAGCGCCCCAGCTCGCCTGGATGTATGAGGTACTTTTTACTGTTTTGCCCTCACTGGTCTGCCCATAGCCCTTCAAAACAGCGGGGTTTGGCTGTTGGCAGACCCAACCAAGGACTTTCTGGTAATTTCAGGTCAGTTCTTTTGGTTATTGGCAGTCTAGATTTTAAAAAACTATAAATGGGACCCAAGGGGTACCCTAGAAAGCAGAGTTTTCCCTGTTCTCTCCTGCTCCAATCTTCAAGTGCTTTCTGAGGGTACCTTAGCTCGGCTTCTGGCTAAGGAGGGGAAGCGCTCTGAGATCTTCCAGGTTTGTGGTGGGACCTCCCCTGCCGAGCCCTTGGGTCAGTCTCACCTTATCTTCTCTGTTGTTTTGCTTGCAAGGGCGAAGTAGGCGCGAGATCACCCCTTTCCCCAAGGGTCGAACTCCACAGGAGATCGAGGAATCGGTTTCAACATTTTGGTGCGGTGAGCGTGGAGAGTGGTCAGTGTAGAAAAGCTTCAACGAGTTCAATGACAGGAGGACAGGGATCTGACAGGCCGAACTCGACCCCCCCCCCCCCCATGTCTCGCAACGGTGGGGATGTTGGAAGATTTCAGGAATGAGGTGCTGAGCCTCGTCAAGTTCGCACTCGGCACGCGGGCCGAGTGCTCGACTCCGGCAGCCCAGATCACGGCCGCCCCCTCTTTGGGCGAGGACGCTCCCGGCAGGCGAGCTGGGAAGGAGGTGGCCGAGGAAAGCCGGGGGTGCGAGATCCCCGGGCGCGAGCTCTTCCCCGGCTCGGCAAGCCGAGGCCGGTTCGGCGAGCTGGGCTTGCGAGACTCGCCGGCTCACCCAGTGGGGGTAGGCAGTCCTTTCAGCGAGCTGGTCTCCTCAGCTCCAGTTCCAGATGGGTTAAGGGAACCCGAGATTTCCTACTACACCGGGAAGGGAGACCCGATCCAGCATATGCAATGGTTTGAGGATGTAGTCTCCATCCGGCAGATGTCGGATGGGTTCAAATGCCGACTCTTTGCTATCCCCCCTAGGGAGAAGGCAAGGGAGTGGTTCCATCAGCTACCGGCCAGCTCCATCTACTGCTTTGAGGACTTGCGCCGAGGGTTTATGCTGAGGTTCACTACCTCGAAGAAGAGGAAGAAGGAGTCTGAGTCCCTGTTCCACATCAAGCAGGGGGTGAACGAGACGTTGGGGAGCTATGTGGACCGGTTTTAGGAGGAGGTCACTCAGGTCCAGTAGATGCCAGGCCATAGTTTGATGATGGCCTTTACCCTGGGCCTACAGCAGGGGTTCTTCCGGATGGAGCTAAAGAGAGTTCCCCCCTCTCCTATGAGGAGCTGATGGAGATGACGGCAAGAGAAGTTGACGGGGAGGCGTCGAACCCGGAGTTTGCAAGGAAGATGGTCAGGTGGGCCACGGAGGAAGAGAAGGAGTGAAGAGGAGGGAAAGGACAGGGGGAGAGAAGAGGAGAGCCTAGGCAGAGGGAGCAAAGGCAGCTCCAGTGGCAACAGCAGCCGAGGTGGGGGTGTCAGGAGCCCGACCATCAACTGGGCTGGAGACCTGAGTGGCAAGGGCAGAGGCCACAGAGAGGGTACTACAGAAGGGGTCACTACTAGGGGAGGAAAGATCAGTTCCACCCTCCAGGCTAGAGGCAGGCCCAGAGGCCCCGGCTTCCCGATCAAGAGGAGGCAATGGCCATAGCCTTGGGGGAGAGGAGGGGAATAATAAGGAGGAGGAGGAGAGAAGTGAGGGTGGAGTTGCCCTATTGCGAATTCCATCAGGAGGAGGGGCACGCAACAGCCACGTGCCCGGAATTTCTTGAGATGAGAGGGAATAGGGAGCAGCAGCAACAACAGGGGCGACAAGAAGTGAGGATTGAGGAGGTCCTGCATCGGACAGAGGTGGATCGTTGCGAGGACCGAGTGGATGTTGGAACCCGAGGAGGGATCGAAGTGATCCATGGGGGGGTGGGTGTCAAGGCTTCCCGTAAGGCAAGCCTCCATACCATGTACCGCCAGAGCGTTGCCTCTACTTCCCAGACCCCACCCTCGGAGGAGAGGATCACCTTCTCCAGAAGCGACATGCCAGATCACGAGGATCCGTTCTGTGATGCGCTGGTCATCAAGGCAGCCATCGAGAATTTCACTATCTCTCAGATCCTTGTTGACAACGGGAGCTCCGTCAACGTCGTCTTCAAAAAGGCGTTTGACGCGATGAAGGTGGAGGAAAAGAGGGTGCTAGCCTCGGATGGACCCTTGTTCGGGATTTCAGGAGAAAGGAAGGAAGTGGAGGGAGGTGTAGGCCTCTATGTTATCTTGGGGGGCAGTCCAGGAACTGCAGGTTCGTCATTGTGAACTCCCCCAGCAGCTACAGTGCCATCTTCAGGAGGCCCTTTATCAGCGCCTTCCGCTGCGTCCCCTCGTCCTTCCATTAGTGCTTAAAGTTTAACGTCGAGGGGATTCAGGTCCGGGTCAGGGGGGACCCAAAGGTGGCGCGGGAGTGTTATGTCACTGCGGTGAACACCATCTATTGGCAGGAAGAAGCCGAGGAGATGGGTCAAAGGCTGGAGGAAGCCGAGCAAGGAGGAGGGAGGGAGGAGCTGGAGACGGAGAGCTGGGCCGAGGAGGCGTCAGGAGGAGACCTGGAGGAGGTGGCCGAAGTGACGGTCATAGGGTAAGAGATGGAGAGAGAGGTCCCAGTCCCGAGAGAGACGGATGCTGAAGGGTGGGAAGTGCAGTCCAGGCTGGAGGCTGTAGAGGAAGTGGTGGAGCTGGAGGTGCTCACCCGAGGAGGAAGGGTGGAGAAGATCCCTGTCAGCGGGGGCTGACCCCAGAGGACCGAAGCAGGATGCTGGAGTGCATCCAGAAGAACGTGGACATCTTTGCTTGGAACACCGTAGAGATGTCGGGGGTTGACGCGGATGTGGCCTGCCACCGCCTCAACCTGGACCCGGGAACACGCCCCATTCAGCAGAAGAAGAGGTCCACTGCGGACAAGCTGGCGGAGCCCATCATGGTGGAGGGGGCGAAGCTCCTCAAGGCTAGCTTCGTGTCCGAGATTCAGTACCCCGGCTGGGTCTCCAACGTGGTCATGGTTAAAAAAGGAGACGACCGATGGAGGATGTGTATCGATTTTTCCTTACTTAATAAAGCTTGTCCTAAGGACTGTTATCCTTTGCCTCGGATCGACGCACTGGTTGACTCGGCCGTCGGTTTTTCTGTAATGAGTTTTTTAGATGCTTTTTCAGGTTATCATCAAATCAGGATGCACCCCCCAGACATCAAGGATGTCTCGTTCATCACAGGAGATGGATGCTACTACTATAAGATGATGCCCTTCGGGCTGAAGAATGTTGGGGCAACCTACCAGAAAATGATGGATAGGGTCTTCAAGGAGCAGAGGGGGAGGAATTTGGAGGTGTATGTAGATGACCTCATGATCAAAAGTCGGGAGGTGGACTCCCACCTCCGGGACCCTGAGGAGACCTTTGCCACCCTGCGCAAATACAAGATGCGGTTGAACCCCCTAAAATGTGTCTTTGGGGCCAGCCGGGGAAAGTTCTTGGGGCACCTTCTTACCCCCGCAGGGGTCGAGCCGAATCCTGATAAAGTCAAGGCTATCTTGGAGCTGGGGGCGCCACGAAATGCTAAGGAGGTGCAACGGTTGACGGGGAAGCTCGCAGGGCTGAGTAGGTTCCTCTCCCGAGCAGGAGAAAAGTGCTCCCCCTTCTTCAAAACCCTGATGGGTGGTCAGAAGTTCGAGTGGACCAAGGAGTGCGAGGAGGCGTTCCAGGCCCTCAAGATGCAGTTGACTTAGGCTCCGCTACTCCAAGGGCCGAAGGAGGGGGAAGACATGTTCTTATATCTCGGGGTCGGGGCGGAGTCATTGAGCTCCATCTTAGTTCGCAAAGATGGGAAGAAGCAGCTCCCTATTTATTACGTGAGCCGGGTCCTGAGGAAGGCCGATCTCCGGTACCCGATTCTGGAGAAGCTAGCCTTCTCCCTGTTCATCTCGACCCGGAGGCTGCGACCTTACTTCCAGGCACACTCAATCCGAGTGGTGACTGACCATACTCTCTGCAACATCTTTGAGGGGGTGGAGCATTCAGGCAGGCTGGCTAAGTGGTCGGTGGAATTGAGTGAGTTCGATGTCTCCTTCGTTCCACGGCTCTCGATCAAAGCTCAAGCGATGGCCGACTTCTTGGCCGACTACGTGGTTGAAGTAGCGGAGGAAGAACTCACCCGTCCGACTCCTTGGAAGGTGAGGGTGGATGGTGCCTCAGGGAGGCATTCCCTTGGAGTGGGGGTGATCCTGGAAAGCCCTCAGGGGACTCGAATTGAGAAGACGGTGGTGGTACAATTCCCCATTACAAACAACCAGGCCGAATACGAGGCCATGATAGCAGGGCTATACCTGGCCAGGGAGCTGGGGGTGTCCGACGTGGAGGTCCTTACTAACTCCATGGTGGTAGCTTCCCAGATCAACGGGGAGTTCGAGGCAAGGGAACCCACCCTGCGATCATACTTGGCCAAAGTGAAGGGGGTCATAGGCACTTTTCAAACCTTCTCCATTTAACACGTGCTCAGGTAAGAGAATGAACAAGCCGACCAGTTAGCAAAGCGTGGTCCCCAGGTGGGGGGTACCATCACCAACCTGTTCCGCCCCTCCATTGAAGAGGAAGAGCACATGGAAATTGATTAACAAGCTATGTGGATGGACCCAGTCGTCGCTTTCCTCTCCACGGGAGAGTATCCGGAGGGGGCAGATAAGAAGAAGCTAAGGCAGAAGTCAGCGTATTACCTCCTCCAGGACGGGCAGCTATACAGGAAGACCCTCTCAGGGATGCTGGTTCGCTGCGTGGCCGAGGGCGAAGTTCAAAGGATCTTGGAGGAAGTCCACTACAGGGAATGTGGGAGTCACTCCGGGAGTCGGACCCTAGAAGGAAGGATAGTCAGGCAAGGGTATTTCTGGCCCACCCTGGGCCGAGACGCCGCGGAGTTCGCAAGAAGATGTCATAAGTGCCAGCTGTTTGCCCCCCTCCAGCTACAGTCGGCCCAATGACTCAGAAGTATCACGGCCCCCTGGCCCTTCGTAATTTGGGGGATGGATTTGGTTGGACCATTCCCCCAAGCCAGTGGTCAGAGAATGTTCCTCCGAGTAATGATTGACTACTTCTCAAAGTGGATGGAGGTGAAGGCGCTGGCCAAGGTGACCTCCCAGGTAATCAGGAACTTTGTTTGGGGGGAGATCATCTACCGCCATGGGCTGCCCTACGCCATCGTCACGGACAACAGGCCCCAGTTCGCCAGCGCCGAATTCACCAGCTTTTGCGAACAGCTTGGAATCGACCTCAGGTTCGCCTCGGTCCATCACCCCAGGAGCAACGGGCAGGTGGAGGCCTCAAATAAGATCATCGTCAACCTCCTCAAGAAGAAGGTGGAGAATTTGAAAGGGAGCTGGGTGGAGCAGCTTCCCGCTGTTCTTTGGGCCCTAAGAACCACACCCAACACGGCTACTGGAGAGACCCCCTTCAAACTCTCCCATGGGTGCGAGGCAGTGCTCCCCGTGGAATTTGAAGTCCAAACACCTCGAGTCATTGCGGCCAAAGAAGGCCGAGAGGAGTGGCAAGCAGAGAATGAGGAGGAGCTGAGGCTCTCCCTTGACATGGTGGAAGAGCTGAGGGACCTTTCCACTATCCGACAGGAGGAGGTGAAAAGAAGAATGGCCAAGTACTTTGACAAGCATGTCAGGGTCAAGCAGTTCGTGGAATGGGACTTGGTGCTGAAGAAGGTGGATGCAGCAGGGAGGTCGGCATCCGTAGGGAAGCTCAATCCCAGCTGGGAGGGACCACTTATTGTAAAGGAAGCTTTGAAGTCAGGAGGCTATCGACTCCAAAATATAGAGGGCGAGACCCTGAGTCTCACCTGGAGTGGTGACGACCTAAAATGATTTTTCCCATGAGGCATATAAGCGATACTTTCATTATAACAAATTTCTTCAACCCCCCAGTATTGTCATAGCTAGCCTGCATAGAGAAATGGAATGTGTTTGGACCCCCGAGCAGATCTCGCTGCCAAGCTCTCACCTAGCTGGTAGGGCCGGAAGTCACTCGGTGTCATACTTGGCCTCGAGCAGATCCCGCTGTCAGGCTCTCACCTAGCTGACAGGGTCGGAAGTCACTCGATGGAATGTGTTTGAACCCCGAGCAGATCCCGCTGCCAGGCTCTCACCTAGCTGGCTGGGCCGGAAGTCACTCGGTGTCATCCTTGGCCTCGAGCAGATCCCGTTGTCAGGCTCTCACCTAGCTGACAGGGCCGGAAGTCACTCGATGGAATGTGTTTGGACCCCGAGTAGATCCTGCTGCCAGGCTCTCACCTAGCTAGCAGGGCCAGAAGTCACTCGGTGTCATCCTTGGCCTCAAGCAGATCCCGCTGTCAGGCTCTCACCTAGCTGACAGGGCCGGAAGTCACTCGATGGAATGTGTTTGGACCCCGAGCAGATCCCGCTGCCAGGCTCTCACCTAGCTGGCAGGGCCGGAAGTCACTCGGTGTCATCCTTGGCCTCGAGCAGATCCTGTTGTCAGGCTCTCACCTAGCTGAAAGGGTCGGAAGTCACTCGATGGAATGTGTTTGGACCCCGAGCAAATCCTGCTGCCAGGCTCTCACCTAGCTGGCAGGGCCGAAAGTCACTCGGTGTCATCCTTGGCCTCGAGCAGATCCCGCTGTCAGGCTCTCACCAAGCTGACAGGGCCGGAAGTCACTCGATGGAATATGTTTGGACCCCGAGCAGATCCCGCTGTCAGTCTCTCACCTAGCTCGTAGGGCCGGAAGTCACTCGGTGTCATCCTTGGCCTTGAGCAGATCCCGCTGCCAGGCTCTCACCTAGTTGACAGGGCCGGAAGTCACTCAATGGTGTCGGCCCCGAAATCGCCAGATAAAGATCAAGAAGTCTCAAAGTGCCAGGAAGCTAGGGGAAAGTGGTTCTGTAGAGGCGAGCTCAGGCTCGGCTAATCCAGTTCGGCATCAGCAAGAGGATTCGGCATGGGCGAGTTCGGATTCGTCATTCCTGGCTTGGCAATGGCGAGTAGGTGGCGAACCCGGGCCTCTCCAAAGGAAGGCGAGCCAAGCCGGGGCACCTCACCCCTTAGCCCGCTTGACTTAGAAAATTTTCTCTTCTTTCCCGGGCTCAACCTGGATGGCTCGCGTGCGAGTTATGGTGGCGTGACAAGGGCAGAGAGCAACCCACCCCCGAATCGCTTGGGGCTCGGCGAACACTCAAAACGCAACCACTCGCGGGTGCGCTGTCATAACTACTCTACTCGCGGAACCTGTCTCGGCGAGGTCGCGTGGGCAAGCACTCGCATATATTCAGAGCGTGACAAACAAAGTAAAGAAAAAGGAAAAAAGTAAGTGGCACGGGTATGATCAAAAACTCATTCATTAATTGCTTACAAAAAGTAATTACAGGGGGCTCGCCTCGGCGAGTGAACAAAAAAGGAAAAAAGGAAAAAAGTACAGGTTATCCTCAGGCCTTACCCCCTCCGCCGACTGATCCTCGCAATCACCCAAAGGATCCTGGAAGCTTTTCCCGAACATCACATCGAAGCTGTCCTCCTTCTCGCTGGGCGGCGTTGCCGGGAACAGTCTCGGCATCAGGTCCCGGGCTGAGATCCCCTCGCATCCCTCCACCAGCACCCTCGAGTCCTTCATCATTTGGAGGGTGCACTCGGTGGCTTGGATGGAGTTGATCTGCAATCTCTCGGCGAGGTCGGCCTCGCCAAAGATCCGCGGGCTCTTGTAGGGGAGGGTGGGGTCGATGTCGTGAGGCGGGAAGAAGATCTTCTCCTAGCGACGGACCTCGCTGAGGAGGTGCTGATTCTCCCCCTTCAACTTCGTGTTCGCGCCCTCCAGCTCAGCGAGGCGTGCGCGCAGCTGGCCGATCTCCTCCTCCTGCTCGGCATTGCGAGCCTGAAGCTCCCCTGCAGCCTTGGCATCCTGGTAAAGAGAATTCAGTCTGGCATCAGCGCAAAATGTTATAAGTAAAAGAGAAGAGTAGTGCTTGACACTTACCAGCCCACCGGCGGCTTGGGCGAGTAGACCCTCTGCTATGCCGAGTTACCTCGCCTGGTCGGTGACCTTATCCTTGGTGATGTCGCGAGCCTGCTCAGCCTTTTCGAGTTGGTGGCTGAGGGCGAAGCTGCGGCGTGCCAGCATGTGTTGCAGCTCCATGGTCCGCAGGTGGGACTGCAGGCCCTCATGGCCGAGCTGCCGGAGGCTCATCTTTTTGTAGGCCTCGGTATCCTCCCGGCCATATATGCCGAAGCCGAGGGCATATGCGTGACCAGTGGCGGGCTCGCGGTCGTTCCAGGATGGGTGCAGGGTGGAGACGGCGACTCGATGAGCGAGCTCGTCCCACTACAGCATGGGCTCGCCCGCCGAGTCCTTCCACCGCCCGCCGAAGTTGAAGAGGGGGTTTTGCTTCGGCGGCGCGCTCTCGTGGGCGGCCTTCTTTGCTGATGGAGGAGGGGAGATCGTCGTCGTTGAAGAGGGGCCCTCGCCACCTTTTCGGCCCTTGCTGGTTTTCTCCTTCAGCGGGCTCTCCGGCGACGCGTCGGGAGGGGTCTCCGACGAGATGATGTATTTGGGGCTGGGCTGTTGTTGCTGCCCCCGCGGAGCCAGCAGGTTTCTCCGCATATTCTTTAATTGTCGCTGGCGGAGTGGCAGGTTCGATCCCGCGTCCTCAGGTCACCTCTTGCTGGAAGAGGGTTGCGAGAGGGCCGCCTCATCTCGGAAGGCCGCCGCCGCCGCCTTCTCGCGAGCAAGAGGGTCGGTATGAAGCCACGGATTCGCGAACGGAGGGTTCACGGGGATTATTCGCTCCCCTGCAGGAAAATACTTTGAAAAAGTTAGGAATTCAGCAATGATATGGCGAGCTCGGCGGTCAGGCGAACTCGACAAGATGGGGAGAGAAGCATACCTTCGCCAGTCAGAACAGGAGGGAGCGCGTCGAGGCACCTCCGCAGGAAGGCGACCTCGAAGTCTTTATGGAGGAAGTACTTGTGGAGTTCGGCATCGTTGTCAGATACGGTCGGCGGGCGGTACACCTCCTCGCCCTTCTATTGAGGAGAGTAGGGGATGTTGCCGAGATCTCCCTTGATGAAGGCGATCTTGGTCATCCAGGTATGGTGCTTGTTCGCGATCTCGCGAACTTTGATCAGCGAGCCACCAAAGTAGGCGACCCCGTCTGGCGTCTCCTTGTAGGAGAAGAGCTTCCTGAACACCGTCAGGTTGAACTCGATCCTCTCCCGCCGGAGGTAACTCGCGAACGCCACCATCATCGCGACGGCGTTGGAGTTCAGCTAGGCGGGTACCGCGCCGTAGTATTTCAAGATTTGGCGGATCTCCGGCCAGAGGGGGAGGCGCAACCCCACCTCGAAATGCGAGATGGGGAAAGCGAGCTCATCCTCGTAGAATCTATTGATAGCTTCCCCCTCCCCCGGCCTGCGCGCCTCGAAACTTGGCGGCACATACGCAGCCTTGAATTCCGCGAGCTCCTCCTCGTTGGTGTGCCCGTCGAAGAAGCAATAGTATGTGAAGTGCAGCGCGCACTTGGAGCGGCCGTCGGCATCTGGGTTGGTCTTGCCCATGATTGCGGAGGAACATATGGAGCGCGAGCAGGAAGAGAAAGAAGCACAGAGAGA
Source organism: Platanthera guangdongensis (assembly GCA_039583875.1). Classification (NCBI taxonomy): domain Eukaryota; kingdom Viridiplantae; phylum Streptophyta; class Magnoliopsida; order Asparagales; family Orchidaceae; genus Platanthera; species Platanthera guangdongensis. Next base: position 138,291,630 of record CM077162.1, on the reverse strand, counting down.
GGGAAGCAAAGCAATAAAGGCACAGTACGGGGTAGGTGAGGGGGGATATTTATAGGAAAAGAAATTTGGGGCAGGCTGTCCAATCAGCGCAGCTCGCCGCCCCAGCTCGCCGACTTCCGGCGCATCCCAACCAAGGCTAAGTCAAACATTGCAGCATTTTATTTGAGTAGCATGATCAAGAATATTCTAAAAGCTATTTATTACAGAAATAAAGTTCAGGAATTAAAAAGCGGGGCGCGCAAGCAGGGAGGGCATCGGGATGCGAGAACCGGTCGGCTCGGCAAAGGAGCCGCTCACTTACCTACCCCAGCCTCGCGACCCCCGCCCCCCAGACTGCCGCGCGCGAAGCAGCTCGCGGATCCTTCCGAAATTCCTCTGCGCAACCGAGAGGTCATCATCTATCTCGTCCAGGAGCCGGGAGGGGGACATTAGTTCGCCAGCCTGGTCGCTTCGTACCTCGTCGGCGAGACGTGCGTAGTTGCGCTGCAGCGTCTCGTTGACCCCCTACACCTCGCACAGCCCACACACCAGCTTCTTGAGGAGCTTGACCTCCCTCCTCGTCAACTCGCCTTGATCCACCTCAGGACCCAAGTAAGAGTCCAGCGAGCTTGGGGAAGGGAGGGGAGAGTAGTGGGCTACCCGCGAGGATTCCTCGGCAGCGGATTGACTGGGAAGAGCTGTGAAGACAAGTGTCAGCAAGAAGAGAGGCAGAAAAAACTCATGAGGCAAGAAGTCAAGCAAGACTGACCAGACGAGCTCGGCAGCTCAAGCAAGATGTGGGGAGGGATGAACCTCAGATCCTTCCCGCGACCTGGGCCGCGAGCCCCCGGAGAGATGAGCTCGAATCCCGGGGTGGGAATGGTCCCCAGACCTGCCCCCGCGGCCACGTCAGTTTGGCGAGGAGGGGAGGCGCGCACTGGCGAGTTCGTCCTCTGCGAGCTCACAGGCAAGATCCCAAAGAGAAGAGGCGGGTCCCGGGGATGGCTGTCCGGTGCCATGAACAGCAAGTCGGCGAGCGTGGTCTTGCCTCGCGGTGTGGGCTCTCGCGGCGCGACGCCCCCGCCATCTGGTTGACTGTCCGGGTCATCGCCGACTACGACGACCTCTCTATCCTTCTCAAGAATAGTTCGGGTGGAAGTGCCGGTCTCGCGAGCCAGGGTGGCCCTCAGGTCATTGTAAATGGGCTCGGCCGCCTGAGGGAATGGCTTTGACCTCTTGGAGCCGGGCTCGGCAGAATCAACTTGAGGAGCTTTGGTGTTGACCGCCGTCAGGGAGGCCACGCGAGCTGCGGAGGCTTGGCGAGCTCGGTCTATATGCTCTTGGATCTCCTTGGGAAGAGGCATCTTGGCAGGGTTGGAGCAAAGGGAATGGAAAGAGTCAGGCAGAAGGGCAGGTGCACATATATATAGCCATAGGTGGACCCCACCGGAAGATTCCCTCCAACTCGCCAACCCGCGCTCGCCGCACATTTGGGGTTGGATGTTTCTTTCCGAGCTTTGACAAGCTCAAAAAGAGCGGGGATTGTGTACAACCCTATGTCCGGAGAGCAAGGTCACCAGGGTTTAGGCAGATCGGGCTGAGGACAATAGGCGAGCTCGGCAGTGGAGGGGGCCAAGCCCGAGCTCGGCATCCGTCGACCAGAGATCGACGTTCGGCGACCCCGAGCTCGGCATTCGCCGCGCGAGCCACAACTCGCGTCCTCACAATGGAGCTCGGCATCAGTAGGCGAGCAAAACATGCCGAGGTGGTCAAAGCTCCCCAGCTCGCCTGGATATATGAGGTACTTTTTACTGTTTTGCCCCCGCTGGTCTGCCCAAAGCCCTTCAAAACAGCGGGGTTTGGCTGTTGGCAGACCCAACCAAGGGATTTCTGGTAATTTTAGGTCAGTTCTTTTGGTTATTGGCAGTCCAGATTTTAAAACACTATAAATAGGATCCAAGGGGTACCCCAGAAAGCAGGTTTTTCCATGTGCTCTCCTGCTCCAATCTTCAAGTGCTTTCTGAGGGTACCTTAGCTCGGCTTCTGGCTAAGGAGGGGAAGCGCTTTGAGATCTTCCGGGTTTGTGGTGGGACCTCCCCCGCCGAGCCCTAGGGTCGGTCTTACCTTGTCTTCTCTGTTGTTTTGCTTGCAGGGGCGAAGTAGGCGCGAGATCACCCCTTTCCCCAAGGGTCGAACTCCACAGGAGATCGAGGAATCGGTTTCAACAATTGGGGCCAAACTAAAAGGCCAATTTGACCCAAGTCAACTCAACCTAGGTTTAGGTCAAACTAACTCAAATAGGCTAACATAAGCTCAAACACAAATCCACTTGTGCTAACCTCATTTTAATTATTAATATGGGCTAGTGGGGTGCCTTTAGGTTGAAATAATCATCACAATTCGTCCATGGTGACTAGGAGAGAGAAAAGCTCCACTTCCCCTTTAGTGGAGGAGAGATAAAGTGAGGAGAAAGAGACCATTCATGGCTTGAAAGGCCAACGGCCTCCTCTCTACATATCCAAGGCTTGATTCATCTCCCCTAGTCAGTTATGAGGAGATCAACAACCATGGCTGGCCCCATTGGTGGCTGTAATGAAGGAAATTTCAATGGTCGAAATTATCCTTCAAGGACATTAATGGCATTGATGGCATGGCCACTCCTCTCCCTCATTTGGCTATTTTAAAATCTTCACCAGACTGATAGCAGACGTTTCCACCATTTACCTAAATAAATTGAACCCTTTCGACTGTACTGTTGTAGAGCACCCACAAGCTCAGTATCCGGCAATGGAGTTCCGTCGATCGGCAAGGCTTCATGCCTCCCAAAAGGTACTATCCCTCTCCTCTCTTCTAGTGGATAGATCTCAGTCTATTGGCTGTACATTTTGGGGCCAATTGGCCCTAGAGCTGGATGGCTAAAAGCTTGGTTTTTCAAGCATTTTAATCCAAGCCTAAAACCAGATTATGGCCACCTCCGGCCGGCCTACCACCACCTATCGCTGGCCACAACCTCAATGAAGGTCGTGGTGGCATTGGCTGGCCGGGGAGGCGTTCCGGTGGCCGGGAAATCAACTTTTAAAATGGCCCAGGTCAGGGCAATCTGTGTCGTTGGCTCAAGGAAGAAGAAGATGGGATGTCGTTCGTCCCTACTTCAAGATGCGTACTGGCTAATTATAATATTATTGATATACTACTCATTTATTTCATCCCTGTCATACTAGGTGCATGAGTTAGAATTAATTATTAAAAATACATAGATGTGTTTCTTGGGAAACTAGTCAATAATAAAGTTGTAGCCCTTAAAGTCTACTTTATTTTAAAATTATTTTCAACAAATTTGGGTGATAGTCTGACCACAACACTATAAATGGTGCAGACTATACATAGGGCTAGTTAGATATTAAATTGAGTGCCCCCACTAAACCACTTTTCAAAATTACTTGAAATTTTGACGGGGGGGGGGGGGGGGCACTCTAATCAAAACCTACACCATATCCAAAAATGGAAATTTTGGAAAAACAATGTCTATAGTTTTTGTAAAAAGTTAATAATCCATGTATGATTTAATTGGAGGATCTAAATACCCCAAAAGTCCCCAAAATTTTGGCGGCTGTCTCTTAGGGTCATAAACTAACTCTGATAAAAATCTCACCCAAGTAGGGTTTGATTTGAATAGGTTTTGGTGTGACCAAAGTGTGGCCCCTTAATGGTAAATTAGGGCAAACGTGTGCTGGGGGCATAGAGGGGCCAATTCTCTCCCAAAGGGGGCTGGAACTTTGGCCAAAGCCCCAAGGTCCATAGAAACACCCTCCCATTGAGTTTGAGATGGATTGGGGTGGATATTCCTAGGTCCCTAGTTTAAACCCTAAGGTTGAACTTTGTGGTTTGGTAAAGGACAGGGAGTGATATGTTCTTGTATGGACTTTGAGCTTTGTCCATGTATTCGTAAGGTGATAATTAACGCTAGGAAAAGTTGTTATGACTTCTAGGAGCTTCATCCCTCTTGAAGTGACTTAGGACAAAATAGTGCAATCTGGTTAATGATTTTATTATATATTCATATGACTTTGAATAATACTAAAATTTTAGCAGTGGTCAGAATTTATGGTACTTCATTCACATCCTTTCTAGTTGCCCTATTAATTCAAGAATTTATTTTGAGCTATCCATTCACTGAAAGCTTATAAAACTTGTTCAGAGAACCTTTTAGGATATCATAAGGATCTGAGAATTTTTACAGAATTTTTAGGAAAATGTTCTTAGTCGTTACTTCACAAGTCACTAATTAATGATTGGTTTTAAATGATTTATTTATGTGACCAAATGATCTTATGAAATTGTTATTTTTGTTCAGAAGTCTTTTATGGTCATTTTAAAGTTCTCGTAATTTTATCATGATTTTTGGTTGAATAATTTCGGTACTTCCTTCTTTACTCTATTATTGTGGATAATTAATCAGTAATTTGTTTTGGTGTTAAAACATCTCTAGGATATTATGAATCTCAGAAATTAATGTTATTTTGATGACATGCAACTGACATAATTTTTCTAAGGCCATATCTAGAGAGAAAAGTGTACTTATAGTTCAAATGCTTTTTTGGCCTGATTTTACAGAAAAGTTAATAAATGCTAAATTAATTAGAAAAATTACAAGTTTCTGTATTTTGTCCAATTATGTCATGATAGACCCCCAGTATTGATTCTAGGGCTCTTGGAAGAATATTTGAAGGGGGTCACCCCTCATGCTCATCATATAGCTTAGGTTGTCTACATATAGTAAAACTGCAGAATCGTGATAACATGTGGGATGGTCATAGGAAATTGGGTTAATTATATGCCAATTTGGTAAGGTGAAATAGAGAGCTTTATTAGGAGACATGATGAAGAGGGTGTTGGTTTGGCTAGCGTTAAGTAGTGCTCGGGATCGACAAAAGATCATCTTTCCTAAGGATAGAGCGAGTCAAAACACATTAGGGTTACATTTAGCATAACATTTAATGGGATTGGGACTTGGGTAGATAACAATAATAGTAAGTGCCTTGCGAAAAGGAGCTTTGGGCTTCAGCCCATCGTAGTTTCTAGTTCCCCCGAGAGCCCTTCACAGGGAATGTCCTAGACAGTCTGAGGTTAATCTAAACTGTAAGACAAATGAATACAAGAGTAATTAGAAATATACTGGGACCTCACTTTCACTCACCCCGGTACGTCGGGAAGTTAGTTGGTTAGGTTGGCTGTGCGGTATGCTCGGTGGTTGTGGAAATGGACAAGTTAGTCTAGGGAGCCGACAGCTCGGAAACTCATGGTTGCATGTGCATAAAAGTGTTGAGTCTTCGGTATTTGACAGTTGTTCACACCGACGTCGGTACACTGACTTGGCGGGTATGGTGGACACTTAGCCAAGGGAAAGTATGGCGGTGGGTCAGCATAGTACCGGGATACCCTGGTTGTGTCCTTCAGTGGCATACATAAGGGCTAGGCCTAGTAGTGTGAATACCCGTCTAGGAGTGGGATGGCTCGACCTACTGTCTCTGTTTTCCATGGCGGAGGCTCCTAAGAGTGATGCTAGCTTCCAAATAGGGGAAACTAAAGGTCTGTGCCCATAGAGTTGTGTGTGTGTGTTGCATTTTCATGAATTATGGCATAACATTTCACTTCAGTCATACTTGCATACAACCTGACACCCCATTATATAAATTGATATGGGACATTTTTTACGATGGGAGCCTTGCAAAAGACCCCTTAACTTAGTTTGTATGGGCATTCATATAAGTTAAGGTTACTTATTTCTTGGCTTAATCTTCATATACTAACTGCTCTTTTTTACTTGATTACTCTATTGTTTGTCTTAGTATAGAACTGTTAGCTTGCTTTTCTTTCACAGCTCTGTAGATTCACTATATACCTGCTAGAATAGGTCCACTGTCATCTACTTTTGACCACTCTCCACCTTTATAGCTTTCCTATCATTCCTCCTACATGGTGCCTAGAAGCCATTGAGGGAGGGATGGGGGAAATCTGGCTTAATCTTTTGACTAACGGTTGGTGGACCAAACATTTCAGGTCTCCGAATGGGAGAATGGGACCAGCAGCAGGAGATGCAGCACTAGCGAAGCACGATGCACATGGAGGTGGGCCAATCTAGTACGGTAGCACCAGTCTCTGGCTCCATGACTGATAGTTTTTCTTAACTTCCGCGAGAGGGTTGTTTTGAGGATTTGTTGTACCGGGCATATGCCCATTTATATTTTGTACCTTTATTATCATGTGGACATTGATGTGACTTTTATCGTGTGTTTTATGTGATTTTGGACTTTACTTAATCTGGTTGCACTTCTCCTTCTTGATGATCTTCGTTGTCGGCATAATCGGTATTTTATAGTGGCGACCTTCCTGTGTGTCGGTGTCACCGTAAAGCAGCGGTTCTGGGAATAAGACTCGGTTGCATAGCAAAAAAATGGGTTCTTACAATATTACCCGGCTTACCACAAGTATAATAATATATTGGGCCTCTATTCTCAGACATTACCACAGAAGGAGCAGATAAAGAAGCCAGTCCAGTAGATCTGGGATTCTTGTTCCACTTTTGGTACCCAGACTTTAATGAATTCGGTTCCTTAAAGTCTGTCCTTTCTAACGCGAAGTTATTTTTATTCTGCACGCGCTTTATGTCTTGCTCCAGGGATCGAGTTGTATTGAACAAGGTCAGAAAACCATGCGTCATTGGACCCCAGATTAATAACCTCAGATCATCGCCAAGTCCTTCATACAATCAGTGGGTCTTGCGCTCTTTGTTAGTAAAGGTAGAGCCCCGCATAAGGCCCCAACCTTGTGAATTCATGCAAGTAGTTGTCCACACTACTGTCACCCTAAGTTAACCTTTGAAATTGATTTTCCATGGCGATCGTTTGAGAGTGTGGGAGATACCTAGCCAGAAAGGCCCTCGAGAACTCCACCATCGAGATCTCAAATAGTTTAGTCTGGGGGTGTGATTAGTCCGATTTATATAGGGTTTTTCGGACTAATCTAGTCTAGTTTTCACGTGTTTGCACTTCACTTTTAGTTCTATATCATTCATATTTCATCTTGTCTATATTTCCATAGGAAGTGCACACTTAGGCTCGTGGTTGTGTATTTTTGTACTTTTATTGTTTGTACTCCTTATTGTGCTCTTCTGGAATGTCTGCACATATCAGTGCTGGGTTTAGGGGTCGTGTGCGTGTTACGGGGTAGTTTGGAAGCAGGAATACTGCGGACGATCATCAGATATAGTGTGCATGACCACTGTTCGTGCGCCGATGATCGTGCGAATTGTACCCTGATTTCCATAATCTACCTGGGGTAATCGCAAGACCACAGGACATAGTGCGCACGACCATCGGTCGTGCGCCACTGATCGTGTGCATTGATTCCTCTTTTCCTGGAGTCCTGTCTGGGGTAATTGCACGACCATTGGACATAGTGCGCATGACCACCAGTCGTGCACCATTGCTCGTGCGCGGTACCCCAGTTCTCCTTCCTAATCTACCATACCAGTGCACACGATCACTGGACATAGTACGCACGACCACTGGTCGTGTGCCCGTGATCGTGCGCATTGTTCAATTCTGCTGTCTATAAATATGCAGGTGCCACCCTAATTCCGGGATCGCTCACCTGGACATTAAGGCTATTAGACCGGGCTCTCATCCGACGAAGGATTCCCCTTAATGCCCATGACAACATTATGCACCTACACTTTGGGCCTGGTAAAACTTTCAGCCCAATTGGGATTGAAAGGAATACGATTTGGTATGACAAAGTTTGGTCCCTTAAGGGTAAATTAGGGCAAAATGGTGCTTTGGGCATAGAGGGGTCAATTCTCACCCAAAGGGGATGAGACTTTTGTCAGAGCCTCAAGGTCAGTTAAAACACCTGCATTTGGAGTTTGGAGTAGATTAGAGTGGATTTTCCCTAGGACCCTAGTTCAAACCCTAGGGTTGAACTTTTGGGGTGCGTGAAGGACATGAGGTGATATGTCCTTGTATGGACATGAGTTCAGTCCATGTGATCTTAGGATGGTAAATAGCCTTAGTAAGTAATTTTATGACTTTTAGAGTTTACATCCCCCTTTTAACAACTTAGGACCGTTTAGGGCACTTTTACACTTGAACTTATTACTACATCATAGGACCTTGGATGATCTTGAAATTTAGGCAGTAGTCAAATAATATTGATATTAGGCTCTGGAAATTTTAGAGTGAATTTTAGATAAGTATTTGAGATACTTCATTCACACCCCTTGTAGTAGCCCAAATCATTAAAAAATTTATTTAGTGATATCTACTCATTGAAAACTTGTGCAACTTGGCAGAATGATTTTCTAAGTCATATATGAGCTCTGTAATTTTTTATAGAATTATTGGAGGACTGTCTATATGGGTTGCTTCACAAGGGGCCTAATATTATTTTGTTTTAAACGATTTATTTATGGGGCCAAATGATGTTGAAAAATAGTAATTCTTAGTCAATGGGTTTTTATGATCATATTTTTAATATAGCAATTTTCTCATCAATGTTGGAAGGCATATTCTAATTTTTCTATATTTATACTAATTTTGTAATTGTTTATTCAATAATTTATTGATGGTCAAATTCATCTTGGAAAATTTGGATTTTTGGTATCTACTGTTATTTTGATGTTATAAATCTATAATGATTTTTTTAAGGCCATAACTAGTATGAAAAGTGTACTTGTTGTTCAAAAGCCTAGGTGACCTGATTTTGCAAAAAATTTAATAAATGCCAAATTAATAAGGAAAATTACAGGTTTTTGGATTTAGTCCAAATATATCATGATAGACCCCCAGTAGTAATCTTAGGGCATTTGGATGAATATTTGAAGGGGTCACCGTTGGAAGGCATTTGGATGAATATTTGAAGGGGTCACCGTTGGCTCAGCGCCTCATGTTGATCGGTCTACACATAGTAGAAATTGTAAAAGTTGAATAATGTATAAAACTAGTTTTGGAAAAAGGTAGTTGGTGAACCTAATCTGGTTGAGAATGAGTAAGGTTATCGTTGGAAAGCGGGTTGAGGGAACCTGTTTGCCTAGTGCTAAGTGATGCTTAGGGTTGACGAAGATCGTCTTCCCTGTGGAAGAGAGAGAGGAAGTCAAATACATTAGCGTAAGATTCAGGTGACCTTAATGGGGAATGAACTTGAGTAGTCACCAATAATAGTAAGTGTCATGCGAAAGGGAGCTGTAACGCCCCCACTCGTCACATGGCATATAACGGTGGGTCCGGCCGGGGCCCCACGCCATATGTCACAGATAAGTGGCAGAATTACTTGTGGAAATCAAAATCTACTCGCATCCTATCTCAAAACATTCTAGAGCAGCATTTTAGTTAAATGAACTCAGCTCAGAGAATGTCCACTTACCATATAAACGACACATTTATATATCAAAACCAGGAATGTATACAACCCACACACACTGGCCTTAAGGCCTTACAAGTTTTTCTTTTCACAAATACATTTTCATGCATCGGCACACAGACCAGCCACACATGAAATCCAACCACGTTTCTTCGCACGAACTTCAATGGCCTTTAGCAGCAAGCCTCCATTCCGCTCATTTCAATTCAAGCAGCAGCACCTGCAATTAGCCATCCAATCCAAACAAAAAACAAAGCAACGGTCAGTATTAGCTGACCACTTATAACGAACCTACCCCTTACCCGGGGCAGTGGTTCCTTACCTGTATGCATTGTCATATCAATGTAGCAAGTGATGCACCTCCATCTCATCCTCGTACGATCAGCATTAGCGGGCTGTGGCCACCAACAAACCTCCAGTGGGCAGAGGCGCCGATTGAGGCAGTCCATGGAGAGGGGTTGGGGTGCTTGGGATGGAGCCCGGTAACAATCTAATGGAGGCCTAGTGGGCTGCGGCCCACGGACGGCCCAGGGGACATTACAATAAAAGTGCACTTTTATTGTAACGTCCCCTGGGCCGTCCGTGGGCCGCAGCCCACTAGGCCTCCATTATACCGTTACTTGGCTGCAGCCCAAGCACCCCAACCCCTCTCCATGGACTGCCTCAATCGGCTCCTCTGCCCACTGGCGGGTTGTTGGTGGCCACAGCCTCCCTTTTGATGAGCGAACTCGACAGTTAAGCTGGGCTGTATAAGGACTTCCCAGGAGGTCACCCATCCCAGTACTACTCTCACCCAAGCACGCTTAACTATGGAGTTCTTTCAACTCTCATCACCAAATTGAGCTGCAGCTCAATTTGTGATGAGAGTTGAAAGAACTCCAAAGTTAAGCGTGTTTGGGCGAGAGTAGTACTGGGTTGGGTGACCTCCTGGGAAGTCCCCATACGGCCCAGCTTAACTGTCGAGTTAGCTCATCAAAAGGGAGGTTGTGGCCACCAACAACCTGCCAGTGGGCAGAGGTGCTGATTGAGACAGTCCATGGAGAGGGGTTGGGGTGCTTGGGCTGCAGCCCGGTAACGGTCTAACGGAGGCCTAGTGGACTGCAGCCCACGGACGGCATAGGGGACATGACAGGAGCTTTGGGCTTCAGCCCATCGTAGTTCCTAGTGCCCCCGAGAGCCCTTCATAGGGAATGCCCTGGGAAGTCCGAGGGTAATCTAAACTATAATAAAAAAATGAACACCAGAGTAATTAGCAATAAACTAGGACCTCACTTTCACTCACCCTGATACTTTGGGAGGTTAGTTTGGTTAGGTTGGCTGAGTGGTAGGCTCGGTGATTATGGAAACGGACAGGTTAGTCTGGGGATCCGATGGCTCGGGAACTCATGGTTGCTTGTGCAAAAAAGTGGTGGGTCTTTGATATTTGACGGTCATTCACACCGATGTCGGTATGCTAACTCAGCGGGTGTGGTGGACACTTAGCCAAGGGAAAGTCTGGCAGTGGGTCAGCATATTACACAAAGACCCTGGTTATGTCCTTTAGGGGCTTACATAAGGTCTAGGCCTGGTAGTGTGAATACCCGTCTAAGAGTGGGGTAGCCCAACCCACTATCTCTGTTTGCCACGGTGGAAGCTCCCGGAGTGATGCTAGCTTCCAAATATGGGTAACTAAAGTTCTATGCACATGGAGTCGTGTGCGTGTGTTGCACTTGCATTAAACATGGCATAACATAACACTACACTCATACTTGCATACAACCTGACACCCCATCATATAAATTGGTATGTGATTTTTTAAACTATGTGAGTCTTGCAAAAGATCTCTTAACTTATGCGTTTGTATGAGCATTCATATAACATAAGGTTACTTATTTCATTATCTACTTTACTTGTACTTACTACTCTGCTTACTCGTTTGCATTACTGCTCTGTATTATAGAATTGCTAGCTTGTATTTCCTTTTTTAGCACTGTAAATATAATATAACTGCTAGATAGTTCCGCCGTCACCTGTTTTATTTACTCTCCACCTTCATAAGCATCCCTATCTCTCCTCCCGTACGATGTCTAGGAGTCGCGGGTGCGAGGCGGGAATCATAGTTGGCTTAGTGTTTATGATTAACGGTCGGTGGACCAAACATTTTAGGGGCTCCGGATGGGAGACAGGGACCAGCAGTAGGAGATGCAGAACCAGCAGAGCACGGTGCACATTGAGGTGGGCCAGTCTTGTATGGGAGCACATGTCTCTGGCTCCATGAGTGATAGTTTTTCTTAGCTTCCCGAGAGGGTTATAGTGAGGATTTGCTATACCGGGCATAATCCCATTTATATTTCGTATCTTTATTATCATGTGGACATTGCTATGACTTTTATCGTATATTTATGTGGTTGTGGACTTTACTTAATCTGATTGTACTTCTGCTTCTTGATGATCTTCGTTGTCAGCAGAATCAGCGTTTTGTAGTGGTGACCTTCCCTTGTGTTGGTGTCACCGCAAAGCGACGGTTCTGGGCGCAAGAACCGGTAGCATAGCAAAAAAAGGGGGTCTTACACCACTCATTCTAGTTTATAACCCTACCTCAGATCCATAAAGTATCATACTTCAGAGATAATGACTCTCCTACTTCTCAGGCACAAAGGCCATAATTAAGATCCAAAGGGATCCTACAACTCAGGCACAAGTGGCTTACCACTCAAAGAGAATGACTCTCCTACCACATGCTCAAAAGCCCGACAGCTCAAATTCACACATGAGTCTTACTTCTCAAGCCAAAGCCCTACACTCATATTTTCAATAGAATCCTACCTCAGATCAACCAGTGATCCTACACTTAGATCCACACTTAGATCCTATACTCAGCCTTTATATATTTAGGCCTACGTCTCAGATATGTTAAGATTCTACATGGTGTGAGTGTGGGTGGTTTGACTATGATAATAGAGAAATTTCTTTGAGCCTTCTTCTTCTTCCTGATCTAAGATATCCTCAGCCCTAACTTCTTCACAGCAACAAGAGTCTTGAGCTGTAAGCAACTTTGCAGATCTACTACTCTGCACCTTTCTGAACTGAACTAGAAGCTCAACTCTCTCTTCTACATAGATCCAAAAATTTATCTTCAAGAAATGTTCCGCTAGATCTGTGAAGTAACTATTGTTGGGGTTTTTTCCCTTAACAGCTTTTCAAGCTGAGATAAACTCAGCCCTATCTTGCAGATTGTTGAAATTAGATGACTCAGCTTCTTCTTCTTACTCAGAAAGAGTACTGTCTGATCTTTCTGTTGAAGATGATTTTGTTCTTCAGAGAATAGATTCTTCAACAGCTAACTGTTTGTGAGTCACAGACTAGCTTTTGCTCTTAGATTAGCACTTTGAACTGGTTCTCCAAGCTCTACAACAATGGCGAGCAAGAAGATTAAGTCCAACAGTTATTTCCCAAAAGCCACTTCTTCCTCGATCTCTGTATTTTATTATTAGCCCATCAATGGCTCTTCGAGCACTGGGCCCCGCCTTTAATTTGTTGGCAGCTACCAGCTTTTGCATTGATGGTTGTACTGAAGACAAGCGGCGACATTTATCATGTACTGTAGCTTTCCCACAACGAATTCAAATTTTTTTGACTTTTTGACTTTACTATCATCAACATCCGTGGACTTAGCCAAAACTAAACATCTTTAGTATAGGCGTTGAGTGAGTAAGCTTCACTTAACGCCAAAACACTTAGACATATATTATGTCACTAGGCGTTGAGTGAATAAGCTTCACTCAACGCTAAAACACTTAGATAGATTTTCTGTCACTAGGCGTTGAGTGAGTAAGCTTCACTCAACGCCAAAAAACTTAGACAGATTTTTTGCCACTTAGCGTTGAGTGAGTAAGCTTCACTCAATGTCAAACTACGTAATAGATTTTCTGATGTTACTATGCATTGAGTGAGCAGCCTTCACTCAACGCATTTTGACTTAGCTAAATTTCTGTATGAAATCACATGTAACATCCCTCAAACAACAGCCCCCCCCCCCCCCCAAGAGTGGTTTTGTCATGGAAAAGGCATGACAAAACCCTAGGAATCCCCAGAGGACCAAGTGAACCTAGAAAAGAAGGTGAGACCACCATGGTCTGCAGTTAGCACTTTTCAAATTCTATCCCTAGGATCTGACTTTAGGGTTCTAACTTGACTGTAGGATCACTAAGAACCCATTGGGGTCAACCAAGGAGGCTAAGTTAACCCAAGCCAAATATAGCCCTAATTTAGTCAAAGTACCCTTCTTAAGGGTCAAGTGACCCCCAAGATGCCAAACCCACCCCACCAACATCTCCCTAGACCTTTGGTGAGGTCAAGGGGTCAGTAATCACCACCTAGGGTTAGCTAGGTCACCCCATGTGGCTTAGGGTTGAGCTAACCCCTTCTGAGTTAAGTTAACCCAAATAGACTAACTCAAGCTCAAACCCAAGTCCATTTGGGCTAGCTCCATTTTAATCATCTAGATGGGTTTAGGGGGTGTAACTTGACTGAGTTATTCCATCATTTTCGGCCAACGTGACTAGGAGAGAGAAAAGCTCCTCTTGCCCTTTAATGGAGGAGAGAGAAAGTGGGTGAAAAAACATTCATGGCCAAGGGAGACCAAGGGCCCCTCTCTTCATCTCTAAAGCTTTGATCCTATTCCCCATTCAGTGTATAGAAGTCTCGGGGTCATTTTGGTGGTTGTTCAATGGCCGGAATAGTGTAATCACCCATGGCCGAAATCCTCTTCATTGGCCATTAATGGTGCCATGAAGAAAGACCCCTCCCCTCCCCATTCTGACTCTTTAAAAAGACTCCCCAGACCTAGAGGAGTCGTTTACACTCTTCCCTCGACAAAATCGAGTCCTTCCACAGTGTTGTTGCAGAACTCTAGCGAATCCTCCACCGTAAATGGCAACCCGACAATCGACACGGCTTCGCTCCACCCAGAAGGTCGATTTCTCCCCCCTCTCACTGTGTGCTAGGATCCTAGATCAAATATGAGAGATATCAGGCTCAATTGAGCCCGATCAAGTGAGCTCTTTCCCAATTTTTGGGGTTTCTCCACCCCTCGGGTTCGCCGGAAACAGCCTCTCGGGCGGCCGTGCCGCCGCCTGGCGGTAACCACCACCTCAACGAAGGTGGTTGAGGTAGTGACTGGCCGAGGAGATGGACGGGTGGCCGGCGGTAGCGCTTGGAAAGGGCTACAGGATGGGGCAACCTTAGTCGTAGGCTGGAGGTTGAAGACGACAAGCTGTCGCACGATTTGTGCCAAGATTCGTGCCGCCTCTGATTTTAAGCATTGGATTATATAATTCTTTTTATTTGATTTTCCGTCTCATTTATTTCAGTTAATTTTTCTATTTATTAAAAATACTTACATAGTTCTACAGAAACAATGGTCAACAATGAAGTTGTAGATCTTGAGGTCTATTTTAATTTTTCTAAACCAATTTGGCTTAGTGGTTTGACCTCAGCACCCAAAATGGTGAAGTCTATACTTAGGACAAGTTAGAGATTAAAATAGGTGCCCGCACTTAACCTCATATCCCAATGACTTGAAATTTTGGCAGGGAGTCAATCTTATCGATACCTAGGACATATCTAAAAATGAGATTTTTTGGATAAAACTTTTCTATAGTTTGGTAAAATTTAATAATCATTGTGTAGTTTAATTAATGGACCTAATTACCTCACCAACCCCCAAAACTTTGGAGGATGGTCTTAGGGTCATCATGAGTCACTAGTTAAAATCTCAACTCATTTGAGTATGAATTGATTCGGTTTTGATGTGACTAAAGTTTGAGCCCATAAGGGTGAGTTTAGGGTTTAGGATTCTTGGGGCATGGTGTCACAACCCGCATTTTCTCCGAATTTAAGTATCAGAGTATGAGAAAACACGCGTCGTGATGCCACATCGAGCAGGGGATAACTGTTGACTCTCATGCGAACACCATCTAACTAGACTATGAAAATCTCATAAGTTTAATGATTAGAAAATTAGATATATTTTTAAGAGCCGTATCCCTCAGCTCGGTGGATCATCTACTCCACGTTTTAAAAAACTATACTTATACGCAGCGGAAAATACTATATTTATTTTTGACATCCTATGAGAGTGCATAAGTGACCCCCGAGGTCAACTTATACTATGCAAGACTCTAGATTTATAGTTTATTATAAGTAGGAAAGTGATCTTTTTACGTTGCTTGGAAAGTAATGTATGACTTTTAAAAACATGCTGGTCATGAAATATAATAGTAATAGTATTTTTAGGTTTAAAGTAAGTAGCAACCTAGCATAAATCTTCCCAAGAGCAAGTAGACTATCTCCAGAAAGGTAGCAGTAAAAGAAAACATATCCAGTATCATAAGATAAAACTACCAGTGGGCGCCAACAAACTGACACGAACCCACTGACAAGCATGTATGTCTGTAAGAAAAGCAGGAAAAACTACCTCACAACAGTAAGGGAAAGATCCCTATAAATCAAGGGATCATCAGCAACACCACAGCAAAACTAGCCCTCTACTCGGCTACTAGTCAGAACCTGAGGCATTCAGAAAAGAAAATAATACCTCAGCAAGTAAATCAAGAAAATCTGAATTTGGTCATTAAATTAAAATGGAACAAAGAGGGTAAGTAAACATTACAGTGAAAACAAACACTGCCCAAAGAAGCAAAAGTACACCAAGTACCAAGCAACAACACCAAGCCCTACTCAAATCCTGCAGAGGCTACAAGGTAAAAGACAAGAAAAACTTGCCACTATATGTTGCATTTAACCAGGAAGAAACACCTAACAATCCTAATTTGTGAGTTAATGGCGATAGTAAACAAAATGGACCTGAGTTGGTGAAGAAAAACAGCCCCCCAAGCCAATCAGTTCCAAAAGAAAATTCACTGTGTCAGCACAAAATCACCACAAACCCAGCCCGTACCTGGAATAAAAAGGGTGACGGCCACAACAATACCCAGCCCGTACCTGGGACTATAAAGTGGCGGCCACGGCTCACACACAAAACATCCCGCTCCTTTAGAGCGTCAAAATATCACTACCTGCCATAACCCACGATTCGGCCCTCAAAACAAAGGAATAACGAAAGGCCGACAAGACATCCCCCCTAGGAGGTATTCACTCGGGAAGAAAAGCAACTGAAAAGAGACAAAAAAAACTCAGCCTACAGGAATCGTCGAACGCAGCTCGACGATCTTCGTTAAGCGCGGGACAATCGTCGAACTCATGAAAATCGTCGAACACATCTTGATGATTTTCGTCGAATCACAGGACATGGGAAATCGTCGAACTCCGTTCGACGATTTGCCTTTCGTCGATCACAAGTCACGGGAAAAGTCGTCGAACGCCGTTCAATGATTTTCCTTAACCGCAGGCCACAGGAAATCATCGAACTCCGTTCGACGATTTTCCGTTAAACGCAGACCACAGGAAATCGTCTAATACAGGCCACGGGAAATCGTCGAACTCCGTTCGACGATTTGCCGTTAAACGCAGACCATAGGAAATCGTCTAATACAGGCCACGGGAAATCCGTTTGATGATTTGCCGTTAAACGCAGACCATAGGAAATCGTCGAACGCCGTTCGACGATTTTCCTGTTGTCGAATGAAGGGCACGGGACAAATCGTCGAACGTCGTTCGACGATTTTCCTTACGCCGAACACTGGCCACGGGAGAATCGTCGAACTCCGTTCGACGATTTTCGTCATACCCAGAACTAAGGCACATCGTTGAGCTCAGCTCGACGATAATCGTCGAACCCAGATCGACGATTTCCGTCGAATTGGCTGCATTGAGTGCACAGAAATCCTGTACCTCCAACTTTGTTTCCGTCCAATCTTCTTAGCCTAATTCAATCCTATTGCTCGTAATCTAAGTAGGAAAGCCCACTGCTACTAGATCTAGGGCTGATAGGCTAATTTTCTACCCAAACCGAGATTAACAGGGAACCATTTGAATGATTAACATGGAACAATTTGATAAAAACAAAGAAGACTACAGCACTCCAGCCGAAGGTTTGAGGTTTAGAACTTGAGAGAATGCAAACAGAAACATAAAGGGGCATTATGGTTTAAGATTCACAAGCTTTTTTTTTGACGGAAAAACAGAGTAAAATATCAATCTCAGGAAATGGGGAAAATTAAAGCCAATATGACCATGAAAAGGAGAAGAAAACTTGGCAAGGGTAGGAGTGCCACTTGCCTCAAATCCAGAATTTATCTTGCACAGCCCTGCCTCTCTCTCTCTCTCGGCTCCAGCCACAACAATACCTAAACAGGATCTAAGGTTTTAATGGCGGAAAAGGATCAAACTAAAAAATTCCTAGTCCCCTAGAAAACCATGAAAATTGAATTTATTACTGTAGGAATGAAGGTCTAAGCGATAGCACTCCAAATCCGCTTTCGGAATCAAATTCCGTCCACTAATGCTCCCATAATCGGCGTTTGAAGGGTAGCAGGGTTGGCAGTTTTCTTCCTCTCGAACAAGCAGCGGTTATACTCTCACGGGAAGGAGATAATGAATAGTCTCAATTTTGTCTAAGGCTTTATATGAATGCATGGATGCGTCTAATCAGCCCTACCTCCACTGGATTCAATTCGAGTTTCATTAATTAATTATTTGCATTTTTTTATTATCAACACATCAAAACGACGCGAAAACCGAACCACCTCGGAATCCGATGAAATTCGCACCATAGCTAAACACCCAAGCTACGAACGCAATGGCGAAGTCGAAATCAACTTTCAACGAACAAAACTCGGGTTATCACCACCCGAAGCCAAAACACAAGCATCCCCCGAGAGGCCTCACCGGTCACAAAATAGACCCGGCTTGCTAGGGGATCTTGCCAAAAAGGCTACCAATAACCACACAAGGAACCAAAAGAGCTAAGACCATGCTCTAACAAACGGCACATGCCGGAAATACGTCAACGTAATGCCCAACGAGAATTAAATAATCGCAGAAAATCGGGGGCGTTACAGTCACTCCCCCTAAAAGAAAGTTTCGTCCCGAAACTTTACGTACACAACTTCTACTATAGAAGGAAAGTAAAAAACAAGAGCTACTAGAAGGAAAATGTACCAATCAAATCAAGGGAATAGATGAGGGTGAGCCTCCCTCATAGCCGACTCTAGCTCCTAAGTCGCGCTTTCCAAATCCAGATTCTTCCATAGAACTTTCACCATCGGGATAGACTTTGTCCACAACACCCGATCTTGAGTATCCAAGATGCGGACCGGCACCTCAACATATGAAAGATTAGGCTCTAACTGGGGAACAACATCCAAGACTTTCCCACTGCTTCGCACACACTTCCACAATTGGCTTACATGAAACACATTATGAATATCTGGGAAATTTGCTGGCAAATCCAATCTATATGCTGACACGCCAATCCGCTCAACAATCTTAAACGGACCCACATACCTCGGGTCCAATTTCCGGTTCTTACCGAACCTCTTAACACCAACCATTGGGGAAACCTTAATAAACACAAGGTCCCCTGCAGAAAATTCCAAGTCAGACTTACGCTTGTTGGCATTCTTCTCATATCTCTCCTGAGCTATACGAAGCTTTTCCCGAATAAGCTTCATAGCAGTTTCCATCTCCTCGAGTGCATCCGGACCCAACACATGCCTCTCACCGACCTCGGTCCAAAACAAGGGAGTTCTACAGCGCCTCCCATACAAAGCCTCAAATGGAGCCATTTGCAAGCTCTCCTGGTAACTGTTATTGTATGCGAATTCCATAAGCCTCAAACGCTCATCCCACGCTCCTCCGTGGTCCAAGATGTAGCACCTGATCATATTCTCAACTATCTGGTTCACTCGCTCAGTCTGACCATTGATTTGCGTGTGGTAAGCTGTAGAATACCTCAAATCTGTACCCAAACCCTCTTGCAGACTCCTCCAGAAGTGAGATGTAAAACGGGAGTCCCGATCCGAAATGTTGCTAACTGATACCACGTGCAATCTGATGACCTCATTCAAATACAGCTCCGCTATCTTTTTTATCGGATAATCAATCTTATACGACACAAAATGAGCACACTTCGTCAGTATGTCCACTATAACCCAAACAGAGACAAAACCTCTAGGAGATTTTGGCAAGCCGTAATGAAGTCCCTAGAAATACTTTCCCACTTCCAAGTAGGGATCTCCAATGGAGTCAACTTGCCACAAGGCCTTCCATGATCGGCCTTCATACGCTTACAAGTGTGTCACTCTGCAACAAATCGGGCTTTATCCCCCTTCATCCCATACCACCAGGCAATCTGCTTCAATTCATGATACATCTTTGTAGATCCTGGATGGTAGCCAACACTGGATCCATGAGCCTCTCTGCAAATCATACCCCTGATGTCTCCAATAGCGGGGATGCAAAACCTGCCACGGTACTTCAAAGTACCCGCATCATCATAGAAAAATCTGGCAACTCCCCTCTCTCAGTCCTGAGGTACAAGTGCAGAAGATCTGGATCATCCTTCTGGTGCAACCTAGAAAGTGCAATCCAAGACGGCTCTGCATGTCACAGCGTCCCACGGAAATATCCATCAGGAGGAACTCTTCCACTAAACGATCGGCGGTGAGATTAAAGATCTTCCCCGTCTTCCGGCTCAGGGCATCGGCCACCACATTGGCCTTGCCCGGATGATACTGTATATCCACATCATAATCGGCCACATACTCTAACCAATGACGCTGGCGCAAATTTAACTCCTTTTGTGTGAACACGTACTTTAGACTTTTATGATCGGTGTAGATCTTGCACTGAGCACCATAAAGTAAATGTCTCCACAGCTTCAGGTCAAAGATCACTGCTGCGAACTCAAGATCATGCGTGGGGTAGTAGATGTAGGGGTGACCGTGATACGTGCTCGACTACGCTAACGGAAAGTATCGTCACAAGACATAAAGCTAAAGGGGAGGGCTCCGACCAAAAGCGAGCGAAAAGGGGTCGGGTTGGCTCCCAAATCCAAAAGAGAAAATTGTCGGACTCGATACAACGTCCTTAAGACCTACCTCTCCAACAAGCACACAACTCACCGCAAGCCGGACTCGATACAACATCCTTAAGACCTACCTCTCGAACAAGCACACAACACACCGCACCTACACAAGCATCTATTGTACCAACTTGAGCCGTTTCAACGCAGCAATAATTTATTTTTGGAGCGGCAGAAAACTTCAATAGGCGGTCGAGTTCGAGTTGAGATTAACTCCCTTGTTAACACCAAAATGTGTCAATCTTGGAGGGCAAGTCAAGGCTAGGCCAAGTCTCGCTCTCGCAACGGATCTACCCAATCCGGATCACAAGAGGTTCAATAACAACGAAATCGAAATCGGAATTTGCAAGCGACGTATTTAAAAATCACGGAAGAAACGGTTTGCAAAAAACCTCCACAAAATCTAAAGCAAGATTCTCTAAAGGGGAAGGAGTTACCCAACCAAGAACAACAATCACACAAGATAAGGTGGGAGAATCACTCTCTCCATGGATCCACTGGTTTCACACCGAATGGGCTGCAACCTTCTTCCTTGGAGTCGCACCGAAAGGAAGCCACGTCGGCGTCACACTGAAGTAGGGGAGGAACCAAGAGGGCTGCGGCTTCACACCTTGGCCGGCGGCTATGGAGGAAATCCTCTTGGCCGAACTCTCTCAATGAGGGTTAGGGTTGCTTTTTTAATTCTCTCTCTAACTTCATTCTCAAAAGGATCTCCTTATATAGGAGTTACAACACACATCTAGCCATCCAACATGGAGATGTAATCTCATCCATCCGGAAGGCTAAATACACACCAAAATGTTTGCAGGAAATAAATAAAGATTACAAGTCTCAAATGAATATAAAATTATTAACCAAGATTGGAATAATTTTATATTCGCACATAAAATAATAAAGCATGAGAAATTAATTAAAATAGTCTTCAAGTGAGGGTAGCACGTCGCGGGCGGAGGTTGTAGCGGCGTCGTCTGTTAGCGTCATCACGGCTCCGAAGGTCTTTATGTTGTGGGGCCTCGGCAACTGGATCATCATCAAGTAGTGGCGGAGGGGCAGCGGCATCAATCCTCCCCCAATCAAAATCACGTATCTCTGATGCGTGGTTCGAGAGATAGCGGCGGAGAAGCTCGACATCCAAACATTGAAGCTCTGTCGCAAGTACCCATGAATCATCTGAAGGGGCCCGGTCACGCCAACGGATGAGGAAGCAGTAGGTAGCACCATCAGGAGTAGTAAGTGGCTCAGCAGCAAGTATCATATCTGGAGTGAGAAATGTCTTCGGAAACCTGGGAAACATGTCAGCAGTAGGGAAAAAAGAAGGCAACGTACCATCTGATGTTATACCTGCGGGGACGGAAAGAGAGAGATCATCTGAACTACCACTCCCCAATCCATTAGAAATTTTAGTGGAGGGAGAAGACGATAAAGAATTCAACTCAAGTGGAGGCGAAACAAACGGCGTCAAATCCGAGACATTAAAAATAGGGGAGATACCCCAATCAACTGGCAAATCCAACACGAAAGCATTGTCACCCAGTTTCTTTATAATTCGAAAAGAGCCAGCGCGCTTTGGTGCCAACCTTTTAACGGTGCCAGATGGCAAGCGTTCGGGAACTAACCGGACTAGGACCAAATTGCCGACGTTGAAGTGCGACACCCTCCTATGTAGATTAGTGTGCGTCTGATAAGACTTGTATTGAGCAGTCAAGGTAGCTCATATACGTGCATGTAGGTCATGAATATGTTGGGCGAAGGATTGTGCAAATTGACCTGTCTTGTATGTTGGGTGCAATGGAACCAAGTCAAGAGGCACAGGGGCCTTGTACCCGTGAACAATCTCATTTGGAGACAGACCAGTGGACCGATTTTTTGGAATTATTATAGGCCAACTGGGCGTGGGGAAGAAGAAGATCCCACGTACCTTTGTGATCGCTCACTAGGCATCTAAGAAGGCTTCCCAGGCTCCGATTGACTACCTCTGTTTGCCCATCGGTCTGAGGGTGATAGGCGGAGGAAAACAATAACTTGGTACCCATCAAGACCCAAAGTGTTTTCCAAAAATAGCTCGTATACTTAACATCTCTATCTGAGACTATTGTCTTCGGCACTCCCCGGTGACTAACTACTTCCTTAAAATATAATTTGGCAATGTGAGATGCGTCGTTGGTTCTAGCGCAGGGAATAAAATATGCCATTTTAGAGAATCTATCCACCACTACAAAAATAGAATCGTGACAGCGTAAGGTGGTGGGTAGGCCTAGAACAAAATCCATACTCACGTCTTCCCATGGCGTGGAGGGATAGGCAGGGGCGTATATAATCCTACGTTGGTCTTGGTGCCCTTGGATACCTGAAAGGTACGACAACTACTAACTGCCCTTCCCACCATCGCCTTAAGTTTTGGCCAATAGAATTTCTCCTCAACTAACGTAATGGTCTTATCCCTACCGAAATGACCACTCAACCCTCCACTATGTAATTCCCAGATGATAGGAAGGCGTAATGATGACTGCGGGATACATAACTTCCGATGTCTAAATAGGTAGCCATCCTTAATGACGAATGCAGATATAATCGTGGGGGAGCTATCTTGGGCAGACAAATATGCATCCTGAAAGTCTGGACATGTGGAGTACTCGTCCTTGATTCGCTCGAATCCTACCACGTTAACCTCCATAGTGGTGAGTAACATGGTCAGGCGACTAAGAGCATCCGCGACTCGATTGTCAGCTCCTTTAAGGTGTTTGAGGTTAAAAGTGTAACCCTGTAGGAAAGATACCCACTTAGCATGTCGCGGGCTGATTTTATGTTGGCCATTGATGAACCGCAATGCCTCATGATCGGAGAGGATCACAAACTCCTTAGAGAGGAGATAGTGCCTCCAATGGTGCATACATCTAATGACGGCATAAAACTCCCTATCGTAATTCGAGTAATTCAATTTGGCGCCCGCTAACTTCTCACTAAAATAACTTACAGGGTGCCCTTCCTGACTCAAGACACCTCATATTCCTACGCCAGAAGCGTCATACGTAAGCTCAAAGACTTTATTGAATTCAGGTAGAAGTAGAACAGGTGACTCTGTCATAAGTTCCTTAATGCGTTGGAAAGCAATAGCGGCGGACCTTGTCCAGGTGAACTCACCTTTCTTCATGCAATCACTAATAGGGGCCATAATGCTACTAAAGTCTCTAATAAAACGGCGGTAAAAAGTAGCTAACCCATGGAAACTTCGCACCTCTCGTAATGTGGTCGGTTCAGGCCAATCCCTAATGACTTTAACCTTATTAGGGTCAACTGTAATGCCTTCCGAACCGACTATATAGCTTAAGAACTCCACTTCAGTGACATAGAATGTGCATTTCTTGAGATTAAGGAATAAGGTTTCCTTCCGCAGGGTGGAAAGAACCGACCTCATGTGGGAGACGTGCTCAGCAGTGGTGGTACTAAAGACTAAAATGTCATCAAAATAGACGACCACAAACTTCCCCATGTAAGGCCGAAAGACATGGGTCATCATCCGGGAGAAGGTACTGAGGGCGTTGGATAGCCCAAAGGGCATCACAAGCCACTCGTATAACCCATCCTTGGACTTAAATGCTGTGTTCCACTCGTCCCCCTCACGGATCCTGATCTGGTGGTAGCCACTCCGCAAATCTAACTTTGAAAAAATGGTAGCGCCAGATAAGACATCTAGGAGGTCATCTAATTGCGAAATAGGAAATCTATATTTGATGGTAATCTTGTTGATGGCACGACTATCAACACACATTCTCCACGTACCATCCTTCTTGGGGGTAAGAAGGGCAGGTACCGCACATGGACTCATACTAGTCCTAATGAACCCCCTTTTCATCAATTCCTCGATCTGGGTCTGTAACTCCTTATGGGCGGTGGGGTGAAGCCTATAGTGGGGCTGGTTTGGTAAGGAGGAACTAGGGATAAGGTCTATAGCATGCTGTATATTCCTAAGCGGTGGTAATACCGAAGGCAGCTCATCCGGGTACACGTCCTTATACTCATCCAACAATTCTCGTAACTCTTTAAGCAAATCATCCAATGCTCTCATATCCCCTTTCGCACTCATAAGAACTAGAGCGTACATCATCCCGTCAAGAAAGGGATCCTTCACAAATTCTTTTCTTCCCACGAGACTCAACGTTTTCCTCTCGACTGGAATAGTGGTTTCCTTAGCCAAAGCTATTGGTTCTTTCGGGACGGTCGGTCTCAACGTAATGACCTTGTCATTAAATTTAAACTCATATGTGTTGGCTCTTCCAAAGTGTGTCACGTCACGGTCGTAAAGCCAAGGGCGGACCAATAACATGTGACAAGCGTCCATTGGAAGGACATCGCACCACACCTCGTCAGTATAGGATTTGATCGAGAGAGGTACAAGACAATGCTTGGTGACCGGGACGGTAACCTTATTAATCCAAGCTACCTGATAGGGAGCCGGGTGGGGCTGCGTAGTCAAGGACATACGTGTAACGGCATTCTCAGAGATGTCGTTTACACAACTGCCACTATCAATGATCAACTTTCACAACTTCTCGCCACTCTTAAAGATCAGGGAAAATATACTAGTCCTTTTCTAGTCATCTAACGGACGAGGGGTGGTCAAGATACAACGCATCACCATAACGGGGTGCTCGTCCTCTAAATCGCTTGGGACCCCTTCTAGGTCACTCTCCTCAGCAGCCTCATAAAGGAAATCAGCGAGGTCTGTAGTCGACTCTAGTAGGGCTATGGCTTTAGTCTTCGTTGGGCATTCAAATTCATAGTGGCCTTGAATGCCGCAAGAGTAACAAGTGGTGTTAGCCTTGCTAACCTTCCCTATAGGGACACGCTCACTCGCAGGGTTCTTGGCGTTCCTAGCAGTAATCACGACAGACTTTGACTCGGCAGACCAAAACTTCCCTTTATCCTGATATGTGGAGGAAGAGGCTCCAGCTGTGGACTTTCCCTTCGCATGGGAATACCGGGAGTGAGCCTTAGAGGCTAAGTGCTTTTCGATGTCGAGGGCGGCATTAAATGTCATGTTCAGATCCGTATAACCATATCGTAAGAGCTTCCGCTAAATATCGGGATGAAGCCCCTTACGAAATCTGGATATGGTGACCTCGGGGATCTCCCTCAGATCACAACGCACCATACGGTCTTTCAATTCTCCCATATACTCAGCTACCGAATTGGAGCCCTGCCGCATAGTGGCAAGCTCGTCGAACATCTGTGTCCGATGGTACGCAGGAACGTACTGATCGGTCAACAGGTTCTTCATTACGGCCCATCCAATAAGTGGGACCCCGTTCCCGGTTCGTAGTCTACGCTCTTCATTCATCCAATAAGTTTTTGCACGTCCCGTTAGCTTCATCCTGGCAACTTGCACCTTTTGATGGTCCGTAAGGGTGTGCCAATCGAAGTAGCACTCCATATCCACCACCCAAGTAAGGAAGATCTGGGGATCTCCCATGCCATCATAAGTGGGGGCGTCGATCTTAATGGCCCTAGTAATATCGTAAGCACGATCGTGGCAGTGTTCTCGAGGGTGCACTCGGGGAGAGTCCTCATCGGAATCCGACTCAGGAGTTTGTTGGCGCCGGTTGGGCTGCTCAACATTAATGGGTGGCGGGGGTGGCCTTGCTTGATTTTGTAGGATTTGTGCTAACATGTTTCTAAGCTCCGTCATTTCGTTACGTAGACCTTCTATGGCCTCGGTGTTGGGATCCCCATGCTCTTTCGCAGCCATCCTAGACGTAGACGGTGTCGCGTACTCCGATCCGTGCCTAGTGCGCATTCAGGTTTAGAAAAATTTTGGAAAGGTGATTTTTCCTAGTGCTGTAGCTATACTGAAAATAAGATATGTTTATAGTTTCCCGATGTGAGGAACACGTGGATCGTTAAAATTTTTTTTTTTGAAATTTTGCTGAAAAATAAAGATTTCAGCCCGCTATTGGCAGACCACAGAAAATAATTTTTTTGATTTTTTCAAGATCCGATCGGCCAACAAGAAACGTAGAGAGGGTGTTTGCAACGTGGGAGTTTAAACAACCTCGCTTTGATACCAAATTGATGTAGGAGTGACCGTGATACGTGCTCGACTACGCTAACAGAAAGTATCGTCACAAGACATAAAGCTAAAGGGGAGGGCTCCGACCAAAAGCGAGCGAAAAGGGGTCGGGTTGGCTCCCAAATCCGAAAGAGAAAATTGTCGGACTCGATACAACGTCCTTAAGACCTACCTCTCCAACAAGCACACAACTCACCGCAAGCCGGACTCGATACAACATCCTTAAGACCTACCTCTCCAACAAGCACACAACTCACTGCACCTACACAAGCATCTATTGTACCAACTTGAGCCGTTTCAACGCAGCAATAATTTATTTCTGGAGCGGCGGAAAACTTCAATAGGTGGTCGAGTTCGAGTTGAGATTAACTCCCTTGTTAACACCAAAATGTGTCAATCTTGGAGGGCAAGTCAAGGCTAGGCCAAGTCTCGCTCTCGCAACAGATCTACCCAATCCGGATCACAAGAGGTTCAATAACAACGAAATCGAAATCGGAATTTGCAAGCGACGTATTTAAAAATCACGGAAGAAACGGTTTGCAAAAAACCTCCACAAAATCTAAAGCAAGATTCTCTAAAAGGGAAGCAGTTACCCAACCAAGAACAACAATCACACAAGATAAGGTGGGAGAATCACTCTCTCCACGGATCCACCGGCTTCACACCGAATGGGCTGCAACCTTCTTCCTTGGAGTCGCACCGAAAGGAAGCCACGCCGGCGTCGCACCGAAGTAGGGGAGGAAGCAAGGGGGCTGCGGCTTCACACCTTGGCCGGCGGCTATGGAGGAAATCCTCTTGGCCGAACTCTCTCAATGAGGGTTAGGGTTGCTTTTTTAATTCTCTCTCTACTTCATTCTCAAAAGGATCTCCTTATATAGGAGTTACAACACACATCTAGCCATCCAACATGGAGATGAAATCTCATCCATCCGGAAGGCTAAATACACACCAAAATGTTTGCAGGAAATAAATAAAGATTACAAGTCCCAAATGAATATAAAATTATTAACCAAGATTGGAATAATTTTATATTCGCACATAAAATAATAAAGCATGAGAAATTAATTAAAATAGTCTTCAAGTGAGGGTAGCACGCCGCGGGCGGAGGTTGTAGCAGCGTCGTCCGTTAGCGTCATCACGGCTCCGAAGGTCTTTATGTTGTAGGGCCTCGGCAACTGGATCGTCATCAAGTAGTGGTGGAGGGGCAGCGGCATCAGTAGTTCCTCTCATGAGTCTTCAATTACCTCGACCCATACGCAATCACCTTCCCTTCTTGCATCAACACACCTCTGAGCCCAACATGCGAGGCATCCACATACACATCATGTCCATGCCCTCCGTAGGCAATGTCAAAACAGGAGGAGAACACAACCTGCTCTTCAGCTCCAGAAAAGCCTCCTCGCATTTCTCGCTCAAAATGAACGCCGCATTCTTCTGCGCCAGCTTCGTCAAGGGCACTGCCAGTGAAGAAAAGCCCTCCACGAATCTTCTATAATAGCCGACCAACCCCAAGAAGCTCCTAATCTCCTTGGGTGTGCTCGGCCTATGCCAATCCATCACTGTAAAAATCTTCTCCGGGTCAACCGAGATCCCATCCTTATTCACCACGTGGCCCAGAAATGAGACCTGAGGTAACCAAAATTCGCACTTGCTCAACTTAGCGAATAACTTGTGGTTCCTCAACTCCGTTAGGACCAAGCGCAGATGCTGCTCATGCTCCTCAGCACTGCGAGAATAAATCAGGATGTCGTCTATAAATACGACCATAAACTTATCCAGAAAATCCTTGAACACCTGGTTCATCATGTCCATGAATGCTGATGGCGCGTTGGTCAAACCGAACGACATAACCAGGAATTCGAAATGCCCATGCCTCGACCTAAAAGCAGTCCGTGGAATGTCCGACTCACGGATCCTGAGCTGATGATAGCCTGAACGAAGGTCGATCTTGGAAAACACCGTGCTACCACGCAAATGATCAAATAAGTCATCGATCCTCGGCAGAGGGTACCTGTCCTAAATGGTAACTTTGTTCAGCTCCCTATAATCGATGCACAGCCTCATCGACCAATCCTTCTTCTTCACAAATAGAATAGGAGCACCCCAAGGCGACGAACTCGGCCTGATAGAACCTTTTGCCAACAACTCGTCCAACTGGACTCGCAACTCCTACAACTCATGAGGGGCCATCCGATATGGCGCCTTAGCAATAGGATGTGTACCCAGTTCAAAATCAATCACAAACTCAACATCCTACTCGGGGGGAAGACCAGGTAGGTCATCATGAAAAACATCAGAAAAACCACAAACAACAGGAATCTCCTCCAAGCGCGGTACACTAACAGCAATCCCAACCACCGAGACTAAACAAGCAAAACAAACAGAATGAAATAGCTTCTGAGCACATACCGCAGAAAAGATAGGAGAATCCTGGAACGGATCAACATACACACTTCCAGGCTGACCGTTGTCCTTGATGAAGTCAGAGCGCTTCCCTTTGCACTGAATAACCGCATCATACTTAGACAACCAGTCCATGCCCAGAATAACATCAAAGTCCTCTAGATCAATCAACTTCAAGTCTGCCTTCGGAAGAAAGTCCCCCAACAAAACAGGGCAATCAAAAATGCCCAAATCTGACAACACAGAATCACCAGAAGGGAACTTGACGCGGAAGGTATCACAAACTTGATCTAGAGTCAAGCGATACCGCTCTACAAAAGCTCTAGCCACAAACGAGTGGGTAGCGCCGGAGTCGAACAGAACATGCGCCCCACGGTTCTTCACCTTAAATTTCCCTATAGGAGTATATATAAGCAACTAAGGAACTACCAAAACAAAATTATAACCATACTAGCAAATAAACCTTCAAGCTAGGAGAACGACTAACCTGAGATGACCTGAGTCAAAGCTTGAGCCTCCTCGGAAGAGATCACGTTCAGCTTCCCTTTGCCCTTGTCCACACGCTGTGTAACACCCCGAAGTCAAGAGGATCATTTTGAGCAAAATCGGGTTCAGGCATGGGTGACACGGCCTGGGACACGGACGTGTCCCAGGGCGTGTCAGTTGACACGGCCTGCGACACGGGCGTGTCGCAGGGCGTGTCGAGGTTGTGTCGACGATCGGACTTGGTGTCGACGATTTTCGCTCGACATCGTCGAGAGGGGCACACGGCCCAGGACACGGCCGTGTCGGATGCCGTGTCGAATGCTCGATGAGTGTTACGCGACGATCGTCAAGTATCGAGTTCCAGTGAGGACACGGCCTGTGACACGGGCGTGTCAGTGGGCGTCAAATTCAACTCGACGTCTCGGGTTAGGGCGTGTTGGCGGGACACGGGTGTGTCCTGGTGCACACGGCCAGGAACACGGGCGTGTGCCAAGCCGTGTGCCAGGCCGTGTGAAGTCTCGGGTTGGTTTGGGATTATTTCTGTTGAGGAACACGGCCTCAGACACGGGCGTGTCTGAGGGCGTGTCGGGTACACGGCACGTGACACGGGCGTGTCACACGGCCGTGTACTGGTTGGATTGAGTCGGTTGTCTGCCGCTTAGGGGGACACGGCCTGTGACACGGGCGTGTCACAGGGCGTGTCAGGCCGTGTTTTAGCTTTTCTGGCCAGATCTGAGCCGTTTGTTTCCCTCTTCCTGGATCCAAGGGCTGGGCTTTGTCCAGGTGTCTAGGAGGCCGAGAATTAGAAGATATCTTCTCTTATCTTCTTCTCCTTCTTCTTCTTCATCTTCATTTCAAGAGAGAGAGAAGAAAGGCCAAGGCAAGAGGGAAAGGGAGGAGTCTACCAGCTGGTGTAGGAGCTGCGGAGTGCGGAGCGAAGATCCGGGAGCGGATTCGTGAAGGCAGAGCCGAGGCGGTGATTTCCATCCGGCTACTTCGTGGCGCCGAAGCGATCTTCAAGGGTAACGATCTCCTTCTTGGACATCGAAGTCCTTTCTCTATACATGTGCTTGGAATCCTCCACCAAGAGGTGGATCGCGGAAGTGATTCCTTTGTTGTGTCTGCATTTAGAGCCGAAAATATAGAGTACGGTGTAGGCATGCTGTGTGAAGCCCATCTGGACCGGTAGTCTGGATTGGTGATGTTCATGGGTAAACTGGAGAAGACTCCGTGGCTTTGATGCTGTGCAAAACGGATTTCTGTTGTGATGAATGTATGGATGTGATGATTGTGAGGAGGCTTTGGTGAAGCTCCTGGATATGAGATGATCAATTGGTAACACGCCTGGTTAGTGCGAAATACGCACGGTTTGTTACACCACTAGGGTGGGTTGATCCAGTTATGGTAGGATCGATGGGTGGCAATGCTAGGGGAGCCGAGTTAAACCCGGGTTGCTGCACCACATGGGTGGGTCGATCGGACTAGGAGGGGGATCGATGGGTAGACAATGCCTGGGGAGCTTAGATAAACCGGCTTGCTACACCACATAGTGTGGGTCGGTCTGCTCTGTTTGTGATGCTGTGAGGATGAACCTCTGAGTGGCTTGGGCGGGATGTCGCCATCCTGCGAGCTGGTGGACTAGGGCCGGTCAACCAACAAGTTAAAACCTCGAGAGACAGCGGTGTACGACGGTGGATTCCGGTATGCCAAGAAGGTGCCCTGAGTGCACGGAGCGTTGGTGGACTCCAGCGTTTGTGATATGATGTGTTTGTTAGTTAGTGGAATAAAGAGAATGATCTATCTATGATGTGATTTGGTGATGTTTGTTGATGCTTGATGAGAAAGGAAGCACTGTATACAGGGAAGGAACCACTACCCCGGGTAGGGGGTAGGGTCGTTATAATGGGTCAGCAATGCTGACCGTTACTTTGTTTTCTGTGTTGGCTTGGATATGGAATTGCAGGTGTTGCGGCTTGAAAGGAATAAGTGGAAGAGCGAGCTTGCTGATCTAGGCCCTTGAAGGCCATGTGAGAGCAATGTTTGGATTTCATGTGTGGCCGGCCTGCGTGCCGATGTATGAAATTGTTGTTGTGTAAAGAGGAACTTGTAAGGCCATAAGGCCAGGGTGTGTGAGTTGTATACATTCCTGGTATTTTTATATAAATGTGGTATTTATATATGGGTGGACATTCTGGTTTGAGTTCATGTTAACAAGAAAAATGCTGCGCTAGAATGGAATGAGTTAAGGACACGCATAGATTTGATTTCCACACGTGATTCCTTCGCTTGTCTGTGCTATATGGCGTGGGGCCCCGGCCGGACCCACCGTTATATGTCATGTGACAGGTGGGGGCGTTACAAAGTGGTATCAGAGCCAGGTTGAGATTGTTTGGGAGGAGAGAACATAATTGAACTCATGAATGTCCACTAGGAATGTATGTCATGCACATGCTGTGCGTGCGGGTGTAGTCAATGTAGCAGTCCCATTATGCTTTGGCCGTATTAATGGTGTTCTGTACATTGATAGGTGGCGAGGGATGGAGCTGGGCCGTCTGAGCCCCAGCGGTCGGATGAGAGTGCAGCACCCGTGGAAGCGCCGATGCCTCCCTCGGCAGAGGCCATACGGGTGGTGGCGGAGACAGTGCTTGCAGTGTTACAAGCACAACCAACTGGACAAGCAAGACCTGGTGGAAGGCAAGAGCATGCTGCCGAGGTGGTGGAAGTGCAAGCGAGTGACGACGCATTGTCACGTTTTATGCACTTTCATCCACCTACGTTTGGTGGAGCGCTTTCACCAACGCAGGCAGAAGATTGGTTGGCAAGAGTAAAAAGGATCCTAACCGCAATCAGGACGGTCGAAGAACAGAAAGTGATGTTGGCCACTTTTCTGTTGGAAGGAGATGCGAGATTGTGGTGGGATGAAATTGAAGTGCACCACTTGGCAGGTCGCGGGTTAATGGACGTTTCAATGGAGGAATTCGCCCAACTATTTTTAGCCAAGTATGTGCCAGTGTCGCAGAGGATTGCGATGGAAAATGAGTTTCTCCGTTTGGTTCAGGGTGAGCGAGATATTGATACCTACCTGCATGAGTTTACAAGATTGGGGAGATATGCGGGATGTACCTTTGCGGAGGAAGCGCGAAAGACGAATCGGTTTTATGAAGGATTGCGGGATGAATTGAGGTTGGCACTTCCGAGTTCGGTGAGTCAAGGCTTTCAGGCATTGGTCGATACATCTCGTGCCTTGGAGAAGGATATGAAGCGAGTACGAGAGAATAAGAGACTGACAAGGGAAAAGTCAGAGTTTAAAATGTCACCAGCAGATCAATCGGAGTTTCGCCGACAAGAGAATAAAAGATTTAGGCCGGTGGACGTAGCTCCGTCGACTGTTTCTTCGGGGGCGACGTATGGGCCAGGACGTGTGGATACACGTATATGCTATAAATGTGGGCAGCAAGGACACATCACAAAATTCTGTTGGAATGTCCCTCCAGGGAGTGAGAAAAAGATGGGTGCGTCCTATGAAGAAAAGGGAAAAGCAGTAGCCGAATCATCTGCACCCCGGATGCAACCTAGATTGCATGCGATGGAAGTGCAATAGCCGCAAAGCTCAGTTGGTGAAATTCAGCCTCGAGCGTTTCATTTATCTTTAAATCGCGAATTGCAAAATCGGGAGTCTGAGCGGAAGTGAACTGCGATGTGAATCATGTCGATGCTCTGAATGTTGTGTATGTAAACTATGTTTTGATATCAAGTGTGATGAATAATAGCTGATGTGCATCACTTTTGACTGAATCGGGAATCGGAACTTGGTGAATCATCCATCGTGATGTATGTAAATGATGTTTCTATATAGTTGGAGATCTCTATAATAGCTTGGTGCACTTGTGATTGTGAGGAGATCAATCAATCATGTTGTTTGTTTTGAGTTCTTATTTGGCTGAATGTGCACAAGTGGAAGTTAGGGATGTTTGTTGTGCTGTCTGTTTGTTAGTGTGTACGGAGGCTTGGGGTGTACGATTTTGTGATGTTGTGACCAATTGGCTGTTTGGAGTCAAATTTCGAGGACGAAATTATTTGAAGGGGGGAGGATTGTAACACCCCGAAGTCAAGAGGATCATTTTGAGCAAAATCGGGTTCAGGCATGGGTGACACGGCCTGGGACACGGGCGTGTCCCAGGGCGTGTCAGTTGACACGGCCTGCGACACGGGCGTGTCGCAGGGCGTGTCGAGGTTGTGTCGACGATCGGACTTGGTGTCGATGATTTTCACTCGACATCGTCGAGAGGGGCACACGGCCCAGGACACGGCCGTGTCGGATGCCGTGTCGAATGCTCGATAAGTGTTACGCGACGATCGTCGAGTATCGAGTTCCAGTGAGGACACGGCCTGTGACACGGGCGTGTCACAGGGCGTGTCAGTGGGCGTCAAATTCAACTCGATGTCTCGGGTTAGGGCGTGTTGGCGGGACACGGGTGTGTCCTGGTGCACACGGCCAGGAACACGGGCGTGTTCCAAGCCGTGTGCCAGGCCGTGTGAAGTCTCGGGTTGGTTTGGGATATATTTTCTGTTGAGGAACACGGCCTCAGACACGGGCGTGTCTGAGGGCGTGTCGGGTACACGGCACGTGACCCGACACGCCCGGTTTTGATGCTGTGCAAAACGGATTTCTGTTGTGATGAATGTATGGATGTGATGATTGTGAGGAGGCTTTGGTGAAGCTCCTGGATATGAGATGATCAATTGGTAACACGCCTGGTTAGTGCGAGATACGCCTGGTTTGTTACACCACTAGGGTGGGTTGATCCAGTTAAGGTAGGATCGATGGGTGGCAATGCTAGGGGAGCCGAGTTAAACCCGGGTTGCTGCACCACATGGGTGGGTCGATCGGACTAGGAGGGGGATCGATGGGTAGACAATGCCTGGGGAGCTTAGATAAACCCGGCTTGCTACACCACATAGTGTGGGTCGGTCTGCTCTGTTTGTGATGCTGTGAGGATGAACCTCTGAGTGGCTTGGGCGGGATGTCGCCAGCCTGCGTGCTGGTGGACTAGGGCCGGTCAACCAACAAGTTAAAACCTCGAGAGACAGTGGTGTACGACGGTGGATTCCGGTACGCCAAGAAGATGCCCTGAGTGCACGGAGCGTTGGTGGACTCCAGCGTTTGTGATGTAATGTGTTTGTTAGTTAGTGGAATAAAGAGAATGATCTATCTATGATGTGATTTGGTGATGTTTGATGATGCTTGATGAGAAAGGAAGCACTGTATACAGGGAAGGAACCACTACCCCGGGTAGGGGGTAGGGTCGTTATAATGGGTCAGCAATGCTGACCGTTACTTTGTTTTCTGTGTTGGCTTGGATATGGAATTGCAGGTGTTGCGGCTTGAAAGGAATAAGTGGAAGAGCGAGCTTGCTGATCTAGGCCCTTGAAGTCCATGTGAGAGCAGTGTTTGGATTTCATGTGTGGCCGGCATGCGTGCCGATGTACGAAATTGTTGTTGTGTAAAGAGGAACTTGTAAGGCCATAAGGCCAGGGTGTGTGAGTTGTATACATTCCTGGTGTTTTTATATAAATGTGGTATTTATATATGGGTGGACATTCTGGTTTGAGTTCATGTTAACAAGAAAAATGTTGCGCTAGAATGGAATGAGTTAAGGACACGCATAGATTTGATTTCCACACGTGATTCCTTCGCTTGTCTGTGCTATATGGCGTGGGGCCCCGGCCGGACCCACCGTTATATGTCATGTGACAGGTGGGGGCGTTACACGCAGCAGCAGAGGTAAAGCCTGAAGTGGAACCGCCTGAAGAATAGGCTGGACCTGAGGACACCTAGTCTTGATATGGCCCTTCTGGCCACACTAAAAGCAGACCTTATCCTTGGACCAGCACTTGGCAGCATCATGCCCGGGTCGCTTGTAAACAGCACAGGAAACATCCTTCCTAGGAGCACCTTGAATTGCATGAACTTGCTCCTTCCTCTAAGCTCCCGCCTTCTTGAAACACCTCTCAACCGGGTGGCCTGACCGACCACGGAAGCTACACACCACCTTGATCTTCTTTCCTGAAGCAGCATCAAGAACCTGGGGGTTCTTCTCTTCAGCTGACTTCCTCTTTTCCTTCCTCATTTGTTGCCCTCTGTTCTTTGCGGTCTCAATTTCCTCCACTTTCAGAGCAGCCTCCACTACTCCTGCATATGTCACTGATCTATAAGCATTGTCTAACTGCTGAACCTCGCTCCTCAAGCCACCAAGGAACCGCTTGACTCGATCTGCTTCAACACTCACCAACGCAGGGGCAAACCGGCTAAACTTGCTGAACTCTATCTCATACTCATTGACCGTGAGTTGCCTCTGCTTCAGGTGAAGGAAGTCGTTCATAAGTCGGTCACGCTCGACCGAAGGCAAGAACTTCCTCAACAGCATCTCCTTGAACAATCCCCACAAGCAACCGGCCACCAAGCTCTCCTTTTCCCTAAGCCACTAGCTCTTAGCCAACCCCTTTAGCTGATAGGCGGCTAACATCACTCTCTGATCATCTGCAACACCGGAGTACAAGAACATCTCCTCCAGGGAGATCAGCCAATCATCTATGACCATGAAATCTGCCTTCCCATCATATGTAGGAGGGCTAAGTCTCTGAAACTGAGAAATGAAGGCCATCTCTGATGGCACCACCACTGGAGGTCTCAGGGGAGCAGGAGGGGGAGGGGCAGTTGACCCACCTACAGGGTCTTGCACTCCCTGAGTCTGTCCTGCCACAACTGCCGCCAGGGACTTGATCTGGACATGCATCTCCGCCAACTTCCTGGTCAAGGAATCGTTGCTCAATCGCAAGCTCTCGATCACCGCATCACTCTGCGCTCTAGAATTCTCACCCTCAGACAAGGGAGTCGACCTAGTCGAAGGACGTCTCGCCATCCTAAAACTGTTGGGTTTCTCTATGAGGATGGCACAACACTTGTGCACGCAGCGGAAGAATAAAACATCAAGAAAATCCAAAATAGATGGGATCGGGCCATGGTAGTTGAATCAAGAAGTTAACATACAACTAGGCAAAAATTACCTCGGTGGCATTGTGTCACAACTCAACGGAGATGCTCCAAGCTTCGTGTTCTTGCTGGTGGCGAGTTCTGCGTGGAATGATATCCACATCTCTGCAGAAATCCACACGAGCAGGAGAACATCGAATTTTTCTGTCGCACGGATAATCGGGAAGGAGAATGACCACACCTTGCTTTCCCACGGACTGCTAGGTCCGCACCAGGGATAGCAACACCAGCGACAATCGCCGGAGAGGAGGAGGTCGACGGAGCGAGCACGGCGGCGGAACACTTCCGTCGGCGGGATTCGGGATCGGCGGAACGAACGAACGGCGGAACTTCCGTCGCTTTCGTCTCGGTCAAAGGGAATTGCATCCGATTTGATCAGATATATCATTCCCGAAAACCCTAAGTACCTATTTATACCAAAGGCACGGTCAAACATGTAACTCCAACAGTCTCCCACTTGATCTTGAAAGTATCAAACCAAAAACCTCACAAACAATGACCGGCATCTAGCAATGCATCATTGCTCCCCAAGCAATAAGAGTTTATAACTCATAAGCCTTTATGACCAATGTATCAGCGTTGTCTTTATCCCTCTGTCCCTTACATCCGGAAAGAACTAGAGGCATGGACCGTGTCACCCTCATAATAGCTCAATCCAAGACTAAATCTAGACATTTAGAACACTTCTAAATCCCTAGGTTTACACGCACTGGAATAACAAAACTTCCAATACAACAATCATGGCCCGATCCCATCTCTGTTGGGTTTCTCTATGAGGATGGCACAACACTTGTGCACGCAGCGAAAGAATAAAACATCAAGAAAACCCAAAAGAGATGGGATCGGGCCATGATTGTTGTATTGGAAGTTTTGTTATTCCAGTGCGTGTAAATCTAGGGATTTAGAAGTGTTCTAAATGTCTAGATTTATTCTTGGATTGAGCTATTATGAGGGTGACACGGTCCATGCCTCTAGTTCTTTCCGGATGTAAGGGACAAAGGGACAAAGACAACGCTGATACATTGGTCATAAAGGCTTATGAGTTATAAACTCTTATTGCTTGGGGAGCAATGATGCATTGCTAGATGCCGCTCATTATTTGTGAGGTTTTTGGTTTGATACTTTCAAGATCAAGTGGGAGACTGTTGGAGTTACATGTTTGACCACTTCTAGATCACCATGGTAACTCCAACAGTCTCCCACTTGATCTTGAAAGTATCAAACCAAAAACCTCACAAACAATGAGCGGCATCTAGCAATGCATCATTGCACCCCAAGCAATAAGAGTTTATAACTCATAAGCCTTTATGACCAATGTATCAGCGTTGTCTTTGTCCCTTTGTCCATTACATCCGGAAAGAACTAGAGGCATGGACCGTGTCACCCTCGTAATAGCTCAATCCAAGTTTCTTGATCCAGGACGGACTTCCAAAGAATGGTGAGTCCAATATCACATATTGACTCAACCAATCATGGCCATGCATTTCTCAGTCCAGTTCTATCAAGGGGCCCATGGATGCAACTCCTGTCATACAGGAGGACAAATCCCATATCTGCTCACACACAAATACCCAAATGATTCGTAACATGCCCAACAACCACCCTTATCATCAACCTTTCTCAAGGAAGACTTTAGATGGCATCAAAGCACGCTCTTCCTCACTTAATGAATGCTGTGACTTCAGGTCAAAGGACCACAACACTATTGTCAATTGAGACCTACTCGTGACACGATTGGATGATAATCCACAGAGTAGTCTCAGGTTGGGTCTGTCCATTACAACTTGTTCACTAACAAGTACCCACGTGATGACTTGATATCACAATATCATGACCTGTGAGAACCGGTCATCAGTCAACGCACGTGCTAGCCTTCATGTACCATCATCACCCTTAGCTTCTATGATGATACTCGACCAGGGACCTTTTAAGAATGAAGCTTCAAATAAATCATAGGCTCTCACATTCAAGTCACGTACTTGATGTCCCATGGAAGCGAACATTCTAAGGGTATCTATTATGTTAACATTTAACTATCATATAGAAAAAAAACTCATAATAACAGAACTTGCCATTAATTGTAAGAGAAAAACTAGGTACACTGTTCATCATATGAATAAATGGCCAACAAAATACATGTTTACATGCAATCCACAAGATTCTAACTAGAGTTGATCATTTAGGTATCGTATACCCATCGATCTAGTATGACCATCATGCTTTCTCTGCGCGAGAGGCTTTGTCAGTGGATCCGCAATATTCTCCTCAGTCGGCACTCTGCAAATGTTCACATCTCCTCGTTCGACAATCTCACGAATAAGATGAAACCGCCGAAGTATGTGCTTGGAGCGCTGATGGGATCTAGGTTCCTTAGATTGTGCAATTTCACCATTGTTATCACAGTAGAGAACTACGGGACCAACAATGCTAGGAACTACATCAAGCTCACCTATGAATTTCCTAATCCATACAGCCTCCTTCGCCGCATTAGTTGCGGCGATATACTCGGCCTCTATTGTAGAATCAGCAACTGTCTCTTGCTTGGAACTCTTCCAGCTCACATCTCCTCCATTCAGGCAAAACACAAAACCTGACTGAGACTTGGAGTCATCTCTATCAGTTTGGAAGCTAGCATCCGTGTAACCACTTACAACGAGCTCTTCCTCTCCACCATACACCAAGAACACATCCTTAGTACTTCTCAAGTACTTCAGGACATTCTTGACTGCAATCCAGTGACACTCACCGGGGTCTGACTGATACCTGCTAGTCATGCTCAAAGCAAAGGATACGTCGGGTCGAGTACATAACATCGCGTACATGATTGATCCAATTGCCGAAGCATATGGAATCAACTTCATGCGGTCCTTATCTTCACAAGACTTTGGACACTGATCCTTAGAGAGATTCACACCATGAGACATGGGCAAAAATCCTTTCATGCACTCAAGCATGTTGAACCGCTTCAACACCTTTTCGATGTACGTACTCTGGGTCAAACCCAGCAACTTCTTCGATCTATCTCTATAGATCTTAATACCGAGTATATAAGTCGCTTCACCCAAATCCTTCATTGAAAAGCAGTTCCCTAGGTTGTTCTTAACAACTTTCAGGGTAGGAATGTCATTCCCAATCAACAGTATGTCATCTACATACAATATCAGGAAGACAACAATGCTCCCACTGATTCGCTTATAAACACAAGGCTCATCTTCATTCTTGATGAAACCAAACTCTTTGATTTTCTCATCAAAACGAAGATTCCAACTTCGAGAGGCCTGTTTCAGTCCATAGATGGACTTATTTAGCTTGCATATTTTAGTGGCTTCATCTGGGGATACAAAACCCTCGGGTTGTGTCATATACACTTCCTCAAGGAGGTTTCCATTAAGGAAAGCCGTTTTGACATCCATCTGCCAGATCTCGTAGTCATAATACGCAGCAACAGCAAGCAATATCCTTATGGACTTTACCATGGCAACAGGGGAAAAGGTCTCACAATAGTCAATACCATGAATTTGCTTGAAACCCTTAGCCACCAGTCGCACTTTGAATGTTTGTACATTCCCATCCATGTCGGTCTTCTTCTTGAAGACCCACTAGCACCCTATGGGCCGTACCCCTTCAGGTGGTTCCACCAAGTTCCAAACTTGGTTTGCATACATGGAGTCCATTTCGAATTTCATAGCTTCAAGCCATTTGTCGGAGTCCGGTCCATTCATAGCCTCTTGGTAGGTTGCTGGTTCATCATCATGATCCATAAGCAACACATTACCTATTTGAGACACGAGAAATCCATATCTCTCAGGCTCAAACCTCGGTCTACCAGATCTACGTAGGACTTGTGTTCCTTGAGCAGGTTCTCTAGCTACAACATCTTGTAGTCCTGTCTCAGAATCCAATTCCGGTTCATTCACTACATGTGGTTCTTGAACTTCTTCAAGCTCTACCTTTTCAGTCTTTCTTGATAAGAACTCTTTCTCCAAGAAGACACCAGTCCTTGCGACAAACACTTTGCCCTCAGACGGTAGGTAAAAGTAATACCCTTTCGTTTCCTTAGGATATCCCACCAGATAACATTTATCCGATTTGGGTTCCAGCTCGTCAGGCATTTGACGTCTCACGTATGCCTCACAGCCCCAAATTTTAATGAACGACATACTAGGACGCTTCCCAGTCCATATTTCATATGGTGTCTTCAGAACCGTTTTCGTTGGAGCGCGATTCAATGTCATTGCAGTAGTCTCTAAAGCAAAACCCCAAAAGGAAACAGGCAAGTCTGCATGACTCATCATCGAACATACCATGTCTAACAGAGTACGATTTCTCCTCTCAGACACACCATTATATTGTGGTGTTCTAGGTGGAGTGAGCTGTGATATAATACCACACTCTTTCAGATGATCACGGAACTCATGACTCAGGTATTCGCCACCTCGATCAGATCGGAGTGCTTTAACCCTTTTACCCAACTAGTTTTCTACTTCATTCTTGAACTCTTTGAACTTTTCAAAGGTCTCGGATTTGCACTTCATAAGATACACATATCCGTATCTACTGAAATCATCAGTAAATGTAACAAAGTAGAAATACCCACCTCTAGCCATGGAACTCATGGGTCCGCATACATCACTATGTACAACACCCAAGAGATCCTCAGCCCTCTCAGTATAACCAGTGAAAGGAGCTTTAGTCATCTTGCCTAACAAACAAGATTCGCATTGCTCAAATGATTCATAATCAAATGAGTCCAAAAGTCCATCTCTATGGAGCTTGGATATGTGCTTCTCGTTGATATGGCCCAGACGACAATGCCAGAGAAATGTAGGGTTCGAGTCATTTGTTCTTAGTCTTTTATTATTTTCTACATTACAGATCAGATGGTCCAAGTTCAAAACATAAAGACCATTAAACAATTGGGCTACAGCATAACAAACATCATTCTTAAATATAGAACAACAGTTGTTCTTAATTATAAAAGAAAATCCAATCATGTCCAAACATGAAATAGATATAATGTTTCTAGTTATGGCCGGAACAAAATAACAATTATCTAGTTCTATTACAAGCCCACTGGGCAAAGAAAGACGGTAAACCCCTACGGCTACAGCAGCAACTCTTGCTCCATTGCCGACACGGAGGTCCACCTCCCCTTTACTCAGCAATCTTCTCCTTCCCAGTTCCTGCACATTTGTACAAATGTGAGAACCACATCCGGTATCCAATACCCAAGATGAAGGAGCAGAAAGGTTTATCTCTATAACGTGAACATTTGAAGCGGAAGTCATACCTCCCTTCATTTTCTGCAGACCTTCAATGTACGAAGGACAGTTCCTCCTCCAATGACCAGCCTTGTCACAGTGGTGGCATTTCCCTTCCTTCACCGTGCTTTTCTTTTTCATCAGTGCAGAAGACTTGGGCTCAAGATATGACTTAGGTCCCACCTTCGTCTTCTTAGAGCCCTTGGCCTTGCCCTTGCCCTTATGCACCATCAGTATGGGGCTAGTAGGCTTGGCCTTTTTCATATTGATTTTGGCAGTTCTCAACATGCCTAGGAGTTCGGGCAGTGTCTTGTCTATTTCATTCATGTTGTAGTTCAAGACGAACTTCTCATAACTGTCCGGCAACGATTGCAGGATCAGATCTGTGGGCAACTCTTGACAAAGAGGAAAACCCAGCCTTTGAAGGTTCTCTATATACCCAATCATCTTGAGTACGTGAGTCCCTACTGAGACTCGAACTCCCATCTTGCACTGAAACAATGCTTTTGTGACATCGAACCTCTCTTGACGAGCCTGCCCTTGAAACATTTTCTTGAGATGCTCGTCAATCTCCTTGCACCCCATGTTCTCATGTTGCTTCTGAAGCTCAGAGTTCATAGTGGCAACCATAAGGCATTCGACATTTAAAGCATCATCAGTATACTTCTTATAAGCATCCTTCTCAGCACGGGAAGAGTTCCCGGTCGGCACCTCGGGGGCTTCTTCTTCCAAGACATAGAGCTTTCGCTCTTGCCTGAGAACAATTCTCAGGTTCCTGTACCAGTCCATGTAATTAGTCCCACTGAGCTTATCCTTCTCAAGGATGGCTCTCAGAGACAATGTGGAGTGTGAAACACTTGCCATGGAATTCTACAAGAATTTATGCAGAATAAAATCAGTACCAAAATTTCAAATACAATTTATTTTAATTTGGACTTCAATTAAAACACTCCCACTATTTTATTCGAAATGATAGCCCTCACTAACAATTCGTAGAGTTCATGCGAGCTACTCTCTTAGTGG
Organism: Platanthera guangdongensis; assembly: GCA_039583875.1. NCBI lineage: Eukaryota > Viridiplantae > Streptophyta > Magnoliopsida > Asparagales > Orchidaceae > Platanthera > Platanthera guangdongensis. The sequence goes on along the minus strand of CM077162.1, from coordinate 138,248,914 downwards.
ACAAGATCCGTATTTCACCAACACAATGAGTCAGCTTTGGCTTTCCTCTCACGATGCGGTTATTTAGGTAGGCAACGCTTGCCAATTGCATCCTCATGCAATTCTTGTATGGTTGGTGAATAACTCCTTACTCGCATCCATCATATGGTGCATGCCAACCCTATGCATCTAGGCACTCAACCTTTGAGGTCACCTAGTTAAGCTGGACCCAATGTCGACAGTGGGATATCACAATTATCCGCTCGCACCCTTACCAAGATAGATTAATGCACCTTGCTTTAGAAAGCCCACACTTCATCGATCGAGGCAGGAAGAGTGTCATCCATCGGAAGGCATCCGAACACTTAATATTTGATGAAGGGATTTTGATTATAGGTTAACAGTTAACCATGATCAACATTTGATCAATGTGCACATCCAAAGAAAAACAATTTTTCTAAAATCACATGCATCCCTTATGTGCACAACCTAACACCATCAACATTTGATAGAAGGAAGGGCTAAATCTGAACATCCGGAAACTTCCAAATCCTCAGATTTACATGCATTGGACAAAAGCAAAGACAACTCAACTTAAAGTAGTAGACAAGCTCATCTCTCTATGTTGGATTCAAAATCCAAAACAATCTCGAGGGATGGTTACTGCTAAGGAGACTACAATTTCTAACAATTAGAAATTTCCACGAAATCCCAGAAGTTCTTGGCTGGGTACCAAGACTAAATCTAGACATTTAGAACACTTCTAAATCCCTAGGTTTACACGCACTGGAATAACAAAACTTCCAATACAACAATCATGGCCGGAACCTCGCTTTGATACCACTGTTGGGTTTCTCTATGAGGATGGCACAACACTTGTGCACGCAGCGGAAGAATAAAACATCAAGAAAACCCAAAAGAGATGGGATCGGGCCATGGTAGTTGAATCAAGAAGTTAACATACAACTAGGCAAAAATTACCTCGGTGGCGTTGAGTCACAACTCAACGGAGATGCTCCAAGCTTCATGTTCTTGCTGGTGGCGAGTTCTACGTGGAATGATATCCACGTCTCTACAGAAATCCACACGAGCGGGAGAACACCGAATTTTTCCGTCGCACGGATAATCGGGAAGGAGAATGACCACACCTTGCTTTCCCACGGACTGTTAGGTCCGCGCCAGGGATAGCAACACCAGTGACAATCGCCGGAGAGGAGGAGGTCGACGGAGCGAGCACGGCGGCGGAACACTTCCGTCGGCAGGATTCGGGATCGGCGGAACGAACGAACGGCGAAACTTCCGTCGCTTTCGTCTCGGTCAAAGGGAATTGCATCCGATTCGATCAGATATATCATTCCTGAAAACCCTAAGTACCTATTTATAGCAAAGGCATAAACAAACTTAGTAATATCACAATCCGCAGACCACCCAGAAAATTAGGGTTCCAGAATCGGCGAGAATCACCTAGCAGATTCGGTGAGAATCAATTGGCGAGAATCACCTAGGATCGGCGAGAATCACCTAGGATCGGCGAGAATCACCTAGGATCGGCGAGAATCACCTAGGATCGGCGAGAATCAGTCGGCGAGTATCAGTCGGCGAGAATCAGAGTACAATACTCGACGATTCACGTCGACCCTCGGTCGACTATTCTTACTAATCCTTCAAGGCAACATTTGCCCAACCCGACGATCCTTTAAGGCAACACTTTGCCCATAACCCCATTCAGGTCGGTGATTGGTAACCTTTACCAACACAATCAATCATCCAACTTCTCCACATCTCTTATGTGCGACCCTGCAGGCTCATATCGCGTTGGCAGTGAGATTACATGTTTGACCACTTCTAGATCACCATGGTAACTCCAACAAAAACCATATCAACATTAGTCAAATCCTGGTACAATAGTTGGAACTAACTACAAGTACATACAATACATACATAAATATGATCTTAAAACTGCTAAACTTACTCTGAGAGTTTATTTGAACAAAAATGATGTTATGCCTAACCTAGGATGGTTAACCACCATCATCTAACTCTTGTGCCTAGATCGGGAATGCATGAATTTATATTCTTTTTCTGATTTAAAGACCATGCGTGTACATATGTCATCCTACAAATCTTTCACTTGGCACGTTGTGCTCATGCAATGTTATGTTATGCATGATTGTGCTATGCATTCTAAAAAGGCCCTAATGCATGTCACGAGCGGCGTATGCATGAAAATGTTATGCATCCCATACTACATAACATTCTCATGCAACGAAAAAGAAACGTGCTAGTCGCATTGATGTGGTGAGGTTATTCATCCCAAACTACATAACCCTCACATGTTGCCCCTATGGTGGATCCATATACAGACACATATTATGCATCCCATACTACATAATATGCCTCGTATACTTCATGTTATGTTATGAGTGTACTGTTCGTGTTTCAGCCAAGACGTGTTGATGACATATCGGTGTGTATATGATATGATGTTAAACACCTAATACATATAAGGAAAGGTTGCCCGATAAATTGTCAAGCAACCTCCCTCTGATACCAACTGTCACAACCCGCATTTTCTCCGAATTTAAGAAGTATCGGAATATGAGAAAACACGCGTTGTGATGCCACGTCGAGCAGGGGATAACTATCGACGCTCAGGCGAACACCATCTAACTAGACTATGAAAATCTCATAAGTTTAATGATTAGAAAATCAGATATATTTTTAAGGGTCGTATCCCTCGGCTCGGTGGATCATCTAGTCCACGGTTTAAAAAACTATACTTATACGCAGCGGACAATACTTTATTTATTTTTGACATCCTATGAGAGTGCATAAGTGACCCCCGAGGTCAACTTATACTATACAAGACTCTAGATTTATAGTATATTATAAGTAGGAAAGAGATCTTTTTATGTTGCTTGGAAAGTAATGTATGAATTTTAAAAACATGCTGGTCATGAAATATAATAGTAATAGTATTTTTAGTTTTAAAAACAACTAGCAACCTAGCATAAATTTTCCCAAGAGCAAGTAGACTATCTCTAGAAAGGTAGCAGTAAAAGAAAACATATCCAGTATCATAAGGTAAAACTACTAGTGGGCGCCAACAAACTGACACGAACCCACTGGCAAGCATGTATGTTTGTAAGAAAAGCTGGGAAAACTACCTCACAACAGTAAGGGGAAGATCCCTACAACTCAAGGGATCACCAGCAACACCACAGCAAAACTAGCCATCTACTCGGCTACTAGTCAGAACCTGAGGCATTCAGAAAAGAAAAGAATTCCTCAGCAAGTAAATCAAGAAAATCTGAATTAGGGCATTAAATTAAAATGGAACAAAGAGGGTAAGTAAACATGATAGTGAAAACAAACACTGCCCAAAGAAGTAAAAGTACACCAAGTACCAAGCAACAACACCAAGCCCTGCTCAAATCCTGCAGAGGCTACAAGGCGAAAGACAAGAAAAACTTGCCACTATATGTTGCATTTAACCAGGAAGAAACACCTAACAATCCTAATTTGTGAGTTAATGGCAGTAGTAAACAAAATGGACCTGAGTTGGTGACCAAAAACAGTCCCCCAAGCCAATCAGTTCCAAAAGAAAATTCATTGTGTCAGCACAAAATCACCACAAACCAAGCCCGTACCTGGGATAAAAAGGGTGACGGCCACAACAATACCCATCCCGTACCTGGGACTAAAAAGTGGCGGCTATGGCTCGCACACAAAACATCTCGCTCCTTTAGAGCGTCAAAATACCACTACCTTCCATAACCCACGATTCGGCCCTCAAAACAAAGGAAGAACGAATGGACGACAAGACATCCCCCCTAGGAGGTATTCACTCAGGAAGAAAAGCAACTGAAAAGAAACAAAAAAAACTCAGCCTATAGGAATCGTCGAACGCAGCTCGACGATCTTCGTCGAGCGCGGGACAATCGTCGAACTCAGGAAAATCGTCGAACGCAGCCTGACGATTTTCGTCGAATCACAGGACACGGGAAATCGCCGAACTCCGTTCGACAATTTGCCTTTCGTCGATCACAGGTCACGGGAAAAGTCGTTGAACGCCATTCGACGATTTTCCTTAACCGCGGGCCACAGGAAATCATCGAACCCGGTTCGACGATTTTACATTAAACGCAGACCATAGGAAATCGTCTAATATAGGCCACGGGAAATCGTCGAACTCAATTCGACGATTTGTCGTTAAACGCAGACCATAGGAAATCGTCTAATACAGGCCACGGGAAATCGTCAAACTTCGTTCGACATTTTGCCGTTAAATGCAGACCATAGGAATTCGTCAAACGCCATTCGACGATTTTAATGTCGTCAAACGAATGGCACAGGACAAATCGTCGAACGCCATTCGACGATTTTCCTTACGTCGAACACTGGCCACGGGAGAATCGTCGAACTCCGTTCGATGATTTTTGTCGGACCCAGAACTAAGGCACATCGTCGAGCTTAGCTCGATGATAAACGTCGAACCCAGATCGACGATTTCCATCGAACTGGTTGCATTGACTGCACAGAAATCATGTACCTCCAACTTCGTTTCTATCCAATCTTCTTAGCCTAATTCAATCCTATTGCTCGTAATCTAAGTAGGAAAACCCACTGCTACTAGATCTAGGGCTGATAGGCTAATTTTCTACCCAAACCGAGATTAACAGGGAACCATTTGAATGATTAACAGGGAATAATTTGATAAAAACAAAGCAAAATACAGCACTCCAGCCGAAGGTTTGAGTTTCAGAACTTGAGAGAATGCAAATAGAAACATAAAGGGGCATTATGGTTTAAGATTCACAAGCTTTTTTTGACGAAAAAATAGAGTAAAATATCAATCTCAGGAAACAGGGAAAATTATAGCAAATATGACCATGAAAAGGAGAAGAAACTTGGTAAGGGTAGGAGCACCACTTACCTCAAATCCAGAATTTATCTTGCACAGCCCTGCCTCTCTCTCTCTCTCTCGGCTCCAGCCGCAACAGTACCTAAACAGGATCTAAGGTTTTAATGGCGGAAAAGGATCAAACTAAAAAATTCCGAGTCCCCTAGAAAACCATGAAAATTGAATCTCTTACTGTAGGAATGAAGGTTTAAGCGAGAGCACTCCAAATCCGCTTTCGGAATCAAATTCCGTCCACTAACGCTCCCTGAATCGGCGTCTGAAGGGTAGCAGGGTTGGTGGTTTTCTTCCTCTCGAACAAGCAGCGGTTATACTCTCATGGGAAGGAGACAATGAATAGTCTCAATTTTATCTAAGGCTTTATATGAATGCATGGACGTGTCTAATCAGCCCTACCGCCACTAGATTCAATTCGAGTTTCATTAATTAATTATTTGCATTTTTTTATTATCAACACATCAAAACGATGTGAAAACCGAACCACCTCGGAATCCGACGAAATTTGCACCGTAGCTAAACACCCACACTACGAATGCAACGGCGAAGTCGAAATCAACTTTCGACGATCAAAACTCGAGTTATCACTACCCGAAGCCAAAATACAAGCATCCCCCGAGAGGCCTCACCGGTCACAAAACAGACCTGGCTTGATAGGGGATCTTGCCAAAAAGGCTACCAATAACCACACAAGGAAACAAAAGAGCTAAGACCATGCTCTAACAAACGGCACATGCCGGAAACGCGTCAACGTAACGCCCAACGAGAATTAAATAATCGCAGAAAATCAGGGGCGTTACACATAGAGGGGCCAATCCTCACCCAAAGGGGTTGGGGCTCTGGCTAGAGTCCCAAGGTCAGTAGGATCACCCTCTCTTAGAGTTTGGGATGGGTTAGGGTGGTTGAACCCTAGTTCCCTAATTCAAGCCTTGGACTGAGCTTGTTAGGGTTTGTGAAGGACTTAGGGTGTTTAGTCCGTGTTTGGACTTGGGGTTTACCCCATAGGTTTCTAGGGTGGAGTAATGCCATAGGGTTATTGTAGGTGGTAGATGGACCCTTGCACCACACTTAAATAACTTCGTGCCCAATTAGGCCGGTGCATATTAAGAAATAATTTAGGGGTCCTTTGACCTTGGATTTCCATTGGGTGATGGTAGGAGTCATTTTATAGTCATATAAATCTTTGGTATATTTTACATGATGTTGTGATGAGTTTACAAGTAGGTTCCTTTGTAAAGCGCACCACCATGGGTTTTCTTGAAGAATTTTTATATATGAATTTCTAATCTTTAAATTGTATGAGGTTTAGTCAGTTATGTTGTAAGACCATAACAAAACTCTAGAAATTTTTGTATGAATTTGTAGATCAATATTTGGAGTACTTCATTCACAACCCATCAAGTTGCTCTATCAATTTAGAAATTTCCTATGAATTAACCTCTTATTGGAAACTCATGAAATTTAGTCAGAGGAACTTTTATGATATTGCAGAGCTCTGTAAAGTTTTGTGGAATTTTTAGAAGTCTGTTTATAGGGGTTGCTTCACAAGGTGCTTGATTCTAAGTAAAATTCTTTGATTTTATTTTGGTACCTAATTAGCTTGGTAAATTATGATCTTTGGTCTGAGATTCTTTCTAGTCACTCTTAAGATTCAGTAATTTTTTTATAATTTTTTGATGATGTATCTTAATACTTCCTTCTTTACCCATAATTATTAGATTTATTGTGGATTAATTAATTAGACGCCAAAACATTTATGAAAAATTATGAAACTTGGTATTTTCTGATTTATTGACATCATATGGAGTTAATATTTTTTGGGTGGTCATAACTTATGTAAATCTAATACTTCATGTTCATAATCACCTATGGCCTTAATTTAGGAAAACAATTAAATAAATGCCAATTACATTAGGAAAATTACAAGTTTCTGGACTTAGTCTAATATTGTATCGATAGACCACCAGTAATTATCTTAGGGTATTTGGATGAATATTTATGGGGGTCATCATTCTTGCATGTCATTTTAGCTCTCTGGGTCTGCACATAATAAAACAACAGTATCAGGGAATCTTGAGAACTTAGGTATGGGGTAAAGAGGTAGGTGGTGTACTTAAGCTGTAGTGTATGACTGATGTCATCAATGTAGGTCAGGCTGTGAGAACCTGGTTGGCTAGGAAGGATGTACCTGAGAGTGACGAATAATCGTCCTTCCCTAATGAGAGAGTCCAAATACACTTAGGAATAGTTCAAGAGTCAAATGCACTAGGGTTAAATTAAGTAAACTGAAAACGGGGTTTATTATGGGTAGATACTAATAATAATAGTTACCTTGAGAAATGGAGATTTGGGCTTCAGCACATCATAGTTCCTAGTGTCTTTGAGAGCCCTTCACAGGGAATGCCTTGGGCAGTCCAAGGTTAACGTAAACGGTAAGAGTAAATTGATTACAGGAGTAATTAGTCTATTCTAAAGCTCCACTTACACTCAACTCTAGTTACAGGGTTGTTAGTTTAGCTTTGTCATTCGAGCAGTATGCTCGGTGGTTTTAGTAGTGGGCAGGATAGCCCGGCGAGCCGATAGCTCGGTAGGTGGTTTGACGGAGGGGTTAACCCGGGGAGCCTATGGCTCGGAAGTTCTTGTCTGCATGTGCATAATATAAGGTGGTGGGTCTTTGTTACTTGACTGTCGTTCACGCCTACGTCGGTATATTGACTTGGCGAGTGTGGTTCACACTTAGCCATAGAAAGACTGGTGGTTTGCCAGCAAGGAACGCAGAGGCTCTGTGGTGTGTCCTTCACATTAAGGCATACAAAGGTTTAGGTTGGGTGGCGTGAATGCCTGCCTAGTAGTGGGGTGGCCCATCCCACTACCTCTGTTTGCCACAACGCGAGGTACCTGAGAGTTTAGCTAACTCCAAAATGGAGGAACTAAAGGTTTGTGCACATGGAGTCATATGTGTGAGTTGCACTTGTGTGAACATAGCATTACATCCACATAACATTTCACTACACTCATACTTGCATAAAACCTAACACCACCTTGTATAACCTAGTATGGGATAGCTTATACGATGGGAGTCTTGCAAAAGACCCCTTAACTTATAAGTTTATATGGGAATTTATATAAGTTAAGGTTATTATTCAATTTAGTTGCTCTCTTATTGTTCTTACTTTACTGCCTTACTTTAGTATTATCATATTACTGCTGTACACTTTTATAGCTCTGTAATATCACTGCAAGTTTAGGTCTGCCGCCATCTGCTTTGACACTTCCCCACCTCAATATCTTCCCTATCCCCCTTCCCGCACAGTGCATAGGCGTCGCTAGGGGAGGCGGGAATGATAGTTATCTTAGTCTTATGACTAACAGTCGGTGGACCATATATTTTTTATAGGGGATCCGAATGGGAGACAGGCAGCAGCCGGAGAGGTAGCACCAGCAGGGCACGGTGCACATGGAGGTGGGCCAGTCTAGCTCGGGAGCACCCGCTTTTGGTTCTATGAGTGTTTAGTTTTATTAGCTTCCGCGAGTGACCTTGTAGTGAGGATTCTAATATACTGGGCATAAGCCCGTTTACCTTTCCGCCCTTTTTGACACTCCTTTTATTTCTGATACATGTTCTGATTCATGTTATATATTTAAATATGATATGTTTTGTTGACTTGGCATTTGCTATCTTCTTTAGAAGCTTCCGTATCTTTGGTGATTCTGTTTTGTCGGTAGGGTTAGCGTTTCGTTGTGTCGACCTTCCCAAGCAAAGGTGTCACCGCAAAATGGCGATTCTGGGCGTAAGACCCGGTAGCGTATCAAAAAAGGAGCCTTACAAACTGGTATCAGAGGCAACCTCGATCCAAAGAAAAATGAAGTCCGCAAAACCCTGTGCCACCCCGCGCGAGCTAAGTTTGGGGACAAACTAGCAGCGGAAGCAATGCTGTGTCCATAAGGGGATATTATAAGCAAAGTCCCATCTCTTTTCTTCCTTTCCTGTATTGCCTAATAATTGGAATTCTCCTTTGTAGCCTGCGACGAACCCTACTCCCTAGCAAGGGGCATTTCAGGCTCAAAATGTGATTCCACCCCCGCCAGCTCCGGCTATGTTTCAGCAGACAGAGATAGGTCAGACTTTGACTGCTATTCTGGAGGCCTTCAGGGCTCAGTAGGCTCTGGCTCCTCAGCCAAATCCCGGGGCAAACTGGCTGAGCGTCTTCCGGGGGCTTTCTCCCCCATCATATCACGGGAAGGAGACTGCAGTTCGTATGGAGGAGTGGCTGGACATCATTTACGAGATGTTGGCTGGTATTAGATGCCCGACAGAGGAGGCTATGACTTTCGCAGTGTCATGGCTGGAGTCGCATGCGAAGAGGTGGTGGAAGTCGCTTCTAGACACCACCTTTGCTGGAGTGGATAGTGCGGACATTTCTTGGGAGGAGTTCAGGGCACCCTTACTGGAGCATTTTGTACCTCAGTCAGCGAGGGATAAGTTGGAGGACAGGTTCCTGCAGTTGAGGCAGGGAAGCAGGACAGGTTTGGAGTACTATCGAGAGTTTACTCATTTATCTCGCTTTGCGGATTCGTACCAGCTGGACGATGCGGGCTATGCGAAGAGGTTCTACAATGGCCTTCACGACGACACAAGGCAATCCCTCCTCTTCGTATTTGATGGGAGTTTGGCCAGGATCTTGGAGATGGCCAAGAAGTTGTAAGCAGACCAGCTTGTTGTTCGGGGCCGGAAGAGATCGGCCAATGACGCTGTGATCGGTGGTAGGAGAGACCAGCCAAGAGGTCGAGTTATTAGGGAAAATAGGAATGAGGATCAACCCTGTCAGGAGGGCGGGCAGGAGAAGAGGACCTCGGTGGTGTTGGCTCCTCAACCACTACAGATGATTGAGATCCCGAGGGCGGTGGAGGAACCACCGACATGTTATCGGTGCAACTAGCCGGGGCATATTCGGAAGAACTGCCCTATGAGAGGAGCACCATTACCAACACTCCAGGAGGCCCCACCTGCTCGGCAAGTTGGTGGGCAAGGATGTGGTCGGGGCTGTGGATTTCAAGGGAGAGAACACAGACAGGACAAGGGGCAGGTTTATGCCTTGGATTTGGTACAACCCCGGGACCCGGAGAGGGTAATAGCAGGTACATCAAACTTTTTTTAAAAGTTCTTTTCTTTCTAAGATGAGAGTATGTAGATTTGAAACAGTTTAAATGTTAAGAAAGAATCTTAAACTAGATAACTAAGAATAGTCTAATCAACTCAGGAGTAGTGTTGGTGTATGGCAAACCTGCCCTCACTCTCATCGACACGGGGTCAGTACAATTTCATCTCAGAGGACTTCATTGAGAATCTGGAGGGAGTTAGATTTTACGAGGGAGTTACCAGGAGGGTGCATCTCCCCAATGGGATGGTGGTCTGATCTACTGTGAGTTGCATCCTGAGGATGACCATTGATGGGTTGACCCTCGAAGCCTCAGCAATGACCTTGAGCTTGCCGGACTTCGATCTCGTTCTGGGTATGGCATGACTCGCCCAGAACCACGCTCAGATTAACTGCACGGCGAGGAGGGTTGTACTCATATGTGGCAATGTCTTTGTGACGTTCGAAGGTACTGCTCCAGTTTCTCACCTCTTTCTCTCATCTTTTAAAGATGTCAAGGCCCACCTACAGGGAGAGGAGGTTTACCAGGTGTTGTTCGAGATGGATGAGGTAAAGGGCTCCGTTGCTGATATTCCGGTGGTTCGAGACTTTACTGACATATTCCTAGAGAAGCTGCCAGGGTACCACTGCATCGGGAGCAGGATTTCCAGATATAGCTCATGTCGTGGGCTAAGCTGGTATCGAGAGAACCCTACCGTATGACCCCGAAGGAGCAGATAGAGTTTCGGAGCCAGTTACAGGAGCTGGTAGAAGCAGGAATTATCAGGTCGAGCTCCTCACCTTGGGGAGCTGCAGTATTATTCGTGAAGAAGAAGGACGACGCGCTCCGCTTATGCATTGATTATAGAGCCTTGAACAGGCTCACGGTCCGAAACACGTATCCCCTACCCAGGATTGACGAGCTATTTGACCAGTTGGAGAGAGCTCATTGGATTTCAAAGTTGGATCTATGATCAAGATATTACCAGCTGCGTATTCAGGAGAAGGACATTCTGAAGATAGCCTTTAGCAGCAGATATGGGCTATTTGATTTCACAGTGATGCCCTTTGGCCTTACGAATTCCCCGTCCGCATTCATGAGCCTGATGAACCAGGTATTCGAGGCCTACCTTGACATTTTTGTCATAGTTTTTTAGATGACATCCTCATCTATTCGCGGACTGAGGAGGAGCATGCTCACCACCTGGCACTGACCTTGGAGAAGCTTCGGGAGCACAGGTTGTGTGCGAAGTTTAGCAAGTGCCAGTTCTAGCTGAAGGAGGTGGCCTTTCTGGGCCATATTATCAGTGGAGCAGGTTTGGCAGTGGATCCGACGAAGGTTTAGGAAGTTTGAGACTGGCTACCGCTTAAGACAGCCACCGATGTGAGGATTTTTTTAGGACTTGTTGGCTATTACCGGAAGTTCGTAGAGGGGTTCTCCCGGATTGCTCTCCCACTCACATCTCTAACGAAGAAGTAGACCCCATTCGTTTGGACACTATAGTGTGAGGCTCCTTTCTAGGAGATGAAGGGTCGGCTCACCTCGGCTCCTATTCTTGCCCTTCCATCCGGAAGGGAGGGATTTCAGGTATACATTGACGCATCATACCAGGGGATGGGTGCCGTTTTGATGCAGAATGGGCACGTGATCGCCTATGCTTCCAAACAATTGAAGAAGCACGAGCAGAACTATCCGGTGCACGACTTGGAGATGGGAGCAGTGATTTTTGCTCTGAAGATCTGGAGACACTACCTCTACGGGGTTCATTGTGATATATTCTCAGATCACAAGAACCTAAGGTATGTGGACACTCAGAAGGAGCTGAATATCCGACAAAGGCGCAGGGTAGAGTTCCTATCAGACTATCAATATACCATGCATTACCATCCCGGCAAGGCGAACGTGGTGGCAGACGCTCTAAGCCGGAGATCCACCACATCCAGAGCAGATTCCCAGTTGATGGCTATGGAGCTAGTGCGTATATTGGAGGAGATGCAGATATCCCTGGTATCTGAGGATGATCTAGAGTTGTACAGGAGTACCTTGAGTCAATGAGTACCACAAACGACATCCGAGATCGCATCAGGGAGGGGCAGAGGCTGGATGTAAGGATGGAGACCATTTTTAGAGCCAGGGAGGAAGGCACGGCTGGGGATTTTTCACAGAGAGATGGGTTGCTTTGTTTTAGGGGCAGAGTCTATATACCGACAGGAGGCCGAATTCGGGAGGACATCATAGTAGAGGCTCACTATAGCAGATACTCCGTACACCCGGGTATCACGAAGATGGCAGGAGATCTAAAGAAGACCATGTTTTGGTCGGGCATGAAGAAGGACATCACATATTTCATGACGCATTACGAGCCTTGCTAGCTAATGAAGGCGGAGTCTAGGAGCTTGGTTGGGTTACTAAAGCCACTTCCAGTGCTAGAGTGGAAGTTTGAGGATATAGCCACGTACTTCATACACGGGCTACCTCGGTCATATGCAGGGAACGTGTAATGACTCCATCCATTCATATAGTATATAATAGAAGGTCCAGCCGGGGCCCCACATCATATACCACAAAACAGGCGGCGAAGTCACGAAGTGATACCAGAGTTACGCATCCTAACTCATAGGATTCTAGCGGAAGCTATAACACGAACTGAACTCCAAACATGAATGTCCACCATACTAATATCCACATTGATATATAAATAGGAATGTTCACCAAATACAAAGTCAGTTGGCCTTATGGCCTTACAGTTGTTCTTTACAAACGTGGCTTCCAAACATTCGCGTGCAGGCCAGCCACAACTGAACAAAACATAAGAATTTCTTTTAGCCTTCAAGGGCTAGCAAATGCAGTAGCGACAGCAGCAGGGATCTCAGCCTTAAAAGTCCCGCTTGGCTCTCCAGCACCTGTACAAGGACATCTCACCCAATGGTGGCAAATAAGGCAACGGCCAGCATTCAGCTGACCAAATTATAACGACCCTACCCCTTTGTCGGGGTAGTGGCATTCCTTCCCTACAGGCATAGCAAACATTCCATCACAACTATCAGCCATGCGTCCCGACGATCCGTGCACTTAGGGCACATTCTTGGTGTACCGGCGAACCAGGGTCCCACCATCATATCAGGGCCAAAACCCAATGGTAAAAGTTGAGCATTTACTCCATGTCTTGCAGCCGAAGATTTAGTCTTATTGACCCGGGATTGGCCCGTAGTCCCCCATGGTGTCGTGGCGCAGAGGCCTAAGACTCTCGCTATGTGCTCCAACAGACCGCACTTTCAGGTCTCACGTCGGACGGACATAACGCGGGTCAGATCATCCACCCCCCCCCCCCCCCGTTGCTCAAATCGCCTTGCCATCACTGAGCACAACGTACTCGCGGCTAAGAAAAAGGCGCGGGTCGGTTTCACCTTACCTGTTTGGCATCAAGCCGTAAGAGCTCTTCCAACTCATACATATCCATCATGTCCTCGCAGGACTGGCTTCACAATCATAGGTTATCTAGGTGCCACGCTCAGTGGTAGTGACAGAACTTATTTTCCATACCTAGCTCGAATCAGCATTTGTGGGTATTTCCTGGGCGTTCACTCCAGTACTTCCTGCTACTACCCTTCACAGGCACAACCCACCAAGTATCAAAAATATCAAGGGTATTTTCTTGGATCTCCAATCCAGTACTTCCTGCTACTGCCCTTCACAGTTACAACCCATGAACATCAAACATTACAAGGGTATTTCCTGGACTTCCAATCCAGTACTTCCTGCTACTACCCTTCACAGGTACAACCCATCCAACATTACAACCATCAAGGGTATTTTCCTGGACTACCACTCCAGTACTTCCTGCTACTACCCTTCACAGGTCTAACCCATCGACTCCTTAAACTATACGTTTCATCGCGAAGTCTTCTCCGGTGCGTATATGCAACATCACCAATCTAGACCAACCTGTCCAGATGGGCTTCACACAGCATTCCTATTTCGTACTCCATTTTCGGATCTATATGCCAAATGATTGGGGATTCCATGAATCAACCCAAGGGACTCCCTTAACAAGCCACCCTCTGGCGGGGGAATCCTATGCACATGCCAAAAAGGAAGCCTTCACATGGCTAGAAAGAAAGATCGTTACCCTTGAAGATCGCTTCGGAGCCATGGACTTTTAGCCGGCTGGAAAGAACCACAGCGGCTTTGCCTCCACAACGCTAGCCTCGTATCTCGAAATGGAACTGCGCAGCTCCACCGGTGGCCGGCTCTCCTCCTCCTCCTCCTCTGTAATGCCCCGAAAATTGTATTTGAGTTGGTCGCGTAAAAAGGGGATTTTGGTGCCTGTATAGGGGTACACGGCCTAGGACACGGGCGTGTCCAAGGCCGTGTCTGGCTGGTGTTTTGGCTGTTTTTATCCCGAGAAGGACACGGCAAGGAACACGGATTAATGATACGGGCGTGTCATTTGACACGGGTGTGTGCCTACCCGTGTCTATACCCGTATTCAGTAGGGTCGTGTCGGTTGGGTGGTGGTTATATGTGACACGACCCCAGACACGGGCATGTCGAGGAACCCGATACAGGCGTGTCGAGTGGGACATGGTCGTGTCTCAGCCCGTATGAGTCTCTGTGTTCGACGATCGTGCCTGGATCGAGGCAGAAAGAGGTTGGCCCAAATCAAATGAGACTTCCCATCTCATTTTTCAGTCTTAAAGAAGCAGGGAGGAGCCAGAGCCATTAGATCCTGGCTGAGAAAATGGACGGACACGATTATGCCACCAAAGGCCTGACACGGCTTATGACACGCCTGTGTAACAGTCCGTGTGTCTTAAGCGGCACACAACCGACTTATCCAGTCCAGTACACGGCCATGTGACACGCCCATGTCACAGTCCGTGTGACCTGACACGCCTACAGACATTCCCGTATTTGTGGTCGTGTACTTCAGGCTACCCTAAACCAAAACAACCCGAGCGGGACACGGCCAGTGACACGCCCGTGTCACAGGCCATCTACCCCAAGACACTATCGTGTCCTTCCCGTCTTCACCATGCATAAAATACCCTGGGCACGTCCAGTAAAGGACACAGCCTTTGACACACCTGTGTCACAGGCCGTGTGCCCATACACGTGTAACGCCCCGAAACTCAAAAGAGCGACGGGAGGCGTTTTGGGCCAAATATGGTATTTGGCAGGGGGCTCACGGCCTGGGACACGGGCATTTCCCATGGCGTATCATGCTCGAGTCGACGATTTGGCTGCGAGGTTGACGAAATTTGGAGTCGACGATCGTCGAGCAGCGAACACGGCCTGAGACACGGGCGTGTCTCAGGGCGTGTCGAGCCCGTGTCGACGATCGGCCCGGGGAGTCGACATTTTCGCTCGATATTGTGTCGAGACAGGGAACAGGGCCTAGGACACGGGCATGTCCAAGGCCGTGTCGGGTAGTCGACAAACTTCGTTCGACGAAGTGTCGAGACAGTGAACACGGCATGTAGCCCAGGCGTGTTCGGGTTTGACACGGGCATATCAAATAGGACACGGGCGTGTCTAAGACCCGTGTGAGTCTAGTGTTTTTTTCGGGGCTGTGTCGATGGGGGCATACGGTCAGCCACATGGCCGTGTCAGTTGGAACATGGGCGTGTCAGGTTAAACACGGGCGTGTCGGGACCCGTGTAATTTTCGTAACGCGTTGAATTTGACAGCGAAGGAGGGACACGACCCTGGACATGGGCGTGTCGCAGGTCGTGTTCGGCCCAGGTTTTACTTTTCAGCTACAAATCGTAGCCATTCGTTTCCTTATTTTGGGATCCGACGGTTGGGGTTGTTCCTACTGGGATATACCCGTGATTGGGCCTTTGAAACCCTCATTTCAGTTGAGTGGTTCTCTTTCTAAGTGAAGAGAGAGGGGAGAGCAAAGGAAGAAGAAAAAGCCTAGATCCGGTCACCGGCGGAGCTTCGGAGCTCCAAATCGCGAACCAACTTCGGATTTACGGAGGCAACGAGAGTGCGGTGCTTTTCATCCGCTTACATTTCCATGGCGCTAAGGAAGAACGCTAGGGTAACGATTCTCTACTTGAGCATGTGAAGCTCTACTTCTTTTGCATAGGGAAGCCCGCTCTCGCGAGTTTACGGTGATTTTGAGGCGTTCCTTCGGGTAGACATGAATAGTCCCCGTTGTGTACATGAGGAGTCTGTAACCGAGAACGGATATAGGCATGATGTGTGAAGCCTACCCAGACAAGTTAGCCTGGATCGGTGATGTTGCATTGCATAAATGGCCGGAGAAGACTCCGTGAGATTGTGTGTTTTTAGGGTTTTCTACGTGGTAGATTGCAACAGGGAGTCTTGGGGATTAACCCCAAGGTGCACCCGAAAAACTGGGCAGATGTGTGATTCTGCCAACTTGGTGGCCTGGGAGCCTACTTGAACATAACCGGGTTATGTGAAGTGTGTAACGGAAATGGTTATAGGAGAAGTTTGACCCACATATATGGCTTAAATTGTTATTGCGATGTGAGCACGGGTTAGACGGAACCGTACCCATTCTATGTCGTTCGATTAGAGCCGTTGGCATAGTTGAGGGTCTTCGACGGTCTATGGCTTAAATTGACGTGACCCATGCTGGGAAGACAAAATGCTCATAGTTTGGCCGTCACAGTGGCGGTGGTGAGTCTGGGGTGTCTATGGCTTAAATTGACGTGGCATTGACCGGTTCACCGAGAATGTGCCCTGAGGTGCACGGGGTATGTGGCCGTGCGTTCCTATGCCTATGATGCAATGTATTTATATACTGCTTGGTTATGCTAATAAAGTGCAGGGAAGGAACATCGCCACCCCGAATTGGGGGCGAGATTGTTATAATTTGGCCAGCATGGCTGACCATTGCTTTGATTTGCCACCGTTGCAGTGGATTGTGCTTGCAGGTGCTGTGGAGCCGAGCGGAAAATAGCGGGCTATAGCCCAAGTTGCTGAGCCGGCCCTCGAAGGCCTAATTTTGAGTGTTTTCGTTTATTCATGTATGGACAGCCTGCGTGCTGAGGTTTGAAAACATGTAATTGGAGGAAAACATTGTAAGGCCATAAGGCCTGTACTTATGTATTTGTACTTCATTCCTTTTGGAATTTTAGTGGATATTCATGCTGGTGTTGGGTTCTTTCTTAATGCAATAATTTTAAATTAGCTCCGCTAGAATGCTCTGTGTAGGACGTTGGATTGGTTGGATGGTTTCCATTGAGTAACCACCCAGTCTGTCTGTAGTATATGGCGTCGGGCCCCGGCCAGACCTACTGCTATATACTATGCGACAGATAGGGGCTGTTACAATTTGGTATCAGACTACTGGTTTCGGTCAGGCTTAAAATGAATTTGTGGACGAATTCTTTTAAGGTGTGGTGAGCACATGTGTTTGCGTCATCGTTATAAAAGCAAAAGAACCCATGAATGTCCACTTAGGAATGAAAAATACACGTGTTTGAGGAACCTGCGTTTTCCTATAATTGCATTTTGCAATTTTGTTTGGTCGCTTAACGGTATTTTGTACCACTATAGGTGACCAGAAGCGGTGCTGGGCCGTCGGAACGCCGAGTTTCTGAGGCTAGTAGTGCACCAAATGATGCTCCCGCAACACCTCCATCGGCTGAGACCATACGATTGGTGGCCAAAGCAGTGTTTGTCATGATCAATGCGCAGCCTGCAAGGCAAATACAGTAGCCCGCTCCTGCGATGGAGCAGGTACCTCTTCTAGAGGTTGAGCCGAGAAGAGTGGAGCAGGTAGTAGTGGAGTCGTTGGTTCCAAGGAGGGCAACCGAGAGACAGCTCAAACATGTCATGAGCTGTAATCCTCCGGTATTCTCGGGGTTGGGAACCCCATCCCAAGTTGAAGACTGGCTCTCCCGTGTGAGGAGAGTATTGACAGCGAAGGAGACGGGGGGAGTGGCAGATGACCATTATAGCTACATTCCTGTTGGATGGAGATGCTAGGCTGTGGTGGGAGGGTTTGGGGATGCATCTATTGAGAGGTAGGCAACTTACAGATGTCTCGATGGAGGAGTTCTCGAAACTATTCTTGGATATGTACCTCCCTTCGACTCAGAGGATAGCTTTGGAGAATAAGTTCCAGAGGTTAGTACAAGGTGATAGTAGCGTGCATGAGTATCTCCACGAGTTTACTCGGTTGGGTCTGTATGCTAGCTCCACCATCGCGGATGAGGAGCGTAAGACCAACCATTTCTACAAAGGTCTAAGAGATGACTTGAGGCTACTACTCTCGGGACCGATGACGCAGGGTTTCTTGACCTTGGTCAACATGGTCCGGTCCTTGAAGAAGGACATGAAGAATGTTCAAGCGAAGAAAAGCTTGGGTGATAAGAAATCTGAGTTCAAGGTTCCGACTAACTCAAAGTCTGGGTATCATAAATTTTATAAGAAAGCTAGGACTTCGGGTCCAGCTCCTTCCGGTGCTTCTGGGGCGACTACGGATCGGACCCCTGGTGCATGTTTTACTTGTGGTAAGCCGGGGCACTTTGCCCGTGATTGTTGGAGCGGACGTCCCAAGTCCGAGAGAAAGTCGAGAGCAACTTATGAAGAGAAGGGCAAGGCGGTGGAGTCAACCGCATCCCATTAGGCTCCGGCTCAACCAAGGGTTTATAATCTTGGCCAACAGGAGGCCATCAAACAAGCGGATGTGGTGACAGGTACGGTTTAATTCGTAGCAAGTTAAGTTTCTTTAAATACTTGTTATGTGTATGTTACCTTACCACTGCTTGTTTAGGATTTGTTTTGATTTCTGAGTTTCCGGCGAGAGCACTCTTTGATACGGGAGCTTCACACTTCTTCTTGTCCGAAGGATTTATATCGCGCATCGGAGTACCTTCTTCGATGGCAAAGGACAAGTTGGATGTGTTGTTACCGAATGGGTGTTTGATGCGCGCGGATAAAGTCTGCGGTGTTAAGATTCACATTGGGAATCAAGAGTTCGATCTGCAAGCATCGTTACTACCATTGGTGGAGTTCGACGTTATATTTGGCATGGACTGGCTCTCGGAGCAGCAAGCCTATATTGATTGCAGTCGCAAGAAAGTCAAGTTGGGAGCAAGTCGTGAGATGACTTTTACGGGCTTGAAAGGGTCGAGCAAGACGTTGATGTCTGCTCTTCAGTTGGTGAAGGCAGTTCGTGCTGGTGTAGAGCTGTTCTTTACACTAGTGGAGGTTGCAAAGCCAAAGCCTACGTTGGATAGTATTTCAGTGGTAGCTGAGTACCCTGATGTGTTCCCCGTAGATCTTCCTGGAGCCCCGCCTCAACGGGAGATAGATTTTACTATTGAGCTAGCGCCAGGTGCGAAGCCTGTGTCACGATCTCCGTATCGGCTAGCGCCTAATGAAATGGCGGAGCTGAAGGTGCAACTTCAAGAGTTGTTGGAGCAAGGGTTTGTGCGTCCAAGTTCGTCGCCTTGGAGCGCACCGGTCCTCTTTGTAAAGAAGGACGGAAGCTTGGGTCTCTGAATTGATTATCGGGAGTTAAACAAGCTAACGGAAAAGAACAAGTACCCAATCCCAAGGATCGATGATCTTTTCGATCAGTTGGTCGGGTCGACGGTGTACTATAAGTTGGATCTCAAGTCTGGTTACTACCAGCTGAGGATAAGGGAGAGTGATATCCCTAAGACAGCATTCAGTACAAGATACGGGCATTACGAGTTTACGGTCATGCCGTTTGGGCTGACGAGTGTGCCGTCAGTGTTCATGGATTTGATGAACAGGACCTTCAGGGAGTACTTGGACCATTTTTTGATCGTCTTCATCGACGATATTTTGGTGTACTTGCAGAGTGAGGAAGATCACTTCAGACATCTTCATTTGGTTTTGGAGACGCTAAGGAGGAATCAATTGTACGCTAAGTTCTTGAAGTGCAAGTTTTGGTTGTCCTCAGTGGTGTTTCTCAGTCATATAGTGAGTGGGGAAGGTATTGTTGTAGATCCGGCGAAGATTGTTGCGATATGAGAGTGGCCTGAGCTTTCTACGATAGCGGAAGTCCGGAGCTTTTTGGGGCTTGCCGGCTATTATAGGAGCTTCGGAGAGAACTTCTCGCGGATAGCGTTACCTCTCACTACTTTGATGAGGAAGGAGTAGAAGTTCGTTTGGACGCCGGAGTGCGCGTGAGCTTTTGAGGAGTTGAAATGTCGGTTAACCACGGCGCCTGTGTTGAGTTCGCCGAGTGGGACCGAAGGTTATGAGATTTATAGCGATGCTTCGGGCAGTGGTTTGGGTTGTGTGCTGTTACAGCATGGAAGCATTATAGCATATGGCTCGAGACAGCTGAAGATGCACGAGAGGAACTATCCGGTCCATGACTTGGAGTTAGCGGCCGTGATTTTTGCCTTAAAGCCGTGGAGACATTATTTGTACGGTGTGAAGATTGATATCTACACCGATCACAAGAGCCTGAAGTATTTGATTAATCAGAAAGATCTGAACATGCGGCAGCGTAGATGGATGGAGTTCCGGGGGGACTATACATTCAAGATCCATTACTTGCCTGGTAAGGGCAATGCAGTGGAGGACGCGTTGAGTCGCTGGGCCCCAGTTCAAGCCAATTGGTTGTCGGTCCATGACGAGAGGTTGGTTCGGGAGTTGGAGGCGTTGGAGACCTTTTGTGTCGATAAGCAATCAAGTGATGAAGCAGTATTGAATTGGACTGAAGTCCAATATGTCCTGGCTGATCGGATTCGGCAGGCGTTAGATACGGATGTCCCATGAAGCAACTCATGATAGAGCCTCTGGATGGGTCAAATTCCCAATTCGTTATGGAGGACGGATTACTTTGGAAAGACGGTCGTCTGTGCGTCCCAAGCGTGGGCAATTTACGGGTGGAATTGTTGTACGAGGCACATCATACCAAGTACTCAATTCACCCGGGAAGCACGAAGATGTACCGCGATGTTAAGAAATTGTTCTGGTGGCTAGGACTGAAAACGGATGTGGCGCTCTACATGGCGAAGTGTCAAACTTGCGCCTTAGTGAAGGCGGAATGTCAAAAGCCGGGAGGATTCTTGAAATCCTTGCCTATTCCGGAGTGGAAGTTCGACGACATTACTATGGACTTTGTGCATGGGTTTCCAAGGTCACAAAAGAGGAACGATGCCATTTGGGTGGTCATAGATCGTCTAACGAAGGTGTCACATTTCATTCTGCATAGGAAGGATGATCCGGTTGAGAAATTGGCAAAGCTATATGTGGATAATATTGTACGGCTTCATGGTGTGCCCCGCAGCATCGTGAGTGACCGAGATGGGCGGTTCACGTCCAATGATTGGAGGCTGGTGCAACAGATGTTGGAAATAAAGCTGAGTTTTTTGCACAGCCTTTCATCCGCAAATGGATGGGCAGACCAAGTGGGTCAATAGGACAATGGAAGACATGCTTTGCATGTGTGTCCTGGACTTTGGAAAGCAATGGGAAGATCACTTATACTTGGTGGAATTTGCTTACAACAATAGCTACCAGGCGAGCATTCAAATGGCACCCTTCGAGGCCCTATATGGTAGAAGATGTCGCACGCCGTTGTCCTGGTTGGAAACGGGTGAGTCAAAGTTGTACAAGCGTCAAGAGGTGGAAGATGCTACTTCTTTGGTGAGAACCATTCGGGAGAGATTGCTAATCGCTCAGGACCGTCAGGCTAAGTACTGTAATGCCAAGCACAGGAATGTGGAGTTTGTTGTGGGCGATTGGGTGTACTTAAAGATCAAGCCGTTCAAGGGTGTCTCGCAGGTGAGGCGATTGAAAAATCTAAGCTCGAGGTACCTTGGGCCGTTTGAGGTTCTGGAGCGGGTTGGCGAAGCAGCCTATCATTTGAAGCTATCAGTGGAGCTTAGTGGTGTACATGATGTATTCCATATATCGGTGTTATGGAAGGCGGTGCAAGAGCCTACGTAAGTGATCGTGGTTGATCAAGTGCCGGTAGATAGTGTGTTGACGACGAAGGTCAAGCCCGTGCGTATTGAAGACTCGAAAGTCAAGCGGCTACGTAATAAAGAGAAAAGGATGGTCAAGGTCTATTGGGACAATTGCGGTCGAGAGGAGCTCTCTTGGGAGCAAAAGCAGAATATGCTTGAGGAGTACCCGGAGTTGTTTCTGTTAAAATTCAACAAACCGCAGACGCCCCCTTGGATACCCTGTTGAAAACTCAACAAACCGAAGGAGGATACGCCCACTTATAATGTTGAAAGTTTTCCCAGATCGTGGAGTTAGCAGGAGTTATCTCAACAAAGCAGTAACAACCAGCAACACATGCAGCACAAGCTTCTTTATTGATCAAGAGCAAACTTCTTTACAAGGCGAGACATACATGGCGAGACATACTTCACCAAAACCCAACACCGGGAGAGCAGAGACAGTTACAAAGACAAGAACAAAAAACAAGCCGCGCGGACTCAACCACCAAGCCGCCGACCTACTGCTGTGGAGTCCGCTCAGTCCGCCAGGTCGCCAGACCGCAACCCAAGCCGCGCGGACTCACCCTTATTCCAATGCTTATCTCTTCACCGCCGATCTGCAGGCCGCCTGACCGCGAGGTCGCCTAGCCGCCAGACCGCACAAGCTGCGTCACCGAATGGAACAGTCCGCCTGAAGCAGGCGACTTCCTGAACCCCGAACCAAGTTGCCAAAGAGAAGACCGCCTGGTCGCTATCCGCGACCTGCTGTTTACCGCCTGTTGCTTAACCGCAGAGTCCGCACTGTCCCTGACCGCAATCAGAGCCAAGTCCTGGCTTTCCAGCGCTATCCGCACAACGTCGGTCTAGGTTCTTTTTCCTGATGTGACATGGGTCCTATTTATAGGCACGACGATGAGTATGGTCACCGCCCTAGCCGATAGGATCACCGCCACATCCCGCAGCTAGAACAAGTGTGTCCGCCAGCCCGCGGACACACATTCCAGTTCGCCGCTCCTGTGCAGATAGCCAGTCCGCCCCAGCTTCTCCAAGGCCGGACTCCAATATCCAGCCCGCCTTGCCGCCAGAGACCAAGCCAGGACCACCACAGCCGGACTCCACAACAGCCGTGTCCGCCATTCTGCGGACAAGGCATCAGCCCGCAAAACCCGAGCCCACAGCCTCGCCATCAAGGCACCTGCCGGACTCAGCGGACACCCGGCTACCGTCCGCATATCCCAAGTCCATTGCCTCATTGCCAAGGCACCTCCGGACTTAGCGGACACGCCAATCCAGTCCGCTAACAGCAGACTCCAGTCCGCAACTCCTGAGTCCATAACCTCGTCACAAGGCTAAACCGGACTCAGCGGACTCTGGCTCCAGTCCGCACGCTCCTGCACAAGCAATTCTCCAGTCCGCATTTCCCCAAGCTAGCAAACAAGGCAACAGCACTTCTACTACGCTTGGCGGACTGAGAAACCAGCCCGCACTCCACTGCGCGATCTCCCCGGACTGAGCCATCCTGGACTTGGTCCAAAACTCACTAAGTCCAGGTCCACTGGCCACAAGGGCCAGTCCGCACTTACTGGCGGACACTGGATCTAGCCCGCCATACCGGGCGACCTCCAGTTTCTGTCCGCGCTGACCGGCGGTCTCCGCGGCTTCCACTTGCCGCTTCACTAGAGCAAGACCAAGGCAACTGCCAAACCGGTCTGCCGAGCTCCAGTTCTTCAGTCCGCTTTATGCCGGACTCCGCGGATAGCATTCCTATCCGCCCGGTTACTTCCTGGGAGTCAACCGCCTGTTGAGCATACACTGGCCTGTCAGACCGCTGCTGCTGTCCGCTTAGTTCGTGCGAACAGACCGCCCAGGCCGCCACAGAGCAAACCGCCTGCAACATCCCTGCCGACCTAGCAGTCCGCCAACCCTGTCCGCGTAGTCCGCGCGGATAGGTTTCCCAAGCCTTCCATTCACCCACTTTCACTTCACAAAATTCAACACTCCCCCTTGAAGTGAGAAGTGGTGAATAACTCCAGCAGCTCCCGTAACCTTGCACCTGGTCCCTCCGATAGCATCTACGAAGAGATGTCAAAGACATAGTCCTCGCCCCGCATATCTTGGACCATGAGGGAGCCCTCCAGCATCTCCAAAAAGGAGTCATGCTTCCCTCTGCCTTCTTCAGCTTCAACCTCCACTCTTGCATCACAGGAGTATCACCAACTTCCTTGGACACTGAAGTCCAAGCCTCGTTGCCTCTGAGAGAAGTCACCTCTTCAGACTTGGTGTCAACCACCTCCTTGATTCTAGTGGGGTCATCACAGCCAGAAGAACCTTGCTCGACCTGAGGGCTAACAAGGAAACACGGGACCAAGTCCGTCGTGTTCCCTTCACAATATCGAGCTGGTGGCTTACTGATCCTCTTCGATCTCCGAAGAACCTGATCATGGCTAACCACCTCCGCTGCTATTGAACCAGCTCCGTTCCCGGGCAAACCCGGAACAATGCTCCCTTTGCTCCCTGAATAAGACGCCTCCTTACTGGAACCAAAAGCATCTGGGGCAACGCTCCCCCTGCTACCTGAACCAGAAGACTCCCCTCTTGAACAAGAACAGTCTGGAACATCGCTCCCCTTGCTTCCTGAACCGGAAGCCTCCGCCTTCGAGCCCGAAGATCCTGGAGCATCGCTCCCCCTTCTTCCCGACTCTGATGCCTTTGCCCCGGAGCTAGAACAACCTGGAGCACCTGGTGACTCAGGCAACTCCACTTCCTTAGCAGCAGCCTCCTTCAGCCCACCATCTGACCTGCTTATCTCTAGCTCCACATAAGAGCTACCCCAATACGGCGTCAACTCATCGAAAACAATGTCTCTCGACACTATGAGTTTCTTCGTCGCAGGATCCATACACCTCCATCTTCTTCTCTGCTCATCATACCCAACAAAGACTAGCTTTGTCTTGAGAGCACCCGGAGAGTGTATATAGCAGGTAGATCCAAACACCCGAAGGTGCTTCACTGAGGGCTTCACTCCGAACATCAGCTCATAAGGAGTCTTCATTATGATCGGACTAAGAGGCATCCGGTTGATGACATGAGCAGCACAGGCTATTCCTTCCGCCCAAAGAGCCTTCGGAATGCCTTTACTCTGAAGCCAACACTTGCAGGTCTCCGTTAACCAATGGATCATCCGAGCTGCAATACTACCTTGTTGTGAAGTATGTCCACAAGAAAGCTCCATCCGGATCCCTTGCTTCCTGCAAAAGCGTGAGAACTCGGTTGAGCCAAACTCACCACCGATACTTGTCCTCAACACCTTGATCCTCCGGCCAAGCTGGCCTTCCACAAGCTCCTTGAACTCCACAAACAAGCGTACCATGCTGAACTTCTTCTTCATAAAGTATACCCAAGTATACCTAGAATAGTCATCAACCAAAATCAGCATGAACCTGCTGCCTCCAAGACTGGTCGTGACGGTCGGTCCCACTAGAGCACAATGGACAACCGCCAATGGTGCATTACATCTGGATTGTGCTTTGTCAACCATGAAGCGATAGGCTCCACTTTCCTGACATCCCGCACACCCCCGACCATCGTCATAGGATGACAATCTAGGCAAGCCTCTTACGAGTCTTCTTTCTGCCATTGCTTTCAGCTTGTCCATCCCTACATGCCCCAGTATTTCATGCCAGATAGTTGCACTATCACTGGCATTCATCCGATCAACTCCAGAACTAGTTGAAATCCCAACTACGTTCTTCTCCTTCCTCCCTACCTGAGCAACGTTCGCCGAGAGCAAGACAACCTTGCACTCCTTCCGAAGATGACTTTGCTGCTTGCATTTATAGCACCGTGGTCCTTCCTTCCTCTTCCTATCACGCCTAGGAGAAACACTCCTTTCTTCCTGATATGAAGTAGAGGGACCATCTTCAGCAGCAACCTTCACCTTCTTCCTGAACAACCCATCAAGGGAAGTCCAGACCTCCGCAGCTGACCGACATCCACTGATGTGGTCCAAGAGCTCCGATGAGATCACCTGCTTGAGAATAGACTCCGCTTTCGCATTTGCCTCCTTCCAAGCTCTCATCGCCTCAGCATTGCCAGCAGTATCCTCTTGTCTTCCTGCTCCGCATACAACCTCCCAAAGGTCCTCTCCAAGAAGAAAGCTCTTCATACAGGACTTCCACCGTTCACAGTTCGTCTCTGTAAGAAGATCAATTCCAAGACAACTTGCATCCTCCACTGCCATGGTTCTACCACAGGTTTCCTCTTCAGAAGAGCAACTACTTCCATTGAGCACTGCTTGACAACTCCAACAACCTCGCTCTGATACCATGTTAAAATTCAACAAACCGCAGACGCCCCCTTGGATACCCTGTTGAAAACTCAACAAACTGAAGGAGAATACGCCCACTTATAATGTTGAAAGTTTTCCCGGATCGTGGAGTTAGCAGGGGTTATCTCAACAAAGCAGTAACAACCAGCAACACATGCAGCACAAGCTTCTTTATTGATCAAGAGCAAACTTCTTTACAAGGCGAGACATACATGGCGAGACATACTTCACCAAAACCCAACACCGGGAGAGCAGAGACAGTTACAAAGACAAGAACAAAAAACAAGCCGCGCGGACTCAACCACCAAGCCGCCGACCTACTGCTGTGGAGTCCGCTCAGTCCGCCAGGTCGCCAGACCGCAACCCAAGCCGCGCGGACTCACCCTTATTCCAATGCTTAGCTCTTCACCGCCGATCTGCAGGCCGCCTGACCGCGAGGTCGCCTAGCCGCCAGACCGCACAAGCTGCGTCACCGAATGGAACAGTCCGCCTGAAGCAGGTGACTTCCTGAACCCCGAACCAAGTTGCCAAAGAGAAGACCGCCTGGTCGCTATCCGCGACCTGCTGTTTACCGCCTGTTGCTTAACCGCAGAGTCTGCACTGTCCCTGACCGCAATCAGAGCCAAGTCCTGGCTTTCCAACGCTATCCGCACAACTTCGGTCTAGGTTCTTTTTCCTGATGTGACATGGGTCCTATTTATAGGCACGACGATGAGTATGGTCACCGCCCTAGCCGATAGGATCACCGCCACATCCCACAGCTAGAACAAGTGTGTCCGCCAGCCCGCGGACACACATTCCAGTTCGCCGCTCCTGTGCAGATAGCCAGTCCGCCCCAGCTTCTCCAAGGCCGGACTCCAATATCCAGCCCGCCTTACCGCCAGAGACCAAGCCAGGACCACTACAGCCGAACTCCACAATAGCCGTGTCGGCCATTCTGCGGACAAGGCATCAGCCCGCAAAACCCGAGCCCGCAGCCTCGCCATCAAGGCACCTGCCGGACTCAGCGGACACCCGGCTACCGTCCGCATATCCCAAGTCCATTGCCTCATTGCCAAGGCACCTCCGGACTTAGCGGACACGCCAATCCAGTCCGCTAACAGCAGACTCCAGTCCGCAACTCCTGAGTCCATAACCTCGTCACAAGGCTAAACCGGACTCAGCGGACTCTGGCTCCAGTCTGCACGCTCCTGCACAAGCAATTCTCCAGTCCGCATTTCCCCAAGCTAGCAAACAAGGCAACATCACTTCTACTACGCTTGGCGGACTGAGAAACCAGCCCGCGCTCCACTGCGCGATCTCCCCGGACTGAGCCATCCTGGACTTGGTCCAAAACTCACCAAGTCCAGTCCACTGGCCACAAGGGCCAGTCCGCACTTACTGGCGGACACTGGATCTAGCCCGCCATACCGGGCGACCTCCAGTTTCTGTCCGCGCTGACCGGCGGTCTCCGCGGCTTCCACTTGCCGCTTCACTAGAGCAAGACCAAGGCAACTGCCAAACCGGTCTGCCGAGCTCCAGTTCTTCAGTCCGCTTTATGCCAAACTCCGCGGATAGCATTCCTATCCGCCTGGTTACTTCCTGGGAGTCAACCGCCTGCTGAGCATACACTGGCCTGTCAGACCGCTGCTGCTGTCCGCGTAGTCCGCGCGAACAGACCGCCCAGGCCGCCCCAGAGCAAACCGCCTGCAACATCCCTGCCGACCTAGCAGTCCGCCAACCCTGTCCGCGTAGTCCGCGCGGATAGGTTTCCCAAGCCTTCCATTCACCCACTTTCACTTCACAGAATTCAACAGTTTCACTCAGGTACCATTTAAGTTTTATGTTCCTTTCCTTTATGTAATTTTGAGGACGAAATTCTTTTAAGAGGGGGAGAATTGTAACGCCCCGAAACTCAAAAGAGCAACGGGAGGCGTTTTGGGCCAAATCTGGTATTTGGCAGGGGGCACACGGCCTGGGACACGGGCGTGTCCCAGGGCGTGTCAGGCTCGAGTCAACGATTTGGCCGCGAGGTCGATTAAATTTGGAGTCGATGATCGTCGAGCAGCGAACACGGCCTGAGACACGGGCGTGTCTCAGGGCGTGTCAAGCCCGTGTCGACGATCGGCCCGGGGAGTCGACATTTTCACTCGACGTTGTGTCGAGACAGGGAACACAGCCTAGGACATGGGCGTGTCTAAGGCCGTGTCGGGTAGTCGACGAACTTCACTCGACGAAGTGTCGAGACAGTGAACATGACCTGGATCCCAGGCGTGTTCGGGTTTGACACGGGCGTGTCAAATAGGACACGAGCGTGTCCAAGACCCGTGTGACTCTCAGGTTATTTTAGGGGCTGTGTCGATGGGGGCACACGGCCAGCCACACGGCCGTGTCAGTTGGAACATGGGCGTGTCAGGTTAAACACGGGCGTGTTGGGACCCGTGTAATTTTCGTAATGCGTTGAATTTGACGGCGAATGAGGGACACGGCCCGGGACACGGGCGTGTTACAGGCCGTGTTCGGCCCAGGTTTTACTTTTCAGCTATAAATCGTAGCCATTCGTTTCTTTATTTTGTGATCCGACGGTTGGGGATTGTTCCTACTGGGATATACCCGTGATTGGGCCTTTGAAACCCTCATTTCACTTGAGTGGTTCTCTTTCTAAGTCAAGAGAGAGGGGAGAGCAAAGGAAGAAGAAGAAGCCTAGATCCGGTCACCGGCAGAGCTTCGGAGCTATAAATCGCGAACCGACTTCGGATTTACGGAGGCATGGAGAGTGCGGTGCTTTTCATCCGCTTACATTTCCATAGCGCCATGGAAGAACGCTAGGGTAACAATTCTCTACTTGAGCATGTGAAGCTCTACTTCTTTTGCATAGGGAAGCCCGCTCTAGCGAGTTTGCGGTGAGTTTGAGGCGTTCCTTCGGGTAGACATGAATAGTCCTCGTTGTGTACATGTAGAGTCCGTAACCGAGAACAGATATAGGCATGATGTGTGTAGCCTACCCGGACAAGTTGGTCTGGATCGGTGATGTTGCATTGCATAAATGGTCGGAGAAGACTCCGTGAGATTGTGTGTTTTTCAGGTTTTCTACGTGGTAGATTGCAATAGGGAGCCTTGTGAATTAACCCCAAGGTGCACCCGGAAAAATGGGCAGATGCGTGATTCTTCCAACTTGGTGGCCTGGGAGCCAACTTGAACATAACCGGGTTATGTGAAGTGTATAACGGAAACGGGACTCGGAAAAGTTTGACTCGCGTATATGGCTTAAATTGTCGTTGCGATGTGAGCACGGGTTAGATGGAACCGTACTCATTCTATATCGTTTGGTTAGAGTCGTTGGCATAGATGAGGGTCTTCGGCGATCTATGACGTAAATTGACGTGACCCATGTCGGGAAGACAAAATGCTCATAGTTTGGCTGTCACAGTGGGGGTGGTGAGTCTTGGGTGTCTATGGCTTAAATTGACATGACATTGACCGGTTCAGCGAGAATGTGCCCTGAGTGCATGGGGTTGTGGCCGTGCGTGCCTACACTTATGATGCAATGTATTTATATACTGCTTGGTTATGCTAATAAAGTGCAGGGAAGGAGCATCGCCGCCCCGAATTGGGGACGGGATCGTTATAATTTGGTCAACATGGCTGACCGTTGCTTTGATTTGCCACCGTTGCGGTGGATTGTTCTTGCAGGTGCTGCGGAGCCGAGCGAAAAATAGCGGGCTATAGCCCAGGTTGCTGAGCCGGCCCTCGAAGGCCTAATTTTGAGTGTTTTCGTTTATTCATGTATGGCCGGCCTGCGTGCCGGGGTCTGAAAACATGTAATTGGAGGAAAACATTGTAAGGTCATAAGGCTTGTACTTGTGTATTTGTACTTCATTCCTTTTGGCGTTTTAGTAGACAATCATACTGGTGTTAGGTTCTTTCTTAATGCAACAATTTTAAATTGCTTCCGCTAGAATGCTCTGTGTAGGACGTTGGATTGATTGGATGGTTTACATTGAGTAACCACCCGGTCTGTCTGTGGTATATGGCGTCAGGCCCCGGCCGGACCTACTGTTATATGTTATGCGACGGATAGGGGGTGTTACAATATGGCAGAAGACAAGCCTCCAGCTTAACTTCGTCGATCGAAGTTCGTTGAGCAGAGGAGGACAAGGCCTCTGACACGCCCGTGTTAGAGGGTGTGTTCCCTCTACGAAATGGATTTTTGTTGACCACTCGTCAGCTTCTCACACGAGCAGGACACGTCCTGGGACACACCTGTGTCCCAGGCCGTGTCACCCAAATTTTACCCAATCCTGGGATTTGGGGTGTTACAGAATGATTCGATCTGGGTCATCATCGACAGGCTGACAAAGATGGCCAGGTTTATCACAGTCAGGAAGGATGCTCTGGTAGTTGATCTGGCGTGGATGTTTGTGGAGCAGTTTGTGCGTTATCATAGAGTTCCCAAGACAATCATGTCGGATCGGGACGGGCGTTTCACGTCCAAGGAGTGGAAGTCAGTTCAGGCTTACCTGGGCTCTCGGTTGACGTTTAGCACAGCCTTCAACCCTCATGCTGATGGACAGACAGAGCGCACCAACCGGACTTTGGAGAATCTTCTGTGCTTATGCATTCTGGATCGCGGGGAGCCATGGGCGAAAATGTTGTCACTGATCGAGTTCTCGTACAACAAGAGCCATCAGGCTAGTATACGTATGGCCCCTTATAAGGCTCTGTATGGACGGAGATGTCGGACCCCTCTATCATGGGTCCCGGACGAGTACCCCAGGCTCTTGGCTCGGAGTTCGCGAAGGACACAGATGCTCATGTGAGGCTGATTTGGGGCAGGATGTTGGAGGCTCAGAGCAGGCAAGCCAAGTACTATGATGCGCTACATCGGCGGGTGGAGTTCTAGGTGGCAGACCAGGTGTTCTTGAAGATTCGGTCGATGCATGCAGTTTCTCGGGTTCGAAGGCGGAATAAGCTCAGTCCTAGATACATGGGAACCTACGGGATCCTGGAGCGGATCGGGCCCTCGGCCTACAGGCTGGATCTTCCACTAGAGTTAGCTGAACTACATGACGTCTTCCATGTCTCTTCCGTTCGGAGAGCTTTGTCATGGCCTGAGCAGCGGATCTCTGTTACGGATGGCCCTGTGGCATCGGATCAATCAGTCAGCATGGAGCTGGTCAGGATTGGTGATACAGCGGTATGGACCCTGCAGCGCAAGAAGGTCCCATTGTTCAAAGTCATGTGGAGGAACCATGGGCAGGAGGAGCACACTTGGGAACCACGATACCTGATGCAGCATAAGTACCCGGGACTCTTCGAGGCAGGTATAATTTCAACCTTCTAAGGGATGTTACATATTTTTCCTTTTTCTCTCGAACCCCGCAATCCTAACCTGAATTTTGGGGACAAAATTTTTTTTTTATGTATTGGGATTTGTTACATCCCTCAAACAACTAGACCCCCCTCCCCCTAAGAGTTGTTTTGTGATGGCAAGGGCATAACAAAACCCGAGGAAGCCCCAGAGGACCAAGTGAACTTAGAAAAGAAGGTTAAACCACCATGGTCTGCAATAAGAACTTTTCAAATGCTATCCCTAGGGTCTGACTTTAGGGTTCTAACTTGACTCTAGGATCACTAAGGACCCATCGGGATCAACCAAGGAGACTAAGTTGACCTAAGCCAACCCTGACCCTAATTTGGTCAAAGTAAACTTCTTAAGGGTCAAGTGACACCCAAGATGCCAAACTCACCCCACCAAGGTCTCCCTAGACCTTTGGTGAGGCCAAGGGGTCACTGATCACTGCCTAGGGTTAGCTAGGTCACCCCATGTGTCCTAGGGTTGAGCTAACTCCCTTTTGAGTTTAGTTAACCCAAATAGGCTAACTCAAGCTCTAACCCAAGTCCATTTGGGCTAGCTCCATCTTAATCATCTATATGGGTTTTGGGGGTGTAACTTGACTGAATTATTCCATCATTTTCGGCCAAGGTGACTAGGAGAGAGAAAAGCTCAGCTTGCCCTTTAAAGGAGGAGAGACAAAGTGGGTGGAAGAACATTCATGCCCAAGGGAGACCAAGGGCCCCTCTCCTCATCTCCAAAGCTTTGATCTTATTCTCCATTCAGTGTAGAGAAGGCTAGGGGTGATTTTGGTGGCTGTTCAATGGCCGAAACAGTGTAACCACCCATGGCTAAAATGCTCTTTATTGGCCATTAATGGTGCCATGAAGAAAGACCCCTCCCCTCCCCATTCTGGCTCTTTTAAA
This sequence comes from Platanthera guangdongensis, assembly GCA_039583875.1. Taxonomy (NCBI): domain Eukaryota; kingdom Viridiplantae; phylum Streptophyta; class Magnoliopsida; order Asparagales; family Orchidaceae; genus Platanthera; species Platanthera guangdongensis. The sequence continues at coordinate 138,216,393 of CM077162.1, read as the reverse complement.
AAGACTCCATAGACCCAGAGGAGTCATTCACACTCTTCCCTCGACGAAATAGAGTCCTTCCACAGTGATATTGCAGAACTCCGGCGACTCCTCCACCGCAAATGCTACCCGACAATCGGCATTGTTGCACTCCACCCAGAAGGTTGATTTCTCTCCCTCTCCCTCTATGCTAGGATCCTAGATTAAATACGAGAGTTATCGGGCTCAATTGAGCCCGATCAAGTTAGCACTTTCCCAATTTTTTTGGCTTTTTCTCACCCCTCGGGTTCACCGGAAACAACCTCCCCGGCGGCCGTGCTGCCGCCTGGCGATAGCCACCACCTCAACGAAGGTGGTGGAGGCGGTCACCGGCTGGGTAGATGGCCGGGTGGCTGGCGGTAGTTCTTGGAAAGGGCTCCAAGACGGGGCAATCTCAGTCATAGGCTGTAGGTTGAAGACGACCAGCTTCCACATGATTTGAGCCAAGATTCGTGCCGCCTCCAATTTTAAACTTAGGATTATATAATTCCATTTATTTGATTTTCTGTCTCATTTATTTCAGTTAATGTTTCTATTTATTAGAAATACTTAAATAATTCTACAGAAGAAATGGCCAACACTAAAGTTGTAGCCCTTGAGGTCTATTTTAATTTTAATTTTATTTTAACCAATTTAGCTTAGTGTGCTGACCTCAACACACAAAATGGTGCAATCTATACTTAGGGATAGTTAGAGATTAAAATAGATGCCCCACTTAACCTCATGTCCGAATGGCCTGAAATTTGGCAGGGAGTCAATCTTATATATACCCAGTACATATCCAAAAATGAGAATTTTTGGAGAAAACTTTTCTATAGTTTTGGTAAAAATATAATAATCATTTTGTAATTTAATTAAGGGACCTAATGACCTCACAAACCCCTGAAACGTTGGTGGATGGTCTTATGGGTCATCATGAGTCACTGATTAAAATCTCAACTCATTTGAGTATGAATTGATTGGGTTTTGATGTGACTAAATTTTGAGCCCATAAGGGTGAGTTTAGGGTTTAGGATTCTTGGGGCATGGAGGGGCCAATCCACACCAAAAGGGTTTGGGGCTCTGGCCAGAGTCCCAAGGTCAGTAGGATCACCCTCTCTTAGAGTTTGGGATGTATTGGGGTGGTTGAGCCCTATTGCCTTAATTCAAGCCTTGGACTGAGCATGTTAGGGTTTGTGAAGGACTTAGGATGTTTAGTCCTTTTTTGGACTTGGGGTTTACCTCATGGGTTTCTATGGTGGAGTAATGCCCTAGGGTTGTTGTATGTTGTAGATGTACCCTTACACCAAACTTAAATAACGTCATGCCTAATTAGGCCCTTGAACATTAAGAAATAATTTAGGGGTCCTATGACCTTGGATTTCCATGAGATGATGGTAGGGGTCATTTTACAGTCATATAAATCTCTGGGATATTTTACATGATATTGGGATGAGTTTACAAGTAGGTTACTTCATAAAGCACACTACCATGAGTTTTCTTGAAGAATTTTTATATATGACTTTCTAACCTTTAAATTGCATGAGGTTTAGTCAGTTATGTTGTAAGACCATAACAAAGTTCTACAAATTTTGGTATGAATTTTTAGATCAATATTTGGAGTACTTCATTCACAACCCATCAAGTTGCTCTATCAATTTAGGAATTTCTTATGAATTTAACCTCTTACTGGAAACTCGTGAAATTTAGTCAGAGGACCTTTTATGACATTTTAGAGCTCTATGAATTTTTGTGGAATTTTTGTGGAATTTTTGGATGTCTGTTTATTGGGGTTGCTTCACAAGGTGCTTGATTCTAAGTAAAATTATTTGATTTTATTTTGGTACCTAATGAGCTTTGTAAATTATGATCTTTGGTCTGAGATCCTTTCTGGTCACCCTTAAGATTCATTAATTTTTCCATAATTTTTTGATGAGGTATTTTGGTACTTCCTTCTTTACCCATAATTATTAGCTTTATTGTGGATTAATTAATTAGAGGCCAAAACATTTATGAAAAATTATGTAACGTGGTATTCTTTGATTTATTGACATCATATGGAGTTCATAATTTTTGGGTTGTCATAACTTATGTAAATCTAATACTTCATGTTCAAAATCACCTATGACCTTAATTTGGGAAAACATTAAATAAATGCCAATTAAATTAGGAAAATTACAAGTTTCTGGACTTAGTCTAATCTTGTATCTATAGACCCCCAGTAATTATCTTAGGGCATTTGTATGAATATTTATGGGGGTCATCATTCTTGCATGTAATTTTAGCTCTCTAGGTCTGCACATAGTAAAACAACAGTATTAGGGAATCTTGAGAACTTATGTATGGGGTAAAGGGGTAGGTGATGTACTTAACCTGTAGTGTATGACTGAGGTCATCAATGTAGTTCAGGCTATAAGTGCCTGGTTGGATAGGTTAAGGACGTACATGGGAGCAACAAATGATCGTCTTTTCCTGATGAGAGTCCAAATACACTTAGGAATAGTTTAAGAGTCAAATGCACTAGGGTTAGATTAAGTAAACTTAAAATGGGGTTTATTATTTGTAGATACCAATAATAATAGTTACCTTGCGAAAGTGAGCTTTGGGCTTGATGCGTAAGATTACGGCAGTGAACCGTCGCACAAGTAATATAAAATGGGGGTTTTCCCAAGTATCGATCTCACAAGGAACACAGTAAGGTGGAGTTAATTTTGAGGAGGACTTGAGATTGAAGTCCTTAGGGTCGGCGGTAACAATGGGGGCTTTGATATATGCGGAAATAGAAAATAAAAGGCTATCAACTACTCCTATGCAACGCAGCTATGCGATGCTTCGCCAGGGGGGTGGAATACTAGTCGGGCCGCTATACACCGAATCACTAGGCGGATGGGCGAGTAGGCTTGCGGATGAGGTGGTTAGAGCGGCGGAATAAGGGTCGTGAGCACCTCTTCGCTACGCACGCCACTAGCAATTGCTAGTACGGCAAGGGCGGATGGATGGTGGATGGACAAATAGGCGCACCTCAAGTAAATATAACGAAAATATACAATCACATAGACATGATTATAGATAAACGTATATTACACTAAGCATAGCTTCATCAAATATAAAGAGTTCAACTAAACTATCAACAACAAGAGAAGAAAAGTGTTCGTAATCGACCGGATCCGAAGCCTTGCTGAGGATTCACGGTTGGAATCGTCGGGTTGTCAATCCGCGTCCAAGCTCGGTCCGCAACTGCGTCCGGGGTAGAGAAGGGCTGTCACCACCTTCCAATGGCCCGTCTTCTTCGTGTCACAATCTGGTGGAGGATGGCACAACTTCCCCTTGCTTGATGGAGAAAGCTAGGTCAAGCCCTTCTTGAAGCTCAAGGATGAAGGAGGAGGCCGAGAGGAAGCTCCGGCTTGGATTTGGCGGTGAAAGCTTGCCCGGAGCACCTCCCTAGTGTGGAGATTAAAGGAGGACGGCGGAATCCCTCCTCGGAGACGAAAACGGCGGAGGAACAAATGAGTGATCTTGAATTAGGGCGGAACCTGTGAATTTATAGATTGCAGAAATTATAATGCACACGACCAGTGGCGCACGACCAGTGGTCGTGCGCACTATATCCAGTGGTAGTGCATTTTCCCCAGCCAGAATTTGGAAGAAAATGGAATCAATGCACACGATCAGTGGCGCACGACCAGTGGTCGTGCGCACTCTGTCCAGTGATAGTGCGCATACCCCAGGCAGATTCTGGAAATCAGGGAACATTGTGCACGAGCAGTAGCGCACGACCAGTGGTCGTGCGCACTATTTCTGATGAGCGTGCGCAGTATTCCTGCTTCCAAACGTCCCCGGAACATGCACACAACCCCTGAACCCAGCACTGATATGTGCAGACATTCCAGGCAATCACAAAAAGAGAGTATAAACATTAAAAGTACAAAAAATACACAACCACGGGCTTAAGTGTGCACTTCCTATGGAAATAAAGACAAGATGAAATATGAACGATATAGAACTAAAAGTGAAGTGCAAATGCGTGAAAACTAGCCCAGATGAGTCCGAAAAACCCTATATAAATCGGACTCATCACACCCCCAAACTTAACAGTTTGCGTGTCCCGAGCAAACAAAATCTAAGCAGATAGGGAAAAAGATTTAGCGAACAAAGAAATTGAAAAACAAAGTACCATGCGAAGTCGCATGCTCGCGTGCGTAAAAATATAATAGAGAAAATTTCTAAGTATGCAGAATAGTTTATATTTCACAATGCGTATCAAAATTTTATTATTACTCAAAAATAGAATCACGGTGAATCATCCGGTCATGCGTAGGGAGAAAATAGACTAATCGCTAGGCAAGCATTGCCAAAGATCAGGGCTCGGGATAACCTCCAAAGGAATCCACCAATGTCGGTGACCATATGCTTGCCCTTTCGCATTCTCTCCACGGCACTGGTTTGGTTCACACACGAATCAGTAGGACTTTAGGTGAAGAGATGGGGCTTGGGTTTCGGTGAGGTAAACAAAGATATACAGGAAGGCTATGCACCTAACCCAAATGAGCTAGTATAAAATGAATCCCTCTACTAAGCAAAATACACGCGGGTACACCACACCCCAGACTTAATTTTTCAAAAATGGGTGTGTGCACCGCCTACTCCAAATATAATCACATTTCCAAAAAGATTTTCAATTTAAACTTTTTCTTTTCACTTTTTTTTGTTTTCTTTACGAATATTTTCTTCCTTTTTTCATTTTATTTTCACAATTCAGCAGATATAAACTTGGGAGCACTTCCACATTTTCACAAATAATAACACCACATCACATCCCAACATTAAAATGTAAAACTCTGAAGCTCAACCTGGGTGTGCGACTAGGATTGGATATGAGGCTTTGGTGAAATCATAGTGGAGCTGAATCAAAAGGAGGGGTAGGCACAACGGGGCTAGCGAGGATAAAATATTAGGAATGGTATAAAGCTCAACCGGGCCAAAATGATGGCCTACATCACGCTCATGCGAGTGACGCTTCAAGAATAGCTTGGGGCAAGTTCAGCCAACGAGAAAGACTATCCCTCCTCCCAACTCGAGCAATACGAACTTCTCCCTACTACCGTGAAGGAGGTAGGAACCTCCTCACACAAGAGGATGCTCAGTCAACATTTTACTCCGTCTAGACAGCCTGCAGCGCAAGGCTCAACTAATCAAATAAAACTATAAAAGCTCAACCTAACTTACCCGTGGAGATTCAACAAGGGAGAGGTTACTGCACAGGCTCAAATAAGGAAGGGGGGTCAAGAAATAAAAGAGACGAAGAACATAAAGAAAAAATCGGGGGAGTGATCCAGGTTTCACTCCCCAAAGGCTGAGGTAGAAAAATATCGTCGGCAATGTCAACAATGCTACAAGGCTCGGTCGGATCCATAGATTCCTCCACCAAGACTTGGACTTCCTCCTTTGGTATCGAGGGATAATCCTCGACACCAGGAAGGTTGTCCTCCTCCATGGGAGTGGAAACAACTCATGTATCACAAGCCCCAACTTGTGTTGCATCGTCGAAAATGTTGCCAGAGGCAACTGAAGTATAATGCACAAAAGGTGGAAGAACTTTGCTTGGATAAAAGTCAAGCGCAGGTTCCTCACAAAGAATCGGCTCCACGCTTGGAGATGTATACACAGGAGAGATGGGCTCAGCCATGTCTAAGCCTAGATCAGTCACACATCTGGTGGTTGTGTCCATATCATTCCCTTCAACAAATGAAGGTGACAGGGACACATAACCAGATGATGAAGGTGTGCCACCAAGGGTAGGAGTCGGGATGATCCGGATGTCCGGCTCATCATCCTCTTCCATAACATGGAGGTACTCGGCACAATCCTTCAAGACATGATCTATTCTACGACAATACAAACACTTTCTCCCATTATGATGCGGTCCTTGTGGGGCCGGAGAGGAATAGGAGAACGGTGTATGTGGCGAGGACGATTGACCATAAGCTCGGGGCACAGTGTTCTAAAGGCTGTACGAATACAACATCTCATGCATTGTGCGCTGAGGCTTATGCTCAATATCTCTCGTAGGGCATTCATGACTAGCGTGGGAAGGCTTCCCACACCAACGACATTGGGCATACAAATATCTCCACATGGTGTCGAAACAGCAGATTCAAAATAAATTGTGCAAATTACTAAATCCAACAATATATTACTACAACTGCCTAAAGAAACAAGAAAAAGGCAGGCAAAACAGAAATAGAACAAAACAAAAGCGATTTACAAAGGAAAAAGAAAGACTTCTTACGTCTCCCTCTCCAAAAACTCACACGACTGTGTTCCCCGGCAACGGCGCCAAAAACTTGATGCGTAAGATCACGGCAGTGAACCGGTCGCACAAGTAATATAAAATGGGGGTTTTCCCAAGTATCGATCTCACAAGGAACACAGTAAGGTGGAGTTAATTTTGAGGAGGACTTGAGATTGAAGTCCTTAGGGTCGGCGGTAACAATGGGGGCTTTGATATATGCGGAAACAGAAAATAAAAGGCTATCAACTACTCCTATGCAACGCCGCTATGCGATGCTTCGCCAGGCGGGATAGAAGACTAGTCGGGCCGCTATACACCGAATCACTAGGCGGATGGGCGAGTAGGCTTGCGGATGAGGTGGTTAGAATGGCGGAATGAGGGTCGTGAGCACCTCTTCGCTACGCACGCCACTAGCAATTGCTAGTGCGGCAAGGGCGGATGGATGGTGGATGGACAAATAGGCGCACCTCAAGTAAATATAACGAAAATATACAATTGCATAGACATGATTACAGATAAACGTATATTACACTAAGCATAGCTTCATCAAATACAAAGAGTTCAACTAAACTATCAACAACAAGAGAAGAAAAGTGTGCGAAATCGACCGGATCCGAAGCCTTGTTGAGGATTCACGGTTGGAATCGTCGGGTTGTCAATCCGCGTCCAAGCTCGGTCCGCAACTGTGTCCAGGGTAGAGAAGGGCTGTCACCAGCTTCCAATGGCCCGTCTTCTTCATGTCACAATCTGGTGGAGGATGGCACAACTTCCCCTTGCTTGATGGAGAAAGCTAGGTCAAGCCCTTCTTGAAGCTCAAGGATGAAGGAGGAGGCCGAGAGGAAGCTCCGGCTTGGATTTGGCAATGAAAGCTTGCCCGGAGCACCTCCCTAGTGTGGAGATTGAAGGAGGATGGCGGAATCCCTCCTCGGAGACGAAAACGGCGGAGGAAAAAATGAGTGATCCTGAATTAGGGCGGAACCTGCGGATTTATAGATTGCAGAAATTATAGTGCACACGACCAGTGGCGCACGACCAGTGGTCGTGCGCACTATGTCCAGTGGTAGTGCGTTTTCCCCAGCCAGAATTTGGAAGAAAATGGAATCAATGCACACGATCAGTGGCGCACGACCAGTGGTCGTGCGCACTGTGTCCAGTGATAGTGCGCATACCCCAGGCATATTCTGGAAATCAGAGAACATTGTGCACGAGCAGTGGCGTACGACCAGTGATCGTGTGCACTATATCTGATGAGCGTGCACAGTATTCCTGCTTCCAAATGTCCCCAGAACATGCACACAACCCCTAAACCCAGCACTGATATGTGCAGACATTCCAGGCAATCACAAAAAGAGAGTATAAACATTAAAAGTACAAAAAATACACAACTACGGGCCTAAGTGTGCACTTCCTATGGAAATAAAGACAAGATGAAATATGAACGATATGGAACTAAAAGTGAAGTGCAAATGCATGAAAACTAGCCCAGATGAGTCCGAAAAACCCTATATAAATTGGACTCATCAAGGCTTCAGCCCATCGTAGTTCCTAGTGCCCTCGAGAGCCCTCCACAGGGAATGCATTGGGCAGTCCAAGGTTAATGTAAACGGTAAGAGTAAATTGATTACAAGAGTAATTAGTCTATACTAAAGCTCCACTTACACTCACCTCTAGTTACAGGTCTGTTAGTTTGTCTTTTTCATTCGAGCAGTATGCTCGGTGGTTTTAGTAGTGGGCAGGATAGCCCGGCGAGTCGATAGCTCGGTAGGTGGTTTGACGGACGGGTTAGCCCGGGGAGTCTATGGCTCGGAAGTTATTGTTTGCATGTGCATAATATAAGGTGGTGGGTGTTTGTTACTTGACTGGCGTTCACGCCGACGTCGGTATATTAACTCGGCGAGTATGGTTCACACTTAGTCAAAGAAAGATTGGTGGTTTTCCAGCAAGGTATGCAGAGGCTCTTTGGTGTGTCCTTCACGTTGAGGCATACAAAGGTCTAGGTTGGGTGGCATGAATGTCGGCCTAGTAGTGAGGTGGCCCGACCCACTGCCTTTGTTTGACACAATGCGAGGTACCTGAGAGTTTAGCTAACTCCAAAATGGGGGAACTAAAGGTCTGTGCGCATGGAGTCGTGTGCGTGAGTATCACTTGTGTGAACATAGCATTTCATCCTCATAACATTTCACTACACTCATACTTGCATAAAACCTGACACCCCATCGTATAACCTACTATGGGATAGCTTATACGATGAGAGCCTTACAAAAGACCCATTAACTTATAAGTTTGTATGTGCATTCATATAAGTTAAGGTTATTCGTCAAATTAGTTGCTCTCTTACTGTTCTTACTTTACTTCCTTACTTTAGTATTATCATATTATTGATGTGCACCTTTATAGCTCTGTGATATCACTGCTAGTTTAGGTCTGCCACCATATGCTTTGACACTTCTCCACTTCAATATCTTCCTTATCCCCCTTCCCGCAAGATGCCTAGGCATCGCGGGGGGGAGGCGAAGATGATAGTTGGCTTAGTTTTATGACTAACGGTCGGTGGACCAAATATTTTTTACAGGGGCTCCGGATGGGAGACTGGCAGCAGCCAGAGAGGCAGCACCAACAGGGCACGGTACACCTGGATGTGGGCCAGTTTAGATCTGGAGCACCCGCTTCTGGTTCTGTAAGTGTTTAGTTTCATTAGCTTCCACGAGTGACCTTGTAGTGAGGATTCTGATGTACTGTGCATAAGCCCGTTTACCTTTCCCCCCTTTTTGACACTCCTTTTATTTCTGGGACATGCTGTGATTCATGCTATATATTTATATATGATATGTTTTGTGGACTTGATATTTACTGTCTTCTTTATAAGTGTAACACCCCCTATCCGTCGCATAACATATGTCAGTAGGTCCGGTCGGGGCCCGATGTCAAATACCACAGACAGACCGAGTGGTTACTCAATGGAATATCATCTAACTAATAACCAACGTCCTACACAGAGTCATTCTAACGGAAGCAATTATTAAAAGTTGCAAATTAAAGAACCCATCGATAAGCATGAATGTCCACTACAAAACCCAATAGGAATGAAGTACAATACACAAGTACAATGGCCTTAAGGCCTTACAATTGTTTACTTAAATAAAATGTATCTTCCATACCAGGACACACAGGCTTTCGAGGGCCGGCTCAGCAACTTTGGCTTTAGCCCACTATTTACCGCTCGGCTCCGCAGCACCTGCAAGCAACAATCTACCACACGGTGGGAAACAAAAGCAACGGTCAGCTATGCTGACCAAATTATAATGATATCGCCCCTAAACTTGGGGCGGCGATGCTCATTTCCCTGCACTTTGTTAGCATAATCAAGCAGTATAGATAAACACTTCATCACAGGCGTGTGCACGCACGACTACACACCCCGTGCTCTCAAGGCACATTCTCGGTGAACCGGTCAACGTCACATCAATTCAAGCCATAGACATCTCGGTCTCACCACCGCCACTAGGACGGCCAATCTTATGAGCATTTTGTCTTTCCGGCATTGGTCACGTCATTTTAAGCCATAGACCACCTAAGACACTCCATTTATGCCAACGGCTCCTACCGAATGACATAGAGTGGGTACAGTTCCGCCTAACCCTTTGATCGCATCGCAACGACAATTTAAGACATATGCGCTGGTCAAACTTTCCCGAGTCCCAATCTGATACACACTTTACATAACCTAGTTATGTACAAGTTGGCTCCCAGGCCACCATGCTGGCAGAATCACGCAACTGCCCCATTTTCCGGGTGCACCTTAGAGTTAATCCCCAAGGCTCCCTATTGCAATCTACCGCGTAGAAAACCTGAAAAACAAACATCCGCATGGAGTCTTCTCCGGCCAATTATATAATGCAACATCACTGATCCAGACCAACTTGTCCGGGTAGGCTTCACACATCATGCCTATATTCATTCTCGATTACGGACTCTACATGTACACAACGGGGACTATTCATGTCTACCCAAAGGAACTCCTCAACTCACCGCAAACTCGCAAGAGCAGGCTTCCTATGCAAAGGAAAAGAGAACTTCACATGTCCTAGGATGAGAATCGTTACCCTAGCATTTTTCCTTGGCACCATGGAAATGTATGCGGATGAAAAGCACTGCAATCTCCTCGCCTCCATAGATCCGAAGTCGGCTTGCGATTTGGAGCCCCAAAGCTCTGCCGGTGACCGGATCTAGCCTCCTTTCTTCTTCCTTGCTCTCCCCTCACTCTAGACTTTAGAAAGAGACTAAGTGAAAGAAATGAGGGATTTGAAACCCTATTCCCGGGTATATCCCAGCAGGAACAACCCCCAGCCATTTGATTCCAAAATAAGGAAATGAACGGCCTAGATTCGCCATTGAAATCCGAAATCTGGGCCGAACACGGCCTGTGACACGCCCGTTTTCAGGGCCGTGTTCCCCATTCGCCGTCGAAACTGATGCGTCCAGAAATAACACAGGCAACCAACACGCCCGTATCAAACTTGACACGCCCATGTCATCCAGAACATGACTGTGTACTAAGCCGTGTTACTCCATCGACATAGGACCAACACCAACCCGAGAAGCACAGGGTACTTGGACACGCCCGTGTCCTAATTTACACGCTTGTGTCTACCTGATATGGCCCGTGTGCCGACCCCGTGTAACACCCACACCACAGCCCAGCTTCAACCCGAGAAGGACACGGCCTATGACATGCCTGTGTCCCAGGCCGTGTTCACTGCTCGACGATCGTCGACCCAAAATTCATCGACCTTTTGGCCAGATCGTCAACCCAAGCACGATACGCCTAGGGACACGCCCGTGCCTCAAGCCGTGTTCGCTGCTCGACGATCATCGACTCCAAAACTCATCGACCTCTCAGCCAGATCGTCGACACAAGAACGATATGCCCCTGGGACACGCCCATGTCCCAGGCCGTGTGCCCCCTGCCAAATTCCAAACTTTGCTCAAAATGCCTCCCATCGCTCTTTTGAGTTTCAGGGCATTACAATAAGCTTCTGCATCTTTGGTGATTCTGTTATGCCGACAGGGTTGGCATTTCATTGTGTCGAACTTCCCAAGCGAAGATGTCACCGCAAAACGTTGATTCTGGGCGTAAGACCCGGTAGCGTATTAAAAAAAATGGGGTCTTACAAACTAGTATCAGAGGCAACCTCGATCTAATGAAAAAAGAAGTCTGCAAAAGCCTGGGCCACCCCACGCGAGCTTAGTTTGGGGACAAACTAGCAGCGGAAGCAATGGTGTGCCCATTAGGGGAAATCACATGCAAAGTCCCATCTCTTTTGTTCCTTTCCTTTATTGCCTAATAATTGGAATTCTCCTTTGTAGCCTGCGACGAACCCTACTCCCCAGCATTGGCATTTCAGGCTTAGAACGTGATTCCACCCCCGCCAGATCCGGCTCTATTTCAGCCGACAAAGATAGGCCAAACTTTTACTGTTATTCTGTAGGCCTTCAGGGCTCAGCAGGCTCCGACTTCTCAACCAAATCTCGAGGCAAATTGGTTGAGCGTCTTCCGAGAGATTTCTCCCCCCATCCTATCTTGGGTAAGAGACTGCAGTTCATATAGAGGAGTGGCTGGACATCATTTATGAGATGCTGGCTGGTATTAGATGACTGATGGAGGAGGCTGTGACTTTGGCAGTGTCATGCCTGGAGTCGCATACGAAGAGGTGGTGGAAGTCACTGTTGGAGACTACCTTTGCTGGAGTGGATAGTGCGGACATTTCCTGGGAGGAGTTCAGGATAGCCTTAATAGAGCAATTTGTACCTCAGTCAGCGAGGGATGAGTTGGAGGATAGTTTCCTGCAGTTGAGGCAGAGAAGCAGGACAGTTTTGGAGTACTATCGGGAGTTTACTCATTTAGCCTGCTTTCCAGATTCGTATCAGTTGGATGATGCGGGCTACACAAAGAGGTTGTACAAGTGCCTTCACGATGACACGAGGCAGGCCCTCCTCTTCATCTCTGATGGGAGTTTGGCCAGGATCTTGGAGATGGCCAAGAAGCTGGAATCAGACCAGCTTGCTGTTTGGGGCCGGAAGAGATCGGCCAATGATGCTGTGATCGGTGGTAGGAAAGACTAGCCGAGAGGTCGAGTTATTGGGGAAAAGAGGAACGAGGATCAACCCCGTTAGGAGGGCAGGTAGGAGCAGAGGACCCTGGTGGTGTTGGCTCCTTAGCAACTACAGATGAGGGAGATGTCGAGGGCAGTGGAGGAGCCACCGACATGTTTTCAGTACAACCAATCGGGGCACATTCGGTGGAACTGCCCTATGAGAGGAGCACCATTACCAGCACTCCAGTAGGCCCCACCTGCTCGACAGTTTGGTGGGCAGGGACTTGGTCGGGTCGTGGATTTCAGGGGAGAGAACACAGCTAGGGCAAGGGGCATGTTTATGCCTTGGATCTGGCACAGCCCCGGGACCTAGAGAGGATAATAGCAGTTACATCAAACTTTTTTTAAAATTCTTTTCTTTCTAAGATGGGAGTATTTTGATTTGAAACAGTTTAAATGTTAAGAAAGAATCGTAAACTAGATAACTAATGTGCGAATAAGAAAAAGAAGACCAAAAATTTGGAGTAATGCTATCTTTATTATCCAAAAAAGGTATCAATTACAATGGTATAGCCTCCCTTTTATAGAATGGAGGAGATGAGAAAAATTACAATTAAGCAATGTGGGACTAAAAATTTACAAGTATATGCGGCTTTATAAAAAGGCAAATCGAATAGGTCGTGCGGTTAGACAAGCCAGCTAACCGCCCGACAACCAACAGGCGGATAGAACAAGCGCCACATAGAGTAATCCGCCACAGGATACTGCTAGACCGTTCGGTCTCCAAGTCACCTGAGACAAACCACCAGACCGCTAGGATACCAAACAGCAACAGTCTTGTAGACATGCCGGCTAGGATAAACCGCCAGACCACCCGATCTCCGAACAGCAACAGACCGCTCGGTCTCCATATTGCAACACTCCCCCTCAAGCTGGAGCATAGATATCAATCATGCCTAGCTTGTCCCAAATGTGGAAAAAGGATGCGGACACCGGCTTGGTGAAGATGTCTGCCAACTCGTTGTCTGAAGTGATGAACGGAGTACAAATCTATTTCTTCAAGATCTCCTCCCGAATAAAATGACAGTCGACTTCTATGTGTTTTGTTCTCTCATGAAAGACCGGATTTTTGGAGATGTTTATCGCGGTCTTATTGTCACAGAACATAGGAAGAGGATAGTTGTAGACCTCTCCTAAATCAAGCATGAGAGCTCGTAACCATTTGAACTCACACGTGGTCGACATCATACTGCGATATTCCGCCTCTGCACTAGACCCGGAGACCACAGACTGTTTCTTGCTCTTCCAACTCAGAAGATTGCCTCCAACAAACGTACAAAAACCTGATGTCGACTTGCGGTCCCCTTTATCATCAGCATAGCTCGAATCAGAGTACGCTTCAACCCGTAGGTGACCATTCTTCTGAAAAAGGAGTCCTTTCCCTGGTGCTGCTTTAATATACTCCAATATCCTCATGACAGATTGTAGATGACACTCCCTAGGAGCTTGCTTGAACTGGCTCACCTTGCCAACAACATAAGAGATGTCGGGTCTAGTTACCGTGAGATAAATGAGCTTGCCCACCAGACGCCGGTACCTCGTAACATCAGATAGAAGAGGCGAGTGATCTGTCCAAGTTTTGTCTTCTCCAGCAGCCATGGGACAACGGGCAGGTTCAGCACCAGTCAATCCTGCCTCCTTTAGAAGATCAAGAGCATACTTTCGTTGGGAAAGGACCATGGAGTTGGGCTTCCTAGAGATTTTAATCACCAGAAAGTATTTTGGGGAGCCCATATCCTTTGTGACCAGGTGTTGATGGAGGTGTTTCTTTATCAACGTTACCTCATCCTGGGCATCACCAGTAAGAAGAATGTCATCAACATAAACCACAAGAACTACCAGACCAGAGGCGATTTTCCGAACGAACAAGGAGTGATCGGCTGAGCTTCTTGTAAAATCAATGGCCACAACAATGTCGCTAAACTTGTCAAACCAGGCACGAGGACTCTGCTTGAGGCCATAGATATCTTTCTTTAGCCGATATACTCGTGTCTCCCCCTGATCAACATACCCAGGAGGTTGCTCCATGTAAACATCTTCCTACAGATCACTGTAGAGGAAAGCATTCTTAACATCCAACTGTGAAATTGGGCAATCCATGTTGACAGTGACAGAGAGAAGGACCCCAATAGTACTGAGACGAGCAACGGGAGAGAATGTGTCGAAGTAATCAACACCATAGTTCTGAGTGAATCCATTAGCCACAAGGCAGGCCTTGTAGTGATCCACGCTGCCATCGAGATGGAATTTGACAACAAAGACCCAACGGCAGCCAACGACATATGTGTCCAAAGTGGGGTGTTGAAGTTGGTGATCGGGCGGTCTGGCGGTCTGGCTTGGCGGGTTGATGACCGCGCGGTTTTGCAGTTACCCTTCAGCGGTTTGGTTGATGTGGGTTGTTGTCTGAGGTCCAAGCGGTCTGGCGGTTTGACTCTGGCGAATTTGAGACTGGGCGGTCTAGCGGTCTCCCATGGCGATCTCTCTCTCTCTCTGGCAGTAGCCGAGCAGTTAGCCCGTCTGTCTAACCGCATGGATTGTGCGGTTTGTGTCTGTATAGTCCGCTTGTGTCATGTAAATTTTTAGTCCCATATCTCTTATTTGTATTCTCTCTTCTCTCCTCCATTCTATATAAGGGAGGTCATACCTTTGTAATATAGACCTTTTTCAGATAATAAAGTTTCTGTTAAAACCACTTCCGGTTTGTTTTTGTTCCACTTCCGGCTTGTTTTTGTTCATTTCTAACATGGTATCAGAGGAAACGATCTTTTCCTCCTGATTCAGCTTCTTCTTCTGTTCGCGCGGGCTACCTTCTAGCCGCTCAACTTCTTTCCCTCTGCTTGATTCTCGTCTTGTTTCTGCTTCCCGCGACCTGCCTTCGCGGCTTGCCTTCTCTTCTGACCACTGCCCTGTTCGTGTGGCTTGTTTCTCATTGCTTCTCTTCCCTCGCTACTCCTCTTAGTCGCTGCGACCTGTTTAGTAGTCGCCTCGACTTGTTTTCTTCTACCCGCTTGTGCTTCCTAGCCGCCCGGCCTGCTTCTGTCCGACCGGCTTGTTACTTGTTTTAGCTGTCGCGGCTTGCTGCTCTCTCGCCATCTCTCTTCAATGGATTTCACTTCCTCCGAGCCGTCCTCCTCAGTGGTCATCTCTTCTGGTAGTGCCCACACTATTACTCGCGGACGATGGTTGATCGATTCTGGTGCTACAAATCATATGACAGGCAATCCTCAATGTTTCTCTCATCTAGACACACATGATCGGTTGCCCTCTGTCATCGTTGCGGATGGTTCTCCCTCCCCGATCAATGGGACGGGAATAGTTCAAGTCACTCCGTCTCTCTGCCTTACAGATACCTTCTATGTGCCCCAGTTTCCTTGCAATTTATTATCGGTTACCTCTTTATGCAAGCAACTACAGTGCTCCGTCACATTCACTACTACCTCTTGTTCTTTTCAGGATCCGGCCTCCCAACGGACGATTGCTACTGGGACTGAGAGTGGCGGCCTCTACTTCCTCGACAACGTCTCTGCTCTATCTTCCTTCTCCTCCTCCTCTACAGATCTTCTCCAATGGCATCTTTGCCTTGGTCATGCCCCCCTCGCCTTCTTCGCCAACTTCTCCCCCACCTACCTTCCCAACATCCTCCTCTTAATTGTGACGCATGTCAACTTGGCAAGCATCACCGCTCTTCCTTTCCTCCAAAGCAAGCTCGTGGATCCACCCGTCCGTTTGATCTTGTTCACTCTGACATCTGGGGTCCCGCTCCTACCCTTACCATTGGGCGGGGTAGTTCTTACTTTGTTACGTTCATTGATGACTTCTCTCGCTATACTTGGGTCTATCTCTTACGAGACCGTTCTGAACTTTTTGATATATGGACATCCTTTTATCATTCAATTCAAACTCAGTTTGGCGTTTCCATTAAAATCTTACGCTCGGATAACGCAAAAGAGTATCTTAGTCAAGCCTTTTCCTCCTTTTGTACGCAACATGGGATTATTCATCAAACCAGTTGAGTTTACTCCTCCCAACAAAATGGAGTGGCGGAATGCAAAAACCATCACCTCCTTGATGTCGCTCGCACTCTGCTTACGCAAATGCATGTCCCTTGCTCCTACTAGGGCTATGCTGTTCTCATCGCTTGCTATCTCATCAATCGCATTCCCTCCACCGTTCTCCATGGTCAAACTCCTTTCTCCATTCTCTATCCGGGCAAAGAACCCTTTCCTCTTCCTCTCTGTATCTTTGGATGCACCGCATTTGTGCATGCTCCCTATACCACCCGGGACAAACACACCTCTCGGTCCACCAAATGTATCTTTCTGGGCTACTCTCCCACTCAAAAAGGTTATTGTTGCTTTGACCCCGTCACCCGCAAACAATTTGTCTCTGTGGATGTTACCTTCTTTGAAAATGCATCTTATTTCTCTTCCGCTTCTTCCTCTACTCCTGCTATTCCCCCTTCTCTCACCAACCCCCATATTCCCTCGCCTCCTACTACTGTTCCGTCTTCTCCACCATCTCCACCATCTCCACTATCTCCACCATCTTACCCCGCTTCTCCTTCTCCACCTTCCTCTTCATCGATGTTGTCGCTCTCTTCTCCCGGGCCAGCTTTCTCCACCACGGATGCTCTGGATACTGGGGTACCTGCTGACCTGGACCTCCCCATTGCCCTTCGCAAAGGGGTTCGGGCTTGTACCCAACATCCTCTTGCTGCTGTTGTTTCCTATGATCGTCTGACGCCTGCTCGCAGGGACTTTGCTCTGGCTATCTCTTCTACTTCCACCCCCCGTTCCTATCAGGAAGCTCTTACCCTTCTGTATTGGAAAGCTTCCATGGATGAAGAAATTGCTACTCTCACTGAACGGGGTACCTGGACTCTTGTTCCTCCTCTTGTTGGCACAGATGTTGTTGGCTGTCGCTGGGTTTTGTGGTGAAATTCCTCCCCGATGGCAGTGTGGATCGCTATAAAGCCCGCCTGGTGGCTAAAGGATTCACTCAGACCTATGGTGTTGATTATTTCGATACATTCTCTCTCATTGCTCGTCTCAGCACCATCCGGGTCCTTCTCTCTGTGGCTGTCAACCGGGACTGGCCAATTTCACAACTGGATGTTAAGAATGCTTTCCTCTATGGTGATCTACATGAAGATGTTTAAATGATGCAACCTCCGGGGTATGTTGCTCAGAGGGAGACACGTGTATGCCGACTGAAGAAGGCTATTTATGGCCTCAAGCAAAGTCCGCGTGCCTAGTTTGACAAGTTTAGCGGTATTGTTACGGCCATTGGTTTTACAAGAAGCTCGGCCGATCACTCCTTATTTGTTCGGAAAACCGCCTCTGGTATGGTTGTTCTTGCGGTTTATGTCAATGACATTCTTCTTACTGGAGATGACTAGGAGGGGGTAACGTTGACAAAGAAACACCTCCGTCAACACCTGGTAACAAAGGATATGGGATCTCCAAAGTACTTTCTGGGGATTGAAATCTCAAGGAAGCCCAACTCCATGGTTCTTTCCCAAAGGAAGTATGCCCTTGATCTTTTAAAGGAGGCAGGATTGAGAGGTGCTAAACCTGCCCGTTGTCCTATGACTACAGGAGAAGAAAAAACTTGGACAAATGACTCGCCTCTTCTATCAGATATTTCGAGGTACCGGCGCCTGGTGGGAAAACTCATTTATCTCACGGTAACCAGACCCGACATCTCCTATGTTGTTGGCAAGGTGAGCCAGTTTATGCAAGCTCCTCGGGAGTGTCATCTTCAATCTGCTTTGCGGATCTTGGAATATGTCAAAGCAGCGCCTGAGAAAGGATTACTCTTTCAGAAGAATGGTCATCTGAGGGTTGAAGCATACTCAGATGCGAGTTACGCTGATGACAAAGGGGATCGCAAGTCAACCTCGGGTTTCTGCACCTTTGTTGGGGGAAATCTGGTGAGCTGGAAGAGCAAGAAGCAGTCGGTTGTTTCCAGGTCCAGTGCTGAAGCAGAATATCGTAGTATGGCATCGACCACTTGTGAGTTAAAGTGACTACGGGCTCTCCTGCTGGATTTAGGAGAGGTGTACAACCATCCTCTACCTATGTTCTGTGATAACAAGGCTGCCATATACATCTCCAAAAATCCGGTCTTCCATGAAAGAACCAAGCACATTGAGGTCGACTGTCATTTCATTCGTGAAGAGATTCTGAAGGAACAAATTTGCACTCCCTTCGTCACTTCTGATAAAGAGCTGGTTGACATCTTCACAAAGCCAGTTTCCGCCTCGTTTCTTCATATTTGTGACAAGCTGGGCATGATCGATATATATGCTCCAGCTTGAGGGGGAGTGTTGAAGTTGGTGATCGGGCGGTCTGGCGGTCTGGCTTGGCGGGTTGATGATCGCGTGGTTATTTAGTTACCCTTCAGCGGTTTGGTTGTTATGGATTGCTGTTTGAGGTCCAAGCGGTCTGCGGTTTGACTTTGGCGAATTGGAGACCGGGCGGTCTAGCGGTCTCCCATGGCGATCTCTCTCTCTCTGGCAGTAGCCGAGCGGTTAGCCCGTCTGTCTAACCGCACGGCTTGTGCGGTTTGTGTCTGTATAGTCCTCTTGTGTCATGTAAATGTTTAGTCTCACATCTCTTATTTGTATTCTCTCTTCTCTCCTCCATTCTATATAAGGGAGGTCATACCTTTGTAATATAGACCTTTTTCAGATAATAAAGTTTCTGTTAAAACCACTTCTGGTTTGTTTTTGTTCCACTTCCAGCTTGTTTTTGTTCATTTCTAACATGGGGGAACCAGGGTCCAGGTGCCCCGTTCAGTAGGGGTAGCAATTTTCTCATCCATGGTAGCCTTCCAATGAGGAATATTGAGAGCCTCCTGATAGGTGTGGGGAGTGGCAGTCGCTGAGATATCCAATGCAAATGCCCTGTGAGAAGAAGTGATACGATCATATGAAACAACAGCAGCCAATGGGTGCTGGGTACAAGTCCGCACCCCTTTGCGAAGAGCAATGGGAATATCCAGGTCGGCATGTTCCTCAGTAACAGGAGCATCCGTGGCGGAGAGAGATGACCCAGGAGAGGAGAGAGATGGCCGCGGAGAAGGGGGAGATGGTGGTGGTGATGAAGAAGAGAGGGAAGGATGAGACTGTGGAAGTGATGGTGGGAAATTCTCGACGAGAGTAGACGGGGTGGAGTGGACGGTGGGAGGAGGTGGAGGTGAGTCGGATGAGAAATAGGACACATTCTCGAAGAAGATCACATCTGCGGAGACGTATTGTTTCCAAAGAATGGGATAAAAATAATAGTAGCCTTTTCGGGTAGTTGAGTAACCCAAAAAGATACATTTGGTGGCACGTGAGTCAAGTTTTTCATGTGTTGCGGAATGATTGTGCACAAAGGCCGTGCACCCAAAGATACGTAGAGGAAGAGGAAACGCATCCTTGCTGGGATAGAGAAGAGAGAAGCTAGTTTGTCTGTGGAGAACCGTGGACGAAATGCGATTAATAAGGTATTAGAGAGGAGGACAATGTAGCCCCAATAAGAGTGAGGAACATGGAATTGTGTCATCAGAGTGCGGGCGACATCAAGAAGGTGATGGTTCTTGCGTTCCGTCACCCCTTTTTGTTGCGAGGTATAGACACAGGTAGTTTGATGATGAATACCATTTTGCATACAAAGATAAGTGAAAGCATTGCTAAGATATTCTTTAGTGTTGTCAGAACGAAAAATTTTAATATACATGAAAGAATTGGTTCCTAAACACCTAGAGGGGGGTGAATAGGTGCAATTCCTTTTAACACTAAGGCAGGATATTAATTCAGATAATCAAATTAAATCAATCAGTTCTACAGCTACCACAATCACAGAATTCACAAAATCACACACAATCACAGATGACACACAGATTTATAGTGGTTCCTCAAGGTCTGGGTACATCCACTTTCCCCCTTCGCCTATCTAGCAGTGTGCTAGATTCGGCCTAACTTCTTTCCTTCTCCTCAGATCCGCAGATCTTACAGCTCAGAACCCAAACAAGGCTCCTACAACTCAGAGTGAGTACACACTCCTACAGCTCAGGCAATCTGCCTACCTCAGCCTTCAACAAGGCCTACAACTCAGAGATGAAAATCTCCTACAACTCAGGCTCTCAGCCCTACCTCAGCCTTCAACAAGGACTACCACTCAGAGAACTTATCTCCTACAACTCATCCTTTACAAATCAGCCTTACAACTCAGATCTTAAAAAGATCCTACACAAAATAGATGTAAATTTGAAATTTACCACCACCCTGGTTGAGAGATAAAGGATGGAAGGTTTCTTAATCTGTTCTTGAAAGAATCTGATGTTAGAAATCAACCTGTCTTAGCTTTCTTCAAAGCTTCTTGAATCTGAACACAGTAGGGTTGATCTCCTTTGAAGTTGATCTTCAATCAGCTTCTTTCTTGAAATTCAGAAATCAATCTGAATTCTTTTTGGCAGACTGGTTCAGAATCTGCACTAAAGAGACTTGTTGATGTAAGTCCCTTTCTTCACTTGAATGGATATAGCTCTCTCTCTCCAAATTATTCTGAAGATTCTTCTGAATTCTTCTCTGAATTCTCTTGACAAACTCTGAGTAGATCACCACTTGAGAATGTCTCCTTAGATCTTCTATTAAAAATCTTCTTCTATTTTTCATTTTTATCTCATGTGTATGTATTCTCTGTATATGTGTTCTTCCTTCTGTTTGATAGAGAATGTCTTTTTATAGACTTCCTCCATGGTAACCGGTTGATCCGGTTTCTAACGAACTTCTGACAGCACTGACAGTTACAGTAGACCGGTTGGTAATGGCAGCTGTCAAGTCTTCCAGTCACTTCTTGAAACTCTGTCTCTGTCAGCAAAGTGTCGAGACTGAACTTCATCATGTGTCGACACAAGTAGACTAAGTGTCGACACAAGCCTTGGTGGTGTCGACATAGCTCCCTTGATGTTGACACTGCTTCTCGACACAGCTTCTGTAGAATGTGTCGACACTAATTCTGTGTGTCGATACAGTCACTTCTTCTCTTCACAAAAATCAACTTTGTTGAAACTCTGCTATGTGTCGATATAAGTCCTGAGTGTCGACATAGTTGATGTCGACAAAGTCTTCTGTGTGTCGACACTGCCTCTGTGTGTCGACACAGTTGATGTCGACTAAGCTTTTCTGTGTATCGACACTGCCTCTGTGTGTCGACATAGTTTCTTCTGGTGTCGACACAGCCTTTCCAAGTGTCGATACAATTGACTCCAGGTGTCGACACAGCTTTCTCTAGTGTCGACACAAGCCTTCATAAGTGTCGACACAGCTTCATCTAGTGTCGACTCATGGACTTAAAAACTTTTCCTGCATTCCTGCATTTTCTTAACCTGCACATATAAACTTAAAACAATATCAAATATACTTTGATGTATATCATTGAGTAAGGTGAGCCTTCTTCAAATATGGTACACATTTTCCAATGTACCAAACAATCTCCCCCTATTTGGAGAAGTCATAACCCTTAGTCAATGATATACACCATTTTTAATAAACACACATTATGATGTATAAAAACATTACATGACAGGGTAACTTATAAACAAAACATGTATAAAATGTCATCACAGAATAATGATGTAAACATAATGAGCATTAATCATTGTTTTGTTTAAACTTTCAAAAGTTTCTTAACAATAGTTTACATAGATTTTTAAAACTAAAGATTACATTGTTGTAAAATCTAGTTAATCTATTCTAAGACTGATCAGGCTCCTTAAGGACTATGCCTTTGCCTGACTGGATCTTGGCTTGTACTGGAGCTTCAGTATCTTCAGCTGGCTTCTTGCCCTTCAGATCCTTCTTATTTTGTTTTTCAGCCCTTATCCTTTGCCTTTCAAAATAATGAAAAGGCTTTGGGAAGTACTTGCTAGGCTCCTGAGCATTAGGAGGTAGCTTCCCAGCTTTTGCTTTTCTTCTATATTGTAGAATGACTTCCTGTCTGGTTTCATATTTTTGTCATTCTTGCTCAGTATACCATTTTCCCCTATCATGGGTCTTGTCCTTCACAGCCTTCTAGGCAGTCAATATAATATTCCTGGAAGTAGGGCTCCATTGCTCAAAATCAGGCTTCAACTCATCCTGTTCTCTGAACCTTTTCTTAGACAATAGAGCTTCCTTCTGAGCTTCCTTGGCATCCCCTGACATTTCCACTTTCTCAATAATAATATTGTTAACCTCCTGTGGAGGACTGTACATTGACTGTACGTCTTGCAGAATCATATCAAAATCTGCTGGAGGGTAAATGACCTGAGCAACTTCAGGTTGATCACCTTCAAAATAAGCAGGTTGCACACCTGACTCAGCTACATTATCATCATCACATAGGGTTGGATATCCAATGGTGGCTCTGATGCTATTAGATATCTCTTTAGCATGATCTGAGCCTACTTTGACTAACACTCTCTCCCCCTTTATGACTTCTCTTACAATATGATCCCTAAGGTCATCTTTCTGAAATCTTACTTGTTCATCTAGATAATTAACACCATCTTTATAAAATGACCTTAGTTTCAGTAGCTGATCAGAAATGATCTTTTGAGAATTCTTAATAGCTGTTTGTACAGCGTCTAGTTCTTCCTGGAATTGTTTATCAAAATCTGACTTGTCTTTAGCCCTGTCCTCAGTCAGGGCAGCAGCAGTATTCTTTAATTCTGTAACAATCACATTATGTGATTCAGTCAGATTGGCATTCATCCTTAGTTGATTTTCTAGGACATAGCCTTGCTTAACAACAATATCATCAACTTGAGTCTTTATGCCTTCTTGTTGTTTTGCCAGAAAAACTACACAATTGCCACCTTTGTGGAAGCAATTTGTCATCTCCCTTTTATTCTGTTTTACCTCAAATCTAATTGATTTGATATCTTGAGCCAAGGAGAATTGCAGATCTTTATGGGTCTCATCCATATATTTCTCCATGGCTATTCTTTGTTCATCTAATTTGACTTGCAAAGATACCAGTAAGGAGCTATAATCAGTGGCTAGAGCAGGTTGTGGAGCAGTTTGCAATGCCTTTTTATAGCTTTGGCTTCTTCTTTTGAAAACCATCAGCTTTCTCTTCTTTACTTGAATTCCTGCTTCATCTTCAGAAGCTGAGGTACTTGGTATATCAACTCTTTTCTGAGGACTAGGAGACAGTTCCTTTTCTGTCCTAGGTTGCTCCCCCTGAGTCCCTTTCTCCACCCCCTCAGTCCTGACTTGCTCCCCCTCAATTTCAGCTTTCTCCCCCTCAGTTCTTACTTGCTCCCCCTCAGTTCTTACTTGTTCTATATCAGAGAACAACTCTTCAAGGTTAAACTCTTATTGGGGTTGGACTGGAGGCACTCTTAACTCTGGAGCATCAACAGCTGTAGATGTATCCTCCATGATAACATCCTGTGATTGACTATTTAGTTGAGTAGTCTGGTCAACATCAACCAAGGACACAGTTAGTGTTTCATCCTCATTATTGAAAATTGATTGATTAACTTCTTGGATTACCTCAAGAATAGTTTGAGTATCCATTTCACTTTCTAAGTGTGTTGGCACTTCCTCAAGATGAGGCTCCCCCTGCATCTGATCATCATGTCTAATGTCTTGAGCAGGTGATTTTTCAGGAATCTCTGGCCTCTCTTCATCAGGCATGTCCTTTGTTAGGACTCTATCCCATCTGGAGATTATCCTTATATCCATTCTTCTCATGTGGTTGATCTTAGAACAAGTAGTCTATTCCATTACTTCTGGAATTGTTCTAGCCAAGTATAGACTCATGATTCTTCCCAGATTTGGCTTCTTGATGCCTTCCTTAATCTTTTCAAAGATTACTGCAGACCAATCTGTGTTTAGTCTGAAGATAATCTTGGTCATCAGGCTGAACATATAGGCCGAAACCCTATCAAGTCCCCCTGGCTTGCAGAGAATGACCTTTCCAACCACTTCAGAAAGGAATTTTCCTTGCAGATTCATCCCTTTCCTGTTCATTGCAGATCCAATCTTCATGGTGGGATCCAATCCACACCACTGAAGTGCTTCCCTGGTCTTGGTAGAGGGTACTTCTTCTTCTTCTTGAGTTCTTGGGAGTTGAAGAGTTTTCCTCAAGCTCTTCAAGGTAAGTTTAACTTTAGCTCCCTGAACTGTAGATTTGATCTTAAGTCCAGTCGAATCTAAATTAGCTGCGCCATAGAATTCCAGTATTTCTTTCTTCTATATCTTTGTAGGTTCGGATACCAGAAATTCCAAACCATTTTCTAGAATTAGGGTTATCACTGTTTTAATCTCGGGTTCCGCATTATCAAAAGCGTTGCGAACCAGCTCATAGCCTTCATTGACGTTATCTTCAAGCTTTGGCGCCATTGTGGTTGAGAGAAATCTTGGATTGAGAAGAGATAATTTGTCGACACAAGGTTTTATTCTCGAAAATATGGAGAGCGTGTCGACAGGGTTTGTTGTTGACCTATTTATACCCTTCTAAATAAAGAAGTTCAAAAGGCACGTCAAAATTCTCTTAATGTGTCGACACAGTTGAAATGTGTCGGCACAGACTTCTAATGTCTCGACAGAAGTGTTGACTTCTATGTGTCGACACCAATTGATGATGTGTCGACACAGACATTCTTCTCAGTTTAACAAAAATTCTTTGTCGACTCTAATTCTAAGTGTCGACACAACTTCTGGATGTATCGACACAACTGCTCTGAAGTGTCGACACCAATTTTCTAGATGTGTCGACATCACTTTCTTGGAGTGTCGACACCAACTACTATGTGTCGACACAGACAACTTTTTGTGTCGACACAATTTTACTTAGCCAAATTTGTTAAACTAATTTATTTTCAACATTCCTAATTCAATTTTGAAATTATTGAATTTAGTTTCATCTAATAGCTTAGTGAACATGTCATCAATTTGTAAGTCTGTATTAACAAATTCTAAAGAAATATCTTCCTTTTCTACATGATCTCTAAGAAAATGGTATCTTATTTTTATATGATTTGTTCTACTATGAGAAACAGGATTATGAGTAATAGAAATAGCACTAGTAGAATCACATAATAATGGAGTTCTACTTACCTGAATACCATAATCTTCTAACTGATGTTGTATCCACAACAGCTGTGCACAGCAACTTCATGCAGCAATATACTCAGACTCAACTGTGGAAATTGCAACACTAGTCTACTTCTTACAGCTCCATGATACCAATCTTCCTCTTAAAAATTGACAGGTGCCTATTGTGCTTTTGCTATCTACTTTGCATCCTGCAAAGTCTGCATCTGAATAGTCTATTAGTAGAAAATCTCTATTCCTAGGATATCAAAGGCCTATATTAGGTGTGCCCTTAAGATATCTCAAAATCCTTTTGACAGCAGTAAGATGAGATTCTTTAGGGCAGGATTGGTACCTAGTACAAACACATGTAGCATACATGATGTCTGGTCTACTAGCAGTCAGATAAAGGAGTGAGCCAACTATCCCTCTATACAAAGTCTCATCTACAGGTTTCCATGTATCATCTTTACTTAGAGACATACTTGTCCCCATTGGAGTTCTCATGGTAATGGATGACTCCATACCATACTTCTTAATTAACTCCTGGGTGAACTTAGACTGGGATATGGATAGGCCATCATCAGTCTGTCATACTTGGAGTCCCAAGAAGAACTTAAGTTCTCCCATGCTGCTCATCTCAAACTTCTCTTGCATACGTTTTGCAAACTTTCTACAAAGGTTGTTTTCAGTAGAACCAAACATTATGTCATCAACATATATTTGGACTAGGATGATCTTTCCTTTGGATTCCCTAAGGAATAGAGTCTTGTCTATTTTCCCCCTTGAGAATTTGTTCTCAAAGAGGAAAGTAGACAGGGTTTCATACCAAGCCCTTGGGGCTTATTTCAACCCATATAAAGCTTTCCTAAGTTTATAAACATAATTAGTATTGAGTGGATCAACAAAACCTGGGTGTTGTTCTACATAGACCTCCTCTTTTAAGTCTCCATTTAAGAATGCTGACTTAACATCCATTTGGAACACTTTGAAGCCTTGATATGCTGCATAGGCTAGAAATAGCCTGATATCTTCCAACCTTGTCATAGGGGCAAAAGTCTGATCAAAGTCTATGCCCTCTTCCTGTCTGTATCCTTTGGTAACTAGTCTTTCCTTGTTCGTTACTATGATCCCACTCTCATTAAGCTTGTTTCTATAAATCCACTTTGTCCCTATGACATTGTGGCCCTTTGGTTTTGGAACCAACTCCCAGACCTTGCACCTTCTGAATTGATTTAACTCCTCCTACATAGCAACAATCTAGTGTGGGTCTTTAATAGCTTCTTCAAATCTCTTGGGTTCCAGTTGAGATAAGAAGCTTGAGCAAAGAACTGTGTTTAAGTTCCTGCTTCTTGTTTGTACTCCATGTCTTGGATCACCAATGATCTGGTGTGCAGGATGATCCTTTAAATGTCTAACTGCTAGAGGTAATCTATCAATAGTTTGACCTTCTTCAATCTCTTCATTATGCTGCACCTCATGGTCTTCATCAGTCTCTTGAGTGTCTTGTACTCCCCCTGGACAGCAACTACCATTTTCCTCATCCTGCTTTGCAGTTGGATCTTCTCTGATAGTAAGCTGGTCCATCTTCTGCCTCACAGATCTTACTCAGACTATTAAGTCTATCTTTGAGTAACCTGGCTCTGATACCACTTGAAAGAATCGGTTCCTAAACACCTAGTGGGGGTGAATAGGTGCAATTCCTTTTAACACTAAGGCAGAATAGTAATTCAGATAATCAAATTAAATCAATCAGTTCTACAGCTACCACAATCATAGAATTCACAAAATCACACACAATCACCGATGATACATAGATTTATAGTGGTTCCCCAAGGTCTGGGTACATCCAATTTCCCCCTTTGCCTATCTAGCAGTGTGCTAGATTCGGCCTAACTTCTTTCCTTCTCCTCAGATCCGCAGATCTTACAGCTCAGAACCCAAACAAGGCTCCTACAACTCAGAGTGAGTCCACACTCCTACAGCTCAGGCAATCTGCCCTACCTCAGCCTTTAACAAGGCCTACAACTCAGAGATGAAAATCTCATACAACTCAGGCTCTCAGCGCCCTACCTCAGCCTTCAACAAGGCCTACCACTCAGAGAACTTATCTCATACAACTCAGCCTTTATAAATCAGGCTTACAACTCATATCTTAAAAAGATCCTACACAAAATTGATGTAAATTTGAAATTTACCACCACCCTGGTTGAGAGAGAAATGATGGAAGGTTTTGTTGATCAGTTCTTGAAAGAATCTGATGTTAGAGATCAACCTGTCTTAGCTTTCTTCAAAGCTTCTTGAATCTGAACACAGTAGGGTTAATCTCCTTTGAAGTTGATCTTCAATCAGCTTCTTTCTTAAAATTCAGAAATCAATCTGAATTCTTCTTGCCAGACTTGTTCAGAATCTGCACTAAAGAGACTTATTGATGTAAGTCCCTTTCTTCACTTGAATAGATGGAGCTCTCTCTCTCCAATTCTTCTGAAGATTCTTCTGAATTCTTCTTTGAATTCTCTTGAAAAACTCTGAGTAGATCACCACTTGAGAATGTCTTCTTAGATCTTCTATTGAAAATCTTCTTCTATTTTTTGTTTTTATCTCATGTGTATGTATTCTCTATATATGTGTTCTTCCTTCTGTTTGATAGAGAATGTATTTATATAGCCTTCCTCCATGGTAACCGACTGATCCGATTTCTAACGAACTTCTGACAGCACTGACAGTTGCAGTAGACCGGTTGGTAATGGCAGATGTCAAGTCTTCCAGTCACTTCTTGAAACTCTGTCTCTGTCAGCAAAGTGTCGAGACTGAACTTCATCATGTGTCGACACAAGTAGACTATGTGTCGACACAAGCCTTGGTGGTGTCGACACAGCTCCCTTGATGTTGACACTGCTTCTCGACACAGCTTCCGTAGAATGTGTCGACACTAATTCTGTGTGTTGACACAGTCACTTATTCTCTTCACAAAAATCAACTTTGTTGAAACTATGCTATGTATCGACACAAGTCCTGAGTGTTGACACAGTTGATGTCGACAAAGTCTTCTGTGTGTCGACACTGCCTCTGTGTGTCGACACAATTGATGTCGACTAAGCTTTGTTGTGTGTCGACACTGCCTCTGTGTGTCGACACTGCCTCTGTGTGTCGACACAGTTTCTTCTGGTGTCGACACAGCCTTTCCAAGTGTCGATACAATTGACTCCAAGTGTCGACACATCTTTTCTCCAGTGTCGACACAAGCCTTCATAAGTGTCGACATAGCTTCTTCTGGTGTCGACTCATGGACTTAGAAACTTTTCCTGCATTCCTGCATTTTCTTAACCTGCACATATAAACTCAAAACAACATCAAATACACTTTGATGCATATCATTGAGTAAGGTAAGGCTACTTCAAATCTGGTACACATTTTCCAATGTACCCAACAAGACATATCAAACTGATTTTTAACCATATGATAAAATGATGTTCATACAGAAAAAAATTCTAAGCGATCCTTTAAAAGATACACTCATGTACATCTAGAGAAATCATCAATAAACGTTACAAAATATGAACTACCCCAACCGATGGTGAGGGTAGGAGCAGGACCCCAGATGTCGGAGTGAACAAATTCAAACGGCCAGGAAGATCCACGACTTTGCTTTGGTGGGAAGGAGGACCGGTGATGCTTGCCAAGTTGACATGCTTCACAGTTGAGCAGTGGGCCTTGCGTAGGAAGATGTGGTAAAAGCTGACGAAGAAGACAGGGAGGAGCATGACCAAGACGAAGGTGCCACTGGAGAAGATCAGTAGAAGATGCGGAGAAGGAGGAGAGTGCAGAAATGTTGTCGAGGAAGTAGAGGTCGTCACTCTCAGTCCCAGTAGCAATCTCCCGCTTGGTGCCCGGATCCTGAAAAGAACAAGTAGTAGACTTGAATGTGATAGAGCATTGTAGTTGTTTGCAAAGGGAAGTAACAGATAACAAGTTGCAAGGGAACTTAGGCACGTAGAGGGTGTCCGCCAAGCGAAGAGACAGAGTAACTTGAACAACCCCCGTTCTATTGACCGGTGACGGAGAGTTGTCCGCAACAAGGACCTGGGGTAACCGGTCATGCTGTTATAGGAGAGAAAAATAGTGTGGATTCCCGGTCATATGATTGGTAGCACCATAGTCAATCAGCCATTTACCTAGAGTAGCGACGTCGGCACTACCTGAAGACGTGACCACAGAGGCAGACGGCTTCGAAGAGGAAGTGGAGGCGTCACTAGATGGTCAAAGATGAGGATTCTTCTTCCAACAACGATCAACCATGTGGCTGGTGCGCCCACAGTGAGACCAAAGAAAGCGGGAAGCACCACGGTCGCTAGAGGGGAGGTGGCGGCCACCAGAGCCACTGCGCTGAGTATGGTGAGTGGATTTGTCTAATGTAGGAAGGGAGGATAACAGCGGATGTTGGAGCAAAGAAGTAACAGCGACGATGAGGGCAGTGGTGGCATCCAGGGTGGGAGACTCCGCCTCACCAAGGATCTGTTGACAGATCATGTCATATGACTCTGGAAGGCGTAGAAGATAACGCACAACCAGAAGCTCCTGGAAGTGCTTATGTTGCTCAGCAAGATCAGTAGAGAAGGGGCGATTTTGTAAAATTTCAACTCTGAGAGACTGAACTTAGACATGGAGGGTCGGGCAAAGAGGTCCGCATATATAGTATAGATGCGAGACGTCTGGGCCCCCTTTGAGTAGGGAGCGGCAAGATGTAGCCAAGCGTCCTTGACGGTTTCATCATGACGAATGACAGGGAGGCATTCATTAGAGAGGCTGTTAGCCAGCCATGAGCGGACAAGAGCATCGCTGGCATCCCAGTCGTCAAAGAGAGGGGAATCATGCGGAGGAGGGTCATCTGTGAGATGATGATGTTTGCATTGAGAGCAGAGGAGGAAGGTGAAGGAGACACTCCAATCCGGATAGTTGGGACCAATAAGCTTGGAAGCGGTGCCAAGATTACCAGAAGGAGTGGGAGGTGCAGGAGGATGAGCGGCAACGGGAGTAGTGGCGGTGGAGATATCAGAGTTGGCCATAGAAGAAAGTAGCAAGAGAAACAAGCCGCAACTAGAAGGAGAAGTCGCTAGAAGGAGAGTGGATAACAAGGTCGCGGTGACTTAAGGATAGGTCGCGGCGACAAAGAAGAGGAGAGCGGCTAGAACAGGTTGCGGCGACTTAAGGATAGGCCGCGACGACAAAGAAGAGGAGTGCCTAGAAAAGGGGAGCCGACGACTAAGCAAAGTGTGCGGCAAGAAAGAGGAAGCAAGAGGTCGCAAACACAAAGGGTAGAAACAGGGAGAATCAAGCCGCGCAAACAGGGCAACGGACAGAAGTGGAATCAAGCTGCGATGACAGGTCGCGGAAACAAGAAACAAGCCGCGAAGACAGGTCACGGGAAGAAACAAGCCGCGTGGACAGAAAGCGCTCACACAATCAGGAGGAAAGGACCGAGTGCCCTGATACCATGTGTGAACAGGAAAAAGCAGACCGAAAATTTGTAGTAATACAAACTTTATTATTCAAAAAAGGTATCAATTACAATGGTATAGCCTCCCTTTTATAGAATGGAGGAGATGAAAGAGATTACAATTAAGCAATGTGGGACTAAAAATTTACAAGTATATGCGGCTTTATAAAAAGGCAAACCGAACAGGTCGTGCGGTTAGACAAGCCGGCAAATCGGACAAGTCGTGCGGTTAGACAAGTCGGCTAACTGCCAGACAACCAACAAGAGGAGAGAACAAGTGCCACATAGAGCAAGCCGTCATAGGAGACCGCTAGACCGCCCGGTCTCCAAGTCGTCTGAAACAAACCGCCAGACCGCTAGGATACCAAACAACAACAGCCTGGCAGACAGCCCGGCTAGGATAAACCCTAGACCGCCCGATCTCAAAACAGCAACAGACTCCTCGGCCTCTATACTGCAATAACTAAGAATAGTCTAATAAACTCAGGAGTAGTGTTGGTGTGTGGCAAGCCTGCCCTCACTCTCATCGACACGGGAGCATCGCACAATTTCATCTCAGAGGACTTCGTCGATAGTCTGGAGGGCGTTATATTTTATGAGGGAGTTTCCAGGAGGGTGCGTCTCCCCAATGGGACGGTGGTACGATCTACTGCGAGTTACATCCTGAGCGTGACCATTGATGGGTAGACCCTCAAGGCCCCGGCAACGACCCTGAGCTTGCCGGACTTCGATCATGTTCTGGGTATGACATGGATTGAATAGAACTACACTCAGATTAACTGCCCGTCGAGGAGGGTTGTACTCATATGTGGTTATGTCTTTGCGACGTTCGAAGGTACTGCTCCAGTTTCCCGCCTGTTTCTCTCATCTTTGCAGGCCATCAAGGCCCACCTGCATGGATACGAGGTTTACCAGTATTGTTTGAGATGGTTGAGGTGAAGGGCTCCTTTGCGGATATTTCGGTGGTTCGAGATTTTGCTGGCATATTCCCAGAGAAGCTGCCAGGGTTACCACCGCATCGGGAGCAGGATTTCTAGATACAGCTCATGCCGGGGGCTAAGCCGGTATCGAGAGCACCCTACCATATGGCCCCGAAGGAGCTGTTAGAGTTTTGGATTCAGTTATAGGAGCTTGTAGAAGCAGGATTTGTCAGGCCGAGCTCCTCGCCTTGGGGAGCTCCAGTTTTATTCGTGAAGAAGAAGGACGGCTCGCTTCTCTTATGCATTGATTATAGAGCCCTAAACAGGCTCACGGTCCGAAACACAAATCCTGTTGGGTACATAGGAATTTGTGTACCTGATTTGGAGAAGCCTCACCTAACTCAATGATATACATCAGGTTGTATTTGATGGTGTTTTGAGTTAGTTTGTGCAGGCAGAAGAATGCAGAAAATATTCTAAGTACAAAAGTGTCGAGACAATTATTTTTATGTCGACACCTTTGAAGGAGCTGTGTCGAGACAAGAAGCAAGTCTGTGTCGACACACAGGACTTCTGTCGACATCCAGAGTTCAAGTCGACATCAACTGTGTCAACACTCATAACTTGTGTCGACACACTTAGACTGTTGACCTGATAATTATAAAGAAGCAACTATGTCGACATCCAGGACTTGGGTCGACATTTGGAGAGGCTGTGTCGACACATAGGACTTGTGTCGACACATTCTACAAAGTCTACGTCGAGAACTTGTTAGAGAGTTGTGTCGACAGTTCCTGAAGTATGTCGACACATTATACAAAGGCTGTGTGTCGAGTAATTGATGAAGAGCTGTGTCGACTGTTTTTTGAAGTGTGTCGACACATTCTACAAAGACAGTGTTGAGACTAAGTGAAGAGCTATATTGACAGTTTCTGATGTTTGTCGACAACACCAAAGGAAGTGTGCCGACACCCGGGTAATTGTGTCGACACATACTCCATCTGCGTCGACACATATTATTCTTAAGCCTAGACACATTCAGCTGAGTTAAATAACTCTAAGTGCCAAATTTCATGACTAAAGACTTAACAGCTGCCATGATTGTCACGGCTTATTAGGCATGTCAGAACTGTCAAATGTCAGTCAACTACAGGATCAGCCGGTTGCCTCTGATGTAAACTATAAATAGAGCTGAGCTATCAGAGAATATGGCAATAGAAGACGGAGAGAAATTAAAGTGGAATTCTCCAAGAAGAATTCATGAATTCCAGTACAGCAAGAAGATTCTGATTCAAAATTAGAGAAGGAGATTTCTTCACAGCTGATCTGTTGAGTTTGCGGATTTAATTCAGCAAGGTGGGAGAATCTGGATCTACACCAACTTCTCAAGAATATTCAACCTAGGTTCTCTCTTTCAAGAAGCTTTCAATAAGCTAAGTCAGGTTGAATCAAATTCATTACTGGAAAGCAGATCCATTAAGATCTGATCAAGATTCCCTCATCTCTCTCTGAGTGAAGGAAGGAACATCTTCTTAATTAAATTTCTGTAGGATCTATTTTAGATCTGAGTGTAGGAGATTAGGTTCTCTGAGTTGTAAGTCTGTAACTATAAAGGCTGAGGTAGGGCTGTTTGCCTGAGGTAGGAGATTGAGTTCTCTGAGCTGTAGGCCTGGTGATAAAGGCTGAGGTAGGGCTTGATTGCCTGAGTGGTAGGAGTGGGGATTCACTCTTAGGTAGGGTTCTTGGGAAGAGCCTGAGTTGTAGAACTTGTTGAAGTGTGAGCTGTTAGAACCAGTTTGGGTTCTGAGTTATAAGATCTGAGGATCTGAGAAGGTGGAAGAAAGTTAGGCCGAATCTAGTATACTGTTAGATAGGCGAAGGGGGAATGCGGATGTACCTATAAATTGGGGAACCACTATAAAAACTGTGTGTGTGCTGTGATTGGTTGATTGTGTGTTGTGATAACTATAGATTTTATCAGTGTTGTGATAAAATTATTAACTGTCTAAGTAGAATAAAAATTGAACCTATTCACCCCCCCCCCCCCCCCCCCCACCCCCCCTCTAGGTGTTTAAGCAATCTTGAAATTAATTCCTTCAAGTGGTATCAGAGGGAGGTTGCTCAAAATTAGACTTAACAGTCTGAGTGTATCTCCAAGACAGTAATAAGATAGCTAAGATGGGTTCAGGTGAAAATCACAAAGAACTTGGATCCATGAAACTTCCCATTTATAGAAAAGAAACCTTTGGCATATGAAAAGAGAGGGTCAGATTATTCATGGAGACATCTAATCCAAGAATTTATATCACAGTTCAGGAAGGGCCTTTCATCCCAATGAATACATCTGTTCTAGATGCAAATCTAAAAACTCAAAAGAGTTATTCTGAGATGACCAAAGATGAGATCATCTTAGCCACTTTGGATAAGAGGGCACAAAACATAATTGTTAGTGTTATAGATGATTCTACATTTCAGAATTTTGTCCACTGCAAAACTTCAAAGGAAATGTGGGACACCTTAATTGTCTACATGGAGGGGACTGAAGAAGTAAGAGAGGATAGGAAATCCATGCTCAATCAAAAATATGAAAGTTTCAGACAAGCCAAGACAAATAGCGTAGCTATATGCTATGAAAAGTTCTTTAGAATTATCAATGAGTTGATGACCTATGGAAGAGTCTTCAACACTTATGAACTTAATGATAAGTTTCTCATATGTTTAACCAAGGATTGGGATACAAAAGTTTGTGTCATCAGAGAAGTGGCCAAACTTGCAGATACTCCTCCATAAACTTTGTTTGGAAAATTGTTGTCCTATGAGATGCAGTTGATTGCCAAAAAGGAAGAGGAAAAGTCCAGTAGGTTTTATGGCAAAGATAAGTTTGTGGCCTTCAAAGTTGAAGCTACAAAGAAGGGCAGGAGAAAGACTCCTTCTCCTCCCAGAAATGTTGTTGATACTGAGTCAGAAATTTCAGATACTAGCACAACAGATGGCCATTATTCTGATGATGAGCTTGCTATCTTTTCTAGGCAATTCTAGAAGTTTCTGAAGAAAACGAACTGGAGGAGAAGGCCTTCATCTTCCTCTTACTCCAAGGATGACAGCTATAAGGGAAAGAAGAAAACCTCTAAGGAGGAAAGGTATGGTTCTAAATCTAGTAAATAAACTTCTACTAAAATTGTTTGTTATTGTTGCAGCAAGCCTGGACATGTTATAGCAAAATATCTTGTCAAAAGAATGGAGTCTGGTGAGAAAACGAAACTCCAGCATAAAGGCAAAAAGGGGAAATATTTTGTGGCCAAGAAGGAGAAAAGTTGGACTGACTCCTATTCATCAGAGTCAGTAAATGAAGAAGATGCTGAGGCCTATATTGGGTTGTTCTCTGCTGAGGAAGATTCTGTAGAAACAAAATTCTTGCAGATGCTGGATAATATCAGTAAAATAGAAGACAACCAATATATAGGTATGACACAGCCAGGAGCTGCCTGGTCCTAGTAAGGTACGGTCTTCACCTTTAGTGTCAGATTATGTTACAATCCCAGACTCAGAAGCATCTTCTTCAAGAGATAAAGATGTCTCTAAATCTGAAGGAGACGTCAATCAACTGATTGATAACTATGGAGAGCTCCTGCAAGCCTTTAAGGAAAACAGGCTTCTAGCCAAACAGCTTGCAAAGGAAAATGTCAGTCTGAAGTTGGCTGCCTCAGACTCAGTAGAAATGTTGGATCTGAAGCTAAAAGAAATTAGCAAATTGAAGAACATAACTGTTATTCAGATGGATACCATTACTTTCAAGAATAATCATATTAAGAATCTTGAAAGTGGACTCCAAAAGGAGAGGGAGCTAGTGGACAAGTTTTCTAAACCTAGTTATGCGTTACCTTTGATAGATTCTTTTTCTTCCCAAAATGGTAAGAAGGGTTTAGGTTTCAAAGGAAGAACAAGAGTTGCCAATTCCAAAAGGAAAGGCAATGCTCCAACTCATCCACTTGCTTCTAAGCCTCAAATTTCTTTTAAAAAGGTGGTTCTACCTTTTAACAGGTATGACCATGATAGTATTTATGATCACTGTGAGCAAGCCATAAGAAATGGCAAGGGTGCAAGTGCCTATTGGGCAGCCCATGAGAAAACCCAAATGGTTCAAAATGGACCATTTATGTTTGGTGTACGAGCCCCAACACTCAAGAACAAGGTGTTAGCTGACTTACAAGGTCTGCCAGCTCAATTGCAAGCAAAGGGAAAGTCTGTTAGCAAAACAGACTTAGGTATATCTGAAGCTATCAGGAGTATGCTTTCTAAAATGAGGCAGCTGCGGATAGGGTTCAAGATATCCCAAGTACTTCTGCTACCAAACATGTCTCTAAGCAAGTTGTGGCTGAAAGACCTAAGAAAACAGCTGATGTACCAGCAGGGTTGAGAGATGCGAACAATATTGCAGTGAAGCCAGTTCTTAAAAGAAGGTACAATGTGCATTAGTGATGGTGTTGTGGCAAGGTGGGTTACTATGTCATTGATTTCTGGCATAATAAGAATGTCCAGAGAAGTATTGATGGCTTACCTGTCAAAAGAACTGCAGGTAGGCATGTTGAGTTTAATTCTAACTTACACCTAGGACCCAATCAGATTTGGGGTCCTAAGGTTAGATAATATATTTGTTGCAGGTAAGTCCAAGTGGCCATACCCCTACATGGTACTTGAATAGTGGATGTTCCAGGCACATGACTGGAACAAGGAGCATGCTAAAGGACTACACTCATATTAATAATGGTCCCAGAGTTACCTTTGGGGGCTCAAAAAAAGGGGTAACTAAAGGTTTGGGTAAGATAACTAATGGCATAGTAACTATCACACAAGTAGCTTATGTAAAAGGTTTGAAACATAACCTTATAAGCATAAGTTAACTGTGTGATTTGGGTCTATGACGTTTCTTTCCTCAAGGATGAGTGTCAAATTAGAAGGTCAAGTGATCAAGGAGTTATCTTGACTGGCACTAGGAGAGGAAATGTTTACTATCTAGACTTTGAGTGTGAGAGTAAGGACACTCATATATACCTAGTTGTAGATGAGAACTTTTCTCATTGTGTCAAATGGCATAAGAGGCTAGCTCACTTAAACTACAAGACCATAGGTAGACTCTTTAGTGAAGATTTGGTAAGGAATGGTCCTGAAGTTTAGTGCATTAAGGAGGGAATTTGCTCAGCTTGTCAAAAGGGCAAGCAGACCAGGTCTTCCTTCCAAAGTCTTAATACCAAGGACTCAGTGAGGTGTTTATATCTCCTACATATGGATCTATTTGGTCCTATGTCATTTCATAGTCTAGGTAGCAAAGTCTATACTCTTGTGGTGGTTGATGACTTTTCCAGGTTTGCTTGGGTATTCTTCTTAAGGAGAAAATCTGAAACTCAAGATATCTTCCAGACTTTTATCAAGCAAATTCAGAATGAATTCAATAGTTCTGTAGTCAAGATCAGAAGTTTTCATGGGACGTAGTTTCAGTCTGAATGCATGACAAAGTTATGTGAAGGGCTTGGGATTCATCAAGATTTCTAATCACCTAGAACTCCCCAGCAAAATGGAATTGCTGAAAGGAAGAACAGAACTCTAATTGAGACAGGTAGAACTTTTTTAAATGACACTTCTCTCCCAGAATATTTCTGTGCTGAGGCAGTAAATACTTCTTTTCATGTTCTCAATAGAGCTTCCATCACTAAAAGCCACAAAAAGACTCCCTATGAGAACCTAAAAGGCAGAAAACCAAACTTATCCTATTTTAAGATTTTTGGTAGCAAATGTTATGTACTAAACAATGGTAAGTATCATTTGACTAAGTTTGACGCCAAGTCCCGAGAAGGTATATTTGTTGGGTACAGCAATAATAGTAGAGCATATAGGATCTATAA
This sequence comes from Platanthera guangdongensis, assembly GCA_039583875.1. Lineage (NCBI taxonomy): Eukaryota > Viridiplantae > Streptophyta > Magnoliopsida > Asparagales > Orchidaceae > Platanthera > Platanthera guangdongensis. The sequence goes on along the minus strand of CM077162.1, from coordinate 138,178,560 downwards.
CTTGACTACACAAGTTGTAGAAGAGTCTGTCCATGTAGTCTTTGATGAGTCTAAGTTAATTAACTATGAGCTGCCAAGCACTTCTTCTAGTCCTACAGGCTTAAAAGATAAGATGAACAATCTGACCATCAGGGAAGATAAATCAGCAAGCCAAGAGACTGAAGATGATGGATACTGTCCAGGGGGAGCTCAAGACTTACAAGCTGAAAATGTAGAACAGTCAGCTGAAGACATAGAAGATCAACAAGCTGAAGGAAGATTACCACCAGCTGTGAGACATTTAAGAGATCATCTAGCTCATCAAATTATTGGTGATGCAAGTCATGGTGTAATTACCAGAAGTAAGAGCTTGAACTCAGCACTATGTTCAAGTTTTCTGTCACAAATGAAACCAAAGAAGTTTGAAGAGGCTATCCAAGATTCATTCTGGACTGGTGCTTTGCAGGAAGAGCTAAATCAATTCAAGAGATGCAAAGTTTGAAAACAAGTTCCCAGACCTGAAGGACATAATGTGATAGGGATCAAATGGATCTACAGAAATAAGTTAGATGAAAATGGGATTATTGTCAAGAATAAGGCCAGATTGGTTGCAAAAGGCTACAAACAGGAAGAAGGAATAGACTTTGACCAGACTTTTGCCCCAGTAGCAAGGCTGGAAGCAATAAGACTATTCTTTGTCTATGTAGCCTATAAAGAATTCAAGGTCTTTCAAATGGATGTCAAGTAAGTATTCCTGAATGGAGATCTAAAAGAGGTAGTATATGTAGACCAGCCATCAGGTTTTGTAGATCCTCACTTTCCTGATCATGTCTATAGACTTAAGAAAGCTCTATATGGGTTAAAACAAGCCCCTAGAGCTTGGTATGAGACATTGTCTACTTTCCTTATTGAGAACAAATTCTTAAGGGGAAAACAGACAAGACCCTATTCCTGAGGAAATCAAAGGGCAAGATCATCCTAGTCCAGATATATGTTGGTAACATAATCTTTGGATCTACTAAGAACATCCTTTGCAGGAAGTTTGCCAAACTTATGTAAGAGAAGTTTGAGATGAGCAGCATGGGTGAGCTAAAGTTATTTTTGGGACTTCAAGTAAAACAGACTGATGATGGATTATCCATATCTCAGTCTACGTTCACCAGGGAGTTGATTAAAAAGTATGGCATGGAGACTGCTTCCACCATGAAAACTCCAATGGGATCAAGTATGCCTTTAAGCAAAGATGAGGCAGGGAAACCTATTGATGAGTCTTTGTATAGAGGGATAATTGGCTCATTACTATACCTGACTGCAAGTAGGCCTGACATCATGTATGCTACTTATGTTTGTGCTAGATACTAGGTATGCCCTAAAGAGTCTCATTATTCTGCTGTCAAGAGAATTTTAAGATATCTTAAGGGCACACCAGATCTTGGTCTATGGTATCCTAGGAATAGAAATTTTCTGCTAACAGGATTTTCTGATGTAGACTTTACAGGTTGCAAAGAATACAAGAAAAGTACCACAGTTACATACCAATTCCTAGGAGGAAGACTGGTGTCATGAAACAGCAAAAAGCAGACAAGTGTTGTTATATCCACAGCAGAGTCAGAATATATAGCAGCTGGAAGTTACTGTGCTCAGTTGCTATGGATATAACATCAACTGGAGGACTATGACATCAAGATTAGTAAAACTCCACTATATTGCGATTCTACTAGTGCTATATCAATTGTTAGAAACCCTATTTCACATAGTAGAACAAAGCACATTGAAATTAGGTACCATTTTATAAGAGAACATGTTGAGAAAGAGGTCATAACTTTAGAGTTTATTTCTACTGAAACTCAAGTAGCTGATATATTCACGAAACCTATAGATGAAACAAAATTCAATTACTTTAAAATTAAATCAGGCATGTTGAACTTGGAATATAATGGTAAATTAAGAAAAATTCTACTCAAAATATGACTAAGTAAAATTTGTGTCGACACATAAAATAATTTGTATCGACACTTAGTAGTTGTTGTCGACGCATAAATAAGATTATGTCGACACTCAAGATTTGGTGTCGACACTTATAGTTATTGTCCCTCAGATGTAAGTGTCGACACATAAAGAAGATTGTGATGACCCTCAGAATTTGGTGTCGACACATAGATTTATTGACACTTAGATATATGTGTCGACACATAAGGTCGTCTGTGTCGACACTCAGCAATTGGTGTCGACACATAGTGTTGTTATGACTCTAAATTCTCTATTGAGACTTTAGTAGTCTGTGTCGACACAATCCAAACAGTGTCGACATACGAAACTCTAATTCAGCCCGCCATTTGGCCTTCCCTATTTAGAAAAGTATAAATAGGTGGAAACGAGACCTTGTCGACTACTCTCTCAGAAATCTCGAGACTAAACCGTCTGTGTCGACAAGAAATTCATCTTCCTTCTCTTCAATTTCATCTTACTCATCTCCAATGGCACCCAAGTTGGACAACAATGTTAACGAAGGTTATGAGCTCGTCCGGGGAGCGTTCACAGCTGCTGAACAAGAAACCAAAATGGTTGTAGACCTAATCCAGGAAGCCGGACTGGATTATATGGTTTCTGAATTGACAAAAATCTGGAAGAAGGAAGTTCTTGAGTTTTATTCCAACGCTACCTTGAACTCAAAGGGAAACAAAATCAAGTCTACTGTTCATGGCGAAACCATAAAAATAACTCTCAAAAGTCTAAGTAAATCTCTTCAACTTCCAAGAATAAAGGAAGTGACTGAGATTGATTCAAATCTGACTTCTAAAGCCCTTACATGGTGTGGGCTGGCCGCCAAAACAAACATTGGATCGTCCATGACAAGGAAAGGGATGAACTCTAAAGGGAAATTTCTATTTGAAATAATTGGCAAGGTAGTAGTACTCTGCAAGACTGGGGGGCATGATAGAATATCTTCCTACATGTTCAGCCTTATGACACGAGTCATTTTCTAGGTGAAGACTGACTGAAGTGCTGTCATTTTCAATAAGATTAATAAAAGCATCAAAAAACCAAATCTGGGGAGAATACTAAGTTTGTATCTGGCTGCAAACATACCTGAGGTGCTAAATCAAACTGCTTTCACAAAAATTAATCATATGAGGAGAATGGACATAAGAATCCTCTCTAGGTGGGACAGAGTGTTGTCCAAGGAAGATCCTGCACCAAAGCAGAAATCCAAACAGGTCACACCTTCCAAGAAAGATAAAGTGCAAGCTGAGGAGTCCTCTAGTGGTTCAGAAGAGAGAATAGAATTCAGTTCTGATGAAGAAACCACTAACCAACCCAGGATGACTGCAACTCATGCACCTGGCACTGAAGCTCAGATCCAGGGGGAGGCAGTCCATCAAATAGATAATCCTGAGATATCAGTCCCAGCAGAAATTGAAATTGAAGTCCAGTTAGAGAGTGAGACTGTCAATCTCACCATCATGGAAGTGGTTCATGACCTCAACACAGTTGCTGATCCTCCTGAAAGAGAGGCACAGGATGTGCATATTCCTAATTTGCTATAAAAACATCTGGCTCCTGAGATAGCAGTAATTCAAGACTTAGTTAATGACTTCCAGAAGGAGCAAGAAGAAGTACACCAGGAAGAGATGTCTGTAGATGTTTCGACTGCTGCAAGGATTGTGGGGGAGGCACCAGACCTAGCCCCAAGAGTGGATATAAATGTTCCAGTCATAACAATGGAACTTGAAATATCATCTGATTCTAAAGATGAGGAAGAAGCATCGGCTCTTAAGAAAAGTAAGTTATGGAGTTAAAGAAAAAGTGTGCTGGATATAAGAAAACCTTCAAGGCTGGCTCCTCATCTACTGTTTCTCCAATAGATTTTAGTTCTCTATTAGTACAGCTCCAAGTCAAACTTGATGAGCAAAGACAAGGTTTAGAAAAGTATGTGGATGAAAGCCACAAGGAACTGCAGTTCAATCTGGCCCAAGATATCAAGTCTATTTGATTTGAGGTCAACATGCTGAAGAAAGACATGACAGATTGCTTCCATAAGGGAGGCAATGTTGTGGTGTATCTTGCTAAACAACAACAAACCACTAAGACTGAAATAGATGATCTAGTGGTTAAGCAAGGAATTGTTCTTGAAAATCAGAAGAGACTCAATGAAAATTTGCTGGAACTGCATACCATCTCTCCAACTAAATTGGATGAACAAACCACTGCCATAGCAGCAAATATGACCACCCAAGTATCTGCTATTGAAAAACAGATTCAACTAGATTTGGCAACAGTTAAAACTGCTATAAAAACTTCTAAGCCTGCAATTTCTGCTCTAGAAAAGAAGTTCAAGGACTACTACACAAGTGGAAATTATTATATTATAGATCAAATAAGATTTCAAAAGAATGATCTTAGAGATCATATCTATAGAGAAGTCATAAAGGGGGAGAGGGTATTAGTTCAAGCTAGCTCTGAACATGCCAAATGAGTAACTGACATTATCAGAGCTACTTTGGGATATCCACCCTTATGTGATGACAATAACACTGCAGAATCTGGAATCCAACCTGAGGTCTTGGAGGGGAGGCAACAAGAGGTAGCTCAAGTCCTATATCCCCCTTTTGAGATTGAAGAAATCCAACAGGCTATCCAGACTATGTACAGTCCTCCACTGGATAAAATGCCAGTAATTTGTGAGGAACTGGACATGACTGACCCAGTATTACTGAAAGAACAAGAGGCTCAAATGTCCAAGAAGAGATTCAGAGAACAGGCTGAGGCTAGGCCTGATTTTGAAAAATGGAGTCCAACCTCAAGAAGTATCATCTTAACTGCATGGAATGCAGCAGCTAAAAATCAGTATGACATGGGGAAATTGTACTCCAAATAAGAATAAGATAAGTATCTTGCGCAACAAGAGAAGATCCACAAATTCAAGGACTTGAAGACTGGAAGGATCCCTACAAACTCAATAGAGCCCTACAAGTACTTCCCTAAACCATTTCATTACTTTGAAAGGCAAAAGCTGAAAGCTGCACAAATTAAGGACAAAGACATTAAGGGAAAGAAGGCGGCTACTGATGTTGATGTTGAAGTTAAAGCCACTATTCAATCAGGCAAAGGGATTATCATTAAGGAACCTGATCAACTTTAGCCTTAGATTGACTAGATCTTGAAGAACCGTGTATTTTTTGATTGTTCTTAGAAAACATTAACCTTGTGATCTCACCTTGATTATATGAGAATGGAATTCTGGGTTGACAACTGTTTATATATCTATGTCTCTGAGTTACATGGTTTTCCTTTTGTTAATTCATTTTTGAATATTTGTGTGTAATATGATATCTCTGTTCTTGAATTAATTTGGTTGAAATGTCTGAATATATCATGCTTATCATTTTTGTTATATGGTGTATATCATTGACTATGGGTTATGACTTCTACAAATAGGGGGAGATTGTTGGGTATATTGGAATTTATGTACCCGATTTGGAGAAGCCTCGCCTAACTCAATGATATATATCAGGTTGTATTTGATGGTGTTTTGAGTTAGTTTGTGCAGGCAGAAGAATGCAGAAAATATTCTAAGTACAAAAGTATCGAGACAATTATTTTTGTGTCAACACCTTTGAATGAGCTGTGACGAGACAAGAAGCAAGTCTGTGTCGACACACAGGACTTTTGTCGACATCCAGAGTTCAAGTCGACATCAACTGTGTCAACACTCATAACTTATGTCGACACACTTAGACTATTGAGCTGACAATTGTAAAGAAGCAACTATGTCAACATCCAGGACTTGGGTCGACATTTGGAGAGGTTGTGTCGACACACAGGACTTGTGTCGACACATTATACAAAGGCTGTGTCGAGAACTTGCTAGAGAGTTGTGTCGACAGTTCTTGAAGTATGTCGACATATTCTACAAAGGCTGCGTGTCGAGTAATTGATGAAGAGCTGTGTCGACTGTTTTTTGAAGTGTGTCGACACATTCTACAAAGACAGTGTTTAGACTAAGTGAAGAGCTATATTGACAGTTTCTGATGTTTGTCGACAACACCAAAGGAAGTGTGTTGACACCCGGGTAATTATGTCGACACATACTCCATCTGTGTCGACACATATTATTCTTATGTCTCAACACATTCAGCGGAGTTAAATAACTCTAAGTGCCAAATCTCAAGACTGAAGACTTAATAGTTGTCATGATTGTCACAGCTTATTATGCATGTCAGAACTGTCAGATGTCGGTCAACTACCGGATCAGCTGGTTGCCTCTGATGTAAACTATAAATAGAGTCGAGCTATCAGAGAATATAATAATAGAAGATAGAGAGAAATTAAAAGTGGAATTCTCCAAGAAGAATTCACGGATTCCAGTACAGCAAAAAGATTCTGATTCAAAATCAGAGAAGGAGATTGCTTCATAACAGATCTGTTGAGTTTGCGTATTTAATTCAGCAAGGTGGGAGAAGCTGGATCTACACCAACTTCTCAAGAAGATTCAACCTAGGTTCTCTCTTTGAAGAAGCTTTGAAGAAGCTAAGTCAGGTTGAATCAAATTCATTACTGGAAAGAATAGTTGAAAGCAGATCCATCAAGATCTGATCAAGATTCCCTCATCTCTCTCTGAGTGAAGGAAGGAACATCTTCTTAATCAAATTTCTGTAGGATATATTTTAGATCTGAGTGTAGGATATTAGGTTCTCTGATTTGTAAGCCTGTAACTATAAAGGTTGAGGTAGGGCTATTTGCCTGAGGTAGGAGATTGAGTTCTCTGAGCTGTAGGCCTGGTGATAAAGGCTAAGGTAGTGCTTGATTGCTTGAGTGGTAGGAGTGGGGATTCACTCTGAGGTAGGGTTCTTGGAAAGAGCCTGAGTTGTAGCACTTATTGAAGTGTGAGCTATTAGAACCAGTTTGGGTTCTAAGTTATAAAATCTGAGGATCTGAGAAGGTGGAAGGAAGTTAGGCTGAATCTAGTATACTGCTAGATAGGTGAAGGGGGAAAGTGGATGTACCCATAAATTGGGGAACCACTGTAAAAACTGTGTGTGTGCTGTGATTGGTTGATTGTGTTCTGTGATAACTATAGATTTTATCTGTGTAGTGATAAAATTATTAACTGTCTAAGTAGAATAAAAATTGAACCTATTCACCCCCCTAGGTGTTTAGGAAATCTTGAAACCAATTCTTTCAAATCCCCTGCCCAGGATTGACGAGTTGTTTGACCAGTTGGAGGGAGCTCATTGGTTTTCGAAGTTGGATCTGCGATAAGGATATTACCAACTGCGTATTCAGGAGGAGGACATTCTAAAGACAGCCATTAGCAGCAGATATGGGCTATTTGAGTTCACAGTGATGCCCTTCGGCCTCACGAATACCCCGTCCGCATTCATGAGCCTGATGAACCGGGCATTTGAGGCTTACCGTGACATTTTTGTCATAGTTTTTATGGATGACATCCTCATCTATTCGAGGACTGAGGAGGAGCATGCTCGCCACCTGGCACTGGCCATCGAGAAGCTCTGGGAGTACAGGTTGTGTGCGAAGTTCAATAAGTGCCAGTTCTGGCTAAAAGATGTGGCCTTTTTGGGCCATATTATCAGTGGAGTAGGTTTAGCAGTGGATCCGATAAAGGTTCAGGCAGTTCGAGACTGGACACTGCTAAAGACAGCCACCAATATGAGGAGTTATTTTTGGACTTGCCGGCTATTACCGGAAGTTCGTAGAGGGGTTCTCCCAGATTGCTCTCCCACTCACATCTCTGATGAAGGAGACCCCATTCGTTTGGACGCCGCAGTGTGAGGCTGCTTTCTAGGAGCTGAAGGGCCGGCTCACCTCAGCTCCTAGTCTTGCCCTTCCATCCGAAAGGGAGGGATTTCAGGTATACACCGACGCATCATACCAGGGTATGGGTGTCATTCTAATGCAGAATGGGCACGTGATCGCTTATGCTTCCAGACAGTTGAAGAAGCACGAACAAAAATATTCGGTGCATGACTTGGAGATAGGAGCGATGATTTTCGCTCTGAAGATCTGGAGACACTACCTCTACGGGCTTCTTTGTGATATCTTCTCAGATCACAAGAACCTGAAGTATGTGGACACTCAGAAGGAGTTGAATAACTGATAGAGGTATTGGGTAGAGTTCCTATCAGACTATCAGTATACCATGCATTACCATCCCGGCAAGGAGAATGTGGTGGTAGTCGCTCTGAGCCGGAGTGCCACCACGTCCGCAGCATAGTCCCAGTTGATGGCAATGGAGTTGGTGGGTATGTTGCAGGAGATGCAGATATCCCTGGTATTCGAGGATGATCCAGAGTTGTACAGGGAGTACCTCGCATCTATGAGTACCACAGACGACATCCGGGATCGCATCAGGGATGGCCAGAGGTTGGATGCGAGGATGGAGCCTATTTTCAGAGCCATGGAGGAAGGCACTGCTAGGGATTTTTTACAGAGAGATGGGTTGATTTGTTTTAGGGGTAGAGTCTATATACCGGCAGGAGGTCGGATTCGGGAGGACATCATGACAGAGGCTCACTACAGCAGATACTCCATGCACCCTGGTATTAAGAAGATGGCAGAAGATCTAAAGAAGACCATGTTTTGGTCGGGCATGAAGAAGGACATCACATATTTTGTGACGCAATGCGAGGCTTGACAGCTAGTGAAGGTGGAGTGTAGGAGCCTTGTCGGGTTACTGAAGCCACTTCTAGTGCCAGAGTGGAAGTTTAAGGATATAGCCATGGACTTCATACACGGGCTACCGCGGTCGCATGCAGAGAACGATTTGATTTGGGTCATCGTCGACAGGCTGATAAAGGTGGCCAAATTTATACCAATAAGGAAAGATGCTCCAGTAGTTTATCTGGCGCGGAAGTTTGTGGAGCAGTTTGTGTGATATTATGGAGTCCCAAGATGATTTTATCGGATCGGGACGGATGTTTCACATCCAAGGAGTGGAGGTCATTTCAAGCTTATCTGGGCTCTCGATTGACGTTTAGCACAGCCTTCCACCCTCAGACTAATGGACAGATAGAGCGCACCAACCATCCTTTGGAGGATCTTTTGCGCTTATGCATTCTGGATCGCAGGGAGCCATGAGAGAAACTATTGCCACTAATCGAGTTCTCATACAACAACAGCCATCAGGCTGTAATACATATAGCCACTTATGAGGTTCTGTATGGACAGAGATGTCGGACCCCTCTATCATGGGTCCAAGATGAGGACCCCAAGGATCTTGGCTCGGAGTTTGTGGAGGACACGGATGCTCACGTGAGGCTAATTCGGGACAGGATGTTGGAGACTCAAAGCAGGCAGGCCAAGTACTTTGATGTGCGACATCGGTAGGTGGAGTTCTAGGTGGGAGACCAGGTGTTCTTGAAGATTCGGCCGATGCATGGAGTTCTCGGGTTCGAAGGCGGAAGAAGCTCAGTCCTAGATACATGGGGCCCTACAGGATCCTAGAGCGGAACGGCCCCTTAGCATATAGGATGGAGCTTCCGCCAGAGTTAGCTGGACTGCATGACATCTTCCACGTCTCTTCCCTTGGGAGAGCTTTTCTACGGCCTAAGTAACTGATCTCTATTACGGATGGCCCTGTGGTGTCGGATCGGTCAGTCAGCATGGAGCCGGTCGGGATTGACGATATAGCGGTACGGATCCTATAGAGCAAGAAGATCCTATTGGTCCAAGTCCTGTGGAGGAACCATGGTCAAGAGGTGCACACTTGGGAACCACGAGACCTGATGCTGCAGAAGTACCCGGGACTCTTCGAGGCAGGTATAATTTCAACCTTCTAAGGGATGTTACATATTTTTCCTTTTTCTCTAGAACCCCACGGGACTAACCTGAATTTAAGGGACAAAATTTTTATTTTTATGTATTGGGATTTGTAACATCCCTCAAACAACTAGACCCCCCCCCCTAAGTGTGGTTTTATCATGGCAAGGGCATGACAAAACACTAGGAAGCCCCAAAGGACCAAGTGAACTTAGAAAAGAAGGTGAGGCCACCATGGTCTGCAATTAGTACTTTTCAAATGCTATCCCTAGGGTTTGACTTTAGGGTTCTAAATTGACTCTAGGATCACTAAGAACTCATTGGGGTCAACCAACGAGGCTAAGTTGACCCAAGCCAACCCTAGCCCTAATTTGGTCAAAGTACCTTTCTTAAGGGTCAAGTGACCCCCAAGATGCCAAACCCAACCCACCAAGGTCTCCCTAGACCTTTGGTGAGGCCAATATGTCACTAATCACCCCATAGGGTTAGCTAGGTCACTCCATGTGGCCTATGGTTGAGCTAACCCCCTTTTGAGTTAAGTTAAACCAAATAGGCTAACTCAAGCTCAAACCCAAGTCCGTTTGGACTAGCTCCATTTTAATCATCTAGATGGGTTTAGGGTGTGTAACTTGACTGAATTATTCCATCATTTTCTTCCAAGGTGACTAGGAGAGAGAAAAGCTCCTCTTATCCTTTAATGGAGGAAAGAGAAAGTGGGTGGAAGAACATTCATGGACAAGGGAGACCAAGGGCCCCTCTCCTCATCTCCAAAGCTTTGATCCTATTCTCCATTCAGTGTAGAGAAGGCCAGGGGTCATTTTGGTGGCTGTTCAATGGCCGGAACAGTGTAACCACCCATGGCTGAAATCCTCTTCATTGGCCATTTATGGTGCCATGAAGAAAGACCCCTCCTCTCGCCATTCTGACTCTTTAAAAAGACTCCCTAGACCTAGAGGAGTCATTTACACTCTTCCCTCAATGAAATCGAGTCCTTCCATAGTGCTGTTGCAGTACTCTGGCGACTCCTCCACCGCAAATGGCGACCCGACAATCGGTACGGCTGCGCTCCACCCAGAAGGTCGATTACTCACCCTCTCCCTCTGTGCTAGGATTCTAGATCAATTAGGAGAGATATCAGGTTCAATTGAGCCTGATCAAGTGAGCTCTTTCCCCATTTTTTTGGCTTTTTCTCACCCCTCGGGTTTGCCGGAAATAGCCTCTTTGGCTGTTGTAGCGCCATCTGGTAATAGCCACCACCTCAACGATGGTGGTGGAGGCGGTGATCGGCTGGGGAGATGGTCGGGTGGCCTCCGATAGTGCTTGGAAATGGCTTCATGATGGGGCAATCACAGTCGTAGGCTAGAGGTTGAAGATGACCAGCTGCCGCACGATTTGCGCCAAGATTCGTGCCGCCTCCGATTTTAAACTTAGGATTATATAATTCCTTTTATTTGATTTTCTGTCACATTTATCTCAGTTAAAGTTTCTATTTATTAAAAATACTTAGATACTTCTACAGAAACAATGGTCAACATCAAATTGTAGCCCTTGAAGTCTATTTTAATTTAAAATTTGTTTCTACCAATTTCGCTTAGTGGTCTGACCTCAGCACCCAAAATGGTGCAGTCTATACTTAGGGCTAGTCAGAGATTAAAATAGGTTCCCCCACTTAACCTCATGTCCAAATGACCTGAAATTTGGTCATGGAGTCAAACTTATCTATACCTAGGACATATCCAAAAATGACAATTTTTTAGAGCAAACATTTCTATAGTTTTGGTGAATATTTAATAATCCTTATGTAATTTAATTAAGGGACCTAATGACCTCACCAATCTCCAAAACTTTGGTTGATTGTCTTAGGGGTCATCATGAGTCACTGGTTAAAATCTCAACTCATTTGAGTATGAATTGATTCGGTTTTAATGTGACTAAAGTTTGAGCCCATAAGGGTGAGTTTAGGGTTTAGGATTCTTGGGGCATGGAGGGGGCAATCCTCACCCAAAGGGGTTGGGGCTCTGGCCAGAGTCCCAAGGTTAGTAGGATCACCCTCTCTTAGAGTTTGGGATGGGTTAGGGTGGTTGAACCCTAGTGCGCAAATTCAAGCCTTGGACTGAGCTTGTTAGGGTTTGTGAATGACTTAGGGTATTTAGTCCTTGTTTGGACTTGGGGTTTACCCCATGGGTTTCTAAGGTGGAGTAATGCCCTGGGGTTATTGTAGGAGGTAGATGGACACTTGCACCACACTTAAATAACTTCGTGCCTAATTAGGCACTTGCACATTAAGAAATAATTTAGGGGTCTTATGACCTTGAATTCCCATGGGATGATGGTAGGAGTCATTTTATAGTCATATAAATCTCTGGGATATTTTAAATGATGTTGGGGTGAGTTTACAAGTACGTTCTTTCGAAAAGCGCACTACCATGAGTTTTCTTGAAGAATTTTTATATATGACTTTCTGACCTTTAAATTGCAAGAGGTTTAGTCAGTTATGTTATAAGACCATAACAAAGCTCTAGAAATTTTGGTATGAATTTTTAGATCAAAATTTGGAGTACTTCATTCACAACCCATCAAGTTGTTCTATCAATTTAGGAATTTCTTATGAATTAACCTCTCACTGGAAACTCATGAAATTTAGTCAGAGGAAGTTTATGACATTGTAGAGCTCTGTAAAGTTTTGTGGAATTTTTGGAAGTGTGTTTATAGGGGTTACTTCACAAGGTGCTTGATTCTAAGTAAACTTATTTTATTTTATTTTGGTACCTAATGAACTTGATAAATTATGATCTTTGGTCTGAGATCCTTTCTGGTCACCCTTAAGATTCAGTAATTTTTCTATAATTTTATGATGACGTATTTTAGCGCTTTCTTCTTTACCCATAATTATTAGATTTATTGTGGATTATTTAGAGGCCAAAAAATTTATGAAAAATTTTGAAACTTGGTATTCTCTGATTTATTGGCATCATATGGAGTTCATAATTTTTGGGTGGTCATAACTTATGTAAATCTAGTACTTCATGTTCAAAATCACATATGACCTTAATTTGGGAAAACAATAAATAAATGCCAATTAAATTAGTAAAATTACAAGTTTCTGGACTTAGTCTAATCTTGTCTCTATAGACCCCCAGTAATTATCTTAGGGCAATCAGATGAATATTTATGGGGGTCACCATTCTTGCCTGTCATTTTAGCTCTCTAGGTCTGCACATAGTAAAATAGCAGTATCAGGGAATCTTGAGAACTTAGGTATGGGGTAAAGGGGTAGGCGGTGTACTTAACCTGTAGTGTATGACTGAGGTCATCAATGTAGGTCAGGTTGTGAGAGCCTGGTTGGATAGGTTAAGGACGTACCTGGGAGCGACGAATGATCGTCCTTTCCTGATGAGAGAGTCCAAATACACTTAGGAATGTTCAAGAGTCAAATGCACTAGGGTTAGATTAAGTAAACTTAAAACGAGATTTATTATGGGTAGATACCAATAATAATAGTTACCTTGTGAAAGGGAGCTTTGGGCTTCAGCACATCATAGTTCCTAGTGCCCTCGAGAGCCCTTCACATGGAATGCCTTGGGAGTCCAAGGTTAACGTAAATGGTAAGAGTACTATCGGGAGTTTACTCATTTAGCCTGCTTTGCTGATTTGTACCAGTTGGACGATGCGGGCTACACGAAGAGGTTCTATAAGGGCCTTCACGATGATACGAGGCAGGCCCTCCTCTTTGTCTCTGATGGGAGTTTGGCCAGGTTCATGGAGATGGCCAAGAAGTTGGAAGCAGACCAGCTTACTATTCAGGGCTGCAAGAGATCGGCCAATAATATTGTGATCGGTGGTAGGAGAGATTGGCCGAGAGGTCGAGTTATTGTGGAAAAGTGGAACGGGGATCGGCCCCGTCAGGAGGGCAGGCAGGAGCAGAGGACCCCGGTGGTGTTGGCTCCTCAGCCACTATAGATGAGGGAGATGCCGAGGGCAGTGGAGGAGCCACCGATATGTTATAGGTGTAACCAGCCGGGGCACATTCAGAGGAACTGCCCTATGAGAGGAGCACCATTACCAGCACTCCAGGATGCCCCACCTGCTCGGCAGTTTTGTGGGCAGGGACATGGTCGGGGCCGTGGATTTTAGGGGAGAGAACACAGATGGGACAAGGGGCAGGTTTATGCCTTGGATCTGGCACAGCCTCGGGACCCGGAGAGGGTAATAGCAGGTACATCAAACCTTTTTTAAGTTCTTTTCTTTCTAAGATGGGCGTATGTAGATTTGAAATAGTTTAAATGTTAAGAAAAATCTTAAACTAGATAACTAAGAATAGTCTAATAAACTCAGGAGTAGTGTTGGTGTTTGGCAAGCCTGCCCTCACTCTCATCGACACGGGGGCATCGCACAATTTCTTCTCAGAGGACTTTGTCGTGAAGCTGGAGGGCGTTAGATCTTACGAGGGAGTTACCAGGAGGGTGTGTCTCCCCAATAGGATGGTGGTTCGATCTACTGCGAGTTGCATCCCCTTTCCCTCTGTATGATCCATAACCTTGTTAGGATCCTATGCTAGCACTTATGGCTACCAAAGCTGAGCAAATTAAGCTCAAGCTCCACAAATTGGCCCCCAAGTCTTTGAGAGACAGGAACCTAAGACCCCATAGGTCTCACAAGAAAGGCCTCACATAATAGCCCACATGTCTCCCAGAGATAGGCTTCACAAAACACATAGCTCCCTGAGAGTTATCATCGGCGGTAGCGCTAGCACCGCACTGTAGGGGGACAGGCTAACGAATCTTCCCCCAAATCGTGTTTTTTCTTGAAGTCTACATCTAGTACTCTCAACGCAGCCACCTGCACATCCTGTGACTCCAAAATCTACGCGATAACGATAGAGTCTTCTCCGATATACAAATCATACAAACATCACCAATGCAGATCAACCTGTCCGGATGGGCTTCACACAGCATGCATATTCTGTACTTCGATTTCGGATCTAAATCCAAAACAAACGAGGATACATGGATCTACCTGTCGGGAGAACCACTTAAACGTTTTCGTGGACTGTCTACCCTCTAATGCCAAAAAGAAGGACTTCACATGTCCAAGGAAGAGAATCGTTACCCTAGAAGTCCGCTCTGATGCCATGAAAGGGGTTTTAGCATGATGAAAACGACTGCTTCAGCTTTGCCTCCATAGATCTGAACTCGCCCCGTGAATCTGAGATCCAAACCTCAAACGACGGGGAGATCTTCTCTCTCCGGCGTTGCTTCGCCTCCTCCAAACGTCCAGCCCAAGTTTCCCAAACCCCAAAAGAATAAAGTGAAAATGGCCCAACCAACACTATAAATAGAGCTACTGCCACACGGTAACTAGCTACTGACACGTGGTACCACTAATCAACGCCGCGTTTTGCGTGCCACCACCCAGAACCTCCAACCACAATTCGACACGTGGCCACAACGTTACAGTATCGCTATCGCTGCTCGATAGGATGCTAGAAAATCGAGAGCTTTGACAAATAAATTGTCAAGCTACCACCTGCGGTATCACTACCGCCGGGCAATAACTTACCGAGAGCTCGGCCAATAAATTGGCTAGCGTCGCGCGATGACAACATTTCTTTGTGTGGTAGACTAGGCGTTGAGTCACCACTCCTCACTCAATGCTCTCGACGCCTGATGCTACTATCATGCGGTATCAACCTACCTCCGCGTGGTAACCAAAGCATTGAGTCAACTCACCTTACTCGGCGCTCTCGATGCTTGGCGCTACCGCGGCGCGGTATTGCCCTACTGTCGCGCGGTACCCTATTTTCCTGCATACAGAAACCTGGGGTGTTATAAAGATCCTACAAAAAAACTTAAGTTGTTGATGATGATGTGACTCTAGAGAAGTGATGCTCTGAGTCTAATTTCCTGGACTGATTGGACTTAGCCCTAACTTTGACTCCAGGGAAATATTCCTCTGAGTCTTCTTTTTCCTGAACTGAGAAAACTCTGTCCTATCTCCTTCACAGCAACAAGATGGTTGATCTTCAAGAATGTTCTACTTGTGATGCGAACTACCTTGCAGAGCACTATTTCTTCAAGCCTTTAGAGTACATTAGTTGAGTGCAGTGGACTTGAAGATGAATAACAGCTTAGGCTTGCTCTACTCCTCCTAACTCAGAGAGTGAACTTTCTGAACTTGCTATTGAAGATGTGACTTTAAACAGCTAATTGTTTGAACTCTTTAGACCAACAGTGAGAGCAAGTTTTTAAAGCTCTGCAACGTTTCTTCCAAGAAGAAGATGATCTAAAAAAATCTTCTCTTTGAAAAGTCAACATCTTAGTCTCTTTCTTCTTCCTCGAAACTCGCTTTTTATTTCCCATAAATACAATGACTCTATGCACCCCTGGAATGGGCAACTACAGCACAACTTTTGCATTAAATGCAGTATACTAAAGGTAAGCGACGATTTTTGTCTTCTAGAAAGCAAATCCCGCGCCATTTTAATTTTTGTTGATGTCATCATGATTCAGCGCTTTTGGACTTAGAAAAATCCAGACAGACTGTCTAGAGTTGAGTGAATGCTTGTTACTCAAGGTAAAAGTACTTAGCAGAATTCTGCATCTCCATACATTGAGAGCGTTGAGTGAGCCTTCATCATTCAATGCATCCTGTCTTTTATAGTCTTAACTGATTAGGCGTCGAGTGAGCCTTCATCACTCGACATTTCTAGACTTATTTGAATTGTCTGTTGAGTAGGTGTTGAGTGAACTGCCTTCACTCAACGCTTCTGTACTTAGACAGATTTTATGTCTGCTTCTTCTAAGGCTTTGACTATTTGAGCTTCTATCAATGCTTCTGCTCTTCTTGCGTTGAGTGAGTTGAGTTCACTCAATGCTTCTGGACTTGGTGGATTTTCTGCCTGTCCAGTAACCAGTCTTCTTGGCTGAGGCATTGAGTGAAGCCTTATCACTCAATGCTTCTATCCTTAGTCAGATATCTTATTGAGTTGGTGTTGAGTGAACTGTCTTCACTCAACGCTTCTATCCTTGACCAGATATCTAGTTGAGTTTGCATTGGGTGAATTGTCTTCACTTAACACTTCTGGACTTAGCCAGATTTCCAGTCAGCAACATTACATCTTTGACTGCATGTAGTTCTCTCAACACTTTTGCTCTTCTTGCATCGAGTGAACTGTCTTCAATCGACTGTTCTAGACTTAACCAAATTTCTGCTTTGCCAGCAACTTGTCTTGAGTCCAACAAGTATTGCGACCCTAACATCCTATCCAATTATGGTATGATAGACAACCTGCAGACACTGGACTTGAACATATATTAAATACAATTATGCTCTTAGCATTAATGATGATGCCTCTTCAAATTCAGGGAACATTGAAAGACAATATTCCCAACACTCTTTAAAACAAAAGCCACTCTACTTTAACGAACGTAAAAACTCTTTTAGTACATATTTAAATCTAGAGGTATGCATATTATGAAGTCCTATTGAATCTTCATACTCATATATGATAATAAATGAAATATACCAAATATGTTTTGCTGTGCATATGTATATTTTCACCAGTGGAATAGTTGATCCACTGATTCGAGGGACACACCATTAAAACTTAAACACAAACTGTATCTTCATCATAATAAACTTTAGAATTTCATGAAATGTCTTAGGAGCAAGAACTTGCTTGAGCGTCTGTAGTTGTCCACTGCTCGGCATGGCATCACGACGTGTATTTTCTCTAACTCTGATACATTATTAAATGTTGAGAAAATGCGGGTTGTGACACCTAACCTTTGTGATGTTGGTGAAACAAGAATCATTTGAGGATTGCTAAGCTTTGATGTTAAGCAAAGAGGTGTTTACGACCCTCACTCTCATTCTCACTTGCACCAACGAAGTGGTGAAGGCGACCCACACTTGAATTGTTTGAGCTCGACATGCGAAGTCTTAAGCAAAGAGGTGAAGGTGACCCACAACCATTTTTTGACCACTCACCACCACCACCAGTTCAACTCATCGTTTTTAACCTTTATAATTAATTTTCCTAATAATAGAAACACTAGCCTTTCTGTATTCTTGAGAGATCGATACTTGAGAACTCACTCTCATATTATATTACTTGAATGGCTGGTGCATTTGCCGAATTATTCATCAGAGTGGGTTTTCATTTTGAGATGTGAATATTCAAATTGAATTGCGAGTAAGAAGCATCTAAATAAGGGAATTGTTATAAGCACCACAATTTTGGTTAATTACACAGCATAATGTTAAATTTAAGGGATAAATTCAATCCTTTAAAAAACATAATGACATCCTTTAATTCACACCTCTCAAAAGATATAGGCTTAGGCCGCCTCCTCTAGCGTTGCTGCTTCTGCCGCGTCCCTCTACGCCCTTTTACTCGCAATCTCAATCGTACTATGCCACCGACAAACTGATGCTACCCATTCCATCTTCGACGTCTTCTCCCTTGACCCTACCGCCGCCTGCACTAGCATCATGCTAGAGCTTTTTGAGTAGCACCTTCTCCCTCACGTCTTTCCGGCAGTTCGATGGTACGCCGAGAGACTTAAAGGATCTTTTACGGGGTACTTAAAGGATCTTTTGAGATTAGACATTGGAATAAAACCATCAGAACTGATTTTCCCTAGAGTCGGTGGAGCAAAACACCACATTGGGGAGGCGTAGGATGCCGAGAATGTTAGAGAGGATATTGGATCAACAAATGCACGACTTAATGTATGGTTTCTCAACCTAGTTTCTGAGATTTAATGATATTTTCATCATTTGCTTCATCTTTTCCTTTAATTAACTTCTTCCAATTTCTAAAAACTCTTCGATTTTTTCGTGACAACCGATTCGGTTTGATGACGATCAATCTATAAAATTTGCTGCTAGAAAAATCAGCATTTTATATAATGCAATTAACAACATTTTTTTAAAAAATGTGGCGTAATTAACATTTCAGGATGCTTTTAGTTATGTTTAGTGCATTTAGCAAAATGATGCTAATAATCAAAAATACACTACAGTATCTATAACAATCCCCCTAAATAATTGAAGTAAATTTTGTGATAATTATATATACTTATTCTATAACCCTACTTTGAAGACCATAACAAGCTCATTTCATACTTATATTAAACCTAGAGGTCTGCATATCATGTAATAGCATTGGTTTGTTTTGTTCATATAGGATAATAAGTGAATAAAATAAGTATTTTTTGCTGCTTAATTCTAACCATATCTTTACTTGTGGACTGGTCGTTCCACTGAACCAAGAGACACAGTTAATGACTTAATTAAATCATATTTTCAAACTATAATTCATGGATTTTCATGAAAAGTAATAGAGTTAGGTTTTTGCCTGAGTGCCTGTAGTTTTCCCCTACACGACATGGCATCACGGTGTGTATTTTCTCTTACTCTGACGTATTATTTAATACGGAGAAAATGCGGGTTATGATAGTCAGTATCAGAGGGAGGTTGGTTTAACAAGTTGGTCAAATCATCCAATCTGATAAAGTTTTAATTCCTCCATTCATTTGCATACACACATCGATTTGTCATCAATACGCCTTAGCCTAAGCATAGTCACTACACTCATAGTATGAAAATAAGTATATAGGGCATATTATATAGTATGGAATGCATAATAAGTGTTTGTATATGGATCCATCATAGGTGACAACATGTGACGGTTATGTAGTATGGGATGCATAACAACCATCACATGGATGTCCATTAGCACATTTTTTCTTTCGTTGCATGCAATGTTATGTAGTATGGGATGCATAACATTTCATATGTACGTCGCTCATAACATGCATTATGGCCTTTTTAGAATGCATAGCACTGCATGCATAACATATCATCGCATAAGCACGCATGCTAAGTTAAGATTTACATGATGGCACATGTACACACATGGTTTTAAATAAAAATAAAGAACTCATGCATTCATATCATAGGCACAGGAGTCAATAAGATGAGAGTATATCATCCTAAATAGGATATATCATCATTTATAAAATCCCAGAACAAGGTTCCAGCAAGAGCAAGTGTCTATTCAAGTATGGTCTGAACTAAGTTATGTAGTCCTAGTAATAAGCTAGGATTTTAATAAGTCGTTTGTTTGTATTTCTAGAAATACCGACAAAACGTCCTGCGACGAGGTCGACTCCCCGGTCTGAGGGTGAGTCGTCAGGTGCGCAAAGCGATACGGTGATCGAGAGTCTGCGTGTAATGCCTTCGTTCGTCACGTGGAATAAAACAGTGGGTCCGGCCAGGGCCCCATGCCATATTTCACAGACAAACGACAGAGTCACGTGGGGATATCAAAATCTTTTCTACTCATAGCCTAACTCAAAGCATTCTAGAGCAGCATTTTCTGTTAAAGGAACTCCGCACATCGAATGTCCACTAATATATAAATTCCATATATATATATATATATATATATATATATATATATATATATATATATATATATATATATATATATATATATATATATATCAGGAATGTTTACAACACACACACGCTTACGGCCTTAAGGCCTTACAGGTTGCTCTTTACAAACATATTCAATTTCATACATCGGCATGCAGGCCGGCCACATATGAAATCCAAACATTCTTTGCACGGCCTTCGAGGGCCTTCGCAGCAACCTGTTATTCCGCTCAATTCAATTTAATCCACCCACACCTGCAAATAATCATCCACCAAAGAGCAGTAAACAAAGTAACGATCAGCATTAGCGGACCAATTATAACGACCATACCCCTTACCCGGGGTAATGGTTCCTTCCCTGTATGTATTGCCATCATGATATCTATCAAGCTACCAATCACAACCATGTCACAAACGTCGGTATCCACTTGACGCTCCATGCACTCAGGGCACCTTATTGGTTTACCGGATATACCTGTCATCCACCGCCGATCAGAGGTTTTTAACTTGTTGGTTGGTCGGTCCTAGTACACCAATCCCGCAGGCTGGCGACATTCTGTCCATCCCACTCAAAGGTACTAACCTCACAGCAAACATGAGCAGATCGACCCCCTAGTGGTGTAGCAAGCCGAGTTTATCTGTGCTACCCAGGCATTACCACCAATCGACCTCCCACCCTAATACAGATTAATCCACCCTAGTGGAGTAGCAAGCCGAGTTTAACTTAGCTCCCCAGGCATTGCCACCAATCGACCTTTCAACTAATACAGATCAACCCACCCTAGTGGTGTAGCAAGCCGAGTTTATCACGCGCTCCCCAGGCGTTGATACCAATTGACCTCTCACGACAACCAAGAGCTTTCGCAAAGCATCTAAGATCAACATCCATACATCCATACATTCATACAATAGAGGCTACATGCATATATCTTACACAGCATCAAATCCACAGAGTCTTCTCCGGTTTACCCATAACCATCACCAATCCAGACTAACCGTCGAGATGGGCTTCACACAGCATGCCTATGTCGTACTCCACACTTCCGGCTCTAGATGCAAACTCAACCAAGGAATCACTTACGATATTCATCTCTTGGTGGAGGATTCCATGCGTATGCATAAAGAAAGGACTTCCATGTCTAAGAAGGATATCGTTACCCTTGAAGATCGCTTTGGAGCCATGAACTAGCCAGATGGAAATCACCGCCTCAGCTTTGCCTTCACGAATCCAAATACGGCTCTTGATTCTGCACTACGCAGCTCCTCCAGCAGCTGACTTTCTCCTTCCTCCTTTCCTTCCCTTGGCCTCTCTCTCTCTCACTCTTTGAGAATGAGAAGAAGGATGAAATGAAGGAGTTTATCCCTCATTTCTCGGCCTTTTATCCATAGAGAAGAGGCCTGGACCCTTGGATCCAGGATAGGGAAATAAACGGCTCTGATTTGCCCAAAAATAGGCTTAACACGACCTGACATGCCCTGTGACACGCCCGTGTCACAGGCCGTGTCCCTTAAGAGGCACACCATCGACTCAAATCCAAATAGTATACGGCCATGTGACACGCCCGTATCACACCCTACATGCCCGTTTCACGGTCGACATGCCCGTGTCTGGAAGTCGTGTACTTTACCCAGCACAACATCAACTCACCCAAGCGGGACACGTCCATGGGACACGCCTGTGTCCCAGGTCATGTACCCCAAGACACACTCGTGTCTCTCAACACGCGTAACCCTGGCTGAAACCTGCAAAGGACACGCCCTGTGACACGCCCGTGTCACAGGCTATGTACTCCCTTTGCTTACCGCTCGACGATAGTCCAGCGCAGTTCGTTGACCCGAGCATGACACACCCTGGGACACGCCTATGTCCCAGGCCGTGTCACCCAACCTGGACCCAACTTGAGCTTTGGGGTGCTATAACCCTCCCCTCCTTCAAAAAATTTCATCCTGAAATTTGGCTCGACTACAGACATTCACCGAACCACTCTTTGTTGCACCATATGCAACCTATCACCCGAATAAAGCGAGCCGGGTGAAAGCGCAGATGCCATAGCAAGGCATCACAAAACAAATAACACAGTCAGATCATCCATACATACATCTCTCTCATATGTGCACATCCATCCACAATTTCATCTAACACAACCATCACATGATTCAACACAACCTAGAACATATATGTACATAGCCATCTCATTATTCATGTCATATATACAACAGTGTTTACACCACCAAAGTGAAATAGGTCACTATTCTCTGTTTACTTCTGCTCAGCCGCCGGATTTTGTAGATATCGTTTCATAGGCTCTTGAAGTTCCAAATTAAACACACGAGGCTAAATTCCACAAATTGAGCTTTGCAGCTCTTGCACTTCCAAATTATGCAGTTGAGGTTGCGTCCGGGATGCAGATGACTCGGCCACTGCTTTGCCCTTTACTTCATAAAATGCACATGTTCTTTTCTCACTCCTTGACGGGGTATTCCAAAAATAACGGGCTATATGTCATTGCTTCCTGTAGTTAAAACATGCGTGTGTATCAACATGTCCTTGCCCATATGTTGCCCCCGAAGAGACAGTCTGAAAGTGCAGCTAGATCTGATATACTCTAAAGGGGGTGAATAGAGTATATGGTGCTTGAAAACTTTTTACAACAATTGTTGTAATCTGCGTGAGCAGTGAAGCAATTATAAATCTAATTACAGAACTAAACTAATTACAAACTAAACACAGAACAATCACAGCCAGAAACAAAAATAAAGACAAGCAAGCCAGAAGACATAAGGAAATATAGTGGTTCCCCTAAACTTGGGTACATCCACTCTTCTACCACCCTAGGTAGGAATCCACTACAGGAAGAGTTGATCAGGTGTCCTGGGCACCAATGAGATTTTGATAAGGTGCTCCAAAACCAAATCAGATTTTTTGATCATGTGTCTTGCCACCAATGAGCTTTTGACAAGGTGCTCAAAAACCAAGTTCAAACTTTTGAAGGAAGTTTGAGAAACCCTTTACAGAGATGGGGGTGAGAGAGTGATGAAAGTCTTCTCTTTCTTAAACAGCTGAGAAGACTAAGTGGATTTGATGGTGTCAAAGCTCCCCCTGAGTCCTTGAGATCTTCAGGAAAAGAAGCTTTGTTGTAGGGTGATAGACCTTCAAAAGTTGATCTCCAGCAAAAGATGATTTCAGCAACAACTGAAATGTTGGATGTCTGGAGTCTTGAAAGATGTTGGCCTTGAACACTTGAGATAAAAGATATCTGAGGATTTCAGAAAATTTGATCTCCTTGGATGTGTGTTCTTGAGAATTCTTTGAGACAGAGAATATTTTGTTCTTGTTCTGAAGATTACTGATGTCTGTCTTTCTGTCTGTTTATATGAGAGATTCAAAAATTCTTGTCTTTTATTCTCTAGTACTGAATAGAAAAACATCCTCTGTCAAGAATAGTCGTTGGCCTGCATTAATTGCATCCTTAATTGCAAAATGTCTTCTGGAGGAAATTCCATAGAAATATTCCTTGAAAATCCCTTGAAACTTGGTCCAGAAATAAATGAAAACGGCTAGAAAATCTTCTGAATTAATTGCAGAATAACTCCTTAACTGATCTGAATTTGAATCTTGATAAATCCTTGAAGTCATCAGAAAACGTCGAACTGAGCTCTACTAACGTCGAACTGAGCTCAGCGATATGGACTTATACTGCAACAAAATATCATCGATCTGAGCTCAAAGATCGTCGAACTGAGCTCAGAGATAGAGATCCAATACTGAGTCAAAGATCGTCGAACTGAGCTCACCGATCGTCGAATGGAGTTCGACGATATGTGGAAGTTGAGCTCAGCGATCGTCGAATGGAGTTCGACGATCTGTCGAAGTTGAGCTAGACGATCGTCGATCGGAGTTCGACGAATCGTCGTACTGAGCTCGACGATATGACTTAGTCTCAAACTGAAAAAGGTATTGGTCTTGAGGGCAGCTTCCAAACTTAGACTTCTAACCCTTAGACTCAATTCTAATTGACCTTTTGAGCTATACAGGAGGTCAAACATTGGTTTCCTAGAAACATAGTGATCCTGACCCAAATTAGTAATAGGGTGTTCCAACAATCTCCCCCTATTTAGGTTAGGATAACTATTTACAGAGTTTGGAAAAATTTAAATAACAACATACAAGTAGCAATACAGAAAAACAACAAGCTGGACATTGCAGAACTATAGATATATATATCATCCCAGATAATAATCAGAAATTAAGATGATTGTCACCTTACATAATCATTTCTTTTCCTTGCCCTTAATGAGTTTGATTTCTCTGTTGGGGTTGAGGGCTTCTTTCTTTGATCTTCTATCATCTGCTGCACCTAAAGTGGTTTGCTGTTTGGGCCTGGGAACTACAGCTTCAGGATGCAGTTCCATGTATCTGTCAGAATCAAAAAATTTGCTTGACCCATATTTTTCCAACTCTTTCTTTCTCTGTTCAGACATTGTAGAGATGTTGGAGGAGTCTCTTCCTTGCTCTTTAGTTTTTTGATCTGATCCAGTGCAGCAAACTCTTTCATCCTTGCAGTCCAAGCAGCTGGATTGTTCTCAGGGTCTTCAAAAGGTACTGGTGGCTCATATCTATTAGAAGGGTTATCTTGAGGAGGCCTGGATGAAATAGTTTCCTTCAATTTATAGGGAAAAGGAGCAGAGGTGGTGTCAGATGATGTTTGTCCTTCCCTGGAGTAGGGATGTTGCCTTGAGTATCCTTTAGAGTAAACCTGGACTTCTCTTTGATTGCCTCTATATCCTCCTCTTCTGGATTGAGAACCCCTGGACTGGCTTCCCCTATGATAGGATCTAGTATGTGGCTGATAGGGGGTTTGACTTCTAGCAGGGGGTTGAGCAGCTGAACTTCCACCTGCACCTGCATCAGGAGGAGGTGGTGGAGGAGGATGAGAATGTTGGAATTGAGAAGAGCCCTTTTCATATTTCCTTTTCTTCTTCATTGCTTTGAGTTGATTCTTTGAGTACTGCATCCAGTGCTCAGTTATGGGGCAATCATGAAGAATATAGTATGGTATATCATTGTTATCCTTGACCTTGGCAGGAGGTACTCTCTTCATGGCTTTGCTCCTTGCCTTTCTCTTCCTGGCAATGGTAGCAGAAGAATCATCAGAATCTGTTCTGAACTCATCACTTTCAGAACTTTGATCATCATAAAGGGCATCAATCTTCTTCATCAAATCTTTCTTGAGCTGGATTGAAGCAGATGAGGCAGCAGAGGTTGTAGCAGTAGCAGTTGAAGCAGTAACAGTAGTGACAACAGCAGATACAGAAGTTGTGGCAGTTGAAATTGAGGCAGAAGCAGTAACAACAGCAGTTGGGACAGTAGCAGTTTCACTGACAGAAACAGCATTATCGGTAGTAGAAATATCAGCAGAAAATACAGAAGGCTCAAACTCATGTGCCTCTGTCATAAGGATCTCCTTAGAAATTGGCTCATCAGCAGTAACAGAAGTATCATCAAAACTTTCAGCAGCAGGAGGGGCAGCAACATCAGAAACAACCACACTGCTTTCAGTAGAAGTAGCAGCAGCATAAACTGAGTTGACAAATGAAGTGATGATGCTGGGGTCACAGCAAGAGAAAGGCACAAGGGCCTTGGACAGATCCTCTGGGGGCTGGATAGCAACTGTCTCTGGAAGACAAGCTTTCTCTGGCAGACATCTGAAATATATAGAATCAAATTCTTAGAGCAAAGACCTGAGGTCTATTGCAAAGACTACAGTAGGAGGAACTGGATCTTGAGACACAGCAGCAGGAGCAGCAGTAACAGGAGATGAAGAAACAGCAATAGCAGCAGCAGCAGGCAGGCTCACTGAAACAGCAAGAGCAGCAGCAGGCAGGCTCACTTCATAGGGCATCTCCCCCTGCCTAGGTTCAGACATGGCTGGATCAAGGCACACTGCAGAAGGGGTTGCCTGAGGGAATAGAGAGGAGAGCCTGGCAGAAAAGGCTGGCACTAACAGGAGTAATGGAGCCAAGGAGGTCTCCAAGAGAAGAGATAGCCTAGGGGCTAGCAATGCATAAAGCCTGTCAGCAAGGGCTGGAATGTCTACTTGCTCAGTAGTGACTGGACCAGAGGTAGAGGATAGAGGTGTAGCTGTTGATGATGGTAGTGGAGAGCTGGTGAATGGGGGAAGTGAAAGTCCACCTAGTGTCAACAATCTTCACCTAGGGGGGGAATAGGTGACGTGCAGCGTTTTTGCGGAATTTAAAATTGTACCTGCACAAGAAAACAAAACACCACAGCACAGAAGGTACACAAGCAATTTATAGTGGTTCCCCGATTTGGGTACATCCACTTTCCCCCTTCGACCTATCTCCCAACAAGGGACGACTCGGTCTCTTCACCAACAGGATTGAAATCCAATCCTTGCACTATCGGAAGGAACCCTTCCACACGTAGGATTCAACACTCCCACAACCCGGGTTGCACCCAACCCTTATAAATAGGAACCAACATTCCTTTACAACAAAAAAAACTAGAATGTACAAGAGATACAAACTACATTTGGAGACTAAGGTGTCCCTCTTCGTTAACGACGTGTTCTTGAAGTCCACGATGAGTCCACAACCCTAGATCTCTCTTGGAGAGAATCTCCCCGGAACCGGCGGCGGCAAGATGGGCGGCGGCTTGGTTCACGGGATCGGCGGCGACAACGATGTGCGGCTGCTGAACTTTGGAGATCCAAACTTCGTAGCAAAGCTAGCTAGGTCTTCCAACGGTCACATTAGGATCAGTCGTCTCGATCGATTCGGACGGGGAAGGTTTTCCCGATCAACAAATCACGAGACAAGAGATCTATGGTTAGACACATGAGACGCTATGCTTGGCTAAGCTTCTGTCGACCGGAGATCTGGAAGAAACCACGATCAAGACCTGCGAACAACTCTCTCGAGCGGCGACGGCGGCGGCGGCGGCGGCGGAGCGGAACTCGCGATCTAGGTCACGGTCGGCGGCTCGTGTTTCGTCTTTTTCTCTATCTCTCTACTATTCAAAAATACCCGTGTATTTATACAGTGAAATACTCTTTTATGACTGTTATGGGTCCCACCAGAAGAAACCCTAAATCCGGTTCAAAACAGTGTCAGCGGCGGAATTTGGTCCAGCTTTTTCCAGAAAAATGCCCAAGTCAAAATCGGCGAGAATCGAAGGTGATTCTCGTCGAATCGGCGAGAATCAAAGGTGATTCTCGTCGATTCGGCGAGAATCAAAGATGATTCTCGTCGATGTTGACTTGATTGCACGCTCTGATTAAGCCTGGTCGAGACAGCGAGAATCAGCCAGTGATTCTCGACGATTCGGCGAGAATCACTAGTGATTCTCGTCGATTCTTACTTAGAATCAGAGTTGCTCGCTTTGAAGTAGCAGGATCGAGTCGGCGGGAATCAGCCACTGATTCTCGACGATTCGGCGAGAATCACTAGTGATTCTCGCCGAATCGGCGAGAATCACTTGGCGATTCTCGTCGATTTTCACTTAGATGAATTTTCGTCTTTCCACCCATGATGTGCTCCTTGACCCATCCTTTCTCCTTGTCTTATCTTGCAAGATCACAGCCTTGTACTTGAAAGTAAGTGCACTCCAATAGAGAGAGTACACGTAGGCCAACACACTGATCTGCTAAATGAGGGATTACGTCGTGCAGACCCGTGTATATTGACCTACTGCACCCTGACATTGGTGTGCACTTAGCGTGGAATAACTGCAAGCACAACTTAAGAGGTTTCATCAAATACATTGTGAATTCATCTTAACTTGACAGGTGGCTTCCTCAAATCCAGGTAATTGTGGATACAATACCCAACAATCTCCCCCTATTTGACGAAGCCAAAATCCTACTATCTAAGATGAATACCACCAACCAGATAATATATACAACCTACAGAATTTAAAGATGAAGCACAAGAGAGTATAGGCAAACTGACCAAAACTTGAGTCAATCATAAATTCATATACATATATATATATATATATATATGTAATCAGGATTGTTCACATATCAATAAGACAAGATAAAAGTGTTCAAGAGACAATGACAATCTATGAATTTCAATCTATGGATTTTTGGCTAGGTCATCCTTATGTTTCTGAGCCAAAAACTTCTTTCTTTGCCTTTCCACATATTCCTTGGGCTTTGGATAGTATCTGGGTGGAGGAGCTTTATCTGCCGCAGTATTGGTCCTGAAAAAGATGTTCCGTTTAGCTTCATACGTCTTGTGCAGCTCCCACTCATGCTGGCTGTATACGTCGTTTCGATTGATTTCTCCTTTTTCTTGTAGCCAGAATGTGTCCAAGATGATACTCTTTGAGACCGGACTCCACTTTTCGTTTCTTACTTCCTCCTCCTTCAATCGGATTCTCTTTTCAGCTTGTGTTTCCTTGGATGTCCCTTCTTGAGATTTTCTCTTGTCTCTGGCTTTTGCTAGGGCTCCTTGGTCAAACATTGCCATCAGTTTTGCCTTTGAGGTGGCCCTAGAAGCCCTTTGAGCATCAGCTTCACTTACAGGAGCTTCTTCAGCATTGGATCCCTCATCAGCCGCAGTATACATTTCAGGAGCATGAATACCCGCAGGATTTTCAGGCAAATCGACGCCTAACGCTTGTTGGAGCATCCACCAACAACTGTCATAGACATATTGGTTTGACTGTTCCAAGTTTTTGATCATGACTTCCCGAAGCTCAGCCATCTTAGCTATATATTCCTTCTCCCCCTTTTTGGCTTCGACTGCGATGGAGTTTGCATAAGAATGCAGTGACTCATCAATATGCTTTGTAGTCCTGGAGAATTCAGTGACCAAGGCTTGTTGATTGGTGTTGAGAGTTACCATATTGCCATCAAACTTTTGAATGTTATTTGCTACGATATGAGCATTCTGATTCACTACGGCGAGAGTATCGGTGTTCTTTTTTAATCCGTCCATAAGAAGAGTGACAGCTTGGCCGGCCGCTGTATACTTATCTTCAAACTTCTTTTCCATCACGTCCAGTTTGTGATTGATCTCCACCATGTTCTTGAGCATGAGATTTTCAGATTTCTTAATCCTTTTCAACATTTTATTTTGAGCTTTCTCAAAAGATGCCTTAAGCTCATCCACTATGCCCTGAATGACATTGACGGTGTGAGTGGCTAGATCATCTCGTAGTGGATGAGCCTGAGTCACTCCTTGGCCTTGCTCTTCATCAGATGCACCTGTAGAGCTGGACACGAGCACAGCCTCTAAGGGAGGAATACTTGCAGCATCTGTAGATTTCTCGGACTCCCCCTCCACTCTTGTACCAGTGATCTCAGGAACGTGCTTGTCAGATGGAACTTCAGTGATATCCTGAGTCTCCAAAGCGTCCTGTCACTCATTGCCTTCTTCCTCACCTTCATCATCCATGAGATCATTCTCCTCAGCATCATCTTCCAACCCTTCGTTAGCAGTCTCCTCTACAGCACCTTCGGCTCCTAGATCGTTCAGGTTCAGGGCCTCCTCATTTTCCAGCACAGCTTCACTTTCTTCTGGTATAACCACCACTGCATCTCTGGCTATATGGAAGATGTCAGATACAACATCAGCATAAGTGGGTAGAGGCTCCCCCTCATTTCCTGCAGTCAATGCATCAGGAAGTTCACTGGGGATTACTACAGAATCAGCCACAGCGCCGTCCTCGGCTGGAGATGCTTCTTGTTGTTCTACCACGGCAGCCTGCCCAATGTGCCTCTCCCATCTGTCAAAAACACTCGATTCCATTTTCTTCAAGTAATGTAGAGGAACACCTTTACTCATGTCATACTTATCTCCGTTTAACTGATTGAGATACAGACTGATGATTCAGCCAAAGCTCGGAGATCTAAGGGTGTCCTTTATCTTCTCAAAAAGCAATGCCCCCCAGTTGAATTTTTCCTACAGACAATTGCCACCAGGATCTTGAACATGTCCGCAGAGATGTGGTCATGAGAGCCCGGCTTGCATATGAGTACTTTTCTAATGATGTCTGACAGAAGTTTCCCTTCCTCATTCATGTCCTTTCGCTTTATCGACCTCGTTCCTCGAGCGAGTCCACAGAATAATAAAGTCCTGGTTTTGTCCTGTTCATCCAGATAATCCTCGTGCACCGAGCTAGTGAGCTGCAGGAAGTGGGTCAGCTTGCTGGCAGACATCTTGATCTTTGCCCCTGCAACCTTGCTCTTGATGAGAGAGTCGTCATTCCAGAGTTTTGCGGTTGCAAAGAACTCCAACACTTCCTTGTCCAGGATTTTACAGGGGTGCTCTAGTACGAATGAGAGTCCAGCCTCTTCAAGCATAAGGATGATGTTTCTGAATTCATCTGAGGCATGAGAGAATCTTGTTCGAACCAGCTCGCATCCAGTGACTAGCCCAGCGGTTGTCCTTGGAGCCATTGCAAACCTAAAAGCGTAGACGGTGAGTTAGTTCGATGAAGACGATGGACACCCGGTAGGTGCACGCGACTGTGATTGATCTAAACCGCGGAGAAATCCCTAGAAGGAAGAATTGGCGAGATCGGGAGAGGAGAGATCCACGGAAGGCAATCGGCGAGATCGACGGGATTTTTGCACGTCGAGATCAACGGAGTTCTTCACGAGTTGCGGGAATCTTGCGGGATGTCGACGGAAGGGGAAGAATCGGCGAGAGACCTTCGGTGAGCTTCCTGCGAGAGACCTTCGGTGAGCTTCCTGCGAGAGACCTTCGGTGAGCTTCCTGCGGGATGTCGACGGAATTCTTCACGATTCGGCGAGAGACCTTCGGTGAGCTTCCTGCGGAATATGAAGGGTCGGCGGGAGACTGAGCGATATTGACGGGTTTAAAAGGGAGTTTAACGGGTTTCCGTTTGTCTAAGTCGATTTGAAAATCTTCTAAATATATAAATACTTCTTAAAGCCAATCTATTAGGGTTTGAACCGGCTTTTCCATACATTTCTTGATGGCAAGGTTTCCAATGACGTATCTTCGTTAGTTTTCAGTGAACTAATTTACGCCTGTAGATGTTAGTTCTCGAATCTACCAGTGGAATTACCGATAACTCTTTAATGATGTATCTAAGGTTTATATTCACTGTGTTAATCTATCCTTAGATGTGCACACATATATGTATATATATATATATATATATATAAAGATATATATATGTAAATGTCGATAGAAAGCGACTCAAGTCTTGGAGATGATGAAAAATACCTGGGATTATGAGAGTTATCATTTAGCCTCTCTGACTAAAACATACCAGG
Organism: Platanthera guangdongensis; assembly: GCA_039583875.1. NCBI lineage: Eukaryota > Viridiplantae > Streptophyta > Magnoliopsida > Asparagales > Orchidaceae > Platanthera > Platanthera guangdongensis. The sequence continues at coordinate 138,147,079 of CM077162.1, read as the reverse complement.
TGCTCGATGTGAGTATGCCCATATAGATATCACTGCTGTTATTCCAGATGCATGTTCCAATTCAGTCTTGAAACATCTACTATCTAGTTCCCATCATATTTACGGGAACCTAGACTACCCTACAAGAAAGAGTTACTTTACCTTAGGAACCCAATACAGATTGGGTCCTAGGTTCCTGTTAGCATAAACACTCGACTTCCTTCCTTCAGAAATCCTGTCAGGAAGACTACCTCTGCCCAGGAGATGTGGATAGGCCCTTGCCCTTGACACAGAAGGGTTGTGCCAACAGTCTATGGCAAAGTGTCCCACCTTACCACAGCGCCAACACGCGTAAATGTTGTATCTCCGTTTCTGACCTGATCTAGTGACTGAGGTAGTCACGAGCCTAGGTCCAAACGGGATAGATCTGGATCTGCTCCCAGAACTGCCTATTCCACCGTGACATGTGGAAGGGGGGAATGAATGCATGCAGCGAGCTTCACGAGGCCTGGGAGGAGGTGCCTTCCTTTCAGTCAGCCCCCTTCCTGAGGCCCCATGAGACTTTACAACATGACTTCTAACCCCCCTTTCCTGTGTCCTTGGGTAGAGAGAAGGGTTCCGAGAGCTGATACCAGCCGATTCATGCCGAGTAGGGGCAGTGGCCGAGAATACAAAGGGCTCAGAATGAGCCTTAGGTATTCTCTCATGGGTGGCCCTGACGGCCCTTACACTATGGGTGTCTCCACATGAGGACAGATCACCCTTATAGTGACCACGATTGTTCCTGTGATCATACCTGAAGGCATGATGAATACCCTTCCTGCCTGGAGTGGGGGGTTGGAATACCGTTTCCCCATTTCTCCACGAATTGATAATTCGGGAGATCCACCCATTTTCTTACTTTCTCTTTATAGCATCAACCTTGGAAAAGTTTGATACTATCCTTTTCTCATTCTCTAGACTACTCCCTAGATCAGAGATTTTAGAGTCCTTGACCTTGTTGGATGCCAATTGGAGAACCAACAAGATCTTCAGCCGAGCAATCTCCTGAGCTTGTTCTTCAACAAGTAGGTTGCTTTTCTGAAGGGCTCTCTTCAGAGAATCAGGATTTTCTGAAGGAAAGCAGTTCCTGTCTTCAGAAACTTCAAGAGAGACGGGGCAAGATGAAGAAGTTACCTGCTCTTCAGTGTTCTTGTCATTAGAGCCAGTGACCGTTGTGTCATCCTTATCAGAGCTGCTTTCCTCACTGGCCTCTTCATTCTCTGACACGGACACTGGAGCTCTGATGCAGTCCGATTGATCCTTGCCTTCATCTTCAGAGGCGAGGACCCCCACATAGGCTTCATCCTCTAGTTGACAGTTGATTCCAGCTTTCTCTGACCCCCCCATCAGCTCTGAGATCATCACCCACATAGATTTAGTCATCCCACATTTTTCCAATCTAGAGCGAGAAGGTCCAGACCAGATATCCATGATAATTTGACGAATCCTCTTGTCCAAATTAAATAATGAAAGTTCCGTCTCCGACATCTCAGCAATGCACTTGGGCACTTGGATATTCTTTCCAGAGCCGGAGGTCTTCATTGGAATAAAAGGACCCTCTTCCAGGATGAAAGATGCTCGAGGATCGATAGCCTCCAAGTGATACGCACTCTCATCCTCCAGACGGGATAATACTCCTTTGTGCATGTGGGGAGTCTTAGTGGCGATATCTCATGATCCAGCTCCATACTTCTGACACTGGTGGCAGGATTCTACTCAAGGTGTAAACCTTTTGATGAGTAACCTGCCTCTGATACCACTTGAAAGTCCACCTAGTGTCAACAATCTTCACCTAGGGGGGAATAAGTGACGTGCAGCATTTTTGCCGAATTTAAAATTGTACCTGCACAAGAAAACAAAACACCACAGCACAGAAGGTACACAAGCAATTTATAGTGGTTCCCCGATTTGGGTACATCCACTTTCCCCCTTCGACCTATCTCCCAACAAGGGACGACTCGGTCTCTTCACCAACAGGATTGAAATCCAATCCTTGCACTATCGGAAGGAACCCTTCCACACTTAGGATTCAACACTCCCACAACCTGGGTTGCACCCAACCCTTACAAATAGGAACCAACGTTCCTTTATAACAAAAATAAACTAGAATGTACAAGAGATACAAACTACGTTTGGAGACTAAGGTGTCCCTCTTCGTTAACGACGTGTTCTTAAAGTCCACGAGGAGTCCACAACCCTAGATCTCTCTTGGAGAGAATCTCCCCGGAACTGGCGGCGGCAAGATGGGCGGCGGATTGGTTCACGGGATCGGCGGCGACAACGATGTGCGGCTGCTGAACTTTGGAGATCCAAACTTCGTAGCAAAGCTAGCTAGGTCTTCCAACGGTCACACTAGGATCAGTCGTCTCGATCGATTCGGACGGGGAAGGTCTTCCCGATCAACAAATCAAGAGATAAGAGATCTCCGGTTAGACACATGAGACGCTATGCTTGGCTAAGCTTCTGTCGACCGGAGATCTGGAAGAAACCACGATCAAGACCGGCGAACAACTCTCTCAAGCGGCGACGGCGGCGGCGGCGGAGCGGAACTCGCGATCTAGGTCACGGTCGGCGGCTCGTGTTTCGTCTTTTTCTCTGTCTCTCTACTGTTCAAAAATACCCGTGTATTTATACAGTAAAATACTCTTTTATGACCGTTATGGGTCCCACCAGAAGAAACCCTAAATCCGGTTCAAAACAGTGCCAGCGGCGGAATCCGGTCCAGCTTTTTCCAGAAAAATGCCCAAGTCAAAATCGGCGAGAATCGAAGGTGATTCTCGTCGAATCGGCGAGAATCAAAGGTGATTCTCGTCGATTCGGCGAGAATCAAAGATGATTCTCGTCAATGTTGACTTGATTGCACGCTCTGATTAAGCCTGGTCGAGACGGCGAGAATCAGCCAGTGATTCTCGACGATTCGGCGAGAATCACTAGTGATTCTCGCCGAATCGGCGAGAATCACTTGGTGATTCTCATCGATTCTTACTTAGAATCAGAGTTGCTCGCTTTGAAGTAGTCGGATCGAGTCGGCGGGAATCAGCCACTGATTCTCGACGATTCGGCGAGAATCACTTGGCGATTCTCGTCGATTTTCACTTAGATGAATTTTCGTCTTTCCACCCATGATGTGCTTCTTGACCCATCCTTGCTCCTTGTCTGCTCTTGCAAGATCACATCCCTGTACTTGAAAGTAAGTGCACTCCAATAGAGAGAGTACACGTAGGCCAACACACTGATCTGCTCAACGAGGGATTACATCGTGCAGACCCGTGTATATTGACCTACTGCACCCTGACATTGGTGTGCACTTAGCGTGGAATAACTGCAAGCACAACTTAAGAGGTTTCATCAAATACATTGTGAATTCATCTTAGCTTGACAGGTGGCTTCCTCAAATCCAGGTAATTGTGGATACAATACCCAACAGGAAGAGATGGCTGAGATGTGGGTAAGGTGGATATGGAGGACAGTCGGATGGAGATTGATGGGGTGAAGGTGGGTTGGCCAATGATTTCTTGCAGAAGATCTTGATAAGATGTTGAGGATGAGGGTAGCTCAGGAGGAGAGGATGGAGAATCATCCATGAAGGAATCATCAATGAGGTTGAAGGATGGAATGGAGGGTGATGAAGTGATAATGTCTGTTGGAGGGTAGGAGAATAATGGATGGAATAGTTCTTCTGTGGTTGGAAAAGTAGGGATTATAGATGGTATGGATGTTGGAGAGGGGCTGGAGATGATGATGGTGGATGGAGTTTGAATGGTAGATGGAATAGGAAGAGATGGAATTGGAGGAGGAGGAGAGGCAGCAGCAGGCAGGTCATTTGTAGGGGCAGAGACCTGAGGGGAAGTGACTCTGATAGTCCTGGTGCCTGAAGGAGTGCTGGAAGAGGGCCTGCTGGGCTTGATGATCTGCATGTCTCATCTACCAAAAAGGGCACAAGACAGTCTCTTGGAAGCATTTATGTGTATCCCAGAGGATACCAGCAAAGCAGGGCACCTATTTTGCAGAAAAATTCCTAAAATCTTTCCAAAGTTTACAAAACTCTTATTAATTTTCTTCTTAATGAGGTCAAAGAAGACCTCTCCCTAATTTAGGTTCTTCCTGTCTACTAGGGCTCCCATTAGGCAGAGCTGATACTTGGAAATTATATCATGAGCAGAGTGCTTAGCCAGTAGGACTTTCCCAACTACATCAGCCAGGAATCTGTATTCTACAGAAAGATTCTTTTTCAATAGCTTGCTAGGGTTAGCCTCAGAGTGACCCATTCTGGCAAGCAAGTCAGCATATTCTTCTCCAGACAAATCAGTAGAATCTCCACCAGTTCTTAACTCAAAAACCTCTGTTAGAATTACTGGGGTCAAAGGTACCTGAGTGCCAGAGATTGATCCAACAATGGTATTGTGGTCCTGATTATGGACAGTGTAGACCCACTCTTTGATTTCATCAGAAGCAAGCTTAATCCTTGTAGTCACGATTGCAGCCAGTTTCTGCTCTTTGAATAACTCTAAGATATCCTGAAACACCTGGTCTGTTGTGCTGAAGGATTCCATGTCTATGTCGAAGCCAGCATCAAATTTTATGGCGGCGAGAACAGCAACAGACACAGCCATAGTTACCTGCAAAGATTCAACAAACAAAACGAGCAAGTGCAGAAATGTTTGGAGGGAAAGAAAGTTTTTGCAGAGAAATCGAAAGCGCAAAGGAGAACGACGGCGAAAAATGAATTTTATATTAGGGTTCGACGTAGAAATGGAAAGATCGTTGAACTCAGTTCGACGATCGAGGCTTCTAAAGGAATCTGAAGAGACTTCAACATCGTCGATCTCCGTTCGACGATATTGGAGAGCGTCGAGCTCTGTTTGACGATCGTTCAGAGAACAAAACCGTCGAGCACCGTTCGACGATCGCTGACCGGAAGAGATAGTTCATACTATCTGAGAAACGCTGAACTCAGGTCGACGATTTCAGAAATCGTCGATCTCCGTTCGATGATCTGGGGGAAAATTGTTGAGCGCAGTTCAGAGATCAGAAAAACTCTAGACACTAAGAAAAATCAAGATGTTTGCCTAGTCTTGGTCAATTTTAAGCTTTTAAAATCTTGGATATTATTTAAGACTTCCTCCATCTAACATTCCTAACTGATTTAGGAAGAAGGTGTGTTTCTTTTCATCCAAGGGCTTGGTGAAAATATCTCCCCTTTGTAAATCAGTTGGGATATATTGTAGTTCAATTTTATTCTTTTCAACATTATCCCTTAAGAAATGATGCCTAATCTGTTTTGTCCTACTATGGAGGACTGGATTTTGAGCTATAGAAATAGCACTGGTGTTATCACAAAAGATTTTAGACTTCTCTAAGTTGTAGCCATAGTCTAGGAGTTGGTTTTGAATCCACAAGATTTGTGAACAACAACTGCCTGCAGCCATATATTCAGCTTCAGCAGTTAAAGTTGACACAGAAGTTTGTTTCTTACAAAACCAAGAGACAAGTCTGTCACCAAGGAAATGACAAGTTCCACTGGTGCTTTTTCTGTCAATTCTGCATCCAGCATAATCAGCATCAGAAAATCCAGTTAAATCAAATGCTGAATCTTTTGGATACCAGAGACCTAGATTTGGACAACTTTTAACATATCTGAGAATCCTCTTTACTAGTGTTAGGTGTGACTCTCTAGGGCTTACTTGGAACCTAGCACATATACATGTAGCAAACATTATATCTGGTCTGCTAGCTGTAAGGTACAGTAAAGAGCCAATCATTGCTCTATATGTTGTCTGATCAACAGGTTTCCCATGTTCATCAGCATCCAATACAGCATTAGTAGGCATACGTGTTTTCATACAAGATGCTTCAAACATGCCAAATTTCTTAACCAATTCATTTGCATACTTGGTTTGAGAAATGAAGATGCCTTCAGCATGTTGTTTGACTTGCAATCATAGGAAGAATGATAGCTCACCCAAGCTACTCATTTCAAATTTTGAATGCATTAGGTTGGAAAACCTTCTGCACAATTTGGAGTCAGTAGAACCAAAAATAATATCATCTACATAAAACTGCACTAGTAGGGTATGGGACTTATGGGTTCTAATGAAAAGAGTTTGGTCTACTCTACCCCTCAAAATCCATTTTCCAAAAGAAAGCATGATAGGGTCTCATACCATGCTCTAAGAGCTTGCTTGAGACCATATAATGCTTTGTTCAATCTAAAAACATAATCAGGATAAGTTGGAGAGATAAAACCTGGAGGTTGTCTGACATATACTTCTTCTTTGATGTCACTATTTAGGAATGCACTTTTGACATCCATCTGATATACCTTGAAGCCTTTATGTGCTGCATAAGCTAAAAAGATTCTGATGGCTTCCAATCTTGCAACTGGTGCAAAAGTCTGGTCGTAGTCTATTCCTTCTTCTTGAGAATATCCCTGAGCAACTAGCCTTGCCTTGTTCCTTACAATTACTCCTTGATCATCCATTTTGTTTCTGAATACCCACTTTGTTCCAACAATGGAGTGATCCTTAGGCTTTGGCACTAGTTCTCATACTTTGTTCCTTTCAAATTGATGCAACTCTTCTTGCATTGCAATGATCCAGTGTGGATCTTGCTCTGCATCTTGAATGGACTGAGGTTCAATTTGAGATAGGAAGCAGGTGTGCAACAGGTTTTGGTTGACCTGATTTCTGGTTTGCACACCAGCTGAGATGTCTCCAATTATTTGGGAAATTGGATGGTCTCTTGATGTTACTAAATCAACAGGGGGTGTTGATTGTTCACCAACCTGTGTTGTTGTCTCCTCTTGTGGTACAACAACTAGCTCTTCAAGTTGTTCTTCAATATGTTGAACACTTTCTTCATATTCACTGCTTTCATCCTTTCCTTTTACCTGTCAACACAGTTGTGTTATCCTCTGACTTGATTGTGCATAATGCTTTGCTGAAGGTCACCTAGTAGCCTTCATCACACAGCTGACTGATGCTTATTAAGTTGTGCTTCAGTCCTTCCACATAAGCTACCTTCTTGAATGTTATTGATATAATCTGGACTGCACCATATCCTTTAGTCTGTCCAAAGTTTGAATCACCAAAGATAACTTTGGGTCCAAGATTGGCTCTAAAGGATGTGAGGTTGTCCTTGTTCCCTGTCATGTGCTTAGAGCACCCACTATCCAAGTACCATTGTTGGTTAGATGTTGGATAGGTCTTCACCTGCACATAAGATAATTCATTTGTTTTTGACCCAGTTTACCTTGGGCCTAGGTTGATAACCTTTAAACTCTGAAATAAAAGACATCCCAGGTTGACTCTTATAACCTTCAGGATGATATCTCCTTGGAGGTATAATCCATTCAGTATAAGGGTTAAAGATTTGGGATGAAGGACCCTTAGGATTGAATTTTGATTTGCCCTTGAAAGGCTTTCCAGAGCTCTGTCCTCTGTTCGACGATCGTGGAGCTGCGTTCGATGATCTTGGGTCAGATCGTCGAGCTCCGTTCGACGGTCGACTATGGCAGAGTTCAGGAACTTGAGATCGTCGACCTGAGTTCGACGATTTTGCCAGAGATCGTCGATCTGCGTTTGGCGATCGGCGATCTCCGTTCGATGATTTCTGCTGGGACTTGGTTTTCTTGGGCAGATCAGAATTTTTCCTAGCTACCTCTACAACTCCCTTTCCTTTATCAGAAATGAATTTGATTGGAGTTGTTAGAACTATGGGTTGGCTGGATGAAGCACCCAAGCCCAGTGTACTATTAAATCTGGAGTTCACTGTGCTTGTGATGTCCATCAGCTTGATGCTTCTCCCATTAAGGGATTCTTCAAGCTTCTTGGCCTCAGATCGCTCACATTTCAGTGAAGCTATCTGCTCCCTACAGCACTCCAACTCCTGAGAGAGTTTGAGGTTTTCTGACTTTAAAGTATTATGTTCAGATAAATGATTTCTGAGAGAGATAATTTCTTTCTCAGATTTAAGCAGGTCTAAACATAATGCTTTAAATTCAGATTTAAAGTCCTCTGAATTAAAATCAAATGAACTAATTACCTGATCTTCTTCAAGCTGAGTCTCTGAGTCTGACTCTGACTCTTCTTCATCTGAGTTATGTTGTGAGGCATTGATTTCCATCATGCAGAACTCTTTTTCTTCTGCATCATCTTCATCATCACTGGAGCTGGATGAGGCTTCTGACTCCTCTTCAGTCTCACTCCAGGATTCAGCAACAAACCCCTTTCTTGTATGTTTGTTTTTGCTTGATGAGGGTTTGTCATTGCCATTCCTCTTGGAGTCTTTCTCCTTTCTTCTTTCTTTCTTGTCCCTTCTGTCCTTGTTTTTGTTTTCTGGACAGTCAGGAACTATGTGCCCTGGTTTCATGCAATCAAAGCAAACAATTTCTTTATTATTAATTGACTTGTCATACCTTGGCTTATCATGCTCCTTGTATGATCTCCTTCTGAAGTCCTTTCTGGCCATCTTGTAAAATCTTTTGGCCAACAAACTGAGCAGTTCATCATTGCCTGTGACTTTGTCTTCAGGCAGATCTTCAGTTGCCTTGAAGGCTATTGTTTTCTCTTTTCTTGTGGCTGGTGAGGCAGCCTTCTGTTCTTCTTCTCTATTCTTGATGAGTAGCTCATAAGATTTTAGCTTACCCAATAGAGCTTCTGTGGTGATCTCATTCAAGCTTCTGACATCATTGATTGGCCAGATTCTTGAATCCCAAGTGCTAGGGAAGCACATTGGAATTTTGTCGTTGAGTTCAGTTAGTGAGATCTCTTTATCCAATGTCCTGAGTTCACTGACTATTAGACTGAGTCTGTTGTACATATCTCCCACTGACTCAGTTTCTCCCTTCTTGAAATTCTCATATTGAGATATGAGGTGGGATCTCCTATCCTTTCTCTCATCAGCTGAGCCTGAGACTATTTCAGAGAGTTTGTCCCAAATTTCCTTTGCTGAATTGCATTCAGCCACCTTTTGAAAGATCTCATCAGACATTGTCTGGGCTAAGATGTTCATAGCCTTGGCATCAGCTACCTTCCATTTCTTGATGTCAGCATCTGTTCTTGATGGAGGTGCAACAGCATTTGTACTGGAGTTCTCTGGAGGTCTTGGACAAACTGTCAAAACAGAGTTAAAAATATCCTCGTCAATAGAATTCATGTATAATCTGATCCTTGCTTTCCAAAGTGCAAACTTGGATAGATTGCACACTGGAGGTCTGGTGCTAGCATAATCTTTGTTTTGGGCCATGATTTGTGAAAATAAAATCTAATACAAAATTCAAAAGAAAACAGATCTAACTAGGAATCTTTGGGTTCAGGTGTTAGCCTGTGCAACCACCAAGGTGTGGTATGTTTAACAAACCTCGCTTTGATACCAATTGAAAGTGCAGCTACATCTGATATACTCTAAAGGGGGATGAATAGAGTATATGGTGCTTGAAAACTTTTTACAACAATTGTTGTAATCTGAGTGAGCAGGGAAGCAATTATAAATCTAATTACAGAACTAAACTAATTACAAACTAAACACAGAACAATCACAGCCAGAAACAAAAATAAAGACAAGCAAGCCAAAAGACACAAGGAAATATAGTGGTTCCCCTAAACTTGGGTACATCCACTCTTCTACCACCCTAGGTAGGAATCCACTGCAGGAAGAGTTGATCAGGTGTCCTGGGCACCAATGAGCTTTTGATAAGGTGCTCAAAAACCAAATCAGATTTTTTGATCAGGTGTCTTGCCACCAATGAGCTTTTGATAAGGTGCTCAAAAACCAAGTTCAAACTTTTGAAGGGAGTTTGAGAAACCCTTTATAGAGATGGGGGTGAGAGAGTGATGGAAGTCTTCTCTTTCTCAAACAGCTGAGAAGACTAAGTGGATTTGATGGTGTCAAAGCTCCCCCTGAGTCCTTGAGATCTTCAGGAAAAGAAGCTTTGTTGTAGGGTGATAGGCCTTCAAAAGTTGATCTCCAGCAAAAGATGATTTCAGCAACAACTGAAATGTTGGATGTCTGGAGTCTTGAAAGATGTTAGCCTTGAACACTTGAGACAAGAGAGATTTGAGGATTTCAGAAAATTTGATCTCCTTGGATGTGTGTTCTTGAGAATTCTTTGAGACAGAGAATATTTTGTTCTTGTTCTGAAGATTACTGATGTCTGTCTTTATGTCTGTCTGTATGAGAGATTCAAAAATTCTTGTCTTTTATTCTCTAGTACTGAATAGAAAAACATCCTCTGTCAAGAATAGTCGTTGGCCTGCATTAATTGCATCCTTAATTGCAAAATGTCTTCTGGAGGAAAGTCCATAGAAATATTCCTTGAAAATCCCTTGAAACTTGGTCTAGAAATAAATGAAAACGGCTAGAAAATCTTCTGAATTAATTGCAGAATAACTCCTTAACTGATCTGAATTTGAATCTTGATAAATCCTTGAAGTCATCAGAAAACGTCGAACTGAGCTCTACTAACGTCGAACTGAGCTCAGCGATATGGACTTATACTACAACAAAATATCGTCGATCTGAGCTCAAAGATCGTCGAACTGAGCTCAGAGATAGAGATCCAATACTGAGTCAAAGATCGTCAAACTGAGCTCACTGATCGTCAAATGGAGTTCGAAGATATGTGGAAGTTGAGCTCAGCGATCGTCGAATGGAGTTCGACGATCTGTCGAAGTTGAGCTAGACGATCGTCGATCGGAGTTCGACGAATCGTCGTGCTGAGCTCGACGATATGACTTATTCTCAAACTGAAAAAGGTCTTGGTCTTGAGGGCAGCTTCCAAACTTAGACTTCTAACCCTTAGACTCAATTCTAATTGACCTTTTGAGCTATACAGGAGGTCAAACATTGGTTTCCTAGAAACATAGTGATCCTGACCCAAATTAGTAATAGGGTGTTCCAACACAGTCAACGGAGTTGATTCATCAGGCCTGAACCTTTTCTTATCTCGTTTCTTAAACTCTGACTGTTCCGACTGCGGAACTTTAAATTTCGGCTTCGCCATCGCCAGGCTCCTCTTCTCTTGTACCTATTTTAAATCCTTCTCTAGCGCACGGGCTATATCTACTAACGCTTGGAAGCCTTAGTTCACCGAACTCGGAAGTGCCAAACTTAACTCATCACGCAGTCCCTCATATAATCGATTCATCTTCCGAGCCTCGTCAGCGAACGTAGATCCCGCATACCATCCCAGTCTGGTAAACTCATGCAGGTACGTATCAATGTCAGTCCCGCCCTGCACCAGACATTGAAATTCATTCTCCATCACAATGCGCTGCGACACTAGCAAATACTTGGCCAGAAACAATCAGGAGAATTCATCAATTGAGACCTCCTCTAATTCTCGACCTACCAAGTGATGCACTTCCACATCATCCCACCACAGTCTCGCATCTCCTTCTAACAAAAAAGTGGCTAAGGTCACTTTTTGCTCCTCCGCAGTTCTGATTGTAGTCAGGATCCTCTTCACTCTTGCAAGCCAATCCTCCGCCTGCGTTGGGGAAATCGCCCCAACAAACGTAGGTGGATGAAACTCCATAAATCGTTTCAACTGCTCATCCGTTGCTTGCGCATCCACCACAACTTCAGCGCACTCTTGCCTTGCACCGAGCCATACTGTCACCCCTGCAGGCCTTGCCTTGCCCAGTAGGTTGTGCTTGTAACACTGCGAGCACCGTCTCAGTCACCACACGTATGGTCTCCATCGAGGGAGGTGTATGCGTTTCAACAGGTGTCGCACTCTCGTCCGAACGTTGGGGCTCAGACTACCCATCACCACTCCTCGTCACCTATCAATGTACAAAGACACCATTAATCAGTCATTTCATAATGATAAAGATACATTTAATACACGGTGACGCTCCTCACACACAAATATCACATTCCTAGTGGATATTCGTGAGTTCCATTATGTTCTCCCTCCAAAACCTCACAAACTTGGCCCTGATACCACTTTGTAACGCCTTCGTTCGTCACGTGGAATATAATAGTGGGCCCGGTCGGGGCCCCACATCATATTTCATAGACAAACGGCAGAGTCACGTAGGGATATCAAAATCTTTTCTACTCGTAGCCTAACTCAAAGCATTCTAGCGAAGTATTTTCTGTTAAAGGAACTTAGCACAGCGAATGTCCACTAATATATAAATTTCAAATTTATATATATATCAGGAATATTTACAACACACACACGCTCACGGACTTAAGGCTTTACAGGTTGCTCTTTACAAACATATACAATTTCATACATCGGCACGCAGGCCGGCCACACATGAAATCCAAACATTCTTCGCATGACCTTCAAAGGACTTTGTAGCAAGCCGTTATTCCGCTCAATTCAATTCAATCCACCAGCACCTGCATATAATCATCCACCCAAGAGCGGTAAACAAAGCAAAGATTAGCATTAGCTGACCAATTATAACGACCATACCCCTTACCCGGGGCAATGGTTCCTTCCCTGTATGCATTGCCATCATGATATCTATCAAGCTACCAATCACAAGCATGTCACAAACGCTTGTATCCACCTGACACTCCGTGCACTCAGGTCACCTTATTGGTGTACCGGATATACTCGTCGTCCACCGTCGATTAGAGGTTTTTAACTTGTTAGTTGGTCGGTCCTAGTCCACCAATCCCACAGGTTGACGACATTCCATCCATCCGACTCAGAGATACTAACCTCACAGCAAACATGAGCAGATCGACCCACCCTAGTGGTGTAGCAACTCGGGTTTATCTGTGTTGCCCAAGCATTACCACCAATCAACCTCCCACCCTAATACAGATTGACCCACCCTAGAGGAGTAGCAAGTCGGGTGTAACTCGGCTCCCCAGACATTGCTACCAATCGACCCTTCAACTAATACAGATCAACCCACCCTAGTGGTGTAGCAAGTCGGGTTTATCGCGTGCTCCCCAGACATTGCTACCAATTGACCTCTCACGACAATCAGGAGCTTTTGCAAAGCATCCAAGATCAACATCCATACATCCATACATCCATACATTCATACAATAGAGGCTACACGCATATATCTTACACAACATCAAATCTATGGAGTCTTCTCCGGTTTACCCATAAACATCACCAATCCAGACTAACTGTCGAGATGGGCTTCACACAGCATGCTTATGTCGTACTCCACACTTCTGGCTCTAGATGTAGACTCAACGAAGGAATCACTTACGATATCCACCTCTTGGTGGAGGATTCCATGCATATGTATAAAGAAAGGACTTCGATGTCCAAGAAGAAGATCGTTACCCTTGAAGATCGCTTTGGAGCCATGAACTAGCCGGATAGAAATCACCGCCTCGTCTTTGCCTTCACGAATTCAAACATGACTCTTAATTCCGCAGCTCCTCCAGCAGTTGACTTTCTCCTTCCTCCTTTCCTTCACTTGGCCTCTCTCTCTCTCTCTCTCTTTGAGAATGAGAAGAAGGATGAAATGAATGAGTTTATCCCTCATTTCTCGTCCTTTTATCCACAGAGAAGAGGCATGGACCCTTGGATCCAGGATAGGGAAACGAACGGCTCTGATTTGCCCAAAAATTGGCTGAACGTGGACTGACACGCCCTTTGACACACCCGTGTTACAGGCCGTGTCCTTTAAGCGGCACACCACCGACTCAAATCCAAATAGTACACGGCTATGTGACACGCCCGTGTCACACCCTACACGCCCGTGTCACGGTCGACACGCCCGTGTCTGGCAGCTGTGTACTTTACCCAACACAACATCAACTCACCCAAGCGGGACACGGCCATGGGACACGCTGAAAGAAATAGTGCCTAACCACCTAGAGGGGGGTGAATAGGTGTACTTTTTCTTTTTACTTTAAGGGCAGCAAATCAATGTAAATTCTACTGCTATCAGCACAGCAATCACAGAAATAAACATTCATAGAGTGCACACAGATTTTATAGTGGTTCCCCAAGATCTGGGTACATCCACTTTCCCACTTCACCTATCTAGTAGTGTACTAGATTCGGCCTAACTTCTGCACTTCTCCTCAGATCCTCAGATCTTACAGCTCAGAACCCCAAACAGGTTCCTACAACTCAGAGTGTCCCCACTCTTACACCTCAGGCAAACAGCCCTACCACTCAGTCTTCAACAAGACCTACACTCAGGCTAAACAGCCCTACCTCAGCCTTCAACAAGGCCTACACTCAGAGAATAGATTCTCCTACACTCAGGCTAAAAAGCCCTACCTCATCCTTTATAAATTTAGGCTTACAACTCAGATCCCTTAGGATCCTACAAAAAGATAATAAAGAGTTTTAGGTCACCACTCTGTTTGAGAGAATGAAGAGGGTAACCTTCTTGATCAGTTCTTGATAGCACTGATTTCTGAGATCAACTTTTTTTTTGCTTTCTTCAAGGCTTCTTGAGTCTGAACTCAGTAAAAGTTGATCTTTTTGATGTAGACCGGCTCGCAACTTTCTTCTTAAGATGATGAATTAAATCTCGATCCTTCTTTGCAGTCTGGTTCAGAACATGCTTCTTAAGAGATTTGATTAAACAAGTCTCTTTCTTGACTTCAATTACTGGAGTTCTCTCTCTCCAAGTAAATCTGAAGTTTCTTCAAAATATTGATTTACAGTTTTCTCTGGATCTGTATTGATCTTCTTAATCGTCAGAAAAATCTTTTTATTTTGTTGAAGGAGAAAGCCTTTATATAGTCTTCCTCCATGGTAACCGACTGATCCAGTTTCTAACAACTTACTGACAGCTTTGACAGGTGCAGTTGACCGGTTGAAATGGCAGCTGTCAAGTCATCCAGTCACTTCTTGAAATCATTGTCTCTGTTCTGAAAGTGTCGAGACTGTTCTTCATTATGTGTCAACACAAATAGACTAAGTGTCTACATAAGTGAACTAAGTGTCGACACATGCCTCGGTGGTGTCGACACAACTTCTTTTGTTGTTGTGATAGCTTCTCGACACCGCTTCTGTTGAGTGTGTCGACACAGGTACTTCTTCTTTAAAACTTAGTTGAATTCTGCTGTGTGTCGACACATCTCCTTTGTGTCGACACAACCTCTTTTGTTGTTGATACTAGCTGAGTGTCGACACATCTCCTTTTTGTCGACACAACTTCTTCTGTTGTTGATACTAGCTGAGTGTCGACACATCTCCTTTGTGTCGACACAAGTACTTCTTTACTTTAACTGTGTTGAAACTTGCTGTGTGTCGACACAAGTCCTGTGTGTTGACACAGTTGATGTCGACAATGCCTTCAGTGTGTTGACACAGCTTCCTGGTGTCGACACATTGGATGTCGACTAAGCTTCTCTAGGTGTCGACACTGCCTCTAAGTATCGACATGATATATGTTGAGTATTCTTCATAGTATGTCGACACTGCCTGTATGTGTCGACACTTTTCTTCTAGTGTCGACTCTGCCTTTCCTGGTGTCGACACAAATACTCCAAGTGTCGACACAGCTTCTCTAGGTGTCGACACAAGGACTTAGAAACTTTTTTGCATTTCCAGCAATTACTTAACCTGCACATATAAACTCAAAGCACATCAAATACACCTTGATGTATATCATTGAGTAGGGTGAGGCTTCTTCAAATCTGGTACACATTTTCCAATGTACCCAACAATCTTCCCCTATTTGGAGAAGTCATAACCCTTAGTCAAAGATATACACCATTCATAACAAATACTCAATATGATGTATAATAGTATTATATGACGGGGTAAATACTAAACAAAACATGTATAAACAATCTTCTCAGAATAACAATGTAATAGATTAAACATTAAACATTATTTTGTTACAACTTCCAATAGTTTCATTAATCAAAAGTTTACATGGATTTTAATGCAAATGATTACAAAGTTGTAAACTTAAAAAAATTCTATTCTATTGCTGCTCTGGCTCCTTGATGACAATGTCCTTTCCAGATTGAATTTTGGCTTGAACTGGAGCATCAGTGTCATCAGCAGGCTTCTTGTCCTTAAGATCTTTCTTCTTCTGTTCTTCAGCCCTTATCTTTTGTCTCTCAAAATAATGATAAGGCTTAGGGAAATACTTGCTAGCCTCCTGTGCATTAGGAGGTAGCTTCCCAAGTTTAGCCTTTCTTCTATACTGCACTATGGCTTCTTGCCTGGCTTCATGTTTTCTCCACTCTTGCTCAGAATACCATTTGCCCCTTTCTAGGATATTATCCTTTGCAGCCTTCCAAGCAGTCAGTATAATATTTCTAGAAGTTGGGCTCCATTGCTCAAAATCTGGCCTTAACTCAGCCTGTTCTCTGAACCTCTTCTTGGACAAAAGGGTTTCTTGCTCTTTTAATACTGCCTCCGGCACAGGCTGGTCTACTTTCTCTATAATTACATTTTGAGCACCTTCTGGAGGGCTATACATAGTTTGTATCTCTTGATGTATCATGTCAAAATCTACTGGAGGGTAGATTATTTGTGCAACTTCAGTTGGCTCACCTCCAAAATATACAGGATTTATCCCAGATTCAGCAACATTGTCATCATCACACAAGAGTGGATATCCAAGGGTAGCTCTCATGCTGTTTGAAATCCATATAGCATGGTCAGAGCCTGCTTTGACTAATACTCTCTCCCCCTTTATGACCTCTCTTTCTATATGATCCCTAAGATCATCCTTCTTAAATCTGATCTGAGCATTCAGATAGTTAACACCATCTTTATAAAAAGGTTTTAACTTTTGGAGCTTTTCAGTAATAGCCTTTTGAGAATCTTCAATTGCAGTTTTAACAGCAGTTAGGTTTTCTTGTAATTGCTTAGCAAACTCTTCTTTCGCTGTAGTTCTAGCCTCAGTTTGTGCATTAGCAATATTTTTCATTTCAGTTATAATGGCATTATGAGAGACAGTCAGATTATCATTCATCCTAATCTGATTTTCCATGACATATCCTTGTTTCACTGCCATATCATCAACCTGTGTCTTTATCTTCTCTTGATGAGTAGCCAGATATACCATTGCATTGCCTCCTTTATGGAAACAATCAGTCATTTCTTTCTTATTCAGATTAACTTCAAATCTTATAGATTTGATGTCTTGAGCCAGATCAAATTGAAGGGATTTATGTCCTTCATCCATATATTTTTCTAGAGCCTTCCTTTACTTATCCATCTTGATCTGCAAAGCCACCAACAAAGAACTATAATCAGCAGTTGGAGCTTGTTGTGGAGCAATAGTTTGTAAAGCTTTTTTGTAGGGCTGGCTTCTCCTTTTGAAGACCTGTAGCTTTCTTTTCTTGGCTCTAGTAGCCTCTTCATCCTCAGAAGCAGAAGTACTGGCAATGTCTACTCTATCTTTAGGACTAGGATGCAAGTCCTGTGTAGTCTTAGGTAACTCCCCTGCACCCTTTGCTCCTTATTCTCATTTCTAGCAGGCTCCTCCTGTGACCTTACATGCTCCCCATCAAGGTTAGCTGACTCCCCCTCAAAAGTTGCTTTCTCTCCCTCAAAATCAGTCTGTAATAAATCAGGGAACAACTCTTCTAGGGTATACTCCTGCTGAGAAGGGATTGGAGAGTTTCTGATCTCAGGAGCATTATCAACAACTGATGTATCTTCCATGACAACATCTTGTGGTTGACTATTTAACTGAGTTTGCTGATCAACATCAATTAAAGATTCAGTCAATACTTCATCCTCAATATGGAAAATTGATTGATTAATTTCATTGATTACCTCAAGAATTGTTTATGTTGCCCTTTCACTGTCTAAGTGAGTTGGCTCATCCACATGATGAGGCTCCCCCTGGAGTGGATCCAGGTGAATGGGGCTAGCAGATGGTAGCTCCCCCTGCCTCTGGGAACCTTCAGTCCTTACTGGTGACCTTCCAGTAACATTAGATGCTTCCTCATTTGAATTGAAAACTACTTGTTCCTCTGAACTACTGGAGGATTCAGAAGCCACTATGGCTTTCTTCTTCTTTTTTTGTTAAGGAACTTCCTTTTCTGGAGTAGGCATGTCCTTTGTCAACACCCTATCCCACCTTGAGATAATCCTAACATCCATTCTCCTCATATGATTTATCTTAGAACCTGCAGCTTGGTTCATCACTTCTGGAATAGTTCCAGCCAAGTACAAACTCATAATTCTACCCAGATTGGGCTTCTTAAGACTTTCCTTAATCTTGTCAAACATTACTGCTGACCAATCAGTTTTGAGTTTGAAAATGATCCTTGTCATTAAACTGAACATGTGAGCTGATATCCTATCATGCCCACCTGGTTTGCACAGAATCACCTTCCCTACTACTTCAGACAAGAACTTGCCTTGCATGTTCATGCCTTTCCTGTTAAACACTGATCCAATCTTCATGGCTGAATCAAGTCCACACCACTGCAGTGCCTCCCTTGTCTTTGATGTAGGTACATCTTCCACTTCTTTAGTTCTAGGTAGATGTAGAACTTTTCTTAGACTTTTCTCGGTGACTTTCACCTTAACTCCGTGGACTTTGGATTTAATCTTAAGACCAGTTTCATCAAGGGTAGTTGCACTAAAGAATTCGAGGACTCCTTCTTCCAAATCTTGATTGGCTCTGAAACTAGATACTCTAACCCAGTCTCTGCAACTAGGGTTACAACACCTTGAATTTCTGGTTCCGCGTCGTCAAAGGCATGTCGCACTAGCTCATAACCTTCATTGATGTTCTCTTCTAGCTTGGGCGCTATTAGGGTTTGGGGAAATCTTGTATTTAGAGAAGAGAGATGTCGACACACAAGTTTGGTCTCGAAACTATGGTGAGTGTGTCGACAAACAATGTGGATGACCTATTTATACCTTTCTAAAATTGAAGGTAAAAAGGCACATCGAAATACTTTAAATGTGTCGACACTTACTTTTAATGTCTCGACAACTATGTGTCGATACAAATATAGTCGACAGAATATATGTGTCGACACTTATACATCTCAGCTCGATGAGTACTCGATACTTCACTCGACGATATTAGTGTTAAAACTAAGTGTCGACACCACCCTGGATGTGTCGACACCTACGCTGGATGTGTCGACACCATTTCGCTGAAGTGTCGACACAGACGTTCTAGATGTGTCGACACTATTTCTCTGAAATGTCTACACCACTTCTATGTGTCGACACAGACAACTCCTTGTGTCGACACAATTTTACTTAGCCAATTTTATGAACTTATTCTAAGTTTAACATTCCTAAATCAATTTTAAAATTATTGAATTTGGTTTCATCTAGGGGCTTAGTAAACATATCAGCAATCTGATTATCTGTTTTAACATATTCTAGGGAAATGTCCTCTTTTTCTACATGTTCTCTAAGAAAATGGTATTTAATTTCTATGTGCTTAGTCCTACTATGTGAGACAGGATTATTTGCAATAGAAATGGCACTTGTAGAATCACAAAACAAAGGTGTTCTACTTACTTGAATATCATAGTCTCCTAGTTGGTGTTGAATATATAATAATTGTGTACAGCAACCTCCTGCTGTCGCATACTCTGACTCAGCTGTGGAGATTACCACACTGGTCTGCTTCTTACTGCTCCAAGACACCAGCCTTCCTCCTAGAAATTGACAGGTTTTTGTAGTACTCTTTCTATCTTCCTTACAACCTGCAAAATCTGCATCTGAATAACCTGTTAGTAGAAAATCTCTATTCCTACGGTACCAAAGGCCTAGATATGGTGTGCCCTTAAGATATCTCAAAATCCTTTAGACTGTAGTCAGATGAGATTCTTTAGGGCAAGCTTGGTACCTAGCACAGACACATGTAGCATACATTATATCTGGTCTACTAGTAGTCAGATATAATAGGGAGCCAACTATCCCTCTATACAAAGTTTCATCTACAGGTTTCCCTGCATCATCTTTGCTTAGAGACACACTTGACCCCATGGGAGTTTTCATGGTAGTGGATGATTCCATACCATACTTCTTTATTAACTCTAGGGTGAACTTAGACTGGCATATGGACAAGCCATCTTCAGTCTGTCTAACTTGGAGACCCAAGAAGAACTTAAGTTCCCCCATACTGCTCATTTCAAATTTTCCTTGCATAAGTTTTGCAAACTTCCTGCAAAGATTACTTTCAGTAGACCCAAATATTATGTCATCCACATAAATTTGGATTAGGATTATCTTACCTTTAGATTCCCTAAGGAATAGAGTCTTGTCTATTTCCCCCTTGAAAATTTGTTCTCAATGAGGAAACTAGACAGGGTTTCATACCAAGCCCTTGGGGCTTGTTTCAACCCATACAATGACTTCCTAAGTCTATAAACATAATCAGGTTTGAGAGGATCAACAAAACCTGAAGGTTGCTCTACATAGACTTCTTCCTTTAGATTTCCATTTAGGAAAGCTGACTTTACATCCATTTGAAATACCTTGAATCCTTGATATGTTGCATAAGCAAGGAACATCCTGATTGCCTCCAGTCTTGCTACTGGAGCAAAGGTTTGATCAAAATCAATACCTTCTTCCTGCATATATCCCTTTGCAACTAGTCTAGCTTTATTCTTTATGATGATTCCATTCTCATCCAATTTGTTCCTAAAGATCCACTTTGTTCCAATGATGTTGTGGTCTTTTAGTTTAGGAATAAGCTTCCAGACCTTACACCTCCTGAACTGATTCAGCTCCTCTTGCGTGGCCTCAATCCAATGAGGGTCTAGAACTACTTCTTCAAATTTCTTTGGTTCCACTTGTGATAGGAAACTGGAGTAAAGAACTATACTCAGATTCCTGCTTCTTGTTTACATTCCTTGTCTTGGATCACCAATTATCTGATTGGCTGGATGATCCTTTAAGTGTCTATTAGCTGGAGGTAGTCTTTCTTCAAGCTGAACACCTCTAGCCACTTCATTAAGCTGCACCTCTTGATCTTCTTCAGCATCTAGAGAGTCTTGTACTCCCCCTGGACAGCAGCCACCATTTTCCACTTGCTGAGTTGCAGTAGAATCTTCTGCAATGGTAAGCTTGTCCATTCTCTCATTTAAACATATATAACTGCAAACACTACTTGGCAATTCACTGTTAATGAGTCTTGTTTCAACAAAGACTACATATACAGACTCTTCTACAACTTGAGTAATCAAGTTGTATACTCTATAAACCTTACTATTGTTGTTGTACCCAACAAATATCCCCTCTTGGGATTTGGCAGCAAACTTGGTTAGATAAGACTTGCCATTGTTAAGTATATAGCATTTGCAACCAAAGATCCTGAAATAGGATAAATTTGGTTTTTTGCCCTTCACAATCTCATAGGGAGTCTTGTTGTGGCACTTGGTGATAGTAGCCATATTGATCACATGACATGCAGTGTTTACTGGCTCAGCCCAGAAATATTCTGGGAGAGAAGTGTCACTCAATAGAGTTCTACCAGCCTCTATCAATGTTCTATTCTTCCTTTCAGCAATACCATTTTGCTGAGGTGTTCTTGGTGAAGAAAATTCTTGAAAAATCCCAAAATCTTCACACAGTTTGTCATACTTTTAGACTGAAATTCAGTACCATGGTCACTTCTGATTTTGACCACTGCACTGTCCAACTCATTCTGAATTTGTTTAACAAAACTATATAAGATACTTGGGGTTTCATATTTTTGTCTTAGGAAGAACACCCAGGAATATCTTGAATAGTCATCTACTACCACAAATGTGTAGACCTTCCTACCTAGACTGTGAACTAGCATAGGACCAAATGCGTATGCTTGCCTTTTTGACAAGCTGAGCATATCCCATCCTTTATACACTTAACTTGAGGATCATTCCTCACTAACTCTTTGCTAAAGAGTTGGCCAATAGTCTTGTAATTAAGATGGGCTAGCCTCTTGTGCCATTTGACACAATGAGAGACTCTCTCATCAGCTATAAGACAAATAGGAGAATCATTGTTCTCACACACAAAGTCAAGACAATAAACATTCCTTTTCCTATAACCTGTCAAAATGATCTTTTGATCACTTGACCTTTTGATATGACAACCATTCTTGACAAATGAGATGTCATATCCTAAATCGCTCAGCTGACTTATGCTAATGAGGTTGTGTTTCAAACCCTTTACATAGGTCACTTGAGTGATAGTAATTTGATTACTAGAAATGTTACCAAAGCCTTTGATGATCCCTTTTTCTAAATCACCAAGGATTACTTTAGGGCCACCCATGATAGGTGTGTAGTCCTTCAGCAATCTCCTTGTTCCAGTCATGTGCCTGGAACATCCACTGTCCAAGTATCATATAGGGGCATGGCCACTTGGACTCACCTGCAAAACAGATTACTTAACCTTAGAACTCAAATAACTTTTGGTTCCTTGTTGCAAGTTAGTCTGAACTTTAGCAAAACTACCTGTAGCTCTTCTAGCAGGCAGTTTGCTACTCTCCTTAACACTAGAATTGTGCCAACAATCTAAGGCAAAGTGGCCTATCTTGCCACAACACCAGCACTCAAACCTGTTGTACCTTTGTTTAGGTACTACCCTGGCTGAATTATCTACAGCAGGCTTTTTGTTTTGTGCTGGGGATTTGCCTTTAGATTTGGACCTAGTAGTCCAGGCAGGTTTTTTAAACCCTAATCCAGTCTTACCCTTTTGTGGTACAAACTCATCTATTAAGGGTAAAACAGATTTAGGTTTAGAAAAACTAGCTACTATCTCTCTCTCTTTCTGAAGTCTAACCTCCAGATTTCTAATCTGATCATTCTTGAATGTGATTGTGCCCATTTGAATAACAGTTATGTTCTTCAATCTGTCAATCTCATTCAGTTTTTGATCTAACAATTTCTCTGAATCTACTGCAGCCAACTTAAGACTAGCAATCTCCTTTGCCTGAGTTTTGGCCAAGGTTTTGCTTTTCTTCAAGGCCTGCAACAAGACTTTATATTCATCAATTAACTGATGAATGTCTCCTTCAGATTCAGACCCACCCACATCACTTGATGCAGATGTATCTGACTTTGACTCAGTACTATAAATTGAACTAGAAGAACAACTTTGTACCTTACTTGGTCCAGGCTGATCCTAGATCTTGTCTCCTTCAGATATAGCCATAAGTCTCTTGCACTGATGGTCTTCATGCTCATAAATTGAGTTCATTAGCTGCATGAACTCATCTTCGTCCTCTTCAGCAAATAATCCAATGTAGGCTTCAGCTTCTGATTCTGTTTTCTGAAGATGACTAGTCTGTCAGACTCTTGTCTTTCTTAGCAACAAAGGACTTTTACTTTTTGCTCTTAAATTGAGTATTCTTTTTGTCAGCTGACTCCTTCCTCTTTTCAGGATAGTCAGCCACTACATGTCCTTGTCTATTGCAGCAATAGCACATAATCTTTGAGGATGTAGCTTTGATTGGCTTGGACCTTCTTCTGTCATTCCTGGATGACTTTCTCTTCTGATAGTAGTCATCTTTTGGCTGAGAAATGGAAGGCTTAGACCTCCGCTGCCTCTTCTTTAGAAATTTTTGAAAGTACCTAGTAAAAGCAACAAAGTCTTCATCACTTTCACTACTATCAGAACTCTTGCTATCTGAATTATCTGTGACAGCCTCAGCAATTATTGTAGGTGGAGATGGAGACTTGTTTCTATACTTTTTAGTGCCTTCAGTCTTGAATGTCACAGACTTTTCCTTGTGCTCCACTCTAGTATTCTTCTCTTCCTCCTTCCTAGCCATTAACTGCATCTCATAAGATAGCAGTTTTCCAAACAAAGTTGGAGGAGGTATATCAGCAAGTTTGGCCACTTCCCTAATGGCACAAATCTTGGTGTCCCAGTCCTTAGTCAGGGATCTTAAGAACTTGTCATTCAGCTCATAGTTGCTGAAGTCTCTTCCATAGGACATCAACTCATTAACTATCCTATAGAACTTCTTGTAACATTCTGTAATGCTATCAGACTTTCCTTGTCTGAAGCTTTCATATTCTTGATTTAACATTGACTTCCTATCTTGTCTTACTTCCTCTGAGCCCTCCATATAGACTATTAATGTGTCCCACATTTCTTTAGAGGTTTTACAATGAATTAAGTTCTGAAATGTTGCATCATCAATGGCACTAACAATTATATTCTGGGCTCTCTTGTCCATAGTGGCCAGAATGATTTCATCTTTAGTCATTTCAGAGAAGTCCTTGGGAGTTTTCTGATTTGCATCCAGAATGGATACCTTCATTGGCACATATGGGCCTTCCTTGACTGTAATATATATCCTTGGATCAGAAGCTTCCATAAAGAGTCTGACCCGCTCTTTCCATATGTCAAATATCTTTTTTCTACATATTGGTAATTTCATTGACCCCAGCTCCTTGTGATTTTCACCTGAACCCATTTTCTTGATTCTTTCTTGATATTTAAATCTGCCTTAAGAATCTTACTCTGACTATTAAGTCCTTTCTTGAGCAACCTCCCTCTGATACCACTTGAAAGAAATAGTGCCTAACCACCTAGAGGGGGGTGAATAGGTGTACTTTTTCTTTTTACTTTAAAGGCAGCAAATCAATGTAAATTCTACAGCTATCAGCACAGCAATCACAGAAATAAACATTCACAGAGTGCACACAGATTTTATAGTGGTTCCCCAAGGTCTGGGTACATCCACTTTCCCCCTTCGCCTATATATTAGTGTACTAGATTCGGCCTAACTTCTGCACTTCTCCTCAGATCCTCAGATCTTACAGCTTAGAACCCCAAACAGGTTCCAATAACTCAGAGTGTCCCCACTCCTATACCTCAGGCAAATAGCCCTACCACTCAGTCTTCAACAAGACCTACACTCAGGCTAAACAGCCCTACCTCAGCCTTCAATAAGGCCTACACTCAGAGAATAGATTCTCCTACACTCAGGCTAAAAATCCCTACCTCAGCCTGTATAAATTTAGGCTTACAACTCAGATCCCTTAGGATCCTACAAAAAGATAATAAAGAGTTTTAGGTCACCACTCTGTTTGAGAGAATGAAGAGGGCAATCTTCTTGATCAGTTCTTGATAGCACGGATTCCTGAGATCAACTTTGTCTTTGCTTTCTTTAAGGCTTCTTGAGTCTGAACTCAGTAAAAGTTGATCTTCTTGAAGTAGGCCGGCTGGCAACTTCCTTCTTAAGATGATGAATTAAATCTTGATCCTTCTTTGCAGTCTGGTTCAGAACCTGCTTCTTAAGAGATTTGATTAAACAAGTCTCTTTATTGACTTCAATTACTGGAGTTCTCTCTCTCCAAGTAAATCTGAAGTTTCTTCAAAATACTGATTTACAGTTTTCTCTGGATCTGTATTGATCTTCTTAATCTCAGAAAAATCTTTTTATTTTGTTGAAGGAGAAAGCCTTTATATTGTCTTCCTCCATAGTAACCGGCTGATTCGGTTTCTAACAACTTACTGATAGCTTTGACAGGTGCAGTTGACCGGTTGAAATGGCAGCTGTCAAGTCATCCAGTCACTTCTTGAAATCACTGTCTCTGTTCTGAAAGTGTCGAGAATGTTCTTCATTATGTGTCGACATAAATAGACTAAGTGTCGACACAAGTGAACTAAGTGTCGACACATGCCTTGGTGGTGTCGACACAACTTCTTTTGTTGTTGAAACAGCTTCTCAACACTGCTTCTGTTGAGTGTGTCGACACTGATTGAGTATGTCGACACAAGTACTTCTTCTTTAAAACTTAGTTGAATTCTGCTGTGTGTCGACACATCTCCTTTGTGTCGACACAACTTCTTTTGTTGTTGATACTAGCTGAGTGTCGACACATCTCCTTTGTGTCGACACAACTTCTTCTGTTGTTGATACTAGCTGAGTGTCGACACATCTCCTTTGTGTCGACACAAGTACTTCTTTACTTTAACTGTGTTGAAACTTGTTGTGTGTCGACACAGTTGATGTCAACAATGCCTTCAGTGTGTTGACACAGCTTCCTGGTGTCGACACATTGGATGTCGACTAAGCTTCTTTGGGTGTCGACACTGCCTCTAAGTGTCGACATGATATATGTTGAGTATTCTTCATAGTATGTCGACACTGCCTGTATGTGTCGACACTTTTCTTCTGGTGTCGACTCTGCCTTTCCTGGTGTCGACATAAATACTCCAAGTGTCGACACAGCTTTTCTAGGTGTCGACACAAGGACTTAGAAACTTTTCTGCATTTCCTACAATTACTTAACCTGCACATATAAACTCAAAGCACATCAAATGCACCTTGATGTATATCATTGAGTAGGGTGAGGCTTCTTCAAATCTGGTACACATTTTCCAATGTACCCAACACACGCCCGTGTCCCAGGCCGTGTACCCCAAGACACACCCATGTCTCTCAACACGCGCAACCCTGGTTGAAACCTGCAAAGGACACGCCCTGTGACATGCCAGTGTCACAGGCCGTGTATTCCCTTTGCTTGCCGCTCGACGATAGTCCAGCGCAGTTCGTCGACCCGAGCACGACACGCCCGTGTCTCATGCCGTGTCACCCAACTTGAACCCAACTTGAGCTTTGGGGTGTTACACTGCGTCAGAGGAATGAGGCTCTATCAAGACAGTTAGTTGCAATGCAATCGCATATTCAGTCGTTGTTGTCTGCTGCTCCCATACAATAACTCGTGGCGCAAGACGCTACTGTGGTTCAAGCCGTACCCTTTACTCATTCTCCTCTGGTGACCCCAGTGTCACTACCGCCAGAGATGAATTTCATTTCGCATTTCCAGCGGTTGGGACCTCCCACCTACGATGGGAGAGCCGACTTTATGGCCTTGGATGACTGGATCATCGCCATAGAAGAGATGTTCTCGTATTTGGGAATCGTAGAAGCCCAAAAGGTGATAATTGCTGTCTACCAGCTAAAAGGTCTGGTGAAGAGCTGGTGGATCTAGGAGAAGGAGAGCCTGATGGAAGGATGCTCTTGGGAATCCTTCAAGAAGATGCTGCTTAAGAAGTTTCTGCCATCGTTAGAACAGGACCGCATGATGAACAATTTCCTGCATTTGAAGCAGAAACCGCTCACTCTGAGCGAATATGAGATCGAATTTAGTAAGTTGAGAAGATTTGCTCCTGATATGGTAGCTTTAGAGGTGAGGAGAGTGAAGCGTTTCCTCGAAAGACATCGAAGCGATGTTCAGCAATTGGCATGCGCTTATAGTGCTGAAGGTTATGGTGAGGCAGTGGAAGCCGCTCTGACAGTTGAAGCGATCGATAACGCCAAGAATCAGGGTGATGTATTAAGAAAAGAAAAGAGAAAGGCTGAAGATGATGGAAGTTCTAGGGCATCTGGCCCCGCTTCCTAGAAGAAAGGTGGAGAAGCATGTAGCTTCTATGGTCGTCCTGGCCACCCTTATGAAAAGTATCACAAGAAGAATGCAGCTCAGAAGCAGCAGCGAGTTCTCACCATCCAAGGTGCACCCAAAGGATATCTGGTGTGCACGTTCTGCGCAATAAAGGGCATGACGTGAGTTGATGCTTGTTGAAGGAAAAGGCTTGCTTTCAATGCGGGCAAAAGGGGCACCTGTAGTCTTCATGCCCCCAGACTCAGCCTCCACTGCACCCTGCTCCACTTCGAGCTTTGCTGCCACGGTAATACCAGGATAAGGGGAAAGGAAAGCTGAATGTGGTGACCAGGGAGGAAGTTCAAGCCTCCACTCAAGTGATATCAGGTTAGATTCTAGTCTAACTTTTAACCTTTGTTGTTTGCCTTAATTTCTCGTTCGTTTAGTTACATACTCTACGGTTATAGGTGAGTTTAAGGTGAAGAATAGGTGGGAATGTGTTCTCTTCGATTTGGGTGACACTCATTCCTTTGTAGCTCGGAGTTTCATAGATAAGCATCGTTTGGATGTGGATCGGTTAGAAGAATCTTTTAACGTCAAGCTTCCCTCCGGAGATTTGTTGATATCAAATCAGGGTGTTCAGAAATGCCCTATATATCTAGGTGGTTTCATAGCTTTTACAGATCTGAAGGTGCTGGATGTGGTGGACTTCGACATAGTTTTGGGCATGTACTGGTTGTCCAAGTACGATGCGGTCATCCAGTGCAAGGCGAAGCGACCGGACTTCAAGATGGACAATGGTATCCTATGAGCATATATGGTCTTCGGGGCAATGGTTCCCCTATTATTTCTACGGTACGTGCTCGTCGAGCTATAGAGTCGGGTTGCGGTGCATTTCTTGTTTTTATTTATGCTTTGGAAACGGCTTTGGTTACACCATGTGTTGAGGATATCCTGGTGGTGCGAGAGTTTCTAGACATTTTTCCTGATAGTCTTCCAGGACTTCCTCCCGAGAAAGAGGTGGAGTTCGTAATAGACCTCAAGCCAGGTACTCGCCCCATTGCTAAGGCATTGTACCGCATGGCACCACGTGAGTTAGAATAATTGTGTACCCAGCTAGACGAGTTTCAGAAGTGTGACTTTATAAGACCAAGTTCTTCACCTTGGGGTGCTCTAGTTTTGTTCGTGAAAAAGAAAGACGGTTTCAAGAGGCTCTGCATAGATTATCGAGAGTTAAATAGGGTAACCATCAAGAACAAGTATCCGTTGCCGTGAATTGATGATCTATTTGATCAGTTGTGTGGATGCTTTGTGTTTTCGAATTTTGACCTTCGTTCAGGCTACCAGCAGTTGAGGGTTCATGCGTCTAATATACCATGGACAGCCTTTCATTCCCGACATGGACATTTTGAGTTCTTGGTGATGTCCTTTGGTTTGACAAATGCACCCTCTGTCTTCATGGACTTGATGAACAAAGTGTTCAAGGACTTCTTGGACCATTTTGTGGTCGTGTTCATAGACGACGTCCTCGTATATTCTTGCAGTGTTGAGGAACATGGCCAACACTTGCGTTTAGTTTTTTCGATCCTGAGAGAGCACAATATCTATGCGAATCTAAGTAAGTGCGAGTTCTGGTTACCCCAGGTGTCCTTTCTGGGTTATGTTGTGAGCAAGGATGGAATTTCTGTGGACCCAACCGAGATTTTTGCTGTAATGGATTGGAAGAGGCCTAATACACCTAAGGAGATTAGGAGCTTCTTAGGTCTGGCCGGATATTATAGAAGATTCGTGGAAGGGTTCTCTGTGTTGTCTGCTCCGATGACTAGACTTACACATATGAACACCGCGTTTATTTGGAGTGATAAGTATGAGGATGCTTTCCAAGAGTTGAAGAGGAGATTGTACACTGCTCCAGTTTTGACCTTGCCTACTGAAGGATTCAAGTACGTTGTACATGTAGATACATCGCACATTGGACTTGGTTGTGTCCTGATGCAAGAAGGAAAAGAGATCGCGTATGGATTGAGGCAATTGAAGATCCATAAAAGAACTACCCTACACATGACCTAGAATTTGCGGATGTAATTTTTTCGCTAAAGCTTTGGAGACATTTATTATATGGTGCGCTGTGTAAGATCTATACAGACCACAAGAGCTTGAAGTACGTCTTCACTCAGGAGCTGAATCTACGCCAGCGTTGTAACGGTCCAGGCCCATCCCATGGGAACCCACTGGCACCGCCGGCCTACCAGGGTCCAGACCCGGGCCCACCACTGGTAGTCAGCCTTTCACATTCAAGCCTGCAGGCCATGCACCCCAACCCCTCTCCAGCCCACCGGCGGGTTGTTGGTGGCCGCAGCCTCCCTTTGATGAGGTAAACTCGATAGTCAAGCCTGCACTACGGGGACTTCCCAGGAGGTCACCCATCCCAGAATTTCTCCAGCCCGAGCACGCTTAACTATGGAGTTCTTTCAACTCTCATCACCAATTGAGCAGCTCAATTGGTGATGAGAGTTGAAAGAACTCCATAGTTAAGCGTGCTCGGGCTGGAGAAATTCTGGGATGGGTGACCTCCTGGGAAGTCCCCGTAGTGCAGGCTTGACTATCGAGTTTACCTCATCAAAGGGAGGCTGCGGCCACCAACAACCCGCCGGTGGGCTGGAGAGGGGTTGGGGTGCATGGCCTGCAGGCTTGAATGTGAAAGGCTGACTACCAGTGGTGGGCCCGGGTCTGGACCCTGGTAGGCCGGCGGTGCCAGTGGGTTCCCATGGGATGGGCCTGGACCGTTACAAAAAGTGCACTTTTATTGTAAGGCCCCTAGCCGATCCAACATGACAGCGTCACGGCTCGCTCTAGGCGACCCTACCGGGCTGCAGCCCAAGCACCCCAACCCCTCTCCATCCACAGGCGGGTTGTTGGTGGCCGCAGCCTCCCTTTGATGACGTAACAATTGAATGGGAGGTTGGGGAAGGGGAAGGATGAGCCCAAGTCTTCCTCCATTTCTTCTCTTCTCTTTCTCTCTCTTCCCTTTGAAGCACTTTCTCTCTCCCATTCACCAATCTGAATTTTTGACTCCTACCTAATCCTAAGGCAGCCCACATGTTTATTTCACCAATCCAAGCAAGGTTAGCCCAAGAGAATTGGACATGAGCTTGAGTTAGCCCATTTGGGCTAGCTTGACCCAAACTTAGGCTAGGGTTGAACTTGGTCAATTTGGTCTTTGAGCTTGCGCCTAATGGGTCCTTGGTGACCCATTGGACTCCCCTAAGGCCTAGGTAGGGTTGTCTTGGCCCCTTGGAGGTCACTTGACCCTTAGGTGGGGCACTTGACAATTTTAGGGCTAGAGTTGACTTTGGTCAACTTAGCCTTTTTGATTGGTCCCAATGGGTCCTTGGTGACCCATTGGCCTCTCACTAGGGTTATGAGAGTATGTGTGGGGTCCACTTGGCTAAGGTAACTTCAATTGGCCCTTGTGTATGTCAGTTTGACCCAATGTAGGTTAGGTTGACCCATTTAGGGTTAAAGTTGACTTTGGTCAACTTAGCCTCTTAGGTGGACCCCAATGGGTCCTAGGTGACCCATTGGGGGACTTCTTCAGCCTCCCTTTGTAAGACCCCCTTTTTTTTCTTTTTAAAACACCGGGGTCTTAGGCCCAGAACCGTCGCTTTGCGGTGACACCTTCGCACTCGGGAAGGTCATCACTACAAAACGCCGATCCTGCCGGCCAAATCGATCGCAACTGTAGCAAAATAGTAAAGCAAGTCCACAGAAATCACATATATATGTAAATATTCTCCACGAAGGGAGTGTCCACAGATACACAGAAATATAAGATCTTGGGCTCATGCCCAGTATATCATGTCCTCACTACAAATCTCTCAACGCGGAAGCAAACTAATATAACTACTAGTAGCGATCAGGACTCACAGTCCTTGCCATCTGAACTCCGGAACTAGACTGCCCGATCTCCAAGTGTGCCGACCTCTGGGGCTGCTCCTCCATGCTGGGCTCCACGGTACCCTAAAATGATGTGGTTCGAAAACCGTTAGTCTAAAAGACTAAGTCCTATCATCCTCCGCTCCTTCCCCCATGGCCTCTAGGCACCGAGCGGAGAGGAAGAAAGGGGAGGACTTGAAGGTGGAGAGTAAACAAGAATCAGATGGCAGCGGACCTATACTAGCAATTTTTATAGTACATGTGGCAGTAAAGCATAGTATGAAAAATAACCTTAAGTTATACGGACCGTATAAGCAAGGGATCTTTTACAGGGCTCCCATCGTATAAAAAGTCTCATACTAATTTATATGTTGGGGTGTCGGTTAATAACAGCATTATATATATAAAGAATTTAACCTTTAATTTATAAACTTGCCCACACAAGCTTATAGACTAAGGGGTCGTTTTGCCGGTCCTAATGTATAAGCGTCCCATTCCACTTATACTTTAGGTGTCAGGGTTATAGGGTTAGGTGGGCTTGGGTGGGGTCCACTTGGCTTGGGTAAGGTCAGTTGACCATATATAGACCAGTTTGACCTATTTAGGGTCAGAGTTGACTTTGGTCAACTTAACCTCTTGGACTGCCCTTCTTGGGTCCTTAGAGACCCATTGACCCCACTTTAGGTCTAGGAAGTCCATGGTAGGGTTATTTGGGCTTTACTAGGGCTCCTACCCTTAGTTAGGGCACATTGCCCAATTTAGGCCTAAAGTGGTCCTAGATCAAATTGGCCACCTGTGGTTGACTCCAATGGACCCTTAAGGCTCTAGTGGACCCTCTAATGGGTTAGTGATGTTGTGGTGGGGTCATGGAGTCATGGTGAAGCCCTAAGGTCAAACCCTAGGTTGGGTGATGTGGTTGTGCCATAGGCAGACCATGGTGATCCTCATCTTGACCTTCTATTTCTTGGCCCATTTCTGGCTAGAGTTAGGCGGTGAAGTGAAGGAACTACCCCAATAATTTCATCCTCTGTTGAGGTGATTTGGCCACTCAAAACACCAAAGTGCACTTTTTGACCAAAATACCCTTATTAAGGTAAAGATATGGTTGGGTCAATACCTATTCAAAACACATCCAAATTAGGTGAAACTTTATACAGATACATAACCTTAGCCCAGGGACCACTCACCAAAATTTGGGAGGGTTTGGAGGTCATTAGACCACCTAATTAAATTATCATAGAGAAATTAAATAATTTCCAAAACTATAGAAATAGTGTCCCCAAAAAT
The DNA here is from genome assembly GCA_039583875.1 of Platanthera guangdongensis. Lineage (NCBI taxonomy): Eukaryota > Viridiplantae > Streptophyta > Magnoliopsida > Asparagales > Orchidaceae > Platanthera > Platanthera guangdongensis. Next base: position 138,114,613 of record CM077162.1, on the reverse strand, counting down.
TCCCATTTTTGGTGTACTCCTAGATATGGTCTAGATTGACTCCCTTCCAAAATTACAGCTCATGGGGATCAAAGATAAAGTGTGGGCACTCAATTGCATTTCTGCCTAGCCCTATGTGTAGGCCCCACCAAAATGGGTGCCCTGGTCAAACCAAGCACCCAAAGTGGTTCAAACCAATTTTAAACTAAATTAGACGCAAAGGACTACAATTCATATGTTGACCACTTTCTCATACAGTGCTTCTAGCTATTTTTAAACAATTAAAACATTAAATAGTAACATTGTTACAGATTTTGAATTAACCAAATTAATTAAACCTAAAGTTTAAAGTTATTAAAGCACGAATCTTGAAGCAGCGGTGGATGGCATCTGTTTGTCTTCTCCATTCAGCCAACGGTCAGGATTCCTCCCGCCTGGAGCAATTTCCAAACGCCACCGCCGGCGATCCGGCCACCTCCCCGGCCGGCCACCGCCGCCACCACCTTCGTTGAGGTGGGGGCTATCGCCGGGCGGCGGCACGGCCGCCGGAGAGCACTATTCCGGCGAACCCGAGAGGTGAAAAATTTCGGAAAAACCATGAAATTTTGAACTTGGATCGGGCTCAATTGAGCCCGGACCTTGGACCTAAGCATTTTTATGATCTATCCATGGATGAAGAAGTGGAGGAGGACCTTTTTGGTGGCTTGAATCCTTGCCGATCGCCGGGACGCCATTTTTGGTGGTGGTGGTGGTCGGATTTCTGCAACAACACAGTGAACAGCTCTGGCTCCTTCGGGTAAGGGGTGGGATTGATTCCTTGGAGTCCAGTGAAGCTTTTAAAATGAAGAGAAGGGGTGTTAGGTGGCTGGAAATGCATTTGCCATTATTGGCTCTTGGTCAAGCTTGGCGGCCATGGTAGGTAGGGGGAAAACGTGGCTCAAACCAGTCAATGGGTAGCTGGTTGCACTCCTCTGGTCTTAGGGAATTGAATGGGAGGTTGGGGAAGGTTGGGGAAGGGGAAGGATGAGCCCAAGTCTTCCTCCATTTCTTCTCTTCTCTTTCTCTCTCTTCCCTTTGAAGCACTTTCTCTCTCCCATTCACCAATCTGAATTTTTGATTCCTACCTAATCCTAAGGCAGACCACATGTTTATTTCACCAATCCAAGCAAGGTTAGCCCAAGAGAATTGGGCATGAGCTTGAGTTAGCCCATTTGGGCTAGCTTGACCCAAACTTAGGCTAGGGTTGAACTTGGTCAATTTGGTCTTTGAGCTTGCCCCTAATGGGTCCTTGGTGACCCATTGGACTCCCCTAAGGCCTAGGTAGGGTTTTCTTGGCCCCTTGGAGGTCACTTGACCCTTAGGTAGGGCACTTGACAATTTTAGGGCTAGAGTTGACTTTGGTCAACTTAGCCTTTTTGATTGGTCCCAATGGGTCCTTGGTGACCCATTGGCCTCTCACTAGGGTTATGAGAGTATGTGTGGGGTCCACTTGGCTAAGGTAACTTCAATTGGCCCTTGTGTATGTCAGTTTGACCCAATGTAGGTTAGGTTGACCCATTTAGGGTTAAAGTTGACTTTGGTCAACTTAGCCTCTTGGGTGGACCCCAATGGGTCCTAGGTGACCCATTGACCTCACTATAGGGTTAGGTGGGCTTGGGTGGGGTCCACTTGGCTTGGGGAAGGTCAGTTGACCATATATAGACCAGTTTGACCTATTTAGGGTCAGAGTTGACTTTGGTCAACTTAACCTCTTGGACTGCCCTTCTTGGGTCCTTAGAGACCCATTGACCCCACTTTAGGTCTAGGAAGTCCATGGTAGGGTTATTTGGGCTTTACTAGGGCTCCTACCCTTAGTTAGGGCACATTGCCCAATTTAGGCCTAAAGTGGTCCTAGATCAAATTGGCCACCTGTGGTTGACTCCAATGGACCCTTAAGGCTCTAGTGGACCCTCTAATGGGTTAGTGATGTTGTGGTGGGGTCATGGAGTCATGGTGAAGCCCTAAGGTCAAACCCTAGGTTGGGTGATGTGGTTGTGCCATAGGCAGACCATGGTGATCCTCATCTTGACCTTATATTTCTTGGCCCATTTCTGGCTTCCTAGGGTTTTGTCATGACCTAGTCATGGCCAAAACCACTCTTAGGGGTCTAGTTGGAAATGGGATGTTACAAATCCCAATAAACAAAACAAAGATTTCGTCCCCGAAATCAAGGTTAAGCCTACGGGAATTTCTACCGAAGAAAAGAAACTTGTAACATCCCATCATGACGCCATGTTTGATAAATTAGGTTTAAAGGGAAACCTAAATCGATGACCAATTCGCCTAATTGGCAAACCAAGATCCCAATAAACAAAAGATTAGCCTCTACTCTTCCTCGAGCAGCCTTACTAGTTTAAAGCAGGAAAACAAATAAAACACTTTGAGGGGTTGTGAGGTATACCTGACTGAACAGCTCTGGGTACTTTTGACGCATCAGGTCTTGCGGTTCCCAGGTATGCTCTTCCTGGCCGTGGTTCCTCCACAAGACCTTGACTAAGGGTATCTTCTTGCGGCGCAAGATCCGTACTCCTTTGTCGTCGATTCGTACCGGCTCTAAGCGGTCTGACCGGTCTGAGGCTACCGGTCCATCTGTGGTCGAAATGTGCTGCTCCGGGCGTAATAGAGCCCTCCTGAGCGAGGAAATATGGAACACATCATGCAAGGCTTCCAGCTCTGGTGGCAACTCCAGCCTGTAAGCTAGGGGTCCGATCCGCTCTAGGATCCTGTAAGGGCCCATATACCTAGGGCTGAGCTTCTTCTTCCGACCACGCACTCGTGAAACTCCATGCATAGGCCGGATCTTCAGAAACACTTGGTCCCCCATCTGAAACTCTACATGACGATGCCGGGCGTCATAGTACTTAGCCTGTCTGCTCTGCACTTCTAGCATCCTGTCTCTGATCAGCCTCACCTGAGTCTCGGTGTCTTCAACAAAATCTGATCCCAATAACTTAGGATCCTCGTCCTGAATCCAAGAAAGCGGGGTCCTGCATTTCCTTCCATACAAGGCTTCGTAAGGCGCCATCCTGATGCTGGACTGGTAGCTGTTATTATAGGAGAATTCGACCAGGGGTAAGAGCTTCTCCCATGGTTCCCCGTGGTCCAAAATGCACAGCCTCAAAAGATCTTCCAGCGTCCGATTGGTGCGCTCCGTCTGCCCATCCGTCTGGGGATGGAATGCGGTGCTGAAGGTCAAACGCGTGCCTAAGTAAGCCTGCACGGATCTCCACTCCCTGGAAGTGAACCGGCCATCCCGATCCGACACGATCGTCTTGGGCACCCCGTGATATCGAACGAACTGCTCCACAAATCTCCACACTAATACTCCCACAGAGTCGTCCTTCCTGATCGGAATGAATCTGGCCACCTTCGTCAACCGATCGATGATGACCCAAATTGAGTCGTTTCCCGTCCGTGATCGGGGAAGTCCATAGATAAAGTCCATCGCTATGTCTTCAAACTTCCACTCCGGTACCGGGAGTGGTTGCAACAATCCTGCGGGGTTTTTGCACTCCGCCTTCACTAGCTGGCACGCTTCGCAGTGGGTCACAAACTGAGTGATATCCTTCTTCATGCCTGGCCAGTACATAGTCTTCTTTAAGTCCGCAGTCATCTTCGTGATCCCCGGGTGCACCGAGTATCTGCTGTGGTGGGCCTCCGCCATGATATATTCCCGGACCTGGTCTCCTTTCGGTATATAAGTCCGACCTCTAAAGCATACCACGCCGTCCCTCATCGTGTAATCCCCTACTATACCATTCTCCAAGGCCCAGAATATCGGCTCCAATTTGGCATCTCGCCTCTGCCCATCCCTGACTCGGTCCCGGATATCGTCTGTAGCACTCACCGCAGCTAAATACTCCATGTAAAGCTCGGTGTCCTCAGATGACACTAGTGTGATGTGCATATCTTCCAACCTCCTCACCAGCTCCATAGACATAACCTGGGGCCCAGCTTCGGAAGTGGTAGCTCTCCGACTCAATGCGTCGGCCACCACATTTGCCTTCCCTGGATGGTAGTGCATCTCATACTGGTAATCCGCTAAGAACTCCACCCAGCGCCTCTGCCTGATGTTCAGTTCCTTCTGTGTGTCCACGTATTTTAGGTTCTTGTGGTCGGAGTAGATGTCGCAGTGGACTCCATAAAGATAGTGGCGCCAGACCTTCAAAGCAAAAACGACTGCCCCCATCTCAAATCAGTCTACCACTAATCCCAAGACATGCATCCAATAATACTCCAACATGATTTCTGCAGTTTTTACTATATGCAGACCACTTAAGCTATATGCCTCGTAAAATGGGAGGTACATCAAATAATCATCCAGTACCCATATGATAATTATTAGAGGGCTATAATGATATTTTTAGCATAAATCCAGAGGTTCATAATTTTCCTAATTTGTCTAATAATTTATTTATTTATTCTAGTATCCAAAAAGCCCAAGTTTGAACATGAAGTACCAATTTCAGACAAGATAATAATCCACTAAATTTATGTTAATTACAAAATGAACAATCAACTCTAAAGCCTAAGTCTTCCAATTTTACAGCAAGGTTTAAGCCCTTAATTATAATTTCAATTATATCTCATAATAAGTCATTTTAAAAGATTTTATAGCAATAATACCTCCAAAAATTCAGATAAAATTAAAGGATGGTTATAATGGCATATAAATACTATATAGCAAGTTTCATAATTTATCATTTAATAATAAGGCTATACTTGATTTTCTCATGAAATTCCAAGTTTAAGGATTAATGAACAAAGTATTCTAATTATCCATCACAAAATTCCAAATAAATTCCCACTGGATAATGATGAACTAGTAACACTATGTATCAAATTTCATAATTGTTAAACAAGTATTGAGCTCTGTAGGAATTATTTAGCATGTAACCAAAATAATGCACTTGTGAAGGGGATGCCATAATTATGAATCCAAAAATTCTATTAAAATTTATATATGATCATTATGCTCTATAACTACCTCTGCCAAATTTTCATGACCTTTCAATTGGCAGTGAGATCTCAATAGTCAAATTATTAATTAGGGCAATCCTATTGGTTACAAATGAAGTGCTACAAATATTGATCAATAATTTTCAAATAAAATACCAGAGGCTCATTATATCCTTATTCCCACACTACCCAAATTGTATTATATTTCAAGGAGTTTAGCTAACCTAAACTAGTACTAGAATTTTTATGACCTAAGCTAGGGTTAGGGTTTTGTAGGCCCTACCCTTTTCAAACTTCTTTAAGATTTTTACCAGAGCGTTTTATATACCCTAGGACCCTGCATACAAAATTTGAAGTTCATCCAAGGTGTTTATGACTCATGCCCTTCACAAGGCACAAAGGTCCTTCCTTAGGGTTTGGCCTAGGAACTTAGGGCAAATCAATTCCACTCTACCCCACATTCCATGGAGAGGTGCTAAATGTCATGCCAAGTCAGTGGTCTAAATTGCATCCTCTGTTGAGGTGATTTGGCCACTCAAAACACCAAAGTGCACTTTTTGACCAAAATACCCTTATTAAGGTAAAGATATGGTTGAGTCAATACCTATTCAAAACACATCCAAATTAGGTGAAACTTTATACAGATACATAACCTTAGCCCAGGGACCACTCACCAAAATTTGGGAGGGTTTGGAGGTCATTAGACCACCTAATTAAATTATCATAGAGAACTTAAATAATTTCCAAAACTATAGAAATAGTGTCCCCAAAAATTCCCATTTTTGGTGTACTCCTAGATATGGTCTAGATTGACTCCCTTCCAAAATTACAGCTCATGGGGATCAAAGATAAAGTGTGGGCACTCAATTGAATTTCTGTCTAGCCCTATGTGTAGGCCCCACCAAAATGGGTGCCCTGGTCAAACCAAGCACCCAAAGTGGTTCAAACCAATTTTAAACTAACGTAGACTCTAAGGACTACAATTCATATGTTGACCACTTTCTCATACAGTGCCTCTAGTTATTTTTAAACAATTAAAACATTAAATAGTAACATTGTTATAGATTTTGAATTAACCACTGACTTGGCATGGCATTTAGCACCTCTCCATGGAATGTGGGGTAGAGTGGAATTGATTTGCCCTAAGTTCCTAGGCCAAACCCTAAGGAAGGACCTTTGTGCCTTGTGAAGGGCATGAGTCATAAACACCTTGGATGAACTTCAAATTTTGTATGCAGGGTCCTAGGGTATATAAAACTCTCTGGTAAAAATCTTAAAGAAGTTTGAAAAGGGTAGGGCCTACAAAACCCTAACCCTAGCTTAGGTCATAAAAATTCTAGTACTAGTTTAGGTTAGCTAAACTCCTTGAAATATAATAAAATTTGGGTAGTGTGGGAATAAGGATATAATGAGCCTCTGGTAATTTATTTGAAAATTATTGATCAATATTTGTAGCACTTCATTTGTAACCAATAGGATTGCCCTAATTAATAATTTGACTATTGAGATCTCACTGCCAATTGAAAGGTCATGAAAATTTGGCAGAGGTAGTTATAGAGCATAATGATCATATATGAATTTTAATCGAATTTTTGGATTCATAATTATGGCATCTCCTTCACAGGTGCATTATTTTGGTTACATGCTAAATAATTCCTACAGAGCTCAATACTTGTTTAACAATTATGAAATTTGATACATAGTGTTATTAGTTCATCATTATCTAGTGGGAATTTATTTGGAATTTTGTGATGGATAATTAGAATACTTTGTTCATTAATCCTTAAACTTGGAATTTCATGAGAAAATCAAGTATAGCCTTATTATTAAATGATAAATTATGAAACTTGCTATAGAGTGTTTATATGCCATTATAACCATCCTTGAATTTTATCTGAATTTTTGGAGGTATTATTGCTGTAAAATCTTTTAAAATGACTTATTATGAGATATAATTGAAATTAAAATTAAGGGCCTAAACCTTGCTGCAAAATTGGAAGACTTAGGCTTTAGAGTTGATTGTTCATTTTGTAATTAACATAAATTTAGTGGATTATTATCTTGTCTAAAATTGGTACTTCATGTTCAAACTTGGGCTTTTTGGATACTAGAATAAATAAATAAATTATTAGACAAATTAGGAAAATTATGAACCTCTGGATTTATGCTAAAAATATCATTATAGCCCTCTAATAATTATCATAGGGGTACTGGATGATTATTTGATGTACCTCCCATTTTACGAGTCATATAGCTTAAGTGGTCTACATATAGTAAAAACTGCAGAAATCATGTTGAAGTATAATTGGATGCATGTCTTGGGATTAGTGGTAGGCTGGTTTGGATGGATAAAAATAAGTTCATTATTGGTAGTAGGAGGAGTAGAGGGATGGATTGGCTAGAGTTAGGCGGTGCCCGGGATCGACGAAAGATCGTCTTCCCCGAGGTGAGGTAGAGTCAAATCACCCTAGGATTATCCTATTGTAACATGAGAAGGTAATGGGTAAGGGAATCAACCAATAATAATAATAAGCACCTTGCGAAATGGAACGCTGGGGGTAATCCCAACATAGTTCCTAGTGCCCCTTGAGAGCCATTCACAGGGAATACCGGGGGCAGTCCTGGGTTAACGTAAACTGTATTAACAAGCTGAAAAGAGTAACTTAGTAATTAGGGTTGCACATTTCACGAACACAGATAGCACTGGAAGATAGTTGGAAGCTTCGGCTTGGATGGTTAAGAGACGGACGTTTGGGTCCGGGGAGCTTCGGCTCGATTGTTTGAGACGGACATTTTGGTCCTGGGAGCTTCGGCTCGGTTTTTGGATACGTTAAATTTGCATGTGCATAAAAGGAAAGGAAATTTAAGGTGGTGGGTCTTCGGTATTGGAGGGTCGATGCACCGACGCCAATACGCTGACTCGGCAAGTGTGGTTAGCACTTCTCCAACAGAAGTCCGGTGCGCCAGCCGGCAAGAGTACGCAAGAGTCCGCTTCGTGCACCAAGCGTTGAGGCGTACGATAGGTCTGACCGGTAGTGCTTTACTGGTTTAGAGTTGGGCGAGGCCCAACCCACCGCTTCCGTCTGCCACTACGGAGGTATCCTGGGAGGTTATGGCTCCAGAAAGGGGGAACTAAAGGTCTGTGTGCACAGAGTCGTGTGTGTGTGTTGCACTTGCCTGTTCCATCATACCCACTTGCATGTCATAGCATAATCGATTCAAAGGGATGGATTGGCTAAATTGGGTCACCTAGGACCCATTGGGCCAAGAAATAGAAGGTCAAGATGAGGATCACCATGGTCTGCCCGAGCAATTTTAGGTCAAGATGAGGATCACCATGGTCACCCAGTATGAAGTGAAGGAACTTCATAGTTAAGCGTGCTTGGGCGAGAGTAGTACTGGGATGGGTGACCTCCTGGGAAGTCCCCGTACGACCCAGCTTAACTATCGAGTTCACTCATCAAAGGGAGGCTGTAACCACCAACAACCCGCCAGTGGGCAGGAGAGGGGTTGGGGTGCTTGGGCTGCAGCCCGGTAGCGTCGCCTAGAGCGGAGCCGTGACATTGTCACGTTGTATCTGCTAGGGGCATTACAATAAAAAGTGCACTTTTTTGTAACGGTCCAGGCCCATCAACATGGGACCCAGCTGGAACCGCCGGCCTACCAGGGTCCAGACCCGGGCCCACCACTGGTAGTCAGCCTTTCACATTCAAGCCTGCAGGCCATGCACCCCAACCCCTCTCCATCCACAGGCGGGTTGTTGGTGGCCACAGCCTCCCTTTGATGAGGTAAACTCGATAGTCAAGCCCGCACTACGGGGAGTTCCCAGGAGGTCACCCATCCCAGGACTTCTCCAGCCCGAGCACGCTTAACTATGGATTTCTTTCAACTCTCATCACCAATTGGCGTGCTCGGGCTGGAGAAGTCCTGGGATGGGTGACCTCCTGGGAACTCCCCGTAGTGCGGGCTTGACTATCGAGTTTACCTCATCAAAGGGAGGCTGTGGCCACCAACAACCCGCCTGTGGATGGAGAGGGGTTGGGGTGCATGGCCTGCAGGCTTGAATGTGAAAGGCTGACTACCAGTGGTGGGCCCGGGTCTGGACCCTGGTAGGCCGGCGGTTCCAGCTGGGTCCCATGTTGATGGGCCGGGACCGTTACAAGCGTATGTGGTTGAAATATGTTGCTAATTATGAAGTAGAGATTCTCTATCATCCGGGCAAGGCTAATGTGGTAGCCGATGCTTTGAGTAGGAAGACCGCCAAAATCTTCAATTTGTCAGTGTAGTCCCTGGTAGAAGAGTTCTTATTGATGGACATCTCAGTTAGGAATAGTTATATGTCTTCTAGCTTGGAAGAATAAGAGCCTTCCTAGATTACCATCACTAGGTTACATCAGAGAGAAGACCCTGATATTTAGCATCTCCAAGGAAGAACGGAGAAGGGAGAATTACCTGATTTCTCTATAAACGAAGAAGGGATCCTGAATTATCGGGGTAGATTTTGCATCCCCGCTTTTGGTGATATTCGGGCTAAGATTTGCAGTGAAGCGCATGGTTCTAGTGTTGCCTATCATCTTGATTCCATCAAAATGTATAAAGACCTGAAGCAAATTGTCTGGTGGTCAGGTATGAAGAATGATATAGCGAAATTTGTGTCGGAGTGTTACACGTGCCAGCGTGTTAAGGCTGACCATAGAAGTCCTGGTGATAAATTAACACTGCTAGATATTCCAAGCTGGAAGTGGGAGAGCATTTCGATGGATTTCAACACCAGTTTGTCAAGATCTCCCCGTGGGCATGATTCTGTTTGGGTGATTGTTGATATATTGACGGAGTGTACTCATTTTGTGCCCTACAAGATTAGTTATTCAATGGAGAAGATAATCGAGCTGTATTTGGATGAGGTCATCAGATTGCATGGAGTGCCCATAAGTATTGTGTCAGATCGAGACTCTGGGTTTATGTCGTGATTTTGGCAGAGCTTGCAGGGAGAGTTGGGCACTGACCTCGGGTTTTTAACCTCTAATCATCTGCAGACCAATGGTCAAATTGAGAGAGTTAATCAGATTGTGGAGGATATGATAAGATGTTACATCCTAGATCACAGTGGAGTATGGGATTAGCGTCTCAGACTGATGGAGTTCGCTTATAATAAGAGTTATCAAGAGAGTTTGCACATGGCCTTGTTCATGGACTTGTATGGGAGGCGTTGTAGGACTCCCATATTTTGGGTTGAAGTTGGATAGAGACCACTGTGAGGTCCGGAAGCCCTAGAAGAAATGAGTATCTCAGTAATGCATATTCGTGAGAAGCTTCGGGTAGCTCAAGAGTGTTTTGAGAAGTATGCTAATCAGCGACTGGAGTTTGTTGTTGGGGACAGGGTTTTTTTGAAAGTCTCTCTGATGCAAGGTGTTAAAAGGTTTGGAAGGAACCACAAGTTGGATCTCAGGTACGTGAGACTTTTCAGTTTCTTGAGCGCATCAGAGTGTCTGCTTATAGGCTGGATCTACCTGCTACCTTCCCTGGTCTCCATAATATGTTTCATGTGACCCAATTGCGGAAGTGTGTTCGTAGTGATCGTCAGGTCCTTGATTCGGTGCCCCAGATTCAGCTCAACCTTTCGTACGTGAAAGAGCTTGTCCTTGTCTTGGAGACCCAAGATCGAGTGTTGCGGAGAAAGACAATCCACATGGTCAAAGTCTTTTGGCGGAATAAAGATGTCGAGAGCGCGATGTGGGAATTGGAGTCAGTGATGTGGAAATCTCATCCACATCTCTTCCCCTAGTTTTCTGGTTCGTCTCCAACTTGTTAGTATTTGGCTATTTCTTTTGGTTTAGTTCTGGAGTTGTGTTAAGTTTCGGGACAAAACTTCTTTAAGGGGGGTGACTGTAACGCCTTCGATTTTTCGGTAATTATTTAATTCAGTAATGACGTATTTATGACGTCAGAGAGTTACTTTTAACGTCAAGTTGACGGCACGACGTCGTTAGTGCGATTTCGTATACGTTAGGTCCGACTGACCGGATTTTTGGATTTTCGTCAAAAAACTGAAATTCTTCACGTTGGAAAATTAAGTTAATTAATTTTCCGCTTGCTCGTCAAGTTTCGTCGCGATCCGAGCATTTTTGGAGTCTCGACGTGTGTTTGTAGTTTTGTATTATTTACGTTTGTCGTAAACTTTAGAAAATAATATCTCGAGAACGACACGTCAGATTTTAGTTTTGTCTTCGACGTTAGATTCGTAGCGTCGATATTCGCTTACGGTGCGAATTTCGTTCGAATCGGGGTGCGTTTAGTCCCCTACATCGTCATTTTTATCTCAAAATAAAAGTCAAAACTGATTTCTCGAGAAATCCATTGATTTCTCGAGAAATAAATTGATTTCTCTAGAAATCCAATGTACTTCTCGAGAAATTGTTTCCATTCTGCACTTTTCGTGAACATTTGGAAGCCATTTTGAGCATCAAAATGGCGTCAAGTAAAAAACTGGTTAACATAAAATTTATTCGTCTCGACGAGATCTACAAGTTTCATGTTGATCACTTTTTGATTTGAAGTCATCTTAAGTCTTTATGTTCATTTTTCACGCGCTTGCGTTTAAGGTAAAAAATATATTATGTATAATAATTAAAATTTTCTTAATATTATACATATATATATGTAAAAAATGACAAAACTTCTTCTTCTTCATTTGAGCCGAACTAGAGTGGAGTGACCGAGACCGAGAGCGAGATTTTTGTGGATCTTCCGGTGCCGCCGACGTAGCTCCGTTGCTCGAAATCTTCAACAGAGTATAGATCCGGAAAGCTCTCGACGAGAGCTACGCAATCGTGGTATGTTTTTCCCGTTTCGTGAGCTTTTCTCGTTAGATTTTTTTGGCCCTAACCTCTATTTCATCTGTTTTCGTGTAGATTTCAACACTTCTCGCTTTCTCTTGCCCCGATCTACGACGAGGAGCGATTCATAGATCTTTTCTGGCAAAACCAAGGCAAGTGGTGGTTTTTCCCTCCTCCCTCCTCTTTTGATCATGGTAAAATCCATCTATTCTTCGTTAATAAATTGTTTTTGACATTTCTTCATGCCTAGATCGTGTTTTCGAACGCTCTTCGTTTTTTGTAAATATCGATGGTCATTCCGATTCGTTCCGATTAGTATGTATGCCTTGATTTTTCCACTTGAAATCCACTCGTAGAACTATTTTTGTTATGCTAAACTAACCACGTAGCGTCGCTAATTATATGTGTGTTGCCTTTCCTCGAACGATTTACGTTCGTTGGATTTTGATCGTCCTTTAACTGCTATGTAGGTCGTGGTAAAGTGTATTTAAGTTCGTAAATTCATCGTAAAGGTTGTTCACTTGTTAAGTGGGCCTCCGGTTAGCGAAGCTTGTGTGTCGAGATTGTTCGGCGAGTCGAGTTGATTTTTTTTGCATGACATGTTTACCTTGGTTAAATTCGCTCTTTAAGTCTAGTGATATCTAGTCGGGTCCGATGTGCCAAGTCTCGCGGTATAAGTCATGGTTTTCTAGGTTGCAGGTGTTAGTGGACTAGACCACCTCCACAGTGCCCGTTTTCTTTAAATTGGTACCTTGTGGAACTCTACCGGGGTTTTGGTTTGGGTGTTTGTCTGTGCACTGTTGGAGTGATATCCCATCGCAGTTGCCGGATATTTATCTGTGGGGGTGTGTCAGGATGTGAGACCACCTCGCCCATGTTCCTGATAGTGTTTGATTTCTTTGTGGCGCTGGCAGAAATGTCTTCCCCTTAGGCACAGGGCGTTTCCGGTGTTCACAAGTGGCTAATGAATTATCTAAAATTTTTCTTATGATTTATTCATGTTTCCACCTTATTGCTTCATGTTTTTGGTGTAGTCTGGTGTACGTGACGATTCACATAAGTGTTTTTTTTATTATGTACTTTTCTTTTCGTGCTTTACTTTCATTATTGTTGGTCTTGAGTTGGTACCCTTATTGACCTGTGTTTACTTTTGCTTATTTTCTACCACTACTTGCATATTCTTGCTGAGGTATTCTATCTTTTGAATGCCTCAGGTTCAGAGTATTAGCAGGTAGTGGAGCTTGAGTTGGCGATTTGAAGCATTGCAGTTGCAGCCTAGATCCCCTCTCTCACCATTGTGAGGTAGTTTTTTTGTGGTTTTGTTCACTTTGTTCAGACATATTGTTGTGGTTTGTGCGTTTATGGAAGGTTGTTGACACCCACAGGGGTTTATTGTGTTAGACACTCTGCTAGCTGCTAGTTTATCATTTCCTAATTTTTGCGTAGTTACTTGCTCTCTGAGAAGTTTTATGCTATGGTTGCATGTTAGGTATTTTGAATATAAAAAGACTTATACTAGCATTGCATAACATCTTTTAAAAGGAATGTCACCCTACTTTGAAGAACATAATAAGTTCATTTCGTACTTATATTAACCTAGAGGTCTGCATATCATGTAATAGTATTGGTTTGTCGTGTTTATATAGGACAATAAGTGAATAAAACAAGTATTTTTGCTGCCTAATTCTAACCACATCTTTACCTGCGGACTGGTCGTTCCACTAAACCGAGGGACACGGTTAATGACTTAATTAAATCATGTTTTCAAACTATAATTTATGGATTTTCATGAAAAGTAATAGAGTTAGGCTTTTATCTGAGCGCCTGCAGTTGTTCCCTGCACAGCATGGCATCACGATGCGTATTTTCTCTTACTCTGACGTATTATTTAATACGGAGAAAAATGCGGGTTGTGATAGATGTTGAGGGATGTTTCTTTGCTACAGCTATTATTAATTCCAGATATCCTCTGAACATTCCATTGCTTTACATAATGCTAAGACTATATAACTCTGATAAGAAGGCTTTCTTACTCGATCAATATTACATTAAATTCACCGTGAACGAAGTGGCTCTTATTTTGGGTCTACCAAACAGGGGAGAAGATTTTGATTTTCAAAATGCCCCATACTCACAGTTGAAACAAAAACAAGTAGTGACTTAGCTTCAATAACGGGCTAGTGTAGTCCAGTCGCCAGATTTGGAGGAGCAAAGAGTGAATGCACTTGTCAGATATGCATTATTTTTCACTAAAGTCACTCACAGTCCCTGGTTGTCTTAAGATTTTTGGTGGATTAGACAACTTCAGGAGATTCAACTGTCCAAAGGTTGTGCATAGTTTTCTGCAGTCACAGTTTAGCCCATTATATAAGCTAAGTTGCAAAAATAGAGATCCATCAAGCTTGGGATATCTTGAAGGGTGCACAATTGTTCTTGTGGTAAGATTTCTACTTTTTGTATTCTCACGTCCAATTTTAAATATCCTTATCACTAAAAACTTTTCTTGTATGTTTGGATATTTGAGCACACAAAGATTCAGGTTCCTACAGATGATTTGGTGAGACCGCAAATTTGTCATTGGTCGGCTAAGGGGAGCTTCAACAATAAGTTCTGCATGGACTTATTTGTAAAATTATGGCCAAAGAAGGAGGTTAGTGTCTTTTATTGACTGTACTGGTAGTCATTTCACGTGGAATACTAAATTGTCTAGTTAAATGTAGGTTATCACAAATTTTGTGGATATTTTTGAGGAGCATAATCTCTGAGGAGATGAGGAGGTAGAGTCATCCTTCAAGAGACCCAAGAGAATTAAAAAGGAGAAAGATAAAAGAAAGTGAAGGGTCGATACGGAGAACCAGAAAAAGGAGGAGTTATTGAACACTCAGAGAGAGAGAGAGAGAGAGAGAGAGAAAGAGTTAAGGAGATAAAGAGATTCATTAGTAGGGAGGTAAGCCATCTTAGATGTTAACTCTTTGAATAACTTTGCCAGTTATGATCCTACAATTAGGAGAAATTCGATTTTATTAGTGGCCTCATTAGTTCCCTCACACATGCAAGTGATCTCACCTCCTCCAAAGCATCATGCTCACCTACAATTCAAGAATAACAACTGCCATCCCTCATATCACTCTAGTACCCAATACCCAAGTCTGTGGGAAGACTGCAACTAATGTATTGGTTGTTGATGAACGTATGTCAGACTCTAAAAACTCTTGCATGAAGGGTAAGAAGGGAAAGAAAGGTAAGAAGTCCAACTTAGAAGGAGTAGAATGGATTGAGAATGAATTATGTTTTCCTGGCCGGAATTATCTGTTTGAGGCCGACCGGGCGTTGACTGATGCAACGTACAAGTAATTTCTTTTGAGGTATATTTTTATAAGCACGATCATTATATTTAAAATAAAGAGAGACCTATACTCCATACTCTAAGTTTAATCTTGTTATTTTTATGTAATTCCACCATTATAGTACATAGCAAAAATACTACATTGGCACGTTCTTGCCTTGATGACTTGTTGTGTAAGGGTTGGTCGAGTGGCTCTCATTTAGATGCCTTTGCAGTTATATTGAGCAATCGAAGGAGGACCTTTCCTCAAACCTGGTGCAAATTCCTCTATGTGTCACCCAATTTCTGGGTACAAAATTTGCATTGATTCTATATCACTAATACCTATTTTTTAGCCGTAATCATTGAATATGTAATCTTTTTTCAACTTTGTAGTACCACAAAAAATAGGTGTTAAGAATTGTGAAATACTCTTGGAACATCTCACGACAACGTATGTACAGATAGCTGATATGATATTAATGTCAATTTTCATCACCACCTGCAACCACTGGGCATTGCTGGTTTGCTATTTAAAACGGGAAACTTGGCATTTTTACGACTCCATGCCGAACAAGACTCATGAAACAAATATTCGAGACATGATAAATTGCACAACTTAGATATACTGATTCATTTTATTGACTATATATATTAGTACTTCTTCTAACTTTGCTAATCATGGCAGGTACTCGGCCTTTATTACACCCAAAAGAATGCACTTCCTGATAAAATGGATGACTGGCTTGTACACCCCGTATTCACGAAGAGTGGGCCCCAAACAAGGCGCAAGACATGGTGCAAGTTTTTAAGCTTTTTGGGAGTTTTGCACTCCTGGAGGCCAATTTTGGGCGGATCTGCATAATATACTAGCAGGGGGAGGAAATATTTGTCTCCCCCCGGCCCCTTTGAGGAGTGAGAGTTTCACTGTACTCGAGTGAGCGTTTCACTGTACTCGAGTGAACGTCTCACTATACTCGAGTGAACGTTTCACTGTACTCGAGTGATCGTTTCATTGTACTTGAGTGATCGTTTCACCAACCACCAGGCCGCCTTCTCGCCAAGCAGGCTGCCGCTCGCCAGACCGTCGTCTTGCTAGGCCGCCGTCTCATCAAGCAGGCCGCCGCTCGCCAGGCCGCAGCTTGCCCAGCCGACCGTCTCGCCAGGCCCCAGCTCGCCAGACTACCGCCTCGCCCAGGCTGCAGTCTTCCAGGCCTCAGCTCGCGAGACCGCCATCTCGCCAGGCCTCAGCTCGCTAGACCGCCGCCTCGCCCAGGCCGTCGTCTCGCTAGGCCTCCGCTCGCCAGACCGCCGTCTCGTCAGGCCTCAGCTCGCCAGACTACCGCCTCTCCCAGGCCGTTGTCTCGCTAGGGCTCACCTCGCTAGGCCGCCGTCTCGCCCAGACCACCGTCTCACCAAGCCGCAGCTCGCCAGACTGCAGCCCCAGCCCAGCAGGCTGCCCAGCTCGCCAAGCAGGCCGAGCAGGCCGCCAGGTCATCACTCACAGGCCGCCTGTCCGCCCAGGCCGCCTCCCGCTTCTCGCCTAACAGCCAGTCCGCCCGGCTTGAGGGACTACCCCTGGTGGACTGCAGTTAGCCGCTTAGAACAGCGGGATTTGGCTATTGGCAGGCCAATCCGGGGGCATTTCGGTAATTTTTAGAGTAGTGGAGGTTGGTTATTTGCAGTTCATTCCCAGAAAACTATAAATAGACCCTTAGAGGTGCCTTGGAGAGCATCACTTCTTCACTCTCTCTTCATCCTCCAAGGTACCCTAGCCCAGCATTGGCTAGGGAGGGGGAGATCTCCAAGGTCTTTTGGGTGTGAGGTGGGACCTCCATGCTAGAGCCGAGGGTCTGTTCCTAGTTTCCTAGGCCTTTGGTCCGTGACGTTCCCCCGAGTGTAGTAGGTGTGAGGTCACCCCTCTTTTGGGACCCCGAACTCCATAGAGGTCAATTTTGGCCTCAATATTTTTGGTGCGGTGAGCGTGGAGAGTGACCAGCACAGAAGATCTCGGGAGAGTGTCATGGCTGGAGGTCAGGGAGGTAGTGATGATCTCGATGAGCTCCCTAGCTCAGGACCCTTTATGGGGAGGCAAGAGTTCATGGCCTCCATCCAGGGCATCATGGAGATGCTGCGAAGTATTGCCCCTCGGTGTGACTACTCGACTTGCACCCCTCTCGGCGAGACAGCTTCAAGGGATCTCGGCAAGACAGCTTCAAGGGATCTCGGCGAGACAGCTTCGAGGGATCTCGGCAAAACAGCCCCAAGGTGGTTAGGCGAGAGTGCCCTAGGGAGGCAGGCACCCAGGCAACTCCTATCTCCGCCACATCAAGTTTTGGCGGTCGGCCAAGGGAGAAAAAAGTGAAGGAGGAATGGCTCAGGGGGGAGGAACCGAGGCCCCAAGGAATAGGGAGTGAGTGGAGAGATCTCACCCTAACTCGCCCAGAGTTCCATATGTATTTTCCTTGTAATGAGTATCCCCTGCCAGGTTAGGTCAGGGTAGGTTCTATGTAATGTCTTTTTTCTTTACCAAGTACTTTTTGCTTCGAGATGGTTCTGCTGACCAGGCTCCCACTAGCTGGTAGGGCAGGTTGACCTCTCGTGGAGGTCAAGTACTTTTTGCTCCGAGATTGTTCCGCTGACCAGGCTCCCACTTGCTGGCAAGGCAGGTTGACCTCTCGTGGAGGTCAAGTACTTTTTGCTCCGAGATAGTTCCAACCCACGAGAGGATCTCCTCATACAGGCTCTCATTAGCTGGTTGGGTTGAATGTGCCTCGGTAGAGAGCAAGTCCCACCCCCGAGAGGATCTCCTTATCTAGGCTCTCACTAGCTGGTTGGGTCGAATGTGCCTTAGGGAGAGCAAGTCCCACCCCCGAGAGAATCTCCTCATCCAGGCTCTCACTAGCTGGTTGGGTCGAATGTGCCTCGGTGGAGAGCAAGTCCCACCCCCGAGAGGATCTCCTCATCTAGGCTCTCACTAGCTGGTTGGGTCGAATGTGCCTCAGGGAGAGCAAGTCCCACCCCTGAGAGGATCTCCTCATCCAGGCTCTCACTAGCTGGTTGGGTCGAATGTGCCTCGGGGAGAGCAAGTCCCACCCCCGAGAGGATCTCCTCATCCAGGCTCTCACTAGCTGGTTGGGTCGAATGTGCCTCGGGGAGAGCAAGTCTCACCCTCGAGAGGATCTCCTCATCCAGGCTCTCACTAGCTGGTTGGGTCGAATGTGCCTCCGGGAGAGCAAGTCCCACCCCCCGAGAGGATCTCCTCATCTAGGCTCTCACTAGCTGGTTCGGTCGAATGTGCCTCGGGGAGAGCAAGTCCCACCCCCGAGAGGATCTCCTCATCCTGGCTCTCACTAGCTGATTGGGTCGAATGTGCCTCGGGGAGAGCAAGTCCCACCACCAAGAGGATATCCTCATCCAATCTCTCACTAGCTGGTTGGGTCGAATGTGCCTCCGGGAGAGCAAGTCCCACCCCCGAGAGGATCTCCTCATCCAGGCTCTCACTAGTTGGTTGGGTTGAATGTGCCTCGAGGAGAGCAAGTCCCACCCCCCGAGAGGATCTCCTCATCCAGGCTCTCACTAGCTGGTTGGGTCGAATGTGCCTCGATGGAGAGCAAGTCCCAACCCCAAGAGGATCTCCTCATCCAGACTGTCAATAGCTGGTTGGGTTGAATGTGCCTCGGGGAGAGAAAGTCCCACCCCCGAGAGGATCTCCTCATCCAGGCTCTCACTAGATGGTTGGGTCGAATGTGTCTCGGGGAGAGCAAGTCCCACCCCCGTTAGGATCTCCTCATCCAGGCTCTCACTAGCTGGTTGGGTTGAATGTGCCTCGGGGAGAGCAAGTCCCACCCCCGAGAGGATCTCCTCATTCAGGCTCTCACTAGCTGGTTGGGTCGAATGTGCCTTGAGGAGAGCAAGTCCCACCCCTTAGTGGATCTCCTCATCCAGGCTCTCACTAGCTGGTTGGGTCGAATGTGCCTCCAGGAGAGCAAGTCCCACCCCCGAGAGGATCTCCTCATCCAGGCTCTCACTAGCTGGTTGGGTCGAATGTGCCTCGGGGAGAGCAAGTCCCACCCCCGAGAGGATCTCCTCATCTAGGCTCTCATTAGCTGGTTGGGTTGAATGTGCCTTGGGGAGAGCAAGTCCCACCCCCGAGGGGATCTCCTCATCCAGGCTCTCACTAGCTGGTTGGGTCGAATGTGGCTCGGGGAGAGTAAGTTCTTTTTTGCTCTGAGACGGTCCCGCTGCCAGGCTCTCACTAGCTGGAAAGGCCGGTGGCACCTCTCGTGGATGCCCCTGTCCTCTTTGCTCTAAGACGGTCATGTTTCCAGGCTCTCACTAGCTGGCAGGGCCGCTGGTACCTCTTGTGGATGCCCAGTTTCCTTTTTCTCTGAGATGGTCCCGCTGCCCAGGCTCTCACTAGCTGGGCAGGGCCGGTGGTACCTCTCGTGGATGCCCAGTTCTCTTTGCTCCGAGATGGTCCCGATGTCCAGGCTCTCACTAGCTGGGTAGGGTCGGTGGTACCTCTCATGGATGCTCAGTTTCCTTTTGCTCCGAGATGGTCCCGCTGCCCAGGCTCTCACTAGCTGGGCAGGGCCGGTGGTACCTCTCATGGATGCCCAGTTCTCTTTGCCCTGAGATGGTCTCGCTGCTCAGGCTCTCACTTGCTGGGCAGGGCCGGTGGTACCTCTCGTGGATGACTTGTTCCTTTTAGCTCCGAGATGGTCCCACTGTCCAGGCTCTCACTAGCTGGACAGGGCTCGTGGTACCTCTCGTGGAGGCCAAGGATTTTCTACCCCGAGTCTGTCTCGTCATCTAGGCTCCCATTAGCTGGCATGACAGGTTGACCACCCGGGGAGGCCACGTATTTTTTACCCCGAGGTCGTTTCTTCATCCAGGCTCCCATTAGTTGGCTTGACAGGTTGACCCCTCGGGGAGGCTAAGTGTTTTCTACCCCGAGGCTGTCTCGTCACCCAGACTCCCATTAGTTGGCATGACAGGTTGACTCCTTGGGGAGGCCAAGTGTTTTTTACCCCGAGGCCGTCTCATCATTCAGGCTCCCATTAGCTGGCATGACAGGTTGACCCCTCAGGGAGGCCAAGTGTTTTTTACCCCGAGGTCGTCTCGTCACCCAAGCTCCCATTAGCTGGCTTGACAGGTTGACCCCTCGGGGAGGCCAAGTGTTTTTTTATCCCGAGGCGGTCTCGTCATCCAGGCTCCCAATAGCTGACAAGACAGGTTGACCCCTCGGGGAGGCCAAGTGTTTTTTACCCCGAGGTCATCTCGTGATCCAGGCTCCCATTAGCTGGCTTGATAGGTTGACCCCTCGGGGAGGCCAAGTGTTTTTTACCCCGAGGCCGTCTCGTCATCCATGCTCCCATTAGCTGGCTTGACAGGTTGACCCCTCGGGGAGGCCAAGTGTTTTCTACCCCGAGGACGTCTCGTCATCCAGACTCCCATTAGCTGGCAAGACAGGTTGACCCCTCGGGGTGGCCAAGTGTTTTTCACCCTGAGGTCGTCTCGTCACCCAGGCTCCCATTAACTGGCATGATAGGCTGACTCCCCCGGGAGGGGCTAAGTATTTTCGGCTCTAAGAAGGCCACTCAGCGAATACGTTGGGTTGGATGTTTCTTTCTGAGCTTGTGCCAACCTCGAAAAGAGCGGGGATTGTGTATAATCCCGTATTCACGAAGAGTGGGCCCCAAACAAGGCGCAAGACTTGGTGCACGTTTTTAAGCTTTTTGGGAGTTTTGCACTCTTGGAGGTCAATTTTGGGCGGATCTACGTAATATACTAGTAGGGGGAGGAAATATTTGTCTCCCCCCGGTCCCTTTGAGGGGTGAGCGTTTCACTGTATTTGAGGGAACGTTTCACTGTACTCGAGTGAACGTTTCACTGTACTCGAGTGAACGTTTCACTGTACTCGAGTGAACGTTTCACTGTACTCGAGTGATCGTTTCATTATACTCGAGTGATCATTTCACCAACCACCAGGCTGCCGTCTCACCAAGCAGTCTGCCGCTCGCCAGAATGCCATCTCGCTAGGCCACCATCTCGCCAAGCAGGCCTCCGCACTCCAGGCCGCAGCTCGCCCAGTCGACCATCTCGTCAGGCCCTAGCTCGCCAGACCGCCGCCTCGCCCAGGCCACCGTCTCGCCAGGCTTCAGCTCACCAGATCGCCTTCTCACCAGGCCTCAGCTCGCCAGACCGCCTCCTCGCCCAGGCCGTCGTCTCGCCAGACCTCAACTCGCCAGACTGCCGTCTCGACAGGCCTCCGCTCACCAGACCTCCGCCTCGCCCAGGCCGCCGTCTCGCCAGGGCTCAGCTCGCTAGGCCACCGTCTCGCCCAGACCGCCGTCTCTCCAGACCGCAGCTCGCCAGACCGCAGCCCTAGCCCAGCAGGCCGCCCAGCTCGCCAAGCAGGCCGAGGAGGCCGCCAGGTCGCCACTCACAGGCCGCCTGTCCGCCCAGGCTGCCTCCCGCTTCCCGCCTAACCGCCAGTCCGCACGGCTTGAGGGACTACCCCTGGTGGACTGCAATTAGCCGCTTAGAACAGCGGGATTTGGTTGTTGGCAGGCCAATCCGGGGGAATTTCGGTAATTTTCAGAGCAGTGGAGGTTGGTTATTTGCAGGACATTTTCAGAAAACTATAAATAGGCCCTTCAGGGTGCCTTGGAGAGCATCACTTCTTCACTCTCTCTTCATCCTCTAAGGCACCCTAGCTCAGCATTGGCTAGGGAGGGGGAGATCTCCAAGGTCTTCCGGGTGTGAGGTGGGACCTCCACGCTAGAGCCGAGTGTGTGTTCTGAGTTTCCTGGTCCTTTGGTCTGTGACATTCCCCCGAGTGTAGTAGGTGTGAGGTCACCCTTCTTTTGGGACCCCGAACTCCACAGAGGTCAATTTTGGACTCAACATGGCTGATAAGCACTGTGCAAGCCGCTCTGACACAGGACAATGACAATGATTGTGGGGTCTTTGGTTTGAAGTACATGGAGACAATTGCAGCTCGTGAGATGATATCCTGGAGCAGTTGCAAAGACTGACATCAAAGAATGCCCTCCTTTAGGGCGGAAATTGCATGTAAACTATTAAAATACTTTGTCGTTCCAGAGGACAAATGTTGATTGTTGAGTGGTCACAAAAATAATTATCATGAAGATTTCACCTTGTTAAAATTGCTCTTGATAATAATTTTGATTAATTTTTCAGTTTGAGAAATAAGTGAGGAATAAGGGAGGAAAAAGTGAGGAATAAGGGAGGAAAAAGTGATGAATAAGTGATGATTAATTTTGATTAATTTTTCATGCAAATCCGACGACGTGAATCCAAATTAGATAATGAATTTAAATATCACCCTTTCAAGACCTCGGGCACACAACTAAAATCAAAAGACAATGACATACATAACTCATCATTTTCGTAATCACTTGTCAGGAATTGCGTGGAGGCCGGTTCGCCTTCGAATGTGGAGCTTCCGATAAAATTTATTTCCCTAATTTCATCATGGACCACATTCACAACTATTTTTTTTCTTCGGATCAAACTTCTTCTCTGTAAAACATAAACATTAGTTAGAAAAAAATAGTATTAAAACGTGCCATGAAGATGTAAAAGATCTATTAAATACAATACTTGGTCGTTTAGCAGGCTTCTCAAAATGACTCTTCAATCTTGTGTTTGATAATCCTTTTGTTCGAATAACCGATGGATTCCTTACATGCCATTTTCCTTCCTTTTCATCAGCAACCAAACTATTTCTCATCTTGCCATCCTTCTCCACCATTTCTTCCATCGTTCGTCCTAAGTCAACCATAACCTTTATTACATGCTCTTTCGCAGCCTTACAATTCTCAATATTTCTTGCCAACTCGTAAGTGAAACGCATTAGATGACTTCTAAACACTACATTGGAATCCACCACATTTGTGCATGGTGTCTTTGAGAAGTACAAATCCTATTTGGCCGTGCGAGTGAACCTCTTGATCATGTACTTAATGTTAATGTGCTTCCAATTTTTAGAAATATACATCTTTAGAATATGTTGACATAGTATCCCCTTTGTTTCAAATCCCTTGCAAGAACACTCGGCATCGAAGGTAATTGAATCAACTTTGACAAATCCACTGTTTATCAAGTTCTGCCCCATCGTAATGCTTAGTGACAAATAGAATCTCATTATCAGGGTTTTGGACCTCTTCTACGATGCTCACACTGATTGCACCTTCAATATATATTTTTTCAAAAATGGAGAACATCTTTCTTGTGTATATTTTTGAAGCTTGTTTGAAATGCAAATTTTTTAAAAATTTTAAAGTAATGCTACCATCCTTGCATCTAAAGTCATATTTTGGCTCTGATTGTCGCCAAGATGAAATTAGCTTTTCCATCCCATTAAAGCAATCAACTAATGAACTCGCGGCTTTTGAACATCCATATAAACTGTTGTTGGCGGATTCACTTCTTTGACTGGATAATATACTCAAATCTAAGATATCCTTATTAAAGGCAGTGAACCACTTACTTCTAACTTTGTGTAGATCCTCCAGCCACCTATCATTCTCCAAATGTCCCCTTGAAATCATTACGGTCCAATGAGCATCGAACTCAATCTCTGTATCACATTTGCTCATACAATGGTAAAATAAGGATCGTACACTCTTGTCATGGTTGAAGGTTGGCACCTTTGATGGGGCTTTTTGGGAAATATGCCACTGACAAATTCGATGACGACTATTGCTGAAAACTCTAGCAATCGCAACCAACTTGGCTTGATCTTGATCTGTGAATATGGTAGTTGGTTGATTCCGGTCAACAAATATCAAGAACGTCTCAAATACACAGCAAAAAGATTCAATTATTTTCGCTACTATAAAGGCCACACCAATAAACACATTCTGTCAATGATGATTCATCACGATGAAAGGCGCACAAGCTAAATTATATTTGTTGAGGCGATATGTTGTATCAAAAATAATAACATTGCAAAAACTGTCATAGTCAATTTTACTATGACAATCCATAAAAAAAACTTGTAAGCCTATTAAACTCATCGGTTTGGACATCAAAAGAAAACAAACTATTTTCCATTTATCTATCCTTGAATAGTTTCAACAAACTATTCGAGTCGCCGACTTCTATAAAAGTAGCTCTCTCGCTGAACATAGTTGTACACATCGATTTTTGAAAAACCAACATTTTCAAAACCACCCACCTCACCGGCAATAAACTTGTACGCAGCAGGCGTCCTTATGCCAACTCCAGTCAGATTCTTCAATAGACTGCCTTGATCATCAGATACTTTTCTGTTAGACCGCAACAAAAGAATATCATTTTCCAAAACTAGAGGATGATTGTGCACTTCTATGAATTTGGTTACTTTCCAATTCTTTTCCTCTTTATCTGCGGTGAACTATGACTTCGTTTGACGCAGCGTTTGGAGCTCTCCGTTTGGGGCAAACGTTGCCGCACGGCGGGTAACCAAATGGCTTGCCGCGGCGTTTGCTTCGTTTGCATCCACCGTGTCATGGGAAATGGAGGAAAATAGAGGAATTTCAACCGCGACCTTCCCCCTTCGGTTCCAAAAGCCCTCCTCTTGCCGCCTGAGCAAAACGCAAAACCAAACAAAGCCTATATGCATGTCTTATATCCAGTGCAAGTATCTCGTTTGTGATATTTCTTTGAACCTTCTACACCTTGCATAGTTGGAATAGAGCGCTTCAAACCAGCTTTGGAACAAGAGTATTCTCTAAGCTTTATAATTCGAGTATGTGTCCAGTAGTACCAAATATATTGTTTACGAACGCTGAAACCAGCATAGTGAGCATAATCGCAATACAACTTGTAGGCCTCTACCTCTGAATGCACTGTTGGAAAAACAACAACGGTGCTTGCCTAAAGAAAAAAATCCAAAAGGAAAACATGAACAACCAGTTTTCTGTCTACATGAAATTCAGAGAAAGTGACTAAATTCGGCCGGATGTCGCTACAACACTGCATATTCTTGGCTAAATCCGACCGGAAGACACTCAGATTTCACAAAAAAAAAAGAAATAAATTACCTGCTCCTCCGGTTGCGGCAGTTCTTCAGAAATTTAAAACTTGAAAGCATGATTTTCTAAAACTGATAGTGGACGGCAACGATGAACCACAAGAATCCACGATGGAGGAGAAGGAAGACCAACAATGGAATGTCGGGGTTCAAAAATTTGAATACACCGGGAAATAGAATGTCAATGTCAAACAAATGGGGCGAGATACCACCGGGAAATGCTGGGGTTTTCTGGCCAGGGCTCTGCGTCGAGTTCCTGGAGATGAGTGAGAGGAGTCGACAATGGGAGGAAAAAAAATGAAAATTTGGCTTCCGGATGAGAAAGGAAGGTGGGCCTAAGTTTTGGGAGTTATTTATTTAATGCACTGGAGACATTTGCGTTTCACGCGCCCAAAATTTATATATATATATATACACAAGCATCTTCGCACGAGCTACGCCCGTGCTCGATGCTCTCGGGCGGCCTTCGGCAGCATCAGGCGGGCTTCGCCCACCTGCACACCATATTCGCTTGCTTGCACCAACGCTTCGATTGCGCCTGATCCTCTGGGCGGCCTCCGACCGCAAAGAATTGTCATGCGATTCAACAAAATTGAAAGTCTCGGTGCCACAAACGCAAATCGCTGCCACTCGACGCAGCCCGCATGCACATGGTATTCGCCTGCTTGTACGTAGGATTTCAATGCGGCTGATCCTCCGGGCGGCCTTTGGACGCAAAGAATCGCCACACGCTTCAACGAAATTGAAAGTCTCGGTCTCACAAATGCCAATTGTTGCAACTCGGCGCAGCTCGTATGCACACGGTATTCGCATGCGTGCACCAAGGCTTTGACTGCGCCTGATCGTACGGGCAGCCGTGGCACGCAAAAAATCGACGTGCTTCAACACAATTCAAAGTCTCGGGCGCAAAAACGCCAGTTGCTGCAACTCGGCGCGCATATATATATGATTTTTTGAGCACATGGAGGTGGAAGCGTGGTCGACGTATGGCGATTGTCCTATGGATTCGACCTCCCTTGGCGGGATGTGGCGGCCTTCGGTGAGCTTAGCCTGGCCCCGTCGGGCTGACGTTGAGTATGGAATTTAATTTTGCATATTTAAATATTTCAGAAGTTACAATGTGTAATCAATATCAGAAGGTGTAAATGATTAATTGAAATGTATACATAAAATATATGTTCATTATTTTAAAAACACATTCAATGATGAGCATATAAAGCAGCATATTTATCATAATTAATCAAGTAGCGGTGGTGAGAGATATATACAATGAAATGTTATTACAGCATGTATTTTTGTGTCCAATAAGCATAAAAGATAATGGTAGGAGCATGTTCGAATAATGGAGAAACGTTAATAAGAAGCACAAATATAAGAACATGAGGGAAAAAACAAATATTTACACATACAAAATAATAGCAGTCGGGTATTACAACTTGACAGAAAGTCAAATTGTGGAGGATGCACACTTGATGGCCTATGGTTGAAGATCACCGAGAGTTGACGATTCTTTAAAATAGTAAATGGTATGTGCATATGTAGTTGTAAGCTCTCAGCAGTAACAACAGTGTTTGATGTCATATCTTATTCAGTGGCCTTCAGAGATTCTGCAGTTGTGGAATATGTACAGTGATATCATGTAGTAGCAAACATTGATTGAGTTATCGTAGTAATGTTCGTCATGTAGTGCATATTATTTTGTATGTGTTACCTTCTAATCATTGTGAATACATAGTTCCACTCTTCCTGTGGTGTTAGACCTGCTGGTACAGCTGGGATACGTAGTCGAAAACCCGGAATTTCATTTCGTGGATGATCTGACCACCGGGTTGTGGTTGGAGGGTAAAGCTCATCATAGTAGTTGTCATCAGAGGCAGCTGTAGTGGTGTTGTTGTCAGGGTTATCTGCGAAACAGTTGTTATAGGCTCACTTTCAAATTTTTATGGTAGTAAAAATATATATATACGAACAGTAGTAATCACTTACTGGGTTGTGTGGCAGAATGATTATGTAACTGTAGCTGCTGATCTGATGAGTTTGTGTTTTCCATCTGCACATTATTGATAGTTATAAAAAAATAATCAATGAATGCGAAATGAATGCGTATTTTATAACATATATGAGAGAATGATTGTTTTGTTTAATGAGTAAACAAAGAATATTTATTACAATAACGAAACGTAAGTTTTCTGATCAGAGTATTTAACTCGGAAGGTGTATTGGCAAGATTGTTGTTGTTGGTGCTGAAACATGATGTAGTTGTATTTGTTATGTCGAGTGACATTACCCATCAGTGCACATTGAAATTGTTCTGCGGAAAAACTTGTAAAATGTACAATAAACTCATATTGCTTGTATACAGTAAAAGGAATTGTATGTGATGACTCGCTATGTACCTGTAGGTGTGTTTGCATGAGAAGTTCTTTGAACACAACATTTTTTGTGTACATACCCTCGTGAGCAGGAAGTGATCCTTTTTTAATTAGTACTGTAGTACTTGATGAAGACATTCCTCTTGATAGAGCTACATATAGTTGACCGTGAGTAAAAACATGACCGGGTAAGTAGATTCATATTTTGTTCACAGTTTGTCCTTGTGATTTATTGATTGTCAGTGCAAAACTAAGACGAACTGGAAATTGCTTGCGCGTGAGTTCAAAAGGCATCTTTGAATCTTCAGGATTCTTCAAAGGTATACGCGAAAGAAATATTGTTTTCCCTTTATGTTCTCCAGTAAGAATTTCAGCCTCAATGATATTTTTGCTGAACTGGCGGCACAGAAGACGTGACCCATTGCACAGGCCTGTTGTGGCATTGAGATTTCGCAGTAGCATAATAGGCACACCCTTTTTTAAAGACAGTTTGTGCGGTGGGAGATTTCCTGGTGATAAACTGTTCAAAAACTCTTGTGGATATAAATTATATATGTCATCATTCACAGAGTCAAATGTGTAGTAGGTGACCTCTTCTCCTAGAAATAGTGATAGGCATTTATTGTTTTAATGATTGACATATTCATTTAGTGGAGTTAGCAAAACTCTATTTTCAAGATAATCTGAGCAGTGCATATGTGTATTGATGTCAGAGAATACTGAATTAATTAACATATCTATTGATTGTTCCCCTTCCCAAGAAGTAGTCATAGCATTTGGGATTCTGATCATTTCATCTTCAACAGTCATTTCTTCACCATCACCAACGCGTAGTAAGAAATTAGAGAATTCATGATCAGAGGAAGCTCACATATTTTCGGTTAAGGGAAGCACTCTTACGGTTGACCACAAAGGTGATTTGACAATGCTTGCGCTGATAATTTGAGCCTTAGTTCCATTAATAACAACCGGTGTTATTTGACGAAAATTTCCGCCCATTTTCATTATTTTACCACCGAAGGGTTCATTTATTCCAAGAACATCTCTCATTGATCGATCGACTGCTTCAAATGCATGGCGATGTGCCATTGGAGCTTCATCCCAAATGATGGCCGAGCAGCGGTCCAGGAGTTTATGCATATCAGATAGTTTTCCAAAATTACAAAACGATGTAGCGTGTACTGGTATGGGAATTTTAAAGCGCAAATGTGCAGTCGTACTACCTGGAAGAAGAGTGGTTGCAATTCCAGATGAAGCTGTAGCTATAATAATGTGGCCAATGTTTCGCATATTTGCAAGTAAACAACGATATAAAAATGTTTTACCACTGCCTCCAGGTCCATCAACAAAGAAAAGAGAACATTCATTACGATGTATTGCTTCAGTAATGACGTAATATGCATTCCGTTGATAAACATTAAGTATTGCAATAGAATTTAAGTCAGATTCTGATATAGCAATTGATAGTTCATGTTCTATTAAGTTGGAATAACCAATCATGGTGTCGAAAAAAATGTTGATTTCTGGGAGATCAAAATCAGTTATACTCTTACTATGCTGTTGAAGAATATAATTGATTTCATGAAGAAGTTTATTTGTGACATAGATATCATTCATAGCACGTGGCATGATGTAATCTTCACTCATGGAGGAGTAGTTGTCATTCCACATTTCTCTGACATTAGTCGGTTGGCAATACATCAGAATAGTTGTGAAAAGAGTACGTAGTGCTGAAGGCATTCTAAATTGGCGAGCTTCATGTAAGCAATCATGGAGACTATTGTCTCTTTCAACCAGACTGTACTGTTCAGCAGCTTGTTTGAAAGTGGAGTACTGAATACCATTTACTGTTAGAAGATAATCAAATGATTTTGGCGCTGGAATATAGTTTAATAGAAAACGTAAATAAAACCTCTCGCCTTCTGCAGGATGGACAGAGTAAATTCGTCCAATAACTTGTTGTGTTGTTTTTCATTTAGTCCATGCTTTTGAAGTGGAGTTCCATCTGTAGTGTTTAGGAAAGTCTCTATATAAGTAATGGTGGGGTTCTTGGTTGTCATTGTACACGGTGAAGAATTCGGTGAGCATTGTCATTGAATTGCGTTCGTTTGACAAAACAGCAGAAACAGATTCGTGGATGCGAAATTGTACTTGATGCTTGTTTGGAAGATGAACCTGTCAGTTAGGAAGTGTCAATATTTTGTAAGAAATGTTAACACATGACGCACTTTCAAAAGAGAACAATAATAGCGTAATGTGAATTTTGTAAGAAGGTAATGTTAGGTTGCAAAAATAATCTGTAAACGAACGACTGACGGATATATTTGATTCATATGAAATTTGAATAATTTCCAGCAGGCCTCTTGGGGACATATCCAGCGCCCGTTAACATAATTAGAAAGTTCATCGTAGTTTGGAACTGGTTGAACTTGAAACGAAATACAATCTGGGCCTTTGTGAATGTATTTGTATAAGTATTTGATACTTTTAATACTACTGCAAATTTCAACATTAATGTGGCAGTCATATTTTAGTAGAAGCTAGGGATTGTAAGGAACAATCCAACAGTTGTCAATTGGAAATTCTCCAGCACGCCGTAAAATAATAGCTCTGTCGTCAATGCATCTGCGATATATTGGGTAGGAGTCTGTTCCTTGAATTGTATGTTCAGCATAACACTTTGGATATCCTTTTTTGCAATCACCATGTTTCATGCAAGGAGCATTATAATTAATGTGTCCACATGGTCCGTGTATCATATGTTGTACAACTGCATTGTATAGTTTCGGTTCGTTTGAAAGTGAAGGAAGTTTGGCACTAACAATTCAGTCGTAGTCATCTGGAGTGTTTAGTTTGTCATTTTCATCAAACATGACCAACATATGTACATGTGGCAAGCCTTTTTTCTGAAATTCAATAACGTGCACATGACTCATTGTTTTTCCCAAGACATGTTTATGGAATATATCTTTTTTTTAATTTTTCGTATTTTGCACAGAAAACTCGAGTTACTAAATCAGGTCGGTCTTGTGCTCGCTGACCTGCGAGAAGTTCATTAGTAATCTCTGGCCACGCAGGATTACAGGTCATTGTCAAAAATATATATGGTCTTCTGTAATACTGCACAATCGCCATTGCATCTTGATATCTTTGATACATATCTCTGGGGCTTCCAACAAATGATGATGGTAGTATAACACGTCGACCAACATTTTATGTAGTATAGGCAAACAATATAAAGCGAAGTAGTAAGTGAGTACATTAAAAAAATTATGCGTAAGAAGAACGTCATACCGGTGTTATTTTCTCCAGCATTTAAACAGTCTTGGAGTCCGTTGTATAGTTCAGCGCGAATATTTTTCTGATTGTTTTTTATCCAACGTAATTTTTGCGTTTCAACTTTAATGTAATTATCAACAACGTATTGCTGTAAAAGACGACATCCACGCAAAAGTAATGATTGAAGTGGCGAGCGAATCTGAATGATTCCGAAAGCAAATATTTAGGAGAGGAGGATGACACTGAAAATAATAGATGATTAAAAATAATAGATGAAATATAGAACCTGCAGAATATAGAAGTAGTAGTCACAACAGCTAACATGGAGGTTATTAAGTCCCTTATATTCAGCGTGCCAACCATATGTTCCGCAAGGAAAAAATAATGGATATTGCATAGGATCAAAATAGCCTGTATATTATGGAACAGTTACAAAGCCCGTGTCGATGCTTTCCACCATAATATTTCGTTCGTTCGACTCCATATATTCTTCAGCACCAACAATTATAGCAGCAACTTGTGATGTCATTGGTAATGTAATTGAAGTTCTGCAGATGATCGTTCTTTAATCAACAACTTGCAGTTTGGAATATCAGGTCGTCTGACAATTTGGCGAAACATTGCTACAAATGGGTTGTGAACATCTAAGATGGATGTAATTTTTTCAAGTAATTCACGGTGCAACTATTCATTTTCTTGCAATTGGTAGTCAGTCTGATGATCACTATCATAAATAAATAACTACAAATATCTTGGTCTTGTGTTTGCAGCAGGCAATAAAGTTCCAATTTTATGATATATAGCACCATGAGCTCGAAACGTATACAGTCCCTGATGACTGACTACGATATTTTGATCCAATTTAACACCCATGGAGGTAAAAGCAAAAACATGATTGTATGAGCGAACATTTGTTATGAATCTTTGATAATCGGCAGATTGTTCGGTGAAAAGCATCTGTAGTTCCGGTGGAGTTGGTATAGCTGGCATGACTGTTCTTCCATTATTGCAGCACATAGTTTGTGTTTCACCCTCGAACAATTTTGCAGCGCAGTAACGACACATATACGGTGTTTGTAGTTGCAAATGTGTAATTTGTTGCGGTGAACCAGGAATTCGAGCTATATTGTGATATGGGGTTCGATAGCTTGTACTCCTATGGGCGCTTATGTGTACTTCATAATTTGTGGTTTGATCATCGAGTGTTTGTAGATGATGAGGTTGGGTTGTAGTAACATCTGCGCGACACAGATCCGTATGGTGAAATGAAGCAGTACACAAAATTATAAGAGATCAAGTAGAGGAGATGACATGGGAGAAAGATCAAGTGTACCTGTTCTAATCATCGGTTCATGTTCGTTTGCAGTATGCACTGCTCCGAGCTGGTGAGATGTTGATGTAACATCTGTTGTCAATCATGTATCTTGTAGATTTGATGATGACGCAGATGTAGTAATGAAGTTGTGTCACATAAAGAGTATCTATGAATAACACCATTTTCCGTGTGTCTGACTTTATGAGTGAAAAATCATAACATCAAGGTTCACATGATTACGTTTTGAGTGCAAAAAATATGTACAGATATAATAGTAAGAAACTGTAGATGTTTACCCATGCAACATTTCCACTATGATGGTCATGTAGCAAGTTTGATTGGTTGAGGTGAAGCGGAGGTGGATGTTGTAGTATAGCGTCTGAGTGTGTAGGAGCAGTTGGAATGTATGATGTTTGGAGTTGCAGAGGATGAGTTTGTTGTCGTATAGGCTGTGGATGTAATGGCAGAGCAGTAGATACATGATGACGTTGTGCTGACATGCGTGATCTTCTTGCTTGTGCATTTACTCTGTTTCGTGCTCGCTGTGATGACCGTTGCTCTTCAGTGAGTTGTGTTCGCCATTGTCGCAAATGATCCCGTGCTCGCTCTCGATGTATTTGACGTTCTTCTTCAGATATTTCGGATACTCTAACTCTCCGTGAAGTCATTGTGTATATACAGTGTATGCACATGGTGGTTTGTAGTAAAGTAACTGAAAATTAAAATACAAAATTTTTGTTGAACACAACAAATAAAGTAAAATGAGAAAGAGAGGTAGCTGTAATTTAGGTTGGAGTATGACAAAGAGGTAATTGTAGGCTGAAATGAAATCGGCATAGAAATTACAAAATCATGGATGCACAGACGTGGTTGCATATAGTATGTGCAATTGTAAGGAGAATGTAACTGTGAGAAACATTCAGTAAATTCGAAAAAGACATGGATGAGAGCGTACGGTCAAAAGAAGTTGTGTGTATTGTGCATAAGTAATTTCAAACATAGTTCGATATGTACAATATTTCAAACTGTGAACTTGTTTATATATTTACTACATAAACAACATATTCAATACGAAGCAGATCTGACACAACAACTATATTTACATGTACATGCGGTCATATTATATTAGAGTTTGTATATTGTTGGTAGTATTCTGGGTTAACATCAAATAGACGTAGCTCGTGGGCTGAGATAGTGCTTCCATCAATTATTTGTCTGTTTATCACAGTTACAGCAGCCTGCATCGACGCCTCATCTGCAAAGATGACCTCTCCTGTCCCAGTTGGGTTTCCCATTGTGTCCACATCAGCCTTCAGTAATAAATAAATGTTAAGCAGGTTTGATTTTTAAAACAAAGCGTCTGCAATATGTTATGTTGAAGTGTTCAGCAGTAGTCCTTACGCTGGCATGTAGAAAGCCTGACAGAGTGTGGAATAGTGATCCTAATAATTCAGTAGTTGTACCATGATTAAGGTTGCTAAGTAATACATCAAAGTAGTAGTAATCTTGCATATGTGCGGGTACACTGCTGTATAAGTGAACAGAGTCCAATATTGTTGAAAGGTTGTTTTCATGCGTGACGTCTGCTGAGGAATTGTGCTCAGTCATCACAGAGGTGTGTGTATGTAATTTATCTGATGACAAAGCACGGTCATAAATCTGCAACAGTTCCGTATGAGTGACTCTGGTAGTAAAAGAAGCATGACATGATTCTAATACTTTAAAAGATGGTAGAGTAGTGAGATATGAGAAAATCTCACTGAGGGAATGAGCTGTTAAAGCACAGTTGAAAAGTGTGTGCTAGCGCTCACAAAATATAATGATGATGCATGCAGACATGTAAGGCTTACAAAATTGAATCGCATTGTGCAATGTGCAGCAAATAGTTTGTTGCAGCAGTGCACTTTGATGCAGTGCATTGCATTGCAGCAAAATGTTTGCTGCACAGCACTGCAGTTTGCACTGCAGTTTGCTGAAGTCCACTTTGAAGTGCAGTTGCCCATACGCGTTAAAAATAACTTCTGCAAGTGTTAGTAGAGCACAGGAATAATGGAACCATAAATGCCATGGTACTCGTAATCATAAAGAAGTAAATATTTATATATACATGCATTCATGTGCAGGTGGAAATAGAATTCCAGTTCTGAACAAAAAACAAATGAATGGAAGATCAAATAAAACCAAGGCAAGGATTAGTTGATGCAGATGATTGTTCCCTCCAAGGTTCGGTTGGAGATGGTTTGCAGTTGCAGACCACCGAACAGGTATCCCATGGGAGTTTCGTTAACATCGCCAACAGGGAAACCAAAATGGGTATTCTATTTATTCACCTGGATAAGAAATATGTTGTTGTAGTCCACTTTGAAGTCCAGGCAAGGAGAAGGTCTGCATTACACTGCATTGCAAACTCTCAGAGCAGGTAAAATACATAATATGTTGCTCAAGGGTGCAGTCGTGTTTGCTGCAGATTGATGCAGTTTGCACTGCAGCAATGCAGGTTTCGGTGGAGCAAAGGAGGTTGCTGAAGAACGGCAGTGTGCTGAAGAACTGCAGTGAAGCAAAGGAGTTTCGGTGGGGTATTCTTCCAGAGAGCTCGCCATACAAATTGTTCCCTCTCAGATCCATGAAATAGAGATGTCGATACACTCCAAAGGCCTGGGAGATATCATCCTTGAACTGGTTTCCACCGAATCGAAACCAGCGTAAACTGCTGCAGTTTCTCAAACTCTTTGGTATCATGGGACATCAGGTATTTGCATACAGTTGTCGCCGATGGAAGTAGAAGTAGTGTTTTTGCATACAGTTTCTTCGTCAAAGTAAAGATTTTCTTTCTAAACTGTCTACTAAATCCGATGAAAGTAGGAGTACAATATTTTATCTTTCTTCATCAAACTTCAATGTGTTCTGAATCTATTGTTATCCTATAGTTTTTAATGTGCATACAAATAGTTTCTTTGACAGTTGCTGATCTAATAATGATCTATTATAGCTTCTTTTATGTTCCCTCTTCTTAAACATGCACACTTTTTCTTTTGTTTAATGCCCAAGAGAATGTTTGCAAATTATTTTTGTGGTTTGTTGTTTCCATCAGTGAGTTGAATATTTAGATGTTAAAGCAATTGTCCTATGCAGAATACCATCATGACTTAAGTTGGCAATTATTCGCCGAATGCTTAACAAAGTTTGCAATTACGTGATCAGTTAGCAAGGTTTTGAAGATGCTTAACGATCTGACCAAGTTAGCAAGCAGGATATATTTGGTGTAAACAAAAGAGATTTTGCAAGTGTTAGTAATCAAAAATGCCATGGTACTCTTAATCATAAAGAAGTAAATCTATACTTGCTCTGAAGCATAGCAGGTTGCTGCAGAGATGCAGTGTGCTGCATTGCAAATTGCAGGGCAGCAACGATGCGCTGTGCAGGAAGGTGCAGGGCAAACTGCAGCAACCTGGAGCAGAAGAATACTTGGGAGCATATGATGATCAACAAACATGATTCCTTTGATGGTTCACCCCATTACAGCAAAAAGGTGTAAGAGGACTTCTTTATATATATAAGATCTTGTTGTCTGTTGCTCATATGTTGTTTGTTGCTGATACTGCCCCCTAGTACAATTTAAAGTGCATTGTTGTCAGTTTTTAGAGCCTTGTATTCTGGCTTTACTGCAATTATATGACGTGTCAAGATAAAATGGCGTAATGATAGTAGTTTAGTATGGTATAGCATGGAGATTGTAAGGTCGTATTGTTTCTTTTATGCTACAACTACAGCCTTATAATAGAGGAGCAACTCATGAAGTCTTAATTGTTTATTTCTCATCTACAATCTTCCCTACATTTTTTGTGAAACCCGATCGCAGCTCTTTTGAAACTCTTCTCTAGGAGATTCCCCTCATTCTCTCTGTTAAAAACTGCTTCTCTTATTTAGTTCTTAGAAGAGGTCCATTGGTTCTGCATCACATAGGAAGGGATACTCAGTGGTATCGGAACCAACATCCTTCGACCAAAATCTTCTACGGCAACATGGCAGGCCATAGCATAGCACATGAATTATGCAGAGATGTTGATCAATTGAGGGCATCTCATGAGAGAATGGAGATCTCCATGAATTACCAATTGATTTCGAGTTGGATGCATAGATTTTAAGATAAAGTTTGGTGTAGTGGAAACTGCAGTGCAGCAAACCAGTTTGCTGCAGTAGTGAACTTTGCTGCAGTGCACTTTGAAGTGCACCAAAGGAGGAGTTTTGTGCACACTGCAGCAAAGCAGCTTGCTGCAGGCTGCTGTAGTTTTCAATGCAGTTTGCAGCAATCTGCATTGCTGCAGTAGTAAAGTTTGCTGCAGTGAAGGGCACTGCAGCAGCAATGCAGTTTACTGAAGAACTGCTGAAAGATATTGTACCTAATCACCTAGAGGGGGGGTGAATAGGTGACTTAAATCTTTTTAACTTTTTAGGCAGAATTCAGATTTTATCTCAGAGTTATATCTACTTTTACACAGCAATCAAACAGCAATCACAGAATATCTCAAGGACACAGTAGACACACAGATTTATAGTGGTTCCCCAAGGTTTGGGTACATCCACTTCCCCCCTTCGCCTATCTAGTAGTGTACTAGATTCGGCCAAACTCCTCCACTATCTCAGATCCTCAGATCTTACACTCAGAACCTCAACCAGGTTCCTACAGCTCAGGCCCAAGGCCCTACAACTCAGTCTTCTTCAAAGACCTACACTCAGCTTCTTCACAAAGCCTACACTCAGCCACAAGGCCTACACTCAGCCACAACAGGCCTACACTCAGAGATACAAAACTCCTACACTCAGGCACACAGGCCCTACACTCAGCCTTTATAATTACAGGCTTACAAACTCAGATCCCTAAGGATCCTACAAGAAATATAAAATACAAAGTGTATCTACCTACAACTCTAAATAGAGAGATGAGTTGATAGGTTCTTGGTGAGTTCTTGGATGAACTCTGCTGAGATCAATCTGACTTGGCTTTCTTCAAAGCTTCTTGAATGTAGAACACAATAGGATTGATCTCCTCTGTAGTTGATCCTTGATCTCTGCTACTTAAGATTCAGAACAAAGTCTGAACCCTTCTTCTCAGCCTGGTTCCAACGGCTGTCTTCTTGGATGGAGCTCTCTCTCCAACTACTTAGAACTTTACTTGAAAGTCTTCAATGAATTGCTTTTCAACAACCTTGATCTATTGATCATGTGTTCAATCATCTTTTTCTGTAGACAGTATAAGCCTATATATAGGCCTTCTTCATGGTAACCGGCTGGTCCGGTCCATAACTGATTTCTGACAACTCTGACAGGTGCAGTAGACTGGCTGGAATGGCAGCTGTCAAGTCATTCAGTCAGTTCTTGAAAAATCTGTAACTGTCTGAAAGTGTCGAGACTGTCTATCTTTAAGTGTCGACACAAGTTGTCTAAGTGTCGACACTAGCCTACAAGGTGTCGACACAACTCCTTGTGTTGTAGACTTCACTTCTCGACACAGCTTCTTCTTCATGTGTCAACACTGATAATGTGTGTCGACACAAGTACTTGTACTTCAGTATATTGCTGAATTTTTGTAAGTGTCGATACATCTCCTTTGTGTCGACACATCTTCATGTGTTGAACTTGTTCAGTGTCGACACATCTTCTTAGTGTCGACACATGCCTTCAGTGTTGATACTTGCTGAGTGTCGACACAGCTCCTTGTGTCGACACATCTTCTTAGTGTTGAGACTTTTGCTGAGTGTCGACACATCTCCTTAGTGTCGACACTTGTACTTAGAATTTTGTTGAACTTTGCTAAGTGTCGACACAGCTCCTTGTGTCGACACTTTCTTCAAGTGTTGAGTCTTCTGCTGAGTGTCGACACATTCTTTCTTGTGTCGACACTTTTTTCAAGTGTTGACACTCCTGCTGTGTGTCGACACATTGCTCTGGGTGTCGACACTTATACTTAGACTCTGCTGACTTTTGCTGAGTGTCGATACATCCTCCAAGTGTCGACACTTTCTGATGTAGACACAGTTCCTCTGGGTGTCGACACAACTGCTAATTGTCGACACTGCTTCACTGTACTTTTCTTCATTGAGTGTCGACATAGCTCCTTGTGTTGACACTTTCTGTCTGGTGTCAACTCTGCATCCCTGGTGTCGACACAAGTACTCCAAGTGTCGACACTGCTTGCCTGGGTGTCGACACAAGTCTTCTTAAGTGTCGATACTTTCCCTCTGGGTGTCGACACATGGACTTAGAATCTTTTCTGCTTTCCTGCAAATACTTAACCTGCACAACTAAACTCAAAACACATCAAATACATTTTGATGTATATCATTGAGTAGGGTGAGGCTTCTTCAAATCAGGTACATTTAAACCAATGTACCCAACAATCTCCCCCTATTTGGAGAAGTCATAACCCTTAGTCAATGATATACACCATACAGAATAAAATCATAGCATGATGTAAAGCAGGATTATATAACAGGGCAAATTCATAAACATGTATTAATCAAAACATGTAAACACAGATATCACAGAACAATTATGAATTAAATATATCACACAGCACATTATTCTAAACAATTTTGTCATATTCATTATTCAAAAGTTTACAGAATGTTTATCATCAAAAGGTTACATAGTAAACTTAAGAAAATTCTATTCTATTTTTGTTCAGCCTCCTTGATCACTATCCCCTTTCCAGATTGTATCTTGGCTTGTACAGGGGCTTCAGCAACTTCAGTATCAGCAGGCTTTTTCCCTTTCAGATCCTTCTTCTTTAGCTCTTCAACTTTAATCTTTTGCCTCTCAAAGTAATGATATGGCTTGTGAAAGTACTTGCTAGGCTCCTGGGCAGTAGGAGGTAGCTTTCCCATCTTGGCCTTTCTCCTGTATTGCACTATAGCTTCTTGCCTTGATTCATGCTTTCTCCACTCCATTTCAAAAAACCATTTATTTCTATCTTGTATATTATCTTTGGCAGCCTTCCAAGCAGTCAAAATAATATTTCTTGAAGTGGGACTCCACTGCTTAAAGTCTGGTCTTTGTTCAGCTTGCTCTCTGAACCTCTTTTTAGACAATCTGGCTTCTTGTTCTTTCTGCAGAGCTTCTTGCATAGCCTCAGATACTGGCTGAACCACCTTTTCTAGAATAACATTTTGCTTACCCTCAGATGGGCTATACATAGTCTGGATCTCAGCTTGTACCATATCAAAATCTGGAGGAGGGTAGATGACTTGAGCCACTTCAGGTTGCTCCCCTCCTAGATATGCAGGATGTATCCCAGATTCTGCCACATTATCATCATCACATAAAGGAGGATAACCAAGAGTAGCTCTGATAGAATTAGAAATCCACTTAGCATGATCAGAGCTGGCTTTGACTAACACCCTCTCCCCCTTTATGACTTCTCTTTCTATGTGATCTCTTACATCATCTTTCTGAAATCTGACCTGGTTATCCAAATAGTTGACTCCATCTTTAAAGAAAGGTTTCAACCTTTGGATTTTTTCAGTTATCAACTTCTGAGAGCCTTGAATTGCAGAAGTAACATCAGTTAAACTCTTTTGCAATGCTTTATCAAACTCTGCTTTAGCAGTAGCAATAGAAGTAGACAGTCCAGTAGCTATGTTCTTCATCTCAGTGATAATGGCATTGTGAGATTCTGTCAAATTATCATTCATCCTGATCTAATTCTCTAGAACATATCCTTGCTTTAGTGCAATGTCATCCACTTGATCTTTGATTTTCTCTTGATGTGTAGCCAAGTAAACCACTGCATTCCCTCCCTTGTGAAAGCAGTCAGTCATCTCCTTCTTATTGAGATTCATCTCAAATCTTATGGACTTAATGTCCTGGGCCAGATCAAATTGTAAAGACTTATGCCCCTCATCCACATATGTTTCTATGGCTTTCCTGTGCTCATCAAGTTTTATTTGCATAGCAACCATGAGAGAACTATAATCTACAGATGGTGCTGGCTGTGATATAGGCTGTGGAGCAATAGTTTGCAAGGCCTTCTTATAATTCTGGCTCCTTCTCTTAAA
The DNA here is from genome assembly GCA_039583875.1 of Platanthera guangdongensis. Classification (NCBI taxonomy): domain Eukaryota; kingdom Viridiplantae; phylum Streptophyta; class Magnoliopsida; order Asparagales; family Orchidaceae; genus Platanthera; species Platanthera guangdongensis. The sequence goes on along the minus strand of CM077162.1, from coordinate 138,074,407 downwards.
TACTTGGAACTTCCTTTTCTTAGCTCTTGCAGCTTCCTCATCTTTAGATGCTGAGGTGCTTGTTATTTTTACCCTCTCCTTAGGGCTTAGAGGTAACTCCTTCTGCACTTCTGGTGCCTTCCTTGTTGTGTCCTCAACATGAACTCCTTGCTCCCCCTCAACAGGAGCAGTCTCCCCCTTAGCAGCAGCACTGTCCTTCTCAAGGTCTGCTTGATCCAGATTAAGGAAGAGATCTTTCATAGTAAATTCTTGTGGAGAATGGGCTGGAGAAACTCTTGGCTCATCTACCACTGGATCAGATACTACTTAAATTGTAACAGATGTGTCCTCCATGACAACATCTGGGACTTGACTATCAATCTGAGTTTGCTGATTAATATTATTTAAGGAATCAGACAAAACATTATCCTCTATAGGGAAATCTAAAGCATTAAGCTCAGTGATTACCTCAAGAATGATGTTGGTTGCTTGCTCACTCTCTAGTGGAGTTGGTTCTTCCACTATTAGAGGCTCCCCCTGGACAGAATCCTGGTGAATGGGGCTAGCTTGAGGTGCCTCCCCCTGCCTCTATATAGCATCTAGTTGAGCTGGAGACTTCCCAGTATTTCCTTCTACATCCTCATCAGGAGTAAAGACAACTTGCTCTTCACTACCAGAGCTGCTAGATGAATCCTGAGTTACTGGAGCAGTTTTCTTCTTCTTCTTTTGAGGAGTTATTTTCTCAGGAGTAGGCATCTCCTTAGTTAAAACTCTGTCCCATCTTGAGAAGATCCTCATGTCCATCTTTCTCATATGGTTGATCTTAGTTCCTGCAGCTTGACTCATAACTTCTGGTATACTACCAGCCAAGTATAGACTTAAGATCCTACCCAAATTGGGTTTCTTCAGACTTTCTTTAATCTTCTCAAAGACAACAACAGACCAATCTGTATTCAATGTGAAGATTATCCTTGTCATAAGATTGAACATATGGGCTGAAACCCTGTCATGCCCTCCTGCCTTACTTAAGATTACTTTTCCAACAATTTTAGAAAGAAATTTCCCCTGACTATTCATGTCTTTCCTATTGAACACTGATCCAATTTTCAATTTGGAATCCAGTCCACACCAAGTTAAAGCTTCTCTAGTCTTTGAAGCAGTAACTTCATCCTCTTCCTTTGTCCTTGGTAGATTTAGGATCTTTCTCAAACTTTTAGGTGATACCTTCACCTTTTCACCATGAACCCTAGACTTGATCTTGAGTCCAGATTCATCTACTTTAGCTCCATTCAGAAACTCTAGAACTTCCTTCTTCCAAATCTTTGTTGGCTCTGAAACAAGAAAATCTAACCCAGAGTCTGCAACTAGGGTTACCACTTTCTTGATCTCCTGATCTGCATCGTCAAACACATGTCGCACCAGTTCGTAGCCTTCATTGACGTTCTCCTCGAGCTTTGGCGCCATTAGGGTTTGAAGAATTTGACTGGAGAGAAGAGAGGTGTCGACACACAAGTTTGGTCTCAAAACTTTGGTGAGCGTGTCGACAAACAATGGAGAAATCCTACTTATACCTTTCTAGGTTTGAAGATGAAAGGGCGGGTCAGCTAACTTAAATTGTGTCGACACTGTGGAAAAGTGTCGACACAGACTTATAATGTCTCGATACCTATGTGTCGACACAAGTTTAGTCAACAGAATATATGTGTCGACACTTGTTTATATGTCGACACCACTCAACTCGACATTTAGTCGAGACTTTACTTAGATAATTCTGAGTAAACACTAAGTGTCGACACCACCTTGGTTGTGTCGACACTGACCCTGTATGTGTCGACACTAATTTTTTGAAGTGTCGACACCAACTATCTAGATTTGTCGCACCTTTTTCCTGAAGTGTCGACACCACTATTCTGTGTCGACACAGATAACTCTGTGTGTCGACACCTTTTTACTTGGCCATTTCTGTAAACTTATTCTAAGTTTATCATACCTAGTTCAATTTTAAACCTATTGAACTTAGTTTCTTCTAAGGGCTTAGTATACATATCAGCTAGTTGATTATCTGTTCTAACATATTCCAGTAAAATATCTTCTTTTTCTACATGTTCCCTAAGAAAATGATATTTTATTTCAATATGTTTAGTTCTACTATGGGAAACAGGATTTTTTGCAATTGATATAGCACTAGTAGAATCACAAAACAGTGGTGTTCTACTTACCTGAATTCCATAATCCTCAAGCTGATGTTGTATCCATAGAAGTTGAGCACAGCAACTTCCTGCAGCCATATATTCTGATTCTGCTGTGGAGATAGCCACACTTGTTTGCTTTTTGCTACTCCATGAAATCAGTCTTCCACCTAGGAATTGACAGGTTCCAGTTGTACTTTTTCTGTCTTCTTTGCAGCCTGCAAAATCTGCATCTGAATAACCTGTTAGATCAAAATCTCCATTCCTAGGGTACCAAAGGCCTAGATATGGAGTGCCCTTTAGATATCTCAGTATCCTTTTGACTGCTGTCAAATGAGACTCTTTAGGGCATGCTTGGTACCTTGCACAGACACATGTAGCATACATGATATCTGGTCTACTTGCAGTCAAATAGAGTAGGGAGTCAACTATCCCTCTATACAAAGTCTCATCTACAGGTTTCCCTGCATCATCTTTGCTAAGAGACATACTTGACCCCATAGGAGTCTTCATGGTACTGGATGAATCCATACCATACTTCCTGATTAGTTCTTGGGTGAACTTAGACTGACATATGGATAATCCATTCTCAGTCTGTCTAACTTGGAGACCCAAGAAGAACTTAAGTTCCCCCATACTACTCATCTCAAATTGTCCTTGCATTAGTTTTGCAAACTTTTTGCAAAGACTACTTTCAGTAGACCCAAATATGATATCATCTACATATATTTGGACTAGTATTATCTTGCCTCTGGATTCCCTAAGGAATAGAGTCTTGTCTATTTTCCCCCTTGTGAACTTATTCTCAATGAGGAAACTAGACAGGGTTTCATACCAAGCCCTAGGGGCTTGTTTTAACACATACAAAGCTTTCCTAAGTCTATAGACATGATTAGGTTGAGTTGAATCAACAAAACCTGATGGTTGTTCCACATAGACTTCCTCTTTTAGATTACCATTCAGAAAGGCTGACTTTACATCCATTTGGTAAACTTTAAATCCTTGATAGGTTGCATAGGCCAGGAACATCCTTATGGCTTCCATTCTGGCTACTGGAGCAAAGGTTTGATCAAAGTCAATACCTTCTTCCTGCCTATATCCTTTAGCAACCAGTCTTGCTTTGTTCTTGACAATCACTCCATGTTCATCCATCTTGTTCCTAAAGATCCACTTAGTTCCAATTATATTGTGGTCTTTTGGTTTAGAAACAAGTTCCCAGACTTTGCACCTCTTGAACTGATTCAGCTCTTCTTGCATTGCCTCAATCCAGTGAGGGTTTAGGATGGCTTCTTCAAACTTCTTTGGCTCTACTTGGGATAAAAAACTGGAGTAGAGTGCTGCACTCAGATTTCTGCTCCTTGTTTGTACCTCTTGTCTTAGATCACCAATAATTTGCTCTGCTGGATGATCTCTTAGATGCCTATTAGCTGGAGGCATCCTGGCTTCAGGTTGAACTTCTTCAGTTTCTTCATCTTGCTGCATTCCTTGAACTTCTTCTGCATTAGGTACATGTAGTACTCCCCCTGGATAACAACCACTATCTTCTACTTGCTGGCTTGCAGTAGATTCTTCTTCTATAGTGAGCTTGTCCATCTTCTTAGTTATACCTGTGGAGCTGCAAATACGACTAGACAACTCATTGTTAATAAGTCTAGCTTCATCAAAGACTACATGTACTGACTCTTCTACAACTTGAGAAGACAAGTTGTAGACTCTATAAGCCTTACTATTGTTGATGTACCCAACAAAGATCCCCTCTTGGGACTTGGCAGCAAACTTAGTCAAGTAAGACTTACCATTGTTAAGTATAAAGCACTTACAACCAAAGATCCTGAAATAGGATAGGTTTGGTTTTCTACCTTTCACAACCTCATAGGGGGTCTTGTTGTGGCTTTTAGTAATGATAGCCCTATTAATAACATGGCATGCAGTATTAACTGCCTTAGCCCAGAAATATTCTGGTAGAGATGTGTCACTTAAAAGGGTTCTACCAGCCTCAATCAAGGTTCTATTTTTCCTCTCAGCAATGCCATTTTGCTGAGGTGTTCTTGGTGAAGAAAACTCTTGAAATATCCCAAATTCTTCACATAGTTTTGTCATACTATCAGACTGAAATTCAGTACCATAGTCACTTCTTATCTTGACCACTGTACTGTCTAGTTCATTCTGAATTTGTTTGACAAAGCTATAGAAGACACTAGGTGTTTCAGATTTCTGTCTAAGGAAGAACACCCAGGAAAATCTTGTGTAGTCATCTACAACCACAAATGTGTAGACCTTCCTACCTAGGCTGTGAACTGGCATATGACCAAAGAGATCCATATGCAAGAGGTATAAACACCTCACAGCATCTTTGTTTTCAATGCCACTAAAGGTGGATCTAGTCTGCTTGCCCTTTTGACACAATGAGAGACTTTCTCATCAGCTACAAGACACACTGAAGAACCATTGGTCTCACACATAATGTAACACCCCAGTTTTGCAAGAGGTTCAGTCTGCAGTTCTGGAAAACTTTTTGGGTTTCTGGCAGGAGGCACACGGCCTGCGACACGGGCGTGTCGCAGGGCGTGTCGAGGCCGTGTCGACACTCGGCCCAAGTGTCGACACTTTCGCTCGACATTGTGTCGAGTGTAGTGCACACGGCTTGCGACACGGGCGTGTCGCAGGGCGTGTCGAGTCCGTGTCGACACTCGGTCCGGGGTGTCGACACTTCGCTCGACGACTATCAAGACTGGGGCACACGACCTGTGACACGGGCGTATCACAGGGCGTGTCCGCCTTGGTCGACGACCTTCGCTCGACGTTTTTCCGCGGTGTTGACACAAAGCCTGTCGACGGGTGTCGAGACTTGGCACACGGCTTGGGACACGGGCGTGTCCCAGGCCGTGTCACCTCTCGGGTTGGTTTCGGGGCCGTGTCGATAGAGGCACACGGCCGGCCACACGGTCGTGTCACTGGGGACACGGGCGTGTCGGATTGAACACGGGCATGTCGGATTCCCGTGTGCGATTCCAGGCGCGTCGATTTGAGACGACGAATAAGGCACACGGGCGTGTGCCAGGCCGTGTTCGGCCCAGATTTTCTATTTTCCAGGCGAATCGTGGTCATTCTTTTCTGTTTTTGGGATCTAACGGTTCAGGCCATCTCTTGGGAAGTTAAGTCCGATTTTAGGGATGGAAACCCTCATTGTTTTCCAAGTCTTCTCTTTCTAAGTTCTTGAGAGAAGCTAGAGCAAGGAGGAAGGAGGAGAAGGTCTTGGGCTGTAGGAAGGGTTTCGGTGCTCCAAATCGCGAACCGAGTCCAGATCCGTGGAGCTTAGATCGTTGCGAAGGTTTCCATCCGGCTATTTTTACCATGGCAAGGAAGAGGAGTCGGAAGGTAACGACATCTCACCTCTCGGTCTTTAGGATGCATGTTTTTAGCATCGTTTTCTTCTAGGTTTTGGGCACCAACCACTCAAATGAGAGATGTTTTGGTTGCCAAGGTTCAAGAGGAACCTCCGGGTCGATTGAGTCCGTCCCCGGCATATTTTGTAAGACCCCCTTTTTTTTCTTTTTCGACACCGGGGTCTTAGGCCCAGATCCGCCATTTTGCGGTGACTCCTTCACGCCCTGAAGGGTCATCACCACAAAGCGCCGATTCTGCCGGCCAATTCGATCACATAAAAGTAGCGTAATGAAGTAAAATGAAAACTGTCTGTCCACAGAGAATCACATGACATATATAAATATAACTCCACGAAGGGAGTGTCCACAGAAGATAACATCAGAGTAGCAAAAATACGGGCTTATGCCCGGTACAACATATCCTCACTACAAAGTCACTCATGCGGAAGCAAAAGCTGAAAAACTACTCAGGGTCGAGACTCACAGTCCCGGCTGTATGAACTCCGGAGCTAGACTGCCCCATCTCCAAGCGCACCGGTCTCTGGGGCTGCTCCTCCATGCTGGTCTCCACGATCCCCTAAATGATGCGGTTCGAAAACCGTTAGTCTAAAAGACTAAGTCCTATCATCCCCCACCCCTTCCCCCACGGCTCCTAGGCACCGAGCGGAGAGGAAGAAAGGGGAGGACTTGAAGGTGGAGAATATCAAAGCAGATGGCAGCGGTCCTATTCTAGCAAGTTCTATAGCATATAAAGACAATAATATGTAAGCTGAAATGTAACCTTCACTTATGTGGAAAAACACATAAGCCAAGGGGTCTTTTGCAAGGCTCCCATCGTATAAAAAGTCCCATACCGATTTATACGTTGGGGTGACGGTGGTCAAACAGCAGTAACTAAATATATCAAAATTAACCTTAATTTATAAACTTGCCCACACAAGCTTATAGACTAAGGGGTCGTTTTGCAGGTCCTAATGTATAAGCGTCCCATTCCACTTATACATCAGGTGTCAGGGGTTAAATGAATCGATTATGCTATGACATGCAAGTGGGTATGATGGACATGCAAGTGCAACGCACACACCCGACTCTGTGCACACAGACCTTTAGTTCCCCCTTTCTGGAGCCGTAACCTCCCAGGATACCTCCGTAGTGGCAGACGGAAGCGGTGGGTTGGGCCTCGCCCACCTCTAAACCAGTAAGGCACTACCGGTCAGACCTATCGTACGCCTCAACGCTTGGTGCACGAAGCGGACTCCTGCGTACTCTTGCCGGCTGGCGCACCGGACTTCTGTTGGCGAAGTGCTAACCACACTTACCGAGTCAACGTATTGGCGTCGGTGCATCGACCCTCCAATACCGAAAACCCACCACCTTAATTTATTTTCCTTTTATGCACATGCAGATTTAGCGTAAACAAAACCCGAGCCGAAGCTCCCCGGACCAAGAGTCCGTCTTTTAACCATCCGAGCCGAAGCTCCCAGCTGACTTTTGGTGCTAACAGTGCCTGTGAAATGTGCAACCCTAATTACTAAGTTACTCTTTTCAGCTTGTTAAACAGTTTACGTTAACCCAGGACTGCCCCCGGTATTCCCTGTGAAGGGCTCTCAAGGGGCACTAGGAACTGTGTTGGGATTACGCCCAGCGTTCCCTTTCGCAAGGTACTTATTTTATTATTGGTTGATCCCCTTACCCATTATTTTCTCATGTTTCGATACGCTAATCCTAGGGTGATTTGACTCCAACTCTCCTTGGGTAGGACGATCTTTCGTCGGGCCCGAACGCCTTTAAACCCTAGACAAATCCACACCCTACTCACTCATCTTCCAAAGATGCAGCCCTTTCCACTTGTCCTTACAGCAAACCATCAAGACCCATCATACGTGCCCTAATTCAATCCAAATGAAATCCTGCAGTTTTGCTATATGCAGACCACTTAAGCTACGTGACCCGTAAAAGGGGAAGTACATGAAATACTCATCCAGTACCCTCATGAAAATTATCAGAGGTCTATTATGATAAATATAGACTAAATTCAGAAAATCATATTTTTCCCAATTAATCTACTATTTATTGAATTTTCCTCAAAAACTAGGTCATAGTCAATTTGAACATGAACCATAAGATTTTCTCAGGTAATGGCCTCCTAAAATTTGTATTCACTAAATAACAGAGAAATATCATTGGATGCTAATTTTCATAATTTTCCAGATAATTCTTGACCTCTAAAGGATTTATTAAAATAATTCCAAAAATCAAAAATAATGAAGGAAGTGCCACATATATGTCTCCAATAATTATGTAAAAATTACTAGGGCTTCATAGGGAACTAAAAACATCATGATGAAGAAATTAGAATTTTTCAGACAATCTAAAAGTCATTATTAAATTTTCCAAGGTTCCATGGAATTAAATAATTAAAGAAGCAACAACTAAATATCATTCTTCAAAAATTCCATAAAAATTTACAGAGATGGGTAACATGATTATAAGCCCCTTGGCTAAGTTTTATCAAGTTTAAGCAAGTATAGTGCTCTGCAAAAAACTCTTAAGTGGAAATTATAAAATATAACTCTGTGAATAAAGTACCAAAAATATTCATCCAAAATTTATTATAAAATTTCCAGAGACATGTATGCCCTAATCAACTACTCATTCAAAATCTCAGCCCTTTTCAGATAGTTTTGGTATTAGTTCTTATGGTTTCAAAGCTAGTGCCCTAAACTAGGGTTATGGATTTAAGGGGTCTTTAATCTTCCAAATGCCCTAAAATTTTAACCATAGGACCATAGTGACCCTATGGTCATCATTCCCAAGTTTCAAGCCCATCCAAGGTCTTTTGACCCCAATTTCTTCAAACCCTAGAGAATTACCCTAAAGGGCCTACCCTACACTTCTAGGGCTACCCTAGCCCAATCCACTCCAAACTTCATGAGTGAGTGTAAAAAAGTTAAATCATATCAGTGGCCAAAGTTTCAGCCTCTGTTGAGGTGATTTGGTTACTTAAAACCAAAAGTGCCACTTTTGACCAAAATGCCCTTCATAGGGTAGAACTAGGGTTGGGTCAAAACCTATTCAACACTCACCCAAACCAACTGAAATTTTATACAGGTACCTAATTGGAGCCCAGGGACCACTCACCAAAATTTGGGAGGGTTTGGGTGTGTTTAGGGCACCTATTTAATTTATCTAATGATTATTAAATTTTTACCAAAACTATAGAAATATTTTCTCCAAAAATTCCCATTTTTGGGAAGGCCCTAGGTATGCCTAGGATAGACCCTCTGCCAAAATTTCAGCCCATTTGGGCTTGGGGTGAAGAGTGGGCACTCATTTTAGTGACTGCCTAGCCCTAAGGACATGTCCCACCAAAATGGGTGCCCTGGTCCAACCAGTGACCCAAAAGGGTCCCAACAATTTTTGCTGCAAACTAGACACCCTAAGCTACAATGTTCATGTTGGGCAAATTTCCATCCAGGGTCCCTAGGTATTTTTAAACATTAATTACATTAAATACATCCAGTGTGACAAAAATGAAATAAATTTTATTTAACCCTATAGTATCTGATCTGATGCCGCACGAATCTTGGCGCAGATCGACGGCATCTGGTCATCGTCCCCACTGAGCCAACGGCTGGGATTGGTTCTGCCTGGAGCGATTTCCAAGCTCTGCCGCCGGCGATCCAGCCCCTTCCCCGGCCGGCCACCGCCACCAACACCTCCGTTGAGGTGGTGGCTGTCGTCAGGCGGCGGCTCCGCCGCCGGAGAGGTGTTTTCCGGCGGATTGAGCAAGACTTTTCCTTGCCGAAACCAGGAGAAATCCTGGATTCGATCGGGCTCAATTGAGCCCGAAACTCTAGCCTAAGGATTCCTAGGATCTACCCGCGAGTTAAGGAGAGGAGGAGGACCTTCCTGGCGGCCTGGATGCGAGAGGAGCGGCGGGATGCCATTGGCGACGGCGGCGGCGCTCGGCTTCTGCAACTGCACGGTGGAAGGGCTCGTCTCCTCCAGGTAAGTGCTCCAAAATGATCCCCTCGGCTCCCTGATGGTGTTTAAAAGGCAATTGGGGGAGGGGAGAGGCTGGTTCTTCAATGGCCATTATCTCCATTAATGGAGTGGCTCGGGTTGTGTGGAGGGGGGCTGAACCCACCCCTTGGTGGCCGGGAAACGGCTGGAATCAACTCCTCTCTCCTAGAGGAGTTGATTGCAGCCATAAAGGGTGGCTGTTAGTCTCCCTTGGCCGGCCTCTTACTTCCCCCTTCTCCTTCCTCATTTCTCTCTCCTCCATTATCATGGAGAGGAGCTTTTTCTCTCTCCTAGTCACCTCTGGTTGACTAGTCAACCCCACAAGCTAAAGGCAGCCCACTGGATTATGATGATCATGGGAATGGGCTTAGCCTAAGGGAGAAGTGGCTTGAGCTTGGGTTAGCCCTTTTTGGGCTAAGTTGACTTGACCCTCAATGAGGGTTGACTTGGCCAATTTGACCATCTAGGTTGACCCCATTGGGTCCTGGGTGGTTCATTGGCCTCCCCTAAGGTCTATGTAGGGCTGGGTAGGGTTGACTTGGCACCTTAAAGGTCACTTGACCCTTGGTAAGGTCACTTTGACCATTTAGAGCTAGAGTTGACTTGGGTCAACATGACCATTAGGGTCCACCCCTATGGATCCTTGGTGACCCATTGACTTCCCTTAGGGTCTAGGTAGGGTTATATGGGGTTGCCCTGCACTTTGGAGGTCACATACCCTTAGTAGGGGTACTTTGACCAGATTAGGGCTTGAGTTGACCTGGGTCAACCTGGCCTCTAGGGCTGACCCCAATGTGTCCTTAGTGACCCATTGTCCTCACTTTAGGGTTAGGAGGGCATAGGTGGGGTCCTCTAGACTAGGAGTGGGTCTATTGGCCCTAAGTGGGCTAGGTTGACCTATTTAGGGCTAGGGTTGACCTTGGTCAACTGGGCCTCTTGGGTTGGCCCTAATGGGTCCTTTTGGCTCTAATGGGTCTCCCAAAATGTTTGGGAGTGTTGTGATAGGGTCTTGGGGTCATGGTGAAGCCCCATTGTCATCCTAAACTATTGTTCAGAATTCTACTATCTGCAGACCATGGTGATCCCTACCTTGGCCTCCTATCTCTTGGCCCATTTCTGGCTTCCCAAGGTTTTGTCATGACCTAGTCATGGCCAAAACCACTCTTAGGGGTCTAGTTGGAAATGGGATGTTACATATTTTGCATTAGAGATCCGCTCCGCTAGTGGATTAGGCATAGTGGGTGAAGCCGTAGTCGCGACCGTTAGTCCGACTCGGTGATGTTGCATACGAACTTAGGGATTCGTAGAGATTCCGTTGCGGCAAGATGTCGTTTGTGTTATGGTGGTGAATTCCCTTTTGTTTGAAAAGGTACGTGTAGTCGGAACCGGACAAGGTTAGCTCCTCGTGGCGGTAGATGGTTTCCTTGAGGGACAAGGTTAGCTCCGTATGAGTTGGAGATGGTTTCCTTGGTGGACAAGGTTAGCTCCGCATGAGTTGGAGATGGTTTACTTGGTGCGCGGGAATGCTGCAGTACAAATGAGGGATTATGGTGATTTTAGTCTTGGATTGTGATGTGCCAAGGCGTGGTTATGTCTCTGTGGTCGGCTGGCTATCCCGTGACATGTGCGTCATGTGTGGAGAGTGTCCCGGTGAGACTAGTCCCCTTCTGTGAGACTGACGAGAATGCCAAGCTTGGGGCAAGCCCGGGCAATGAGGCCATGAGCGGGTGGGGTCCAGCAAGGCTTCTTAGAATCGGTCAGTCTGTGTTTGTTGGAATCCTGACATGAGACATCAGAGCTTGCAGGCAAGCCCGGGGCTAAGCCCTCGAGCGGGTGGGGCCTTGGCAAGAATTCCATGTGGCGACATGTGTGCCGTTTGAGGGAGTCGTGTCTCCCTTAGTGTTTGCGGCTTTATGCCAACGGAGAAATGTGAATACTCCAAATGTTGTGATGTTGTGCTAGATGCATACGCAGTAGGGTGCCTTGGGTGAAGCCCGGGTGTTGCATTCATGTTGCATAGTAGGCCCTTTTATTATATGCTCAACCAATAGAGAACATGTGTGATGATTGAGACATCCAAGCCTGTTTTAAAGCTTTTCTGTTATAGATATTTATATTGCATATGAAGTGCTGACTTGCAGGTTGGAGGGTTCCCCGGGGTCCGTTAGGGACGGCCGGGAGGAGATGTGTTGTTACGCAGTTTGAGGTCAGCCTTTCTGACCCACATTACTAATAATTTTTACAGGGCAAGGATCGCATGCAGGAGATAGCACGCCGGCCAGAAAGGCCTAAGCCCCATGAAGTGTTTTCCCTCTTTTGTAGCACTACATTTTTGATGATGTTTGTTTGAGACTCTTTTGTCCGGCTTGCATGCCGAGGTAGACTAGGAGTGCTATGCACATTCATGATTGTAATTTTACTTGAGTATGGACTTTTGTGGTAGGCCTTAAGGCCTTAGTTGTAACTCTTTTTGTTAGTGGATAACTTCTAGTTGTGCTTTGTTTCCGCTGTGTTGTGCAAGTGTTTTGAGTTTGGGTAGCTATATCAACTTATAATACTAAAGCTGTGGCGTTCGTATGTTGTGGGGCCCCGGCCGGACCCATATTATACGGTCATTACAAGGGAGTTGTTACAATTTGGTATCAGAGCCAGGTTAGATTCAAGGTTAGTGCGTAGAGAAGTTATCCACATAAGAGTAACGCGGGACCGTGAGTGTCCTTATGTTTTAGTCTTGCGATTGGAGACTAATCCCTTATTTCTTATTTTCCTGAAGAGTGCAAGCAACGAGGCGGGCACTTCAAGAGCAAGGGATGATCTCTCGGCGAGTAGTGCTACTGCTCCAGGCCTTTTGGGCACGGGTGTAAACCCGGCCGACTTCTGTCATATGCTTGCAGAAGCGATGGTGGCAGCCCAAGCGGCGGCTGCAGCCCAGGTAGCAACCCCTGCTACACCGGACACGGCGACGGCCGTGCCAGGCGGAGAAGCCAGAGCGAGTGGAGCCTTTGGCAGAAAGGGTGGTGGTAGGACATGGAGACCGACACATGAAGTATTTCCTGAGTTTCCATCCCCCGTCTTTCAAGGGTGTTGGAACGCCAACGGATGCGGAGGATTGGTGGGTTCGTATTCAAGAACTTTTGAGGGCGGCGGAGACGCCAGAAGAAAAGAAAGCTGAGTATGCGGCGTTCATGTTGGAAGGAGACGCCAAGTTGTGGTGGGTGAGCCATAGTGGCCGCCAGTTCCCTGGACGCACCCCGTCGATGGAGGAATTTGGGGACGCTTTTCTAAAGAGATATATTCCAGTTTCTACGCGGTTGGCCCTGCAGAGGCAGTTTCTGCATCTAGTGCAGCGAGACAAGACGGTGGACGAATACGTGCAAGAGTTCACCCGTTTGGGTCGTTATGCGGGAACGACAGTGGCAAATGATGTAGAGAGGGATAACCTCTTCTACCAAGGGTTGAGGGAAAATCTGAGACAACCCCTCATCTCCATGAAGAGGGAGGGATTTAATGAACTAGTTGAAGCCGCCAGGAGTTTGGAGAATGATCTGGAGCGAACCCAGCGTCGAAAGGGTTTTACTCCCAAGCAAGGGGAAGGGAAGCCCTCCCAATCTCATGTAAAGTCTGATGGGAGTAGGTGGAGGAAGACGCCTCACTTTTCCGGGTCCGGTGAAAAGAGCAAGTGGGCGCCAGGAGGTTCTCACTCTAGGGGACCGCCGACGTGTTACAATTGCGGGAAGGTTGGGCACATAGCCCGTGCTTGTCAGCAAGGGGGAGTGGGGCAAGATACAAAGCAGGAGCAGTCTGTGCGCTCGAGCCCCAGTGCTGCAGAGAAAGGAAAGATGGCGGAGTCGAGCGCTTCTCGGTTCCAACCGGTGCAACCAAGGGCTTACAACCTTGGACAGCAAGAAGCGATCCGTCAAACCGATGTGGTGACAGGTATGAAGAAAACTTATGTTTGCAGTTGTGCTTCATACTTTTAGACCCCCCCCCCTTTTGTGAGATGTCTTGTTGTAGGCTTCGTGTTAGTTTCCGGATACCCCGCTAGGGTATTGTTCGATACGGGAGCATCACACTCCTTTCTTGCGGAGAGCTTCATCCGAAAAATAGGAGTTGGGTCTTTCTCGTCGGGAGCAGAGCTGAAAGTGCGCATGCCCAATGGGTCATCTATGACCACCGGGGCTAAAGGGCGCATTTGTTGGGAGCTAGACGGAGTTGTCTTCATTTTGGAAGCAGTAGTGTTACCGTTAGTAGAGTTCGATGTCATTTTGGGCATGGACTGGCTTGCAGAGCAGCGCGCCAGCATTGATTGTTTATCCAAAGTAGTGACCCTAAAAAGTAAGGGGCAAGCGGAAGTCAAATTTGTGGGCCTTTGTGGAATAGCCCATTCCCTAGTTACAGCCATGCAAATGATGTGGGCGGTTAACCAGGGTGGTGTGGCGCTGGTAGCGTTGTTGGAGGTTCGTCTCTCCCAACTATCTATTGGGGAAGTGCCCATTGTGGCAGAGTTCAAGGATGTGTTTCCGGATGAACTTCCTGGAGCGCCTCCTCGGCGGGAGATCGACTTCTCGATCGAGTTAGTGCCGGAGGCTAGACCGGTGTCGCGTCCTCCATTTAGGATGGCACCAAAGGAGTTGGCGGAACTTAAGGTACAGTTACAGGAACTGTTGGAGCAAGGGTATATTAGACCCAGTTCTTCACCGTGGAGCGCACCGATGTTGTTTGTAAAGAAGAAAGACGGTAGCATGCGCCTATGCATAGACTACCGAGAGCTGAATAAATTGACCATCAAGAATAAGTATCTGATTCCTCGGATAGATGATTTGTTCGACCAATTGGTGGGGTCAGTGGTATATTCAAAATTGGACTTGAAGTCGGGCTATTATCAGCTACGAATTCGGGACGAGGACATACCCAAGACTGCTTTTGGGACAAGGTACGGACACTTTGAGTTTACGGTGATGCCGTTCGGGTTGACGAACGCACCATCGGTGTTCATGGATCTGATGAATCGAGTATTTCGGGATTACTTAGATTCGTTTGTGGTTGTCTTCATTGATGACATCTTGGTGTACTCCAAGTCTGAAGTGGAGCATGAGACCCACTTGAGAGTGGTCCTGCAAGTGTTGAGGGAGAACCAACTGTTTGCAAAGTTCTCAAAGTGCGAGTTCTGGTTAGCCAAGGTGGCGTTTTTGGGCCACGTGATTAGTGGTGATGGGGTGGCAGTGGATCCAGCGAAAGTGGAAACCATCAGAGATTGGCCGGTGTTGAGGACCGTGGCGGAGGTCAGAAGTTTTCTTGGACTGACCGGGTATTATAGGAGATTCGTGGAGAATTTCTCGAAGATAGCTCTACCCCTCACCTCTCTCACTCGTAAAGACCATAAGTTTGAATGGACCAAAGAGTGCAGTCAAGCATTTGAGACACTGAAGGAGAGGCTTATGATGGCTCCAATCCTGAGTCTACCGCAAGGGACCGAGGGATTTCAGATCTTCAGTGACGCATCGGGATGCGGTTTGGGTTGCGTTTTGGTGCAACATGGGAGGGTGATAGCTTTTGGGTCTAGACAGCTGAAACCTCATGAGAGGAATTACCCCGTCCATGACTTGGAGTTGGCGGCGGTAATCTTCACGTTGAAGATATGGCGACACTATGTGTATGGCGCAAGGGTGGAGATCTTCACGGATCACAAAAGTCTGAAGTACCTTCTGGACCAAAAGGACTTGAACATGCGGCAACGCAGATGGGTTGAGTTTCTTGGAGACTACGAAGTGGCGATTCAGTATACGCCGGGTAAAGCCAATGTGGTGGCGGATGCCTTGAGTAGGAAGTACTCGGGGAAAAGAAATTGGATCGAAGCTCATGATGAGCGGTTGGTACGGGAATGGGAGTCCCTTGGATTGGAATGTGTTGCGAGAGGCGAGTCTAGCGTGGCTCGGTTGAACTGGATTGAAGTGCAAAACGACTTGTCCGATCGTATTCGGGAAGCGACTCGATTGGATGTGGAGTTTCAACCTTTTGTGTTGGAGGCTCAAAAGGGCGAGAGCAGCGCCTGGGAGATGATTGGTGGAATCTTGAGAAAGGATGGAAGGGTTTGTGTACCGCAGTTTGGCAATCTCCGTGAGGAGTTGATGTTTGATGCTCACTTCTCAAAGTACTCCATTCACCCGGGCAGTACAAAGATGTACTTGGATATGAAGAAATCCTTTTGGTGGCCTGGGTTGAAGCGAGATGTAGCTTTGTATGTGAATCGTTGCCAAACATGTGCCTTGGTGAAGGCCGAATGTCAGAAACTGGGCGGGTTCCTGAAGCCCCTTCCAATTCCTGAGTGGAAATTTGAGGACATCTCCATGGACTTTGTGCATGGTTTGCCTAGATCGCAGCATGGTAATGATGCTATTTGGGTGATCGTGGATCGCCTAACCAAGGTGGCTCACTTCATCCCAAATCGGAAAGAGGACAGCGTAGAGAAGCTGGTGGAGTTGTATGTTCGCAACATCGTGCGACTGCACGGAATTCCTAAAAGCATAGTCAGTGATCGCGATGGACGGTTTACGTCCAAGGACTGGAGGTTGGTTCAGAAGAGCTTGGGCACGAAGCTAAAGTTCAGTACAGCGTTCCATCCTCAAACTGATGGGCAAACTGAAAGGACGAACCGTACTATGGAGGATATGTTGAGGATGTGCGTTCTTGATTTTGGCAAGAGGTGGGAGGATCACCTCTTCATGGTAGAATTCGCGTACAACAATAGTTTTCAAGCAAGCATAAAAATGGCGCCATACGAAGCTTTGTATGGGAGGCGGTGTCGAACGCCAATGTCTTGGGCAGAGGCGGGAGACACCAAACTTTTGGGAAAAGATGTGGTAGTTGACGCTTGTGAGTTGGTACGGACCATCCAAGAACGTATGAAGGTGGCGCAGGACCGTCAAGCTAAATACTTTAATGCTCGTCACCGGAAGGTGGAGTTTGCGGTAGGCGATTGGGTCTACTTGAAGATCAAGCCGTTCAAAGGCGTCTCACGTATTCGCCGACTCAAGAAGTTGAATCCAAGGTTTTTGGGGCCTTTTGAAATTATTGAGCGGGTAGGAGAAGCAGCCTATCGGTTGGCGTTGTCCGCAGATTTGAGTGGATTACATGACGTCTTCCACATCTCCGTTTTGAGGAAGGCCTTGGTGGAGGCTAGCGTAGTGATTGAGCCGACATCGGTGACGATTGAGGAAGACTTGAGGACGCGAGTCCTGCCAATTGCTATAGAGGATTTAGAGACTCGACATTTGCGAAATAAAGAAGTTAGACTCGTGAAAGTTCGATGGGACAACTGCGGTCGTGAGGAGTTCTCTTGGGAGCGAGAACAGGCCATGCTAGAAGACTATCCAGAACTCTTTTTGTCAGGTACAATTTAAGTTTTGTACCTCTTTTGTTTTGAAATTTCGGGACGAAATTCTGTTAAGTGGGGGAGAGTTGTAACACCCCAGTTTTGCAAGAGGTTCAGTCTGCAGTTCTGGAAAAATTTTTGGGTTTCTGGCAGGAGGCACACGGCCTGCGACACGGGCGTGTCGCAGGGCGTGTCGAGGCCGTGTCGACACTCGGCCCAAGTGTCGACACTTTCGCTCGACATTGTGTCGAGTGTAGTGCACACGGCCTGCGACACGGGCGTGTCGCAGGGCGTGTCGAGTCCGTGTCGACACTCGGTCCGGGGTGTCGACACTTCGCTCGACGAGTGTCGAGACTGGGGCACACGGCCTGTGACACGGGCGTGTCACAGGGCTTGTCCGCCTTGGTCGATGACCTTCGCTCGACGTTTTTCCGCGGTGTCGACACAAAGCCTGTCGACGGGTGTCGAGACTTGGCACACGGCGTGGGACACGGGCGTGTCCCAGGCCGTGTCACCTCTCGGGTTGGTTTTAGGGCCGTGTCGATGGAGGCACACGGCCATGTCACTGGGGACACGGGCGTGTCGGATTGAACACGGGCGTGTCGGATTCCCATGTGCGATTCCAGGCACGTCGATTTGAGACGGCGAATGAGGCACACGGCCCTGGACACGGACGTGTGCCAGGCCGTGTTCGGCCCAGATTTTCTATTTTCCAGGCGAATCGTGGCCATTCTTTTCTGGTTTTGGGATCTAACAGTTCAGGCCATCTCTTGGGAAGTTAAGTCCGATTTTAGGGTTGGAAACCCTCATTGTTTTCCAAGTCTTCTCTTTCTAAGTTCTTGAGAGAAGCTAGAGCAAGGAGGAAGGAGGAGAAGGTCTTGGGCTGTAGGAAGGGTTTCGGTGCTCCAAATCGCGAACCGAGTCCAGATCCGTGGAGCTTAGATCGTTGCGAAGGTTTCCATCCGACTATGTTTACCATGGCAAGGAAGAGGAGTCGGAAGGTAACGACATCTCTCCTCTCGGTCTTTAGGATGCATGTTTTTAGCATCATTTTCTTCTAGGTTTTGGGCACCAACCACTCGAATGAGAGATGTTTTGGTTGCCAAGGTTCAAGAGAAACCTCCGGGTCGATTGAGTCCGTCCCCGGCATATTTTGCATTAGAGATCCGCTCCGCTAGTGGATTAGGCATGGTGGGTGAAGCCGTAGTCGCGACCGTTAGTCTGACTCGGTGATATTGCATACGAACTTAGGGATTCGTAGAGATTCTGTTACGGCAAGATGTCGTTTGTGTTGTGTTGGTGAATTCCCTTTTGTTTGAAAAGGTACGTGTAGTCGGAACCGGACAAGGTTAGCTCCTCGTGGCGGTAGATGGTTTCCTTGAGGGACAAGGTTAGCTCCGTATGAGTTGGAGATGGTTTCCTTGGTGGACAAGGTTAGCTCCGCACGAGTTGGAGATGGTTTCCTTGGTGCGCGGGAACGCTGTAGTACAAATGAGGGATTATGGTGATTTTAGTCTTGGATTGTGATGTGCCAAGGCGTGGCTATGTCTCCGTGGTCGGCTGGCTATCCCGTGACATGTGCGTCATGTGTGGAGAGTGTCCCGGCGAGACTAGTCCCCTTCTGTGAGACTGACGAGAATGCCAAGCTTGGGGCAAGCCCGGGCAATGAGGCCATGAGCGGGTGGGGTCCAGCAAGACTTCTTAGAATCGGTCAGTCTGTGTTTGTTGGAATCCTGACATGAGACGTCAGAGCTTGCAGGCAAGCCCGGGGCTAAGCCCTCGAGCGGGTGGGGCCTTGGCAAGAATTCCATGTGGCGGCCTGTGTGCCGTTTGAGGGAGTCGTGTCTCCCTTAGTGTTTGCGGCTTTATGCCAATGGAGAAATGTGAGTACCTAAATGTTGTGATGTTGTGCTAGATGCATACGCAGTAGGGTGCCTTGGGTGAAGCCCAGGTGTTGCATTCATGTTGCATAGTAGGCCCTTTTATTATATGCTCCACCAATAGAGAACATGTGTGATGATTGAGACATCCAAGCCTGTTTTAAAGCTTTTCTGTTATAGATATTTATATTGCATATGAAGTGCTGACTTGCAGGTTGGAGGGTTCCCCGGGGTCCGTTAGGGACGGCCGGGAGGAGATGTGTTGTTACACAGTTTGAGGTCAGCCTTTCTGACCCACATTACTAATAAATTTTACAGGGCAAGGATCGCATGCAGGAGCTAGCACGCCGGCCAGAAAGGCCTAAGCCCCATGAATTATTTTTCCCTCTTTTGTAGCACTACATTTTTGATGATGTTTGTTTGAGACTCTTTTGTCCGGCTTGCATGCCGAGGTAGACTAGGAGTGCTATGCACATTCATGATTGTAATTTTACTTGAGTATGGACTTTTGTGGTAGGCCTTAAGGCCTTAGTTGTAACTCTTTTGGTTAGTGGATAACTTCTAGTTGTGCTTTGTTTCCGCTGTGTTGTGCAAGTGTTTTGGGTTTGGGTAGCTATATCAACTTATAATACTAAAGTTGTGGCGTTCATATGTTGTGGGGTCCCGGCCGGACCCATATTATACGGTCATTACAGGGGAGGTGTTACACATAATGTCTAGGCAATAGACATTCCTTTTTCTATAACCTGTCAAAATGATCTCTTGATCATTTGACCTCCTGATATGACAACCATTTTTAACAAATGAGATATCATATCCCACATCACTCAATTGACTTATACTAATAAGGTTATGTTTCAAACCTTTGACATAAGCCACTTGAGTAATAGTTATATGGGAGCTAGAAATGTTACCAAATCCCTTGATGATTCCTTTTTCAGAACCACCAAAGGTGACTTTATGACCATCTTTGATTGGAGTGAAGTCCTTTAACAATCCCCTTGTTCCAGTCATATGTATGGAACAACCAATGTCCAAGTACCATATTGGGGTATGGCCACTTGGACTCACCTGCAAAACAGATTAGTGAACCTTAGAACCCAAAGAATTCTTGGGTCCTTGATACTGGTTAGTTTGCTTCCTAACAAAGCTACCTGCAGGTTTTCCAACAGGCAGTTTGCTACTCACTTTGGCACTAGCATTGTGCCAACAGTCCATGGCAAAGTGGCCTATCTTGCCACAACACCAACACTCAAACCTATTGTACCTTTGCTTAGGTACATTCTTAGCTGTTTTATCTACAGCTGGCTTGTTGAGAGCTGGTACTTTGTCCTTGGACTTAGGACTGAACAGTCCTAGCAGATTTAGAAAACCCCAGTCCAGCTTTACCTTTTTGATGAACAAATTCATCAATCAAGGGTAGAACAGACTTTGGTTTTGAAAACCTAGCAACTAAATCTCTCTCCTTCTGAAGACTAATCTCCAGACTTTTTATTTGATCATTCTTAAATGATATAGTCCCCATCTGAATCACAGTTATGTGCTTCAGTCTGGCTATTTCATTTAGCTTTTGATCAATCATCTTCTCAAAATCAGTTGCAGCAGATTTGAGATTAGCAATTTCCATTGCCTGACTCTTGGCTAGGGACTTGTTCTTCTTAAAAGCTTGCAATAGAACTTTATATTCATCTATCAATTGATGAATATCCTCTTCAGACTCAGATGCACTCTCATCACTTGATGATGATGAATCTGATTCTGAACTAGCACAAGAAATTGAACTGAAAGAACAATTTTGTACCTTACTAGGTCCAGGCTGCTCCTAGATTTTGTCACTTTCTGTCAATGCCATCAGTCCTTGGCACTGACTGTCCTCTTGTTCATGTATAGAGTTCATGATCTGAATAAACTCTTCTTCTTCTTCCTCAGTAAACAGTCTTATGTATGCTTCAGCATCTGACTCAGTTTCTGATGAAGAAATGTCTGACAGGCTCTTATCCTTTTTGGCAACAAAAGATCTTTCCTTCTTGCCCTTGAATTGAGTCTTTTTCTTATCATTAGACTCCTTCCTTTTCTCTGGACAGTCTGCAATAACATGTCCTTGTCTGTTACAGTAATAGCAAACAATTTTTGATAGAGTTGCTTTGCTTGACTTGGTCTTTTTCCTATCTTTCTTTGAAGACTTTTTGTTCTGATAATAGTCTTCTTTTCCTTGTGAAGTAGATGGCTTTGTCCTCCACTATTTCTTCTTTAAGAACTTCTGAAAGTGTCTTGTGAAGGCTGCAAAGTCCTCATCACTTTCACTGCTTTCAGACTTTCTACTTGTTGACTCATCTGACTCAGTCTCAGCTACTTTAGGAGGTGGAGTTGGTGACTTACTTCTGTATTTTTTGGGGGCTTCTGTTTTAAATGTCACTGTCCTTTCTTTATGTTCACTTCTTGTAGATTTCTCATCTTCTTTTCTCACCATCAACTGCATCTCATAGGAAAGCAATTTTCCAAACAGTGTTGGTGGAGGAATGTCTGCTAACTTTGTCATTTCCCTTATGGCACAGATCTTGGTGTCCCAATCTTTTGTTAAGGACCTTAGAAACTTATCATTAAGCTCATAATTACTGAACTCTCTGCCATAGGACATTAGCTCATTCACAATCTTATAGAACTTCTTATAGCATTCAGTTATGCTATCAGATCTACCTTGCCTGAAGCTTTCATATTCTTGGTTTAATAAGAACTTTCTGTCCTGCCTCACTTCTTCAGAACCCTCCATGTACACAATAAGAGTATCCCACATCTCCTTGGATGTCTTACAGTGTATCAAATTCTGAAAGGTAGCATCATCTATAACACTCACAATGATATTCTGAGCCCTCTTGTCCATTGTGGCTAGAACTATCTCATCCTTTGTCATTTCAGAGAAATCCTTAGGTGTTCTCTGATTGGCATCTAAGATTGAAACCTTCATGGGCACATATGACCCTTCTTTAACTGTGATGTATATTCTAGGGTCTGAGGCTTTCATAAATAGTCTCACCCTTTCCTTCCAGATGCCAAATATTTCTTTTCTGCAAATGAGTAGCTTCATGGATCCCAATTCCTTATGATTCTCAGTGGAACCCATGGTTCTTGATTTTCTTGATTCTGCAATTTTACTTACACTGAATCTGCCAACAGGATCTACTCAGACAGTTATATCCCTTTTTGAGTAACCTCCCTCTGATACCACTTGAAAGATATTGTACCTAATCACCTAAAAGGGGGGGGGGGTGAATAGGTGACTTAAATCTTTTTAACTTTTTAGGCAGAATTCAGATTTTATCTCAGAGTTATATCTACTTTTACACAGCAATCAAACAGCAATCACAGAATATCTCAAGGACACAGTAGACACACAGATTTATAGTGGTTCCCCAAGGTTTGGGTACATCCACTTTCCTCCTTCGCCTATCTAGTAGTGTACTAGATTCGGCCAAACTCCTCCACTATCCCAAATCCTCAGATCTTACACTCAGAACCTCAACCAGGTTCCTACAGCTCAGGCCCAAGGCCCTACAACTCAGTCTTCTTCAAAGACCTACACTCAGCTTCTTCACAAAGCCTACACTCAGCCACAAGGCCTACACTCAGCCACAACAGGCCTACACTCAGAGATACAAATCTCCTACACTCAGGCACACAGGCCCTACACTCAGCCTTTATAATTACATGCTTACAAACTCAGATCCATAAGGATCCTACAAGAAATATAAAATACAAAGTGTATCTACCTACAACTCTGAATAGAGAGATGAGTTGATAGGTTCTTGATGAGTTCTTGGATGAACTCTGCTGAGATCAATCTGACTTGGCTTTCTTCAAAGCTTCTTGAATGTAGAACACAATAGGATTGATCTCCTCTGCAGTTGATCCTTGATCTCTGCTTTTTAAGATTCAGAACAAAGTCTGAACCCTTCTTCTCAGCCTGGTTCCAACGGCTGTCTTCTTGGACGGAGCTCTCTCTCTCCAACTACTTAGAACTTTACTTGAAAGTCTTCAATGAATTACTTTTCAACAACCTTGATCTATTGATCATGTGTTCAATCATCTTTTTCTGTAGACAGTATAAGCCTATATATAGGCCTTCTTCATGGTAACCGGCTGGTCCGGTCCATAACTGATTTCTGACAACTCTGATAGGTGCAGTAGACCGTCTGGAATGACAGCTGTCAAGTCATCCAGTCAGTTCTTGAAAAATCTATAACTGTCTGAAAGTGTCGAGACTGTCTGTCTTTAAGTGCCGACACTTATAGACTAAGTGTCGACACAAGTTGTCTAAGTGTCGATACTAGCCTACAAGGTGTCGACACAACTCCTTGTGTTGTAGACTTCACTTCTCGACACAGCTTCTTCTTCATGTGTCGACACTGATAATGTGTGTCGACACAAGTACTTGTACTTCAGTATATTGCTGAATTCTTGTAAGTGTCGACACATCTCCTTTGTGTCGACACATCTTCATGTGTTGAACTTGTTCAGTGTCGACACATCTTCTTAGTGTCGACACATGCCTTCAGTGTTGATACTTGCTGAGTGTCGACACAGCTCCTTGTGTCGACACATCTTCTTAGTGTTGAGACTTTTGCTGAGTGTCGACACATCTCCTTAGTGTCGACACTTGTACTTAGAATTTTGTTGAACTTTGCTAAGTGTCGACACAGCTCCTTGTGTCGACACTTTCTTCAAGTGTTGAGTCTTCTGCTGAGTGTCGACACATTCTTTCTTGTGTCGACACTTTATTCAAGTGTTGACTCTTCTGCTGTGTGTCGACACATTGCTTTGGGTGTCGACACTTATACTTAGACTCTGCTGACTTTTGCTGAGTGTCGACACATCCTCCAAGTGTCGACACTTTCTGATGTAGACACAATTCCTCTGGGTGTCGACACAACTGCTAAGTGTCGACACTGCTTCACTGCACTTTTCTTCATTGAGTGTCGACACAGCTCCTTGTGTCGACACTTTCTGTCTGGTGTCGACTCTGCATCCCTGGTGTCGACACAAGTACTCCAAGTGTCGACACTGCTTGCCTGGGTGTCGACACAAGTCTTCTTAAGTGTCGATACTTTCCCTCTGAGTGTCGACACTTGGACTTAGAATCTTTTCTGCTTTCCTGCAAATACTTAACCTGCACAACTAAACTCAAAACACATCAAATACATTTTGATGTATATCATTGAGTAGGGTGAGGCTTCTTCAAATCAGGTACATTTAAACTAATGTACCCAACAAACTGCAGTTTACTACAGTGCAAACTGCACGGTAGCAAAGAAGCAATGTGTAGGAAGCTGCAGGGGAAATTGCATGGACGCTGGTTGCTGCAGATTGATGTAGTGTGCACTACAGCAATGCAGTTTGCTCTGCAGCAAAGCAGTTTGCTGCAGAAATGCAGTGTGCTGCATTGCAAAGTGCACGACAACAACGAAGCACTGTGCAGGAAGATGCAGGGCAACTTGCAGCAGAAGCAGTAAACTGCAGGACGAAGCTGTGATATGAGCAGAGTGAGAAATTGGGAGCATATGACGATGCAGATATAAAAATTGGAAGGTGTGAGATGAGCAGAACCTCCAGAAATTGGAAGCAGTAAACACTGAAAGCAGGTAAAGCAGAAAATATGGGCGAAATCCAAATAACCATAATCCAACCTGGAAGAGAAATGGTAGATGCCGAACCTCCAGAAATGGTCGGATACGGATGAAGCTACGCCGTTACACTGAGAACGGGTCGATGGGCAACAGATCGGCGATGGTGCAACGGGGGAGATGAGATGGCCTGCCGAGAAGAGTCGTATATGCCGAACCTCCAGAAATGATCGGATACGGATGACAGTAAGCCGTTATAGTGAGAACGGGTCGATGGGCAACGGATCGACGATGGTGCAACGGGGGAGATGAGGTGGGCTGCGGCGAGCAGAAGGGTTTGCGGGCAGACGCTGCGATGTAGAGGACGAGTATGGGAGACGGTCGGGGGTTTAAGAAGGAGCGGGTATGAGTCATCGTGCCGCTCTCAGTTGAAGTAGGAGGGCGTCGTGGCGCTGTGAGCTTAATCGGTGGACGCTCTCAGTTGAAGCAGGAGGGCCTCGTGGCGCTGTGAGCGGAATCGGTGGAAAAGAGCGGCGATGAGCAGCGGAATCGGTGGAGAGAAGAGCAGCGATGAGCAGCGTGAGCGACGGAAGAGCAGGACGCGGCACGCGGCAATAGGGCAGGCTGACGCTGTGAGCGGAATCGGTGGAGAAGAGCGGCGATGAGCAGCGGAATCGGTGGAGAGAAAAGCGGCGATGAGCAGCGTGAGCGACGGAAGAGCAGGACGCGGCACGCGGCAACAGGGCAGGCTGCGGAGGCAGGAGGGCAAAGTGGTAAGCTCAAAAGTTACGGACCGGGCTACTTCGCTTAATATAGTAGTATATATATATATATCTTATTATATAAAGCAATATAGGTATTTGGAGACACACCATAGAACAAACAAGAGCCATTGGATCATTAGAGAGAGCATGAGATGAGGAGAGTGAGTTGGGAGAGAGAGAGAGATGAGGGAGAGAGAGAAAGAGAGAGAGGGGAGGAGAGAGAGGAAGAGAGATGGGGAAGGGAGAAAAAGAAGAGTGAGATAAATATTGAGTGAAATTAAATGTTTTTACGACAAAATATAATTTTTTTTATAAAATAAAAATTGTAATATTGATTTATATTTTTTTACGGTCATTTTGAGTACTCATATGTATATATTGCGGGCACTGCCCGTCTTAATGTGGGTGCATCCCGATTTGATGCGGGCGCATCCCGCAACGACGCATCGAACACGGGAGAAGCCCATTCGGAGGCGGACAAAGCCCACCTGGATGCGGCCGAATGCCGCCCGAGAGCATCGAGCACGGGCGTAGCCCGTACGAAGATGCTCGTGTATATATATATATATATATATATATATATATATATATATATACAAGCAGTCGTGCACGGGAGACCCCGTGCGGGGCAGCGACATTGGTCTGGGGTGGAGACATTTGTAGGGGGAGACAACATTGGTCGGGGGCGGCGACATTGATCGGGGGCGGCGACATTGGTCGGGAACAACGACAATAGTTGGGGGCGGCGACATTGGGCGGGGGCGGCGACATTGGGCGCCAGCGAGTGCGGCGACATTATGCGGGGGCGGCGACATTGGCGAGGGCGGCAACATTGGTGGGGCGGCGAGTAGGGAAATAAGAAAAAAACTATGCAAATGAGTAGCAGAATAAGAAAATTTATGATCAAATGACAAAAAAAACCCATACAAATGAGTAGAGGAATAAGAAAAATGAGGGGTATTTTGGCATTAAAATGTTACACCATGATTGAGGAGTATTTTGGGAAAACGAATGTTACACCATGACTTTTTTAGAGTTTGCTTATAGTATAAAGATATATATATATATATATCTTTATACTATAAGCAAACTCTAAAGAGGACTCTTCTTTGCGCAGGGGAAAGGAGAGAACAGAGAAAGGGAAGGGAAGGGAAGGGAAGGGAAGGGAAGGGAAGGGAAGGAAAGGAGAGTGAAACTGAGAGAAAGAGAGAGAAGCACTTAAATTCTTCCTTTTTCTGTTCTACCTCTCTTCTTCCTGCGGAACTTTGTATTCCTGAAGCAACCGCCTTAATGCACAGATCTGGGGTGTCGATGGCCTGGAACGTTTTCAAGTTCTGCACGGCTCTTCGGGGCCTTGGCTCGGTCATGATCCTGATGGTCCTTGGTGTTGTCGGCGTCAGCTACTACGCTGTCGTCCTCACTAACTACGGGCCAACTCTCTTTGAATCTGGTGGCGTTGCTTCATTCACTGCCTTCGCTGTCGTCCTCTTCCATGGACTAGTAAGATCTGTATCCCGACCCTGTTCTTTTTATCTTCTATTTTGATCCATGATCATTTTAGCTCAGGATTTTCTTGCCATGCTGTGATTCAGTTTTTTACGAGATTTACGAGTTAAGATTGAGGGTTAGGTTTCAGTTTGACAATGCGATTTACGGTTGCTCCAGTCTTCTGCAATTGTTGGAATATGAAAACCTGAATGATTTTATAGGTTTTTTTGAATTAGAAAGAATAAAGTACCCTTTTGATATTGGGAAGTGCCGAGTTGTCTAACCGGTGATTTACAGCTGATGGAGGAGTCAATAAACTGAATTGATGATAATAAATCATTGTTTTGGACTGAATGCAACTTTGTGCTTTACATTTTCAGCTTGCAATGCTTCTCTGGAGTTATTTTTCTGTGGTCCTGACGGATCCTGGTGGTGTTCCTCCAAATTGGAGACCTGTAATCATGGACGAGGAGGGTGGAGAAGCTGTCCCATTGGTCGGTTCAGAGTTCAGCAGCCCTATCTTGTTTATGCAGCATCAGTCCACATTGATTTCGGATCCAGGGGATCCCAGAATTAGGTTCTGTAAGAAATGCAACCAGTTCAAGCCACCTCGTAGCCATCACTGTTCTGTCTGTGAGTTCTTAAACTCATTGAAGCTATAACCATAACTTCTCTCTTTATCTTTCCCTCAATCAAGCTTGTTGTTTAATGAATCTATGTTTTTTTTTCTGGGTTCAGGTGGGAGATGTGTTCTTAAGATGGATCACCATTGTGTGTGGGTTGTAAATTGTGTTGGAGCATTAAATTATAAGTTCTTTCTTCTTTTTCTGGTAAGTTACTTGATATACTTCTAACGCTTCACTTTTTTGAGAATTGCGATGCCTTTTTTTAAGTTGCAAGAGTAAGTTATGCTCGATTGTTGAGTTGATATCCTATCATTTGACAACATTCTTTCATCAAATTAACAATTTTTTAGTGATGGAAATATGAAAATTTATACTAATTTTGTTTTATTGTCATGATCAAGCATGCAACAATTTTATATCATTTTTTCACAGCTTTTGAGTTACATGATAATTCCTTCATGTTTTTACTTAGATTTGAAAGTTTTCTTATCTGACAACCACTTAGCCCTGATGCTAGAGACGACATATTTTATCGATTTCATATTTGGATATCGCACTTTATTTCACTCCGTAATTGTAATGTTGTTACTTTTTCATTTTACAATTTAAACGACGTTAGGAGGATGAGCTGACGGATTGTGTCAGGCCTTCCTCCAACGGTCACATTTGTAGATATAAATATATGTACTGTTGCCCAAAGACGACAAGCTGAAATTAATGAATCTCTTTTCTCTCTCTCTCCTAAAAACTTTCTTCTCTCTCCTTTGAATGTTCATCTCTCTCCTCCCACTGGAATATTCGCCAGCTTCCTCCGGTGATCCCGCCAGAACTTCATAACAACTTTGGTGCTCTCGTTGAGGCCCAAATGGACGGGTTTCCTCCTTCGCCGCCCGTGCCATTATGTGCCTCCACGCGACTGATTACATGGCAAGATTTGGATATGCGGCATGGTGTCTACCTGGAACAGTATTCAGCAGTTTGCGATAATCTTCAAGCCACTCAAGATCGTTTTACATCAAATATTCAAAATGTTCATTCTCTTCTTACCACAACCCAACAACAACAAGAAAATTCTCAAGCAAAATATAACCAATTCTTTCAAGAATTTAAAGATTTCAAATCAGAATTACAACAATTTATGAAATCATTTTCGAAACCGGGAGAAGGGGTCTCCAGTATGGGGCTTCAGGCTCTGGTTGATCTTGGAGAATCGTCGCAACAAGCAAAGTCGGCCGACTGCCCGTCACAAGCCAACATGGTTACAGCCGGCTCAGTTGACAGTCAACCACGTTTCCGAGCACATGGTCTTAATATCGGAACGCTACAATCCTCATCACCCATCTCTCTTGGATCATTCCCATCTTGTCTCGAACCATCAAATATTTCTTCTGTTCCACAAGCCTCAACATTCAAACGACAATCAATTGATTGCCCCTTACCACCATTGACAAAGCGTGCTCATCATCAAAGAGGACATGCAAATACATCAGATCTCAATGGTCAAGAACGCGACAAATATAATTCCTCGCCGACAAAGGTGGTTTGCCCAACATTTGCTTCTGGAGATCTGCTGGGTATTGTATCCACAATAATCTAAATTTGTGTGAAGTCACCCTTGAACTAAGATGAATTAAGTATGTATTTGATGCTATTTTCTAGTTGAGTGTTTATGGGTCATTATTGATAAGTGTAGACCAATGTCAGTTTACCATGAGTCACATAACATAAGACCATGCAATGTAATCCCTCATTGTGTGATCCATGGTGTTAAATCATGTGTAACCTCTCTATTGAGATGCACTTCATTTTCAATTACTAAAGTATGAAAGAAAGGAAGAGTTGCGGGTCTTTGAACAAAGAAGAAAAGGAATTTACTCTGAAATTTCCTAAGTCTATTTTTCGAGAAGAAGAATGTTTTTCGAAAGGTCTAGATAAATTTTTCGAGAAAGTAGAACTGTCCTCGAGAAACATAAAGAATTTTCGAAAAACTCTCAAAAACTTCTAAGATCTCTTTTTCGAGAAATGTCTGTAGATTTCGCGAAAAAGCCAAATTCGTTTTTCGAAAAAGGAGTGTTGTTTTCGAAAAATCAGACTCATGTTTCAAGAAAGAAAAGTTGTTTTCGAAAAGTCAAATTCATTTTTCGAAAAATCAGTTCCACAGTTCAGAGAATTCTGCGTGAAGCATTTTCTCGAGAAGGGTATACCATTTTTCGAGAAATCAAATCCTTTTCGAGAAATCATGATTCATTTCGAAGAATGCAGTTGCAAAATTTTCGTTTTAAACAGTCAGACGGGATTTCAAATTTTAATCCACGTTTAGTATGATTGATCTTTCCTTAATCACGTGAATCATTTCTTAAATGATTTTAGACCGTTAGTGAATGTCCTATATAAAGTCTTCTCAGAGATTCGCTAAACCTAGTAGTAATTACAGAAATCTGAATCGCCGCAAGTTATAGATCGGGAAAAGCCGCACACCGCCATCGTCGTTCTTCTCTGACGCTTCTTTCTCGATCCAGCGATTCAACAGAAGAAAAGATTCGACAGATCACAGATTCAAGTTTCTTCAATCATTCATTTGATCATGTCAGATCCTAAGAGTTTCGGATCGTGTTCTCTTAAGATTTTTTCCTCAACATCTTCTTCAAGAAATTCAAGTCTCAAGAGGGAAGAACTTTGAAAGTCTCATATCTGGAAGTATAATTTTTATTGTAGTTGTAAAATTATTTCAACTCTTGTAAGAGCTTTGTCTCCGCGTTTGTAGGAACTAGGAAGATTACTCTTCCGAGTATAGATCCCGTTTTGAGGGTCGAGTTTGTAGGGGTGTGTGAACTCCGAGTTGTAGGAGCGTTGCTCCGAGGTGTAAGATTGTTTCAATCCGAGATTAGTGAAGCAGCCAAGGCTAGTCGTGGTGCTAGATTGGTGAGGTGGAAAGTGGACGCAAAAGACGCAGATCTCAGCTATTTATCCCCTCTAGGTGATTTTGGTAGACAACTAGATACTTTCAATTGGTATCAGAGACAGTTGTTATTAAAAAGGTTCACACATTGAACAGATCTACTTCTAGTTGTCGTAGTGATTATCAAGCATGGACAGATCCAAGGACTCCACAAAGCTTCCGGTGTGCACGAAGGCTAACTTTAACATGTGGAAAGAAAGAGTCAAATTCTTCATGGAAGCTGTTGATCCCCGCATCTTCATGATAGTGGAAGAAGGCCCCTATGTTCCCATGACAGCCTCTACTATTGATCCAACTAGAAAGGTACCAAAGAAACTGATGGATCTCGATAAAGATGAGATTGCCCTTGTCTCTCTGGACAAGAAAACTAAAAATATCATTGCAAGTGCAGTCGATGATTCAATGTTGCAGAACCTTATTCACTGCCAATCTGCTAAGGAAATGTGGTAGTCTCTGATCGTCCCGATGGAAGAGACAAAAGAAGTAAGGGATGACAGAAGATCTCTTCTGAACCAAAAATATGGGGCCTTTAAGCAAGTCCCCTAGGACACAATTGCTGACATATATGAGAACTTCAAAATCGTCAACGGCCTGAAGAACTACGACCGGGTGTTCACAAATGGAGAACTAAACGACAAGTTCCTAAGATTCTTAACTAAGGAATGAGACAATAAAATTTGTGCCATCAGGGAGTTCAGGAGACTGGCTGAAACTGACCCCCAGAACCTCTTCGGAAAGCTTATGTCCTATGAGATTCAAATTAACACAAGAAAAGCTGAAGAAGAGGGCAACAGATTTTCATCAAAAGAGAAGTCTGGCGCACTGAAAGCAGACGGCTCAAGGAAGGCTAAAACAGCATCTCCTGCTCCCACTCACAATGGAAGTGAAGAAGAAGACTCAAAGCCAAGCACCACGGGCTCAGAACTATCTGATGAAGAGTTCTCTCTTCTCTCTAGGCAGTTCAAGAAGTTTCTCAGTAAGAAAAAACAGATGAGAGACAATGACTCATCTTACAGAAGATCACGTCATGCTGGTGGTCATTAAAAGAAAAGTCATACAAACGACATGTATAAATCTAAACAGAACAAACATTATTCCACTGACATTGTGTGCTACTGT
Organism: Platanthera guangdongensis; assembly: GCA_039583875.1. Taxonomy (NCBI): domain Eukaryota; kingdom Viridiplantae; phylum Streptophyta; class Magnoliopsida; order Asparagales; family Orchidaceae; genus Platanthera; species Platanthera guangdongensis. The sequence goes on along the minus strand of CM077162.1, from coordinate 138,043,001 downwards.
TGTAATAAGCCAGGTCACGTGATCGTCGACTGCCCTCACAAGTAAAAGGAGGGTGGAAGAAGAGAAGAACACAAATCCTCCCACAGCAAAAAGAAGGAGAAGAGCTTCATGGCAAAGAAGCAGAAGACCTTCAGTGACACTGACTCATCCGAGTCAAGTGCGGATGAAGAAGCCTACTTCGGGCTCACGACTCACTCTGACGAAGAAGAAGCTGCCCCCTAATTTCATGGGGAGGTAAATTCTCACACTATTCTTTCAGAGTCTGATGCTCCTGACGATGATCATGAGGACTGTTCCTCTGATTATGAATCAGAACTCATGGGTCAGTATAAAAAGTTGATCAAGGTCAATGACCGGTGTAGAAAAAATTGTTAGAACTCAGGCTAAAGAAATCAAATCACTTAAGGCTGAGGAGATCACTCCGAGGGAGGAAGTCACAAGAATGGACTCACTCAGAAAGGAATTCGACGCCGCTGTCGAAGAATACAACAATGTACTCGAGCACCTCAACCTAAAAGAGAAAATCATCGAGAAGTTAGAAGAACAGCTTGTTGCTGAAAAGAAACTTGTTGAAAGTTTCTCCAAGCCCAAAACAATCCTTCCATTTGTCGCTGAATTCTCTGCTCAGGCTAAAGGAGCTGACTTAGGTCATGAGGCTGCTCCTAGTAAATCCTCTAGGAGGAACAAGACTCATATAAAAAATAAGGCTGCTATGAATGCCTTAGTCAAAGAGAAAGGGAAGGCCCCTCTAGATCAAACTTCGTTTAAGAAGGTAATTTTGCCAACGAACGTGTTTGATTTTGAGTCATCCTATGGTTATTTTACCAGGCCTACTTATGTAGAGTCTAAGTCGCGGTACCAAGGATGGACCCGTCCCTGGAACTATGGTGAAAGTGCGTTCAAGGCACCTTACGAAGAAATTCAAATGAGGGGTTATGGCTCATATGTTCATGGCCATAACAACAAGAAGACACCTAAAGCCAAGCCCGTTGTACATAAGGAAAAGGAGGTGCAAAAGCCTTGTGAGCGCCATCATCATAAGGCTTTTACCTCTAATTCAGCCGCTCCCGCTATATCACATGTTCAAAAGGTCAAGCAGGAGACCTGAAGAAGATACAATAGATTTAACTGCTGGTGCTGCGACAAAGTTGGTCACTTTGCTGTAGATTGCTGATTTAATCCCAGAAACTTTGAAACTCCTCAAGTTAATCATACGAGGCAGACCACTCGTAGTGTTAACACACCATGGAGGAGTATGCTAACAAGGAACCTAGGACCCAAATCTTATTGGGTTCCTAAGGCAAAATGATCTACTATTGCAGGTATGTCCAAAGGCTAATAAAATGCCTATTTGATATTTGGACAGCTGATGCTCTCGGCATATGACCGGGACAAGAAACCTACTTCAAAATTATGCTCCAGTCAAAGACGGTCCAAAGGTTATCTTTGGTGGCTCTGACCGGGGAATTACAAAAGGCTACAGTACAATTTCTAACGGTATAGTTTCATTCACTGATGTGGCTTATGTGAAAGGATTAGAACATAATCTGATCAGAATAAGTCAATTATGCGATGAAGGCTTTATTGTTACCTTTTCTAAGGATCAGTGCCTGATAAAATTGGCCTCTACTATGAAGACGATATTAACAGGCACAAGGAGTAGAAATATATTTTGTCTTAATTTTATATGCTTAGACACTTCTACCCCAGTATGTTTTGTCGCAAAAGATAGTGCATCTCTTTATGATCAATGACACAAGAGACTTGCACATATAAATTTCAAAACCATTAATATGCTATTTTCTCAAGACCTAGTATGTGCCGCACCGACTATTAAGTGCATTAAAGAGAGTCCATGTCATGCATGCCAGATGGGTAAGCAGACAAGGGATACCTTTAAGGGCATTGCTGATAAAAATTCCTCAAGGTGTTTGTATTTACTGCACATGGACTTATTCGGTCCAATGCAAGTTCGTAGCTTAGGAGGTAAATCATATACGCTGATAATTGTTGATGATCACTCACGTTTTACTTGGGTGTTTTTTCTGAAACGAAAGTCAGATACCTTTACTGTGTTCACGAATTTTGTCATGCAAATCCAGAACGAATTAAACTGCTCAGTGGTCAGAATCAGAAGTGACTACGGAACAGAATTCAAATCTGGTAGCATGACAGAATTCAAATCTGGTAGCATGACAGAATTCTGTGGAAGTTTAGGTATCTTTCATGAATTTTCCTCCCCGCGTAATCCACAAAAAAATGGAGTTGTAGAGAGAAGGAACAGAACACTCATTAAAGCATGCACTGTAATGTTGACTGACTACTCTCTACCAGAGTACTTCTGGGCTGAGGCCGTCAATACAGCTTGTCACGTGCAAAATAGAGCGTTGATCAACAAGAATCATCGTAAGACTCCCTATGAGCTATTGAAAGGCAGGAGACCGACGGTGTCCTACTTCAGGATCTTTGGCTGCAAATGCTATGTACTTAATAATGAGAAATATCATTGTACAAAGTTTGGAAAAAAATATTTTGAAGATATTTTCGTAGGTTATAGTAGTCATAGTAAGGCTTATAGAATTTTTAATAAGAAAACTCTGGTGATAGAAGAGTCGATTAATGTTGTATTTGATGAGACGAGCTTGCTACATAACAACTCTTCCAATGTTTTTGTTGAGGATGCAGGTTCAAGGCTGAAAGAGTTAAGCTTGGTTGAGATAGTTGAAGAAAGTACTCAAAAGTTCATCAAGATCACTCCTCCAACCTCAATTGGAGAAGAAAATCACCAAGATGAAGAAGTTATCCAAGTGGAAGAAGTAACTCCAGAAATAGTGGAAGCTCCCCGATACAAGGACTCTAGAGCTCAGACACTTGAAGGATCACCCGGTTGATCAAATCATAGGAGATCCTCATGATGGTGTAAGAACTCGAAGAGGTACTATTAATGAAAATTTGTATTTGAGTTTCCTCTCGCAGGTTGAACCAAAGAAATTCGAAGAAACAAACCAAGACGCATCTTGTATAGTTGCAATGGAAGAAGAACTAAATCAGTTCAAACGCTGACAAGTCTGGAAGCTTGTACCAAGACCCAAAGACAAGAATATAATTGAGACAAAGTGGGTTTATATGAACAAGATGGATGAAGATGAAACCATCATCAAAAACAAAACCAGACTCGTAGCTAAAGGATATAGTCATGAAGAAGGGATCGACTTTGATCAGACCTATGCTCCAGTGACAAGACTCGAAGCCATCAGGTTGTTCCTCGCATATGCTGCACTTATAGGTTTCATTGTCTATCAAGTGGACGTGAAATCAGCTTTCCTCAATGGTAATATAAATGGAGAAGTATATGTGAACCAACCCCCAGGTTTTGTTGATCCTAACCATCCTGACTATATTTATTTGTTATTTAAAGCTTTATATGATTTAAAACAAGCTTCACGAGCTTGGTATAAAACGCTATCTAACTTTTTTCTTGAGAACAAATTCACAAGAGGAAAGATAGATAAGACATTATTTCTTAGGGAAGTAAAAGACAAGATTTTGCTAGTGCAAATATATGTCGACGACATTATCTTGACTCTATTGACGACAACTTTTGCAAGAAGTTTTCCAAACTTATACAAGAGAAGTTTGAAATGAGTAGTATGAGTGAGCTGAAATATTTCTTAGGACTTCAGGTGAAATAATCTGAAGATAGAATTTTCATCTCTCAGACGAAGTTCACCAAGAAGTTGGTTAAGAAATTCGGAATGGAGAATGCAACCTGTTTGAGGACTCCAATGAGTTCAGATATGTCTCTGGACAAGGACGAGAAAGAGAAGCTCTCGATGAAACCAAGTGTAAAAGCATAATTGGATATTTGCTCTATCTTACTACTAACAGGTCTGACATAATGTTTTCAACATGTGTGTGTGCTTGATATCAAGTGAACTTTAAGAAATGTCACTACTCAGCTGCAAAACGTATTTTGAGATACCTTAAAGGAACACCCAATCTTGGCCTATGGTACCCAAAAAATAATGATAGAGAACTAATTAGATTTTCAGATGCAGACTTTGCAGGTAACAAAGACGACTGAAAGAGCACTTCCGGGACTTGCCAATTACTTGGAAGAAGGCTCATATCTTGGAGTAGTAAGAAACAGAATTGTGTTGCAATATCAACAACCGAGTCAGAATATATTTCTTCAGGCAGTTGCTGTGCACAACTTCTCTGGATAAAAAAATCAATTTGAAGACTACAACTTGAAGTTCAGGGACATTCCTATGTTTTGTGACTCCTCCAGCGCTATAGCAATCGCCAACAATCCAGTTTCTCACAGCCGGACAAAACATATCGAATTGAGATATCATTTCATTCGAGAGCATGTGGAAAATGGGGACATCAACCTCCAGTATGTTCCTACAGATAGACAAGTTGCAGATATTTTCACGAAGCCGTTGGACGAGAGCAAGTTCTCGCTCTTCAAGACAGAACTTGGTATGCTCAACATGAAGTCTTGAAAAGTTCACAGTTCAAGTCAAGGAAGGATTCAACATTAGCCCCTCAAAAAATGCCAAGGAAAACTCTTACTCAGCAAACTTTCAGAAAAATTCAGACTCAGAAGTGGACTTCTCGAAACAAGACTTGGATTTCTCGAAAAGACTTATAGATTTCTCGAAAAACTACTGGCCTTTCGAAAAATTTATTGGATTTCTCGAAAAATCACGTGGATTTCTCGAAACATTATAGGACTTATTGGAATTTTTTTTACTTTTCGAGAAATTCCATACCTTTCGAAAAATAATGTTGATTTTTCGAAAAACGTCCCAATCAGTTTATCAAAAATTTTTGAGAATTCGAACCGCCATTCCAGGTACGCCTGTCCTTTTTTTTCAAAATTTCTAATTGTATATATAAATATGATAAGTCCATATAATATCCAAAATCCAGAATTTCAAAAAATAAGGCTTCCGAAGAACGACGATTCAGTTCCGCAATAAGTTCCGCCGTTCTTCCCGAAAAATCCATCGTTCCTCTTCGACAAGTCAGAAATCTATCATTCCATGTAATCCATTGTTCCTAATGCAAAGATAGGGTTCAACAGGAGTTCGTTCGCTTCGGAATCGCCGAACTTTTCGATGATTTCCGAAACGTTATTCTACTCCTTGAATCCGCCGACCTCACTTTCATTCTTGAGCAACCTTGTAAAGTATTGATTCCAGATATCGAAGAGTTCTTCAGAAATGCCAAGATTAAGAGAAGTGGGAAGTTATTTAAAACGCAGTCAGGAATATGAAGATCAAGATCAAGACATCCTCCTTAACAGAGTTTCTGAAATTGCCCTCAATTGACGAGGAAGACTACTTGGAAGAACCCGACTATTCTAGGGCTATGTCCTTATGTGATCTCTCTGAATCCACAACTTATTCGACGACCGAATATGAATGCTGAAAGCAAGCTCCAGACTGATATTCTATGCAAAGTCCTACTCTGTAAAACTCACTCCATTGGATATATATTACAAGCTTGTCAAGGCGACAAGGCGACCAAGGCGTTAAAGGGTGTACCAAGACGAGGCGACGCCTAGGCGTCGCCTAGGCGACCAAAGCGTTTCACATGCTCAGTAAAGTGTAACTCCCTTTTAAACCACAACATGCAAAATAATTGAAATGATTATTTTCACTCTCACTCATATGGGGTAACTGAGCTAAAATCACTCTTCAAATAGTCAATAGTTCTCTACATTATCAACAAAATATAAGCATTCGACAGTAAATATTGAACATCTTAAATAAATTTCTAAATTTCATACAAAGCATCCACAACCACTACAATGTTAGTGGTCACAAAAATAAGCCAACTATGACATTACAAAATTATATTTAAACAATGTAAAAAATATATGCATTTGAAAAACATGAATGTCGGAAAAAAACACACGTGATTATATCTTTATTAGTGATGATGTAAGTTGATTTAAATGAAGGTAAAAGTAACACAAAATCATCCATCTGTAGAATAAGATGAGAAAAAGATGATTTGGTTACTAGTTTGTGAACTAATAAAATTATGATATGACATTATGATGTCATTCAAACGGAAACACAATAACATTCAATCACATGCATTGCTCAAAGTGAAACACATGTTATATATATTTAACAAACATACAGTCATTAAGAAAAATTATCAAAGCTTGAAGAGCAAGGAAAAAGTAAAGCTACAGTAGCAGGTAAGAAGTCTTCAATATCAAGTTTTTAAAATAATAAGTTAGACACATAGCCCAAATTCGTCTTCAATATCAAGTTTCAAAATATTAAATTATCATCTTCTTCATTTGAATGTCCCTCCTCCACTGGACCAGTTATGCCAAAATCGTCTTCAATATCATCATCATCATGCACTTTTTCAATCTCTAATGCTATCTCATCAAATGACTCATCACTTCTAATCCTCCTTGATCTATCTTTATTTTGGAATGATGTAGATTGATGCAGGACGACGCATAGGGTTTACGTGTCTGTCGGTTTTTTACTAGGAAACCCTAAATGCATGCGACGAATAATTAATTTTGTCAATTTTAGAGCGGGCGCAGTACTAAAAAAAAGTACGCAACTTGGATTTTGAAAGCACAAAATTACTTCTTTTAAAAAATGAATTTTCTTAATTAAGGTTCGATTTTAAATCCGGGAAAGGAAGCTCGCAACTTCGTTCCGTTCCCTTTGTCGCAGCAAAACGGAGATCGTGAACTCCAAATACGTTTCCGTTTGGAGTTCTCGACGTAGCGTTCGGTGACAAAATTCGGCGAAAACCCAGCAATGAGTCTAAAAATCTTAAGAGAAAATTTAGACACACACAAAGAAACAGATAGAAACAAGTTACCCACGGAAAGAGACGACTTTCCGTATCCGAAGTAGATGACGATCACGCGAGGAACTTCTCGTCGCCTTCAATCTTTCGCTCCGAGGTCGGCCGCCGTCGCACACGGCACCAAGGAATTAATTCACTCCCTCACACGAAGTGGTTCCACGGATTCACTTGACAAAGAAAGAAAGCCACAACTAAACAAACCTATAATTCACTCACTCTCACACTAGAGGCTCCACGAAATCTCTATCACTCACGGTGGATCCACGAAACCTCTAATCACAAATTTCCTATCTCCTATACCACACCAAGCCTTCAGTTTTGTAACTGTTCACGGAGGTAAAATTCCACACTTCACTGACTAAAGCACAGGAAATTTAATTTTACTGTACTTCTTCAAGCTCAAACATTAACCAGGCTACAATCAACCAAGATATTTCACTCCTCACTAACAGGACTCTACGGACTCGGACAACAAAATTTAATCTCACAATCACTGTTTTTCATCTATCACAAGGAATCAAACTAAGAGTTGCAACCTAAATTTCATTAACAACCCACACTTTACAGGAAGCAACATCAGTAGACAACTCAACGGGAATCAAGCAAAAGCAAGGCAGCAATCCTTCACAATATTCATTAATGTAGAAAGGAGAAGGAAAATGGAAAGTGCAATTATATTCTTCCACATAGGGGCAATATATAAGACTTACATCAAGACACCCATCACCGATAGGCGGTGTGGGACTAAACTCAACAATACTAAAATACTCAACACTAATAACTCTAACACTCCCCCTCAAGCTGAAGGGGGACCCTACAGCTTGAACACAACATAAAACGGAAGGTATAAGAAGGTTGACAACGTGTGACAAAACAACAACCATCGAGGCCCAACTGCGTGTCACCGGGGATACTTCAACCGAGCAAGAGCCACACGACGTTGGTCCGCAAACCGACCATGACAACGCTGGATACACTCGGAGCGGAAACTCGGTCAACCACGAAAGACCAAACCAACCATACTAAATTCAAAGAAAACGACGAGGAGACACAAACAACATACGCGATCGACCTGGGGGCCATGTGTGACTAAGGCAGGAGTCGGGAAAGAAGTATCCGAGTCGCCATGATCACAAACACTCCCCCTCACGTGGATCAGGTGCAAGAAGACATAGGTTATACCTAGGGGCCGGGTGTGACTAAGGCAGGAATCGGGAAAGAAGCATCCGAGTCGCCGATATCACAAACACTCCCCCTCACGTGGAATACGTGCATGAAGGTATAGACTACGCCTGGAGGCCGTGACGTACACTCCCCCTCACGTAGATCACGTGCAAGAAGGCGGAAATCAGAGAGACGCAATACAACAACCCAACAACAACTTTTAAATAAAAAAAAGCAACAACATCAAATTACTAAGGGGCCGGAGAAGATGAGCAGCAGCCGCAGACGGAGAAGACGCAGCTGCAGCAGCAGCGGGCCGGAGAAGCAGCGGCAGACGGAGAAGAAGCTGCTGCAACTGCAGCAGGTCGGACAGAGGAGAAGCAGGCAAGAAGCCTTCGGGGTCAGAGAAGAAGCAGGCCCGAGCGGAGCGGAGGCCAACAGGAGAAGAGTCGCCGCCAGGAGAAGAGGATAGATCCGCCAGGAGCAGCACCATCTGCAGTCGACGGGAGAAGAGGAAGAAGCCACACGGGCCGTCGTCGAATTCGTTCACGAAAGCCGCACTGGGCAGCAGCGGCGAAAGCAGTCGTTGACGCGACGGGAGAAGGTCCCGCTCCCGTCTCGGAAACAAGCGACGATTCCGTTGACGGGAGCGAGGGGGAAAGGACTTCCCGTGAGCCCTAGCTGCGGAGTCGCGGAAGGACGGGTCGGGGGGAAGAAGCACGGGTCGGGTGCGGGCGGGATTTAGGTCGGGACGGGAGCGAGGAAAACAGTAGCTGGGAGAAAAAAAAAATTAGGTCTCAGAACCGTTGCTCTGATACCATGTAGAAAGGAGAAGGAAAATGGAAAGTGCAATTATATTCTTCCACATAGGGGCAATATATAAGACTTACATCAAGACACCCATCACCGATAGGCGATGTGGGACTAAACTCAACAATACTAAAATACTCAACACTAATAACTCTAACAATTAACATTAATCAACACCAAAAAAAAACAAAGTACAAACACCCCTTTTTATAGGGTTTCAAAACAAACACACAGAAAAAAAATCGCAGGTACCAGTGGCAATCTGAAACTGCAGCCATGGCAGATCGTGGAGTTGAAAACCGCCGGGGGAGTCGGTCGGTTGAGAGCTGGAGAGGGGATTGTTGAAGCTCCAGCGGTTGCAGGCTCCGGAGGAGGCGGCGGTGTGCGGGTCGTGGACGTCCATCGTGAGTCGTGGCGGAATCGGGGCAGTTGCGCTGAAGTCGGGCAGGCACAGGAAGCCCTAATGGTGCGTGAGTAGGGGAGGAGAACAGTGCCGACTGATTAATGAACCGGCTGAATATATATATATATATATATATTTTTATAATTATAACTATATATATATATTTATATAACTATAACTATATATATATATTTAAAACTATATATATGTATATATATATAATGTATATATACGTATATATAACTCTCAAAATTCAAAAATTACACAATTGCAAAATGACACAATGCAACATTCATGGCCGATAGTGGTCCGGACGGGTGCGACGTCGGAACTTCTGCGACGATCTGATCTGGGCTGGTCTCCACCAACTCTCCCCCTCTCGAAATCACTCATCTATGGTGAGTGCTCCGAACGGTAGTGTTGTAGAAGATCAGCATCCATGCGTTGTAACTCCTCGGCCAAGACCCAACTGGTCTCGGTCTCTGGTCTGCCATGCCAACGAACCAAGTATCTCTGAAATCCACCATCAGTAGTGGTCACTGTCTCGTCATCCAATATCTGCTCGGGAACTAAAATCTGTTGCGGAAGTCGATCAGTAGCTTTGGGAACTGGTAAAGTAGACTCATCTGGTATCTCATGCTCCACCTGTAAGCTGTCAGAAGAATGGGAGGAACTGCAGTGGATGTGTCAGTAGTGAAATGAATATCGGTATGTCCTGAATGTGACTCCTCACTCTCACTCACCAACCCAGAAGAATCAATTGGAGGAGAAGATAATGGAAAATCTACAGACTCATGCGGGTAATCATGAAATAAAGTCAGATCGGCTACGTTAAAAACATGATTTGCTTCTTAAACGGAAGACATCTCAAGTTCATACGCATTCTGCCCAATCCGTTTCACCACTCTAAAGGGTCCAGTTCTACGATCAGCTAACTTCTTTACGGTACCCGATGGTAACCGTTCCGGATTTAGCCGAACCATAACCAAGTCATCCACTTTAAAACTAGTAGCTCTCTTGTGCTTGTTTGCTTGAGTTGCGTAAAGATCATAAGTACTATGCAACCTCCGCACAATCTCTTTATGCAAATCATATAAATGTAATGCATACTCATGTGCAAACTGGCTAGTCCTAAAGGTGTGTGTCAGTGATGCTAAATCTAACGACACTCGTGCAGTGTGACCATGAACAACCTCATTAGGTGATAAACCCGTGGATCTATTCTTCGAATTATTATACGCTAACTGAGCGTGTGGAAGACTTAGATCCCAATTTCCCTGATGATCTCCTACCAAACATCGCAATAAATTTCCTAAACTTATATTCACAAATTCAGTTTGGCCGTCGGTCTGTGGATGATAAGCGGTTGAAAATAGAAGTTTAGTCCCTAAAAGTCTCCAGAGTGACTTCCAAAAATAGCTGGTGAACTTAACGTCTCGATCGGTAACGATAATCTTGGGTATTTCTCGGTGTGCGACAACCTCTTTATAGTAAATACGGGCTATATGAGAGGCGTCATCGGTTTTGTTACAAGGGATGAAATACGCCATTTTAGAGAACCGATCAACCACGACAAGTATGGAATCGTGTTTCCTAAAAGTGCGCGGCAACCCAAGCACAAAATCCATGCTAACATCATCCCAGAGAATACAGAGCACCGGTAAAGGTGTATATAAACCAGCAGGTTGTTTATTGCCCTTCGCTACCTGGCAAGTGCGGCAACTACTGACAACCTGAGCGATAAACCGCTTCATCCCGGGCCAATAGAAGCGCTCTTCTACTAAGACTATCGTCTTATCGCTTCCAAAGTGTCCACCCAAGGCTCCGCCATGTAATTCCCATACAATGAAGTTTCGCAACGAGTTGCGGGGAATACACAGACGGGTCCCACAAAACAAATATCCGTCTCGAATGAGATAATCGGTCTCATCGTGATAGGGGTCCGAACGTATCGCATCATAGATACCGCTAAAATCAGGACAACTAGAATAATCATCCTTGACACGCTCAAATCCTATCACCTGAGTACGCATCTGTGACAATACAAGGGTGACTCGACTGAGGGCGTCAGCAACCCTATTCTCCGTTCCCTTACAGTGTTTGAGAACGAAGGTGTATTCTTGTAAATATGATACCCACTTAGCCTGTCGAGGGTTCAACTTCTGTTGCGAATTGATATAACGTAATGCCTGATGATCAGAGTGGAGGACAAACTCCTTAGGCAACAAATAATGCCTCCAATGACGTAACGTCTGTACAATCGCATAGAACTCGCGCTCATAGTTGGAATAATTCAGCTTCGGGCCTGAGAGCTTTTCACTGAAAAATCCAACGGGGTGACCCTCTTGACTAAGTACACCTCCTATCCCAACTCCTGAGGCATCACAAGATACCTCAAATACCTGACTGAAATCAGGGAGTCTCAAAACATGTGCAGTGGACATCTTATCCTTGATAATCTCAAAGGCTCTAGCTGCCGATGATGTCCACTGAAAACTTTCCTTCTTCGTACATTCAGTGATAGGTGCCATAATCGTACTGAAGTTCTTAATGAATCGATGATAAAATGTGGCTAGTCCATGAAAGCTACGGACATCATGAATGTTCTGAGGGGTAGGCCACTCACGGACCGCTCGAACTTTCTCGGGATCCATAGTGATGCCAGCGGAGCTCACTATATATCCCAGAAAGATAACAGACTCGACCATAAAAACACACTTCTTCAAGTTGATATACAGTCGTTCGGCTCGCAGGAGCTCAAAAATAGTATGTAGGTGAGTCAAGTGCTTATCCTCAGTCCGACTATATATCAAAATGTCGTCGAAATAAACCACTACGAACTTCCCAATATATGGTCTAAAGACCTGGGTCATCATCCGAGCGAGAGTACTTGGGGCATTGGATAACACAAAGAGCATCACAAGCCACTCGTAAAGGCCATCCTTCGACTTGAAGGCAGTCTTCCACTCGTCTCCTTCATGTATACGAATCTGATGATAACCACTACGAAGGTCGATCTTAGAAAAGATCGTGGCTCCAGTCAACATGTCCAACATGTAATCCAGTCGAGGTATCGGGAATCAGTATTTCACAGTAATCTTGTTGACAACACGACTGTCAACGCACATACGCCAAGTACCATCCTTTTTCGGGGCAAGGAGGGCATGCACCGCACATGGACTAAGGCTATGACGGATAAAGCCTCTATCAAGTAACTCTCCGATCTGCTTCTGCAGCTCCTCATGGGCGGCAGGATTCAATCGGTAATGCGGTAAATGTGGGAGGGAAGCTCCAGGAACGAGATCTATCGCATGCTGAATACATCTCATGGGAGGTAATTCAGCCGGAAGCTCATCATGGTGTATATCCTGGAACTCCTCTAAGAGTCTCCTAGCAGGTATAGGAATAGACTCGTATCTCTCTAGTACGTCAGATGCCTGTAAAACTACTAAGACATAATAAAATCCACCATCGAAGCGCTCTTGATGGAAATCAGTGCCTCGTATGATGCTAAGAGTCTTCTTCCTTTCAGTGGGAGGAAGAGATTCTTTCGCACTACTACTTGTGCGGGATGTTGGTGCTGTGGGTCGCACCAGGTTCAACACTACTATCTTTCCGTCTAGTAGAAAGGAGCAAGTGTTGGACCTGCCATGTATGAGTACATCTCGGTCATACAACCAAGGTCTCCCTAGTAATACGTGGCACACATCCATAGGCATAACGTCACACCAAATCTTATCGGTATACGGACCAATAGTGATGGGCACTAAACATCTCCTAGTCACAAATAAGGTAGTCTTTGTGACCCAAGCTACATGGAATGGGGAAGGGTGCGGCTCAGCAGTGAGTCCCATGCGGGCTAAAACTGTCTCAGCTATCACATTCATATAACTCCCGCTATCTACTACTAAACGACACACTTTCTCCCCTGCCTTGAAGTAGGCCTGGAAGATGTTTGTCCGCCAAAAATCGGCTGATTCCTTTGGTGTGGATAACATACATCTCACCACTAGGACGCCGGGATCTATCTCCTCATCACTAGGCGTACCATACACTTCATCATTCAAAATGTGTGAGTCCTCGACTCCAACTTCTTCTATAGGCTCATCCTCCTCAGTCACCTCATGAATAACTAGTGTGCCTCTCCTCTTAGGACAATCCCTAGATATATGACCCATCTGCTGGCACTCATAACATCGGATCTGTGAAGGGGTCACAGTTCCCATGGGGGCCTTTCCTTTCTGATCTCTCGTAAAGGTCGAGGTGGGCTTCGAGACACTCTCCTTACCTTTCGATTCATCTTTATTATAAGGAGTGTTTGTTTTATTTTGAGGTTTGAACCGAGAGGTTCTCCTTTGATGTTCCTCTATATCGATGACGATAGATACAGTCTCAGCAAAAGAATAATGACCATATCAAATCAACTCATCGCGAATCTCAGATCGTAGCCCACACTTAAATTTAGATAATGTATCTCGTGGGTGTTCGACTACGTTGCACCTAATCATAAGATCCTTCATCTCGGCTAAATAATCAGAAACTGATTTGGACCCTTGACGTAGAGACGTCAGGTCGTCTCGTAGACGGGTCTGGTAGTGCTGGGGAATGTACTGCTCCTCCAATATGGCTTTCATGTGTGCCCAAAGTGTAACGGGAGGGCGTCCATTCCTCTCTATACTACGTTCCTCACCTATCCAAAAGATTTTCGCCCGCCCAGATAACCTCATCTTGGCAAACTGAACCTTCTGATCTTCCGTCATACGATACCAATCAAAATATGTCTCTATGTCTATAACCCAGTCTGAAAAGACCTTGGGATCCATAGATCCATCATAAAGTGGTGGTTCTAACTTCACAACACGTGTAAGATCCGGTCTCCTATCCCGGGGAGTATAGTCGTAATCATCGTCGTAAGGATCACGATTGTCTCGACGCCGTGGGGGTGGCGATCGATGCCAATCTCTAGGTCGATCATCACGATGCATGGCCGGTATAGGCCTACGATGGTCTCGTGGACGCTCTTCTTTAGCTACGTCATTATAGGGTCTCTCCTGATAATGATCTCGCGTACCTAGGAAAGGCTCTCGTGGGGGTTCAGGAAAATTTCTCGGGAAATTCCTACCCTGATCATATTCAGACTCATACCTATCTATGTGATTTCTAACCTCTTCCTCGAAAAGAGGGTTTCTCTTAAGTGCAGACCTCTCTCCATAAGGTGGTGAAGCCTCATAATGGGGTCGCACTGAATGCTCATCTCTAACTGAAGGTGACATTGACGTACGAGGGGGTACTTCTAAACTATTCACTCTGACGCTAAGGTTTGCTAGCCCTTCTCTCATTTGGTAAACGCTCTCGGTTAATGTCGCCATTTGGTGGACAAAAGCTACAAACCACGGGGGTGGTTCATTCCCTTCGTTCCCACGACTCGGCTCACCATGTTCAACTCGACGCATTTCCGGGTTTACCTCGGAAAGGTGTTCCGGTGGTGAATTGTGGTGTTGTGAACTCATACTCACGAACCTACCACTACGCAAATGCATGCAAACAAATAAATAAATGCAAATGTATGAATATGCTAAAAACTCTTTTTTTTAAATGTTATGCGGGTTCCTATTCTACACAGGGCGGATCCCAAAACTTAGAAAAATTTTGGAACCTCCCTCTGATACCAAATTGATGCAGGACGACACATAGGGTTTACGCGTCTGTCGGTTTTTTACTGGGAAACCCTAAATGCATGCGACGAATAATTAATTTTGTCAATTTTAGAGCGGGCGCAGTACTTAAAAAAATTATGCAACTTGGATTTTGAAAGCACAAAATTACTTCTTTTAAAAAAATGAATTTTCTTAATTAAGGTTCGATTTTAAATCCGGGGAAGAAAGCTCGCAACTTCGTTCCGTTCCATTTGTCGCAGCATAACGGAAATCGTGAACTCCAAATACGTTTCCGTTTGGAATTCTCGACGTAGCGTTCGCTGACAAAATTCGGCGAAAACCCAGCAATGAGTCTAAAAATCCTAAAAGAAAATGTAGACACACGCAAAGAAACAGATATAAACAAGTTACCCACGAAAAGAGACGACTTTCTGTATCCGAAGTAGATGGCGATCACACGAGGAACTTCTCGTCGCCTTCAATCTTCCGCTCCGAGGTCGGCCGCTGTCGCACACGGCACCAAGGAATTAATTCACTCCCTCACACGAAGTGGTTCCACGGATTCACTCGACAAAGAAAGAAAGCCACAACTAAACAAACCTATAATTCACTCACTCTCATACTAGAGGCTCCACGAAATCTCTATCACTCACGGTGGATCCACGAAACCTCTAAGCACAAATTTCCTATCTCCTATACCACACCAAGCCTTAAGTTTTGTAACTGTTCACGGAGGTAAAATTCCACACTTCACTGACTAAAGCACAGGAAATTTAATTTTACTGTACTTCTTCAAGCTCAAACATTAACCAGGCTACAATCAACCGTGATATTTCACTCCTCACTAACAGGACTCTACGGACTCGGACAGCAAAATTTAATCTCACAATTCACTGTTTTTCATCTATCACACAGAATCAAACCAAGAGTCGCAACCTAAATTTCATTAACAACCTACACTTTACAGGAAGCAACATCAGTAAACAACTCAACGGGAATCAAGCAAAAGCAAGGCAACAATCCTGCACAATATTCATTAACATTAATCAACACCCCAAAAAAAACAAAGTACAAACACCCCTTTTTATAGTGTTTCGAAACAAACACACAAAAAAAAATCGCAGGTAACAGTGGCAATCTGAAACTGCAGCCATGGCAGATCGTGGAGTTGAAAACCGCCGGGGGAGTCGGTCGGTTGAGAGCTGGAGAGGAGATCGTTGAAGCTCCAGCGGTTGCAGGCTCCGGAGGAGGAGGCGGTGTGCGGGTCGTGGACGTCCATTGTGAGTCTTGGCGGAATCGGGGCAGTTGCGCCGAAGTCGGGCAGGCGCAGGAAGCCCTAATGGTGCGTGAGTAGGGGAGGAGAACAGTGCCGGCTGATTAATGAACCGGCTGAATATATATATATATTTATATAAGTATAAGTATATATATATATATATATATTTTTTTTTTAAAACTATATATATGTATATATGTATATCTCTACTACTTATAAAGAAATATCAAATGGTTTTTAAAACCACGATTTTAAAATCTATTGGAACAATCCTGATTGTCGAATCTTGCTCTTTTATTCATCACCGTTAAATAAAAAACTTAGGTGTCCTAAAGCTATAAAGGCTGGAGAGAGAGAAAGGGAGAGAAAGAAAGAGAGAGGAGAGAGGGAGAGAGGGCGGCGGAAGAGAGAGGGAGAGAGAGGTGCTACGGGAGAGAGGGGACTCCATTTATTTTTATAAATGATCATTTATTTTTATATTGTAGAGAGAGAAAGAGGGAGAGAGAGAGCAATAGAGTTAGGTAAATTAATTTTTATGCGTCAAAACGTATATATTTTTATAAAATAAAAATGATAATATTGATGTATATTTTTTTACGGTCATTTTGAGTACTCATATGTATATGTTGCGGGCACAGCCCGCCTTAATGCGGACGCAACCTGCAACGACGCATGGAGCACGGGCGAAGCCCGTTAGGGGCAGGCGAAGCCCGCCGGGGCCGGGCGAAGCCCGCCGTCGCCGGCAAGGTACTGTGGCGCGTGGCCATCGGGCCGGAGGCCCGTGCCTGTCACTCGTATGTATATATATAAATGTATATATACATATATATAACTCTCAAAATTCAAAAATTACATAATTGCAAAATGACACAATGCAACATTCATGGTCGATAGTGGTCCGGACAGGTGCGACGTCGGGAACTTTTGCGACGACTTGATCTGGGATGCTCTCCACCATAGATGCTCCAAATTCTCTGTCTATCATGCTACACGTTAGATCTTCATTTGGATGAACCAAATCATTATCTGAATGGTTAGTCATCCACTCACTGCTCCAATTAAGATCTTCAAGAACCAAATGATTAAAATTTCTGCAGTTTTCTCTTCTTGAAATCTTGCTTGAAGACGTCGATTATATTGAATGTAGAAAAGATCATTCAATCGTTGATGTTCCAATCTATTCCTCCGCATTGAGTGAATCTAAAGAGAGTATAACTTTTTTTTTAAAAAAATCAAGAGATAATTAAAGTTAGTATAACTTTTTTTAAAAAATTAAAGTTACTTATAAACTCAAATGTGCTCCAATTGCGTTCACAACCTGATGATGAACAACAAAGACTGAGCAATCGTATGACTATTTTGCAAAGATCTGGTGCAGAACTTCCATGTTTTTGCCACCATGAAACTGAAAACTTAAAATTTTAAGACATAAATTATTAACATATTAACATGAATAACATAAAGTAATTGAATAATATATACTCACTTGGACTTAGTATTTTTGTTTGTCTAATCGCCATCTCTTTAGCAAAACTCCAATTTGCTTCACTATAATGAGTAGCTTGCTCTATAATTTTATCTTGCAAATTTATATCTGGTTCAAGTCTTGCTACTAAATCGTTGAATGCATCACTTATATTATGACATGATTTTTTCTGATGCATAAGAAGACATTTGAAATATTTACTTGGATTGACAAATAAAGCTGTAGAATATAGTGGCCGATCCATTTGATTTTCCCAACGGTTTTCAACAATTGTTATGATTTTCTGCCATTCTTTCTCACTATCCCCAAAATTTTCTTTTATATTCTTTTTCGTCTCTTCCATCGCCATAAATACTTCTGGTAGAGCATGTCTCTCATCACCATCTACTATCCTTAATAATTGTAGAAGAGGCAATGATGCTCTTAGACAATCTTTCACCACATTCCAAAAATGGCTAGAAAGAACCGTGTCTTCCACATTTTTTCCTGCTTGTGTAGAAGAAACCTTACATTTCACCCAATCATCTGAAACAAATAACTGTCTCAATGACTCCTGATGCTTTAATATACTCTGTAGTGTCAAAAAAGAAGATGCAAATTTGATTACTCCAGCTCTTAATAAGTCTGCCCCCTTTATTTTTCCTCGCATAGCATCAACAATGCGAGCATGCCTATAAATAAAGCTTGTCATTTTCATTGTTTTGTTGATGACATTCTTGAATGATTTTATCTTTCCAACATCCTCAAGAATTAGGTCAATGCAATGGGCCGCACATGAAGTCCAAAATAATTTCTTCCTTCTTCGCATCAACAATTCACCTGCTTTTTTACAATTAGCGGCATTATCTATCACCAATTGTATGACATTATCTTCGCCAATCTCACAAACCTTCTTATCAAATAAATCAAATAACATATTAGCATCTTGAATTTGACTAGATGCATCAACAGACCCCCAAAAAAATGTTCCATCTGGGCTATTCAAAAGAAAATTGATTAAATGCCTACCTCTTTTATCAGTCCATCCATCTGACATCAAAGTGCAGCCATATTTTCTCCAAGCAGTCTGATGTTTCTCCTTTATTTCTTTAATAGCTTATATCTCTGACTTTAATAGACTGACTCAACAGTCATGCATAGATGGAGGTTTGAAGTCTGGCCCATATTGTCCAATTGCCTCAACTAGAATGTGAAAGCTTTTTGATTTCAATGCATTGAATGAGACACCACTTTCATATGCCCATCCAGCAAAGTAGGAACACAGTTTATGTCTTTCATCTTCTGATCTCATTCTGTTTTCCAAGGTTGTTTGGCTAGCTCCCTTGCTCCATCTCTCATCAATAACATCTTCTGGGGTACGCCTAACAAAAGTATCCATGGAACCCCTAACATGTTTATGAGCTTTCTCTTCAAAAAATATTTCTTTTCTTCTTTGTGCAACAGTTCCAGAACTCGGCTCAGTTCTACTATTTTGGCTTGCTCCCATTTCATTCTGTGGCTGCTCTTCATCGATCTCAATTGCGGCCTTCATTTTTTTATGTTTTCCCATGAAATCTCTCATTTCTTTAGAGATTTCTTCAGTAATTTTTAGACATTTTTTAACATCTCCATACCCTCCAGTCAAATGCTTCTTTAATCTTCTAATTCCTCCTTTAGTATCTTTGTCACATAACTTGCTCATAACCAAATTTTTATCATTTAAATCTGGCCAATACCCATACTTCCATCCAAGATCGTTTGATTTTGCTCGGTGCTTTGGATCTGTTTTTGGATCATGGGTTGAACCTAAGCTGCTTAAATTCTCAGATCCAACAACTATCTGAACATTAGACATCTTAGCTCCTGACTCAATATGTTGAACAATTACATTTATTAGCAAAAATGCTAATTGAACATGAGACATTAACGGGTCAGCAGATTAAAAATTTATCAAGTAATAGATCCTTAAATTCAGAAGCCGAAAATTCCTACAGAAGAAGATGAAGCGCCTAGGCGTCCAGGCGTCGCCCCGGGCGCCTAGGCGCCTCTAGGCGGGCGCCTAACACAAGTGCTGCTAGGCGTGCATCACATAACGCTCTTGTGGGCGCCCGGGCGCCTAGGCGTCGCCTAGGCGACGTCTTGATAACATTGATATATATTCTCAGATTTCTTCGACATGATGACAACAGTAATTTGTCGCAAGAAATTTCAATGGGGACGACAAATGCTCTTTGACAAGATTAAAGAAAGTATAAAAGCACCAAGTTATGGCAGGATCGTCACTTTGTATCTCAATCAAGTACACCCAGAAATCTTTGACTTGTCCAAAGATGTGTCTGTTCACCACCTGAAGAAAGTCACACTCGCCTCAATAAACAGATGAGAGATCAGAATTCCAAGGCCAGGCCAGGCTCCACCAGTTCCAAGAATTATATTTGATGATGAGGACAGGATCTCATCTCCTCCTCACACTGATACAGCGGGCACATCTGGTGCAACTGTTGAAGGGGAGCCTGCTCCTTTAGTTCATGAAGAAATGGTGCCTGCTGAAGTAACAAAAATAGAGATTCCGACAGATGTCCATACAGACCAAATTACTGAGAAAGTCGTTGATGATGATGTGGTAGTGGAAGAAGAAGGTCAAGCTCAGTTTGATGATGAACAGAGCATCTCCATGGGTGATGGTGGTTCAGGTATGAATGTTCACTCCTCCTCTGACCAAGACACTCTACTGGATACTACTACAGAGGAAATTAACAGGATGATTGAAAGCTTAACATCAGATGTCCCCCTGTTCATCTCTCTTGATAAGCCTACTGAAAAGTCCCCTTAAGAAATCCCTGAAGAGATTCCTGAAGAAAATCCTCCAGAAGAGACTCCAGAAGATTCTCACCCTCGGGCACATATTGAGGTGGAAAATAAAGTTGTGCTACTTGATGAAGAAGAAATTATACCAGAGCCTGCAGAACCTCCCATGAGGAGTTTAGATTTCTCTCTCCCCACTATCCTAGGCGAGGAAGGGGATAAGATACTATCTACTCGACGAGTCAAAAGTTCAGTGGTCATTGAAGAAATACCTATCTGGACAACTCCAGCTCTTCCTCCTCTATCTCCTCTACCTCCTCCTGCTGATATTATTCCTGATGATACCCTATTGGGTAAGATAGAATCAATGCTAACAAGACAAATCAATGCTAACCAGACAAAGTGAGTACTTTGATAAGTCTCCCAAAGAGGTCACTGAAAAAGTTACTGCTCTAGAGTAAGAGATGAACAGAGGCTTTGCTGAAATTCAACACAACACAGATAAATTCAAAAGGCTGTTGCAAATTGGTGGAAAAGTCATAGACCACACTATTACTAGTATTGGTCAAGTTATGAAACAATCAGTCATATTGACAAACAATCAGATCCAATTGGAGAAGAAAACTGCAGCACAGAACTTCAAAATTTGTGAGGAAGTTGGGAAATTCAAAGAATATACCATAGAAACCCTATCTGTAGAAGTTATAAAAGAGGAGGACAAAGTAAAAGAAGTTCTAGACATGAAAGTTCTTGAAATGAAAAATCAGTGGGGTGAACAATTGAAAAAGATCAATACAGGGGTAAAAAAGCAGATTAAGGAGGTAAATCTCTATACTTTTGGGACTGCTGTGTGGATGCATAATCAGATCTT
Organism: Platanthera guangdongensis; assembly: GCA_039583875.1. Taxonomy (NCBI): domain Eukaryota; kingdom Viridiplantae; phylum Streptophyta; class Magnoliopsida; order Asparagales; family Orchidaceae; genus Platanthera; species Platanthera guangdongensis. The sequence goes on along the minus strand of CM077162.1, from coordinate 138,021,692 downwards.
TCCAGAATTTCAGGTTGATCCAAATGCGCCTCCACCTCCACATCTTGACCCAAATATCTGCCAGCCTACCTTCTCTTCTAGACCCGAGCAATATGAATTTCCTTCAGAAAGTTATTCTCAGGTCTAGACTCATGAACAACTAGTGATTCCACAAGAAATGCCTCCTGAAGTGCATGTGCAAAAGAAAAGAAAATATGATGATGGGGCTTCTGCAAGCAGATCCATTCCCAGTGAAGGTGCAACTAAAAAAATTGAATAAGAATTTTATGAAGTCTGGAGTCCTACTTCTAAGTCACTTATTCTTGATACTCTAAAGCTAGTTGCAGATTTTAACGAGGACAAAAATGATCATTACAGTTCCCAGGAGTGAGAGTTGTATGAAAAATCTTTGACTAAGAGGAGGATCTATGATAGAGAATATGATATAAACAATCCTAAAGCTCCTCCTAAACCTCCAAAGTACTACCCCAAAACTTACAGCTATCAGAAGAGACAGCAAGAGAAGAAAGAAAGATTGCACCAACAACAATTCAGATGATTGGAGATTAGCTATAGTATATAATTTGTGGATCTGGACTCTTCTATTGATATACTCTTTATATATATAAGTTTGAATTTTGATGATATATTATTTCTCAATTGTCATTGCAATTACTATTGTGTTTGTTAGTAAATTCTTTTAATTATCTTGATATAATTCACTTTAGTGTAGAAGGTTCTGACTTCTACAAATATGGAGAGATTGTTGAGTATTGTATCCACAATAACCTAGATTTGTTTGAAGTCACCCTTGAACTAAGATAAATTAAATATGTATTTGATGTTATTTTCTAGTTCTGTGCTTGCAGGTCATTATTGCTAAGTGTAGACCAATGTCAGTTTACAATGAGTCACTTAACACATGACCATGCAATGTAATCTCTCATTGTGTGATGCATGTTGTTGACTTATGTGTAACCTCTCTATTGCGATGCACTTCATTTTCAAGTACTAAAGCATGGAAGAAAGGAAGGGTTGCTGGTCTTTGAACAAAGAAGAAAAGGAATTTACTCTGAAATTTCCCAAGTCTATTTTTCAAAAAGAAGAATGTTTTTCGAAAGGTCTAGATAATTTTTTCGAGAAAGTAGAACTGTACTCGAAAAACATAGACTTTTCGAAAACTCTAAAAAACTTCTAAGATCACTTTTTCGAGAAATGCCCTGTAGATTTCGCGAAAAAGCCAAATTCGTTTTTCAAAAAAGGAGTGTTGTTTTCGAAAAATCAGACTCATGTTTCGAGAAAGAAAAGTTGTTTTCGAAAAATCAAGTTCTTTTTTCGAAAAATCAGTTGCACAGTTCAGAGAATTCTGCGTGAAGCATTTTCTCGAGAAGGGTATGCCATTTTTCGAGAAATCAAATCCATTTCGAGAAATCATGATTCCTTTCGAAGAATGCAGTTGCAGAATTTTCGTTTTAAACAGTCAGACGAGATTTCAAATTTTAATCCACGTTTAGTATGATTGATCTTTTCTTAATCACTGTGATCATTTCTTAAATGATTTCAGACCGTTAGTGAATGTCCTATATAAAGTCTTCTCAGGGATTCGCTAACCCTAGTAGTAATTAAAGAAATCTGAATCGCCGCAAGTTATAGATCGAGAAAAGCCGCACACCGCCATCGTCGTTCTTCTCTGACGCTTCTTCCTCGATCCAGCAATTCAACAAAAGAAAAGATTCGATAGATCACAGATTCAAGTTTCTTCAATCATTCATTTGATCGTGTCACATCCTAAGAGTTTCAGATCGTGTTCTCTCAAGATTTCTTCCTCAACATTTTCTTCAAGAATTTCAAGTCTCAAGAGGGAAGAACTTTGAAGATCTCAGATCTGGAAGTATAATTTTTATTGTAGTTATAAAATTTGTTCAACTCTTGTAAGAGCTTTGTCTCCGAGTTTGTAGGAAGATTACTATTCCGAGTGTAGATCCCATTTTGGGGGGTCGAGTTTGTAGGGGTGTGTGAACTCCGAGTTGGAGGAGCGTTGCTCCGAGGTATAAGATTGTTTCAATCCGAGATTTAGTGAAGTAGCCAAGGCTAGTTATGTTGCTAGATTGGTGAGGTGGAAAGTGGACGTACCCAAGATTGGGGAACCACTATAATTCCTTGTGTCGTCTGACTTGTGCTTGATTACTTTTTGTGTTAATCTCTCTCAAATTTTTATTCCGCAGATGACGCAGATCTCACCTATTCACCCCCCTCTAGGTGATTTAGGTAGACAACTAGATACTTTCAAGATCCCACAGATTGACTCTACAAAGTCAAAATGTATTTCAAGATGGTTCCAATGCTTGATGCGGGATGGAGCATGTCCGGATTGGGCCTCCTCCAAAAAAGCAATTCAGGACCGTTTTGGACCAACTGACTATGAAGAATCTTTTGGTAAGTTCACTAAACTCATTCAAAATTCTACATTTTCTGCATATCAAGAATCTTTTGAAGACCTCGCATGTCCAGTACAACTCACATAGATCAGCTACGCAAAAATTTTATTTCTGGTTTGAAAAATGTTGATACGTTTAGCAGTAATAGCTCAGAACCCTACGTATTTGCACTCCACTTTCAAATTGGCTAAACTTTTTGAAGAACAATTTCCATCAACACTAGATTTCCAAAACCATGACTAAATAAAACCTCGACTTTTAATAACATAGTGAGCAAATCGGTTTTAATAAGACTATCCCTGCCTGAACTTCAAATGCGAAGGGACCGAGGACAGTGCTTTACGTGCGATAAAAATTTCTACCAGGCCACAAATGTAAGAATCGTCTGTCTTTATATTACGTTGATGGGGATTCGGAGGACATAGTAGATATACCAGACGTATTGGAGGATGATGATCCACCAGATCCTGGACATAACACAGAATTGAGTTTAATTGCAATTATGGGCACATACTCGTCCAAATCACTACGCGTACAAGGAACACTAGGAAAAATCCTGTACATATTTTAATCGATAATGGAAGTACGTATAATTTCATGACACACCACACTGCATTATTTCACGATCTACCATGTGTTAAAATACCACCCTTTAAGATATATGTGGGCAATGCCAACAAAATGATTTGCCAAGAAAAATGTGGCCAGGTCCAACTCCACATACAAGGCATTATTTTCTACCTTGATTTTTTTTATTGTCGGCTTGGCATGGGGAGGACATTATTCTAGGCTTCCAATGATTTGAAACCTTTGGTCCGGTGACGACGGGTTATACGACTCTAGAAATTTCTCTTAATTATAAATCAAAACCGTGCACAATAGGATGTTTACCTAAGTTACACTCTTCACAAGCAACTTCTTCTCAAATTAGTAAACTAATAAATCAAAACTCTATAGATGCGACGTTACTCTGTTTCCATACCTCACCTGAAATATCTTCCGACACATTAATTAAGAGCCCAACATACTCAGCTGAAGTTCAGCAATTGTTGGGTACTTTCAGCTCTTTATTTACACCTCCATCAGGACTACCTCCAAAAAAAATCAATATATCATAAAATACCATTAATCCAAGAGAATTCTATAGCTAAGGTCAAACCATATTGCTACCCATACGTTCATAAGAATGAAATAGAGCGACTAATTTTGGAAATACTTTCGCCCGACATCATTCACGCAAGTACTTCAGCCTTTAGTTCCTCAGTCCTCTTAATTAAGAAATATGGAATCTGGCAATTTTGCATAGACTATCACGCCCTTAATGCACTCAGAATTAGGGACAGTTTCCTGATGCCGACAATCGACGAACTACTAGATGAGCTTCGTGGTGCGATAATCTTTACAAAATTGGATTTACACTTAAGATATCACCAAATAAGGATGAGTCCTAATGACGTACATAAGACCGCGTTTCAAACGCACCAACGCCTATACAGATTTTTAGTAATGCCATTCGGCCTTACTAACGCCCCGACAACATTTCAGGCATTACTGAACAACCTTTTAGGCCATTTTTGCATAGATTTGAAGTAATATTTTTCAACGACATCCTAATCTATAGCTCATCTGAGAACCAACACATTCTACACTTACAAAAGGTTATGCAAATTTTGGTTGATAATAAACTATTCCTTAAATCATCAAATGCGTTTTTGGAGTTCCATCTATAGAATTGTTGGGACATATAATTTCTTCGGAAGGGGTAAGCTCAGATCCCACTAAGATAGAGGCCATTCAACAATGTCCAACATCTGAAAATATTAAACACCTTAAGTCTTTCTTGGGCTTGACGGGATATTATAGAAGATTTATTAAGAATTACACAACTATTATGACCCCCCTTACGGACTTACTAGCACATCTTGCCTTCAATTGGACACTTAGGGCTGAGGAAGCTTTTAATAACATTAAAAAATTATTAATTTCCCCACCTGTTCTAAAATTGCCAGATTTCTCTATTCCATTCACTGTGGAATGTGATGCATCCAGTGTTGGGATCGGTGCAATCCTGTCTCAAAAGGGGCATTCAATTGCCTTTTACAGTAAGAAGTTATCCGAACAAGAACAAGCAAAATTGACATATTTTTGCGAACTATTGGCTATAAATACAACCATCAACAAATGACGACAATATCTAATAAGGAAATTTTCACCATCCTAACAGATCACAAAACGTTACATAATTTGACCAACCAGACTATGACTATGCCCGACCAAGAACGATTTCTATCAAAACTACTAATGTTTAATTACGCTATACAATATAAACCAGGTAGGGTCCGTAGGGAGAATTGTGCGGCGGATGCACTGCCACAGTTACATGATTAGGCTATTGAAGAACATTTATATAGTTTTCAAAATATATATTTTGCGTATTCAAACCTTTTTGAAAATCTAGATGAATTGTATCTTAAGGACACTAAGGCATTAAAAATATTACAGCTATTAAAAGACAACCTTACAAAAATTTCTGATTGGAGCTATATTGGATCCCGTTTATTTTTTTAAAACTAAATTATATATTCCCGATTCTAACCTCCGACAAATATTACTACATGAGGCACATGACACATGTCCTAGCGGCCACTCAGGTATCACGGTTACGACTAAACGTTTAAGCCAACATTTCTACTAGCAAGGTTTCCACAAAGACGTTCTTGCCTACGTTAAACATTGCAATATCAGTCAATAAGCAAAAAGTCGATCCACATTACCACTAGGCCTATTATAACCATTGCCGATCCCTACCCAAATGTGGGCAGACATCACCATTGATTTATTACCCACCTACCTAATTCAAAATCGTACACGACAATTATTGTAATGGTCGATCGACTTTCCAAAGGGGCCCATTTTGCCCACTTCCATCACATTATACGACATCCCAGGTCGTGCATATTTTCTAGGACTATTGCAAAAAGCTTCATGGATTACCCGAGACGATAGTCTCGGATCACGATTCTATTTTCTTAAGTACGTTTTGGTTAAATTTTTGTAAGCAAAATTGTACGAAGTTACGATTCAGTTCGACGTATCATCCGCAAACTGATGGACAGACCTAAAGAGTGAATTGATATATCAATCAGTACTTCCGGATATTTGCGTTTCAGCATCCACAACATTGGGTTTCGCTATTAAGTTGGGCTGAATACCATTACAATACTTCGTACCATTCGTCGACCGGAATGACGCCCTTTGTGGCGGTATTCGACCGACCTCCGCCCTGCTTCATCCCCTTGGCAGTTGGCGTCCAGCCAAGGGATGCATCCATTCCAAATTCACAGCACAAATCTAGACTACTCCTACGTCTATATCATAATATACAGATAGCTCATGAGAAAATGAAAAGTAATGCAGATAAAAATAGAAATGATGCTTCTTTCTTGGTAGGCGATCGTGTGCTCCTCCGATTGCATCCATACCGCCAGAAGTCCCTGCGAAGAACAGTCTGCAAATGTATAAATCTAATATATTATGGTCCATTTACAGTAATAAAAAAATTGGATTTGTAGCCTTTCGCCTGGATCTTCTAATAACATATAAGATCCATCCAGTATTCCATGTTTCCTTACTAAAGCATTATTTGGTTTCTGCAGGAATGCAAATCCACCCTATTCCGACCGATTTTCCTCTAGGACAATCAGATCGGCAACCTATAACAGTGTTGGCCACACGAGATACATAAATGGACAATTGGAGCAACATGCCTTGATTCGGTGGGAGGGTTTGCTTTCGAAAAATGCTACATGGACTTCTATGTCCTCATTACCTCAAGATACCTTACATCGACTGCTGCAACATTATGCTAGTCAACAGGAGTTGGACGGGATGGATCTATTGCAAGAATCTCCAGATCTACACAGGGATGAACTCGCTCCTAGTCTACAAAATGTCATCCCTCCGCAAGTTAGTTCTGCGCCGGCTAATCAACCACTTAATACTTTGCCTATACGGATCTGTGATAGCACAACGGATGTACCTACCACAATATTTGATTCAAAAGTATGTGAGTAAAAAAAAATCTACACTTTATTCTCACAGGGAAGAACATGATCCTAATGCTACCTTAGTCATCCTTCCAACAAATCATACAATGAAACCTAACAATTTTTTATCTAGGCAACGACGAAACTCAGATTCATCTCAATCATGTTCCAGCTCTCGAGATCATATTCCAGACACATCACTTTCTTCTTCAAATATACCAACACGTTCAGAGGATCTTACCAAATCACAAGCAATAACATCGATTCTCTTCCTCCGTTCTCTCCGGCATGCTTTAGCGCTCCAGCGCTGGCTTCCTCTTTTTCCCCATGTGCCACGACGATTCCGTTCCTAGCTCTCTCGATTAGGGCTTAACGCAAAATGAGTTCCCTCTTCCTTTTAATAGGCACCCAGACAATCAATATACAGGCACAAGAAGTGGCTTTGCGGCAGGATAGAGGTGTAATGTTGTTACTTTTTCATTTTACGATTTAAACGGTGTTATGAGGTGAGCTGGCGGATTGTGTCAGGCCTTCCTCCAGTGGTCACATTCATAAATATAAATATATGTACTGTAGCCCAAAAACAACAAGTTGGAATTAATGAATCTCTTTTCTCTCCTTATTCCTCTCTCTCTATCCTAAAAACCTTCTTTTCTCTCCTTTGAATGTTCATCTCTCTCCTCCCACTGGCGTATTTGCCATCTTCCTCCGATGATCTCGCCGGAACTTCATAACATTAATCCTTTAATTATAGGTGAGCACGACGAGTTTCATAGTCAGATTATCCACCTATTTAGGCTTTAAATATTTTCTTTGGAATGTCCAAATGAGTAGATTTAGGGTCAATTTTATGTTGTGGTACACTCGTACTTGTCAGACTCTATCAAACGAGAAAATTGAGATAGTTGATATAGATCTAGTAGATGCCCGTATTTGTCTAGCAAGTGAGTGTATGATTGATGCATACTAATGATCTGAAATTATATTTTAAATATTAAAAATGCGATCTTTTTAAAATTTGGAGTGCGTGCGAGATTGCACGAGTAGTATTATGCGATATTTAAACTAGAGCTCGCAAACGTGTAAAAATATCTAGCATTTAAGTATTGATTTTACACGATCTTCTATGTTCCTCAATTGAGGATAAGAAGAACGGAGAGATGCGATTTTGAAATTAACGACAAACAAGACTTGAGTTAATTTAGGCAAGCAACTCTGATTTTACGGTCAAGTAAAAATTAAGCATAATATTATACTAGCAAATCACAAGCGAGACGGGATAGAAAATGTATACCATAAGCTGCGACATGCGACGACCCTAGGGTTTTGGAAGGCAGAGTTTGGAGGTGACTGTGTCTGCAAATAGGGAAGACTATCGGGATCTGGGAGGCTTCAAGAGTTGCACAAGAAGCTTGTGGGCTTGTTGTGCCGAAGTTGGAGGCTTGACTACGTCGGAGGGTACTGAAGGAAGGCTCGCTAGAGGTGGTCGGGCCCTTAGCAGGTTGCGTTGGAGCTAGGCGAGCTGGCGGAGGCTCAGGAGGAGCAGTGAAATTGCCGGACTCTGATAGGGAGAGCAGATCCCGTTCATCGAATCCCAAACAGTAGTCGGTGAAGAGGTCGCCGGATCCCAAGGAGGTCTTCAATGGCGGCGGTGCGGCGGGAGGATCACAAGGATGGCGGCGGAGCAGACATGTGGTGTCTGGTAGGCGGAGGGTGCTGGTCGCTCCCTGGGAAGTCGAAACAGAGAAATGATTAATCTCTGTTTCGTTTTTTCCCAGTCTGGGTCAAAAGAAAGAGAGGGTCGGGCCATTTAACAATAACATGCTTCGGTTTCATTCAATGCATTAATTGAATGAAACCGTGAATGTTTGAATATAGGTTTTGGTACGTTGAACTATTTCCCGATTAATTCGGGACCTTAGGGAATTCCATTCAATGCAATGGCATTCATTTCAGAATTAATGGGGCTGAGAAAACAAGAGTCAAATCTCTTAGGCTACTCTCTCATAATAAATAATTATGAAACAAAATAATTTATAAAGTAAAATTTTATTTTAGAATATATATATATAATATTAAGTACTTAATTTTAACTTTAATTTATTTGCTTGCCCAATTTAACGCTAGTCCTAATTTGACATGCCTATTTATTCAGGGGCTTATTGGTCGGTGACGCCAACAAGCCGAACAAACTTACGCGAGTGACCCGCGCAGAACAAGATACATGCACTAGTAACATGCGCCACAATAACAAAATTAAACGTGCGTGAAAACATGCGCGACTCACAAAATAAAATGCGGGAAATAAAATATGATACAACTTAGGTTGCATCAATTCTCCCGGGTTTAAGAGATCGCGACCCCGACGAGACCGTGGCGTGACCTGCCAGTAGAAAGTCCAAATATCGATTTGAGGAATGAAGTGGTACCACCCTGCTGCTACTGAATACCCAAGATCTACAGGTAAAGACTCGTTCCTGAAATAGGCTGACAACCCACCTCCTTCGAAAAAATATGATCCCCCGTGAGAAAATCAACCATGAGATTATAGATTTCCAAAGATGTTCCCAAATTATTAATCATAATTTTATGCAAAATATTGAATTTGACCAATAAAAATTAGAGCATCAAATAGGAGAGAATTACAGGGTGGAAGAGAGTGGATTGAAAAAACATGGTAAGAAGCAAGATAAGGAGAAAGTATGATCGACCTGTGGAATTAGTATATCATATCGCATCACATGTTTGCTCGCTAAACGCTTATGAACGTCAACTAAACCTATATTAATTATCTAAAAAATATTACTCGTTAGAGTCTGACTAGTGCAATAAGAGTTTAATTTGATCCCGAATTTATTATTTAAAACCATCCAAAGAAATACCTTAAAACGCGTGTATCTATGAGGCGTGAAAACTTTAGGGATCGTGACAATCCTCCTAACACGGCTAGGCGTGAAAAAACTAATAAATTGACAATGAAACTTAACACATTCTCCAATAATAATATAATAATGAAAATAACTAAAAGAATGGTCACTAAAAACAAAGTCTATATGGGGTGGTCACTCGATTGACACTTGTGAGTGGCCACAAAGCACAATGTTTGCGGCTGCAGTGGGCTAGGAGAATCGGGACATATAAAGATCGAGTTTATGTCACCTAAGATGAGGGTCTCATCACTAACCAACTCCCCCAGAAGAAGTGAGGTCGTAATCATGTCATCCAAGGTGAGTGACTCAATAATAGTAAGTTCTTCCCGGAGTGAGGCCTCAGGAATAACCTCAGCGACTAAAGGTTGTGATTAAGTGTGAGCAAACAAAAACACCATTTCAGTCAAGATAAGGGAATGAGGAGGTTGAAACTCTTCTTCCTGGAACTTGGGCTCAGGAAGAGATTACTTGACTGAAGGGAGTTCTTTAGTGGAGATAAGTGGGGCCAAAGTACTCGTGGGGGAAACAACCAGACTAGAAAGAGATCTATTAAGATTCCGAAGCCCGGGTTCCACTAGTTGATACGTAGTTGGGAAGTAATCATGAAAATCAAATTGCTTGCGCATTTTCATTTCAAGGTTGTGTGCATCGGCATCCATCCCATTCAGACTCTGCTTGCATTCAGCAGCGACTGTGTTGACCGTCTTTATCAAAACACTCATTCGATTGGCTAAGTCGCCTATGCTGGCCACTATTTGATCTAAGCTCCATTTTTTAAAAGAATTGTTAATACTCAACAAACAGCCAGTTTGTTAAAAATAGCTTTTCAAATTTTCGGATCCTCGAATTCACGATAGAAGTGATTCCAACCTAGCTTTGACACCAAACTGATGTATACTAAAAAAATCTGAAATTATATTTTAATTATTAAAAATGTGATCCCTCCCTAGATCTCGCCGATACTCGTATCCACGACAATAATTCCCTCCCGCAAATGGAGTAGGGTCTTGGCAAAGAATGTCTTTACCACGCCTCTCAGGAGGAGGTGTAGCATCTCATGGACCCTTGTGAGGCTCCTCATCAGGGAGATGAGTCACTTGACCTCTAGGTGTCCCTAACTTATCTACCCGTGCTAACCCTTGCAATATCACCCCTAAGGGTTTTGAATTGGGCTTCCATCCGATCAAATCAGTCGAGTATTAGTCGTTGAAACTCAGCGGAAGTCATGTCTGTCTGTGAACTGACGGTCCTATCGTCGGTGTGATTGTGAATTGACGTGGGCTGACGATAATCGTTACCACCACGTAACATGCAAATGGCTCCAACCTAGGGCTTGATACCAATTTGATGCAGTGGAGGGACCGACCAGAGTGGACACTCTAAATGCGACAAGGTGTAATGCTGGTGCAAATGTGGCCCGCTTCAAAGATTACAACAAATAATTAATTATTTTAAAATTAACAACAGTGACACGCACAGTCTCAAATAAACAATTAAAGGAGAACAAGTATCAACTTTAAATTGATCGAGCCGTAATTACTAATAAGCGTGAACATAATAAGTTTTGCAGATAACACAACGAACGAACTAGTAGCAAGCAAAATAGAAATCCAACATGGTTGAGAACCAAAACAAACAACATGAGAGAACAAAAATACAAATTACAATTCACACCTGCAAGTGGCGGCAGAGGCGGTTGTTGGCGGGCATCCAAGGTCGTAGTAAAGGAGGATATTGGCTGTAGGCTCACGTTGGGAGTGTACAGTGTCTTAGTAGGGCTTGTTGCGGCTGTTTGGAGATGGTGAAGGCTGATGAGATTCGCGGTGGGAAGGTTTGGAAGATAGTGATGAAAGGGAAACTGAGTGAGTGGCTGGTCTAGACCAGGGAAATGGAAAGGAGAGGCGGTGTGGCTTGTGGAAGGGTTGACAGGCCCGTGGAAGATAGGGGAGAGCGGCATATGGCTAGGTAAAAACAATGGGATGAAAGAGGAGAGATTTCCTGGAAGGAAATCAGCGGAGGGTTTGCGGGCTTGCGACAGTTTGACGGGAATATGGTGCGCCGGGAAAAACTCTGTGTCGGGAAAAGGAGTGGAGGCCGATGACGTAGGAACAAATATTGGTAGAGGGGAACTCACGAGAGATAAGGGTTGCGAACTTGGGACAGGGTGGAGGAAGAGGGTTTCAGACAGGCGGCTGAGATGAGAGGTCTATGACGTAGAAGGCGGAGGTGATGAACCCGGAATCGCTCCCGACGAAGTGTTGGCGTCGCACCAACTTGACTGACAATTTTCAGAAATTCCAAAAAAGCCACGATCCCTCCCAAATGAACCGCTGCTTGCTATATAAAGCCCTAAAATAAAAAAATGTAAATATAACTGAAAAGCAAATAAAACCAGCCAAATCGGACGGCTCACAATGTCTGGACCGATTGGGGGCAAACACAACTCAAAATATAAAAAGTCATATGTGAATCTGACTCAGATCGATCATCCGGACGCAACCACGGACTCTGATCGTCCATCTGGGCAGCGCATCACCGCCGCCTGTGGGAATACAACTAGGTCGGTCGTGGTTCTCCATCACTTACCCGTTACCCTTCCCCTACCAAAAAAAGATGCATTAAAAGATCTTATGTCAATGAGAATAATATTTCGTTCCGTAAACTTAAACGCCCAATATTTATTAAAAGATTATCTTTGGGTTATTTGAAGAATGAATTTTAAAAGATTATATGTAATAGAAATAAGATGTTCGTTTCCTAAAACATATACAAATAAAATAAAAATTGAGTGGGGTGAGAATAAAATTTATCACTTCCAATCAAGAATCTCTTCTTATGCCAAGTTTAAACCCTCTTAGCCAATTTAATTGAAGCCTAGAAATAAATTAAAATTTTGGGAGAGCATAATTAGTAGGCTTTATTTTGTCTTATAAATTTTTTGAAAGGTTAAAGTTCTTATATTTATAGTTTAATCTTGGCGCTAACAATTACATTTTTAGTTTGCTTTTTAGCTAACTTAAAGAAATCTTATGTCAAAAATATTTTACTTTTTAAAATCACTATCATAGCGTAGGACTTCTCTTTAATCTCTAAAGTTTAATTTTTAGCTTACTTTTGAATTAAATAGAATTTTAGTTCATTTAGAAATTTTGTACATGTCTTATGAATATTTCTCTTACTTTTGTTTTGTAATAGCAAAATCTTAAGTATGGTGGTATTTAATGAGTAGTAAATTATACATATTTTCAGTATATATTTTAGTATAGTTTTAATTAAAATTGTGTATAGTTATGTAAATTAATGAATAATTGTTTTGTTTTTTTTTTTTTTATTTTTAACATAGTTTATTTTGTGTTTTACATGTTTTTCTGCTCAAATGGGCAAACAGTCAAGTTTTGTTAGGCCACGCCCCTAGGTCACGCCCGTGACCTAGGGTGTGTAAACCTAATTTCATCAAATTCGAGTTCAGGACCAATTTCCAGCCGACATCTCAGGTAAGGCCCCAGGTACACGCCCATGACTAGTTATCATGGCCTTGTACTTAGGGCGTGTAAGCTTAAAAGCCAGGTATCAAGCTCTAGATCACTTTCCAGCCAGCAACACAAGTTCACACCCAGGTTACACGCCCGTGATCAAGTACACACCCAGGTTACACTCCCGTGTTTTCCATGTCGGCGCTTCCAGAAGACTCCAAAAGCTAGATGTTCCCGCGCCTGGCTTGCTGAGCACACCCCGCGTCATGCCCCAGGTCACGCCCGTGACTAGGGGGCGTGTACTTCAGTTTTTCTGCCTATAAATAGAGACCGACCCCCACAACAATTTCCCCTCTTGGACTGCCCGCTTTGCGTGATTTTCCTCTTCTCCACCAACAATTTTATGTATTTACTTTTTTGTTTTTGTAATTTTCTTTTATGTAATTTTAATTAAGTGCTGTAATATCTTTTTTTTAGCTTAGTTCTAAATGTTGTAATGTCCATTTTTTGCTTAATAAAGTACAAAAAATTTTTATTTAATTTTTGTCTTTATTTCCCCTCTACTCGTTTGAGTAGAACTTACACTTATGCATCTATTTCCTGTCTACCCGTTTGGGTAGAACTTGCATTCCAGTACTTATTTCCCCCCTACCTGTTTGTGTAAAATTGCATTTCGGTATTTTCATTTCTGCATTTTCCTTCAAAGCTTTGATTTCAAGTTCAAGTATTTTATTTCGCAAAAATCTCAATTTCATACCTTAGGTTTTATTTCTGTAATGTACTTTTTGTTAGCTAAAATTCTCATTTTGTATTTTCCTTCTCGTTTACTTCGTAACGTTTTAGTTCCTTTTTTTTACCGCATTGATTTGAATTTATCTTTTACTTTTTTTTTCGCTCTTTTTTTCCTTCAGTTTATTCTCGATTAATCCTAATTTCATGCATCTTTGTATGATTTCAAATACGTTTTCGTTGGGTTAGCCGAGAGGCTCTAATACGAATTGAACTCTCAAGAATAAAAAGAATTGAACGCGTATCGCGTCAAACTCTTCCGATTGCGGGATTCACCTCTTAAGGCTAGTTTTAGGTTTTTAATCTTCCGGTTAATATTTCTAATCTCAGGTGGGCAGAGTCCTCGAGAGAGGTACGTTCATAATTCGGGAATCCCCATAGTCAAGACATAGTTTAGAGCGTAATAATTTATCTTTTATTTTCATCTAAAAGCGCGTTTTATTCATGTCTTTTTCTCGTTTTATTTAAGTCTTTAGTTTTCTTTATTTCCGCATTTAGTTTAGTTTATTTTAATTTAGCGTTTTCTCCGATAAAATAATAATCAATTTTCTGAATTATTCGACAGACCTGAGTCTAATTATGACCTTGATATGTTTTTTGTTCATATCTTATGCTATCCGCGATAGGTGCGCTTGACTTTATTCGCTTGACTTTATCGTAGCCTATAAGTAGGAGTAGAATTTTACTGATCACTTGTTGTATAAGTATATCTTCAAAAACAACTATAATAAAATTTTAAAGATGAATATGAAATACGTTGTTTATCATGAGAAATTTGAAAGGTGGAGGTGTTATTGGTGAGACCAAAAGACATCACAAGAAATTTGAAATGCGTATCATGAGTTCAAAACATCATCTTCTCCACATCTTGGAGGGCCATCCTTATTTGAGGGTTGATAGGGAAAATGAATCAATTTAATTCTCAACAATAGGATATACATGTATAAGTACAGGTGAGGGTGATCACAACACCCGAGGTGAGCCTAAGCTATATCTACCATATACAGTATCTCTAATACCACCACTTCTATATCTACCATATACAATATCTCTAATACCCTTCCTTCAAACTCGGTGGGGGGGGGGGTTGTCATACACCGAGAGTTTGGGCAATAGATAGGTATGCTGGGCCAGTGTTTGTTGCTTAGTCATTAAATCTATAAGTTGCTGCTCAAAAGGAACAAAGTAAATGACAAGCGTGCCACAACTATACTACTCACGTAGGAAGAAAGCATCCACCCCAATATGTTAGAGAAGAGAGTGCTTCACTGGGCTTAGAGTAATCTGAATGACACCGGTGTTACCACAGTGAAGTGGAATGAGTTCCAGAGAAGACACACCAAGGTCATCAAGAAGCCAATGGAGCTAAATAATGTTCTCAGCGGTGGTAGCCATGGCCTGAATCTCAGCCTCAGTGCTAGATCAAGAAACACCGGTCTATTTCTTGGACTTCCATGCAATGAGTGAAGAACCCAAGAACAAACAACAACCAGTAACAGATTGACGACCAACAAGATCACTGACCCAGGTAACACCCGAGTAAGCACGGAGCTGCAAAGAACTACAACTGGAGAAGAAGAGATCACGTGAAGTCGTCGCCTGGAGATGGTGCAGGAGCCGTAGTAGGTGACCATAATGCATAAAGGTAGGTGCACTAATAAACTGACTCAACAGACGAACAACATGAGCAATGTTGGGCCGAATAATAGTAAGGTAGACGAGACTCCCAACAAGGTGACGATAGAGAGTAGGATTAGAGAGTGAAATTCCATCATCCAGACGTAGCTATATGATGTAACTTTGTCCATCATCTGAACGTAATTGTAAAAATTATTTTACAGCACCTTCCTGTAACCTGTATGCGTAGCTTTGTTCATGATACGATATATTTTAATTTGCTGTCTTGGGTTCTTGTTGAATAAATTGTGTTTTTGATAAACTTATCATATGGAGAAATTCTAAGAAGAAAGCGGAATTTCTTGCATGCTTCTCATCCATTGCGTCTATTCTAACAATACCAAAGATTATTGAGTAGAACTTCAGCTCACTTTGATTGCCATTAATATATTGGGTTAATTACTCGGATAGGACTTTGCATAATTACCACGAATTAGACGTCGATGTTTTAAATTTAAAATATCAATTATAATCACTAAATTTTAACATCTAGCCAAACATCAGAATTACCAATTCTAGTTCTAGTGATAGAATTCTTGCATTCAGCCGAACAACAGAATTGAAATTGACTTCAATTCTAATTCCTACAAAAATTGGAATTGGGCAAATTCCAATTCCAATAAGAATTGAAATTGGGCAAATTCCAATTCCTGTATCCATTTTTCTGCAAAAGGAAAGAAGCCTAAGAGAGCTTCGCCCCCTTCGAATAATTTTCTTATACCAAACTTAATTCAGCTAACTTCGCTGTTTGTTTTGGCTTCCTTTGACTTATTCTTGAGTTTCTTTCTTCTTCAATAAGTAGTTTTATCATGATTTTGTACCATCATTTCCACATGTATTTTCCCAACAATTTTCCATTCAAATTGTTCATAATAGGATTGTAGAAAGACGCCCAAAATATTGAAAGAAAATTTGAAAATTTTATTAATACTTTTTCAATAATTAAATTCAAGCATTTGTACACTTATATAGGAAGATAAAGGGAGAGAAATATCCCCATACAAGATGTGAGACTAAACAAAGGAGGAAGAGAGCCTAAGATGGGCCTTTATTTTGGGCCTTTACAGGATTTTCTTTTAACACTCCCTTGCAAGCTAGAGCTTACAAGTCATAAGCCCAGCTTGGACACAAACTGATGATATAGAGCACTAGGTAGGGCCTTTGTGAGGAGATCAACAACTTGATCAGTAGACAGAATATGTTTCAACTCTAGCTCCTTCATTTGAACCTTTTTCTGAATGAAGTGACAGTCAACTTCAATGTGTTTCGTCCGTTCATGAAAAACATGATTCTTAGGTATGTGTATAGCTGCTTGATTGTTACAAAGTAGAGTAGCTAGTGAGGAAAGTTTGACTCCCAGATCACCTAGGAGACTTTCTAGCCACGTGGGCTCAAATATAGCAGATGCTATCGAACGGTACTCAGCTTCGGCCAAAGTGCGAGCAACCACAGATTGTTTCTTGATGCACTAGGTAACAAGGTGACCTCCAAAGTATGTACTTAATCCACTGATGGAACGTCGATCATTCAGGGAACCAGCATAATCAACATCCGAATACACAACCAACGTTGGAGTAGAGGAGAAAGAGGTTTTGTATACCAGCCCTTGACGGGACTTTTCAAATATCTTAGGATGCGTTCGACCGCCTGTAGGTAAGACATCCGAGGAGAATGCATAAATCGGCTGACAACCCCAACAATAAAACAGATGTCAGGTCTTGTAGTTGTAAAGTAAATCAATTTTCCAACTAGACATCGTTAGTATTCTGGATTTGAAAGGAGAAGATCAGTGTCAGAGGCGTGAGCACAAAGCTTGTAATTGACATCCATAGAAGTATCAATCGACTTGCATCCAGAGTAGCCAACATCTTGAAGAAGGTCGAGACAGTACTTTCGTTGAGATAAGACAAGACCATCAAGACGTCTTGCGATCTTTAGGCCAAGGAAGTACTGAATATTCCCCAGATCTTTTGTTTAAAAAATAGAATTCAGGTGCTGCTTAATCATTTGTATTTCATTTGAATCATTTCCTGTGATAAGGATGTCATCGACATATACTAAGCGGAGAACAATGTCTGTTGGTTGATGACGAGTAAATAAATAGAAGTTCGTCATGCTCCGAATGAAACCAAGTTCATTGACAACTCTACTTAATTTATCAAAGCATGCCCGAAGAGATTGTTTGAGACCATAAATCGACTTCTTGAGGTGACAAACTCGGGACACCCCCGCGGTCTTAAACCCGAGAGGCTGTTGCATGTAGACTGTTTGTTGTAGGTCGTCATTGAGAAATGCATTCTTGATATCCAGTTGATGTAAGGGCCAGTGTCGATGGATAACCAAGGAGAGTAAAACACGAACAATGTTGAGCTTGTCCACCGGGGAGAAAGTTTCCTCATAGTCGAGGACCTGTTGTTGAGTAAACCCAGGAGCCACAAGACAGGCCTTGAGACGGTCAATCGTCCCATCAGGAGCATGTTTTATCACAAACACCCATTAACATCCAACGCAACCCTGTCCTGGAGGAAGGGAAACCAGATCCCATGTTTGGTTAGCCCATAGGATAGACATTTCTTCATCCATGATCGCCCACCATCCCGGATGTTGGAGAGACTCTTGCACAGAGTTAGACAAAGAGATGGAGGATAATGAAGTTGCAAAGTGTTGAAGCGTCGGAGATAGGCGATGTAAGGATACATGATTTGCCATAGGATGAGCCGTTGGGACAGGAGCCGGATCAATAGGCCGCACTGTGCCATGGGTGGAAGGTGACTGCAACGGGACGACGAAAGGAGGAGGACGAGTATATACACGAAGAAAAGGCGGTTTGTGCGGACCGGGAACCAGGGTTGAGAGGAGAGGTGGGAGAGTAGACATAACTGAGATGATAGGTCGTGGTAATAACATTGATGGAAGTGGGTGGGTGGGTGGGGGGAGGTTGGAGTAGAGAAAAAGGGTTGGTCCTCCAGAAAAGTAACATCAGTAGAAACAACCATCTTGCGAGTCATGGGAGAGTAACACATATATCCTTTCTGAGTACGGGTGTAACAAACAAACATATGTTTGGTTGCCCGAGGAGCGAACTTGTCAGTAGAGGGTCCAAACATATGAACATAGCAGGTACACTCAAATATTCGAGGCATGAGACTATGAGAGGGAAGGATGCTGTGGAGGGGAAGAGAAGACTAAACAGAGTGACGTGGTTGAGGACGGGTGAGGGGTGACGGTTGATGGGATAACACGCCGTGGAAACAGAAAAGTGCCAATAACACCGTGCTCCCAATAGAATATCCAGCGATTTTTGGCATATTCCAAAATTTTGGACAGCATAGTTGAGATCATGGATCCTCGCCTTTAAGGCGGCGTTTTCAGTAACTAGCATTACACACCGATTGACAAATTGCTTTTTGCCTTCCTCTATCTTGGCAAGAGACATTTGAAGTCTTTTCTCCATGGCATTCTTTTCATTGATGAGACTGGTTGTTCTCAATGATGCCTTGGAGAGACCTGCTTCTAGTTCTTCGATCATTGTCATCAAGCGAGGACACTCTAGACACTCGATCTAGAGGATAGCTCGGAGGAGATAGAAGATGAGATTGATGCAATAAATTTGAGAGAAGATTAAGCGCATCCCACATTCATCACATGACCGATTACCGCCTACACCTTCGTTGCACGACCTCGTCTCGCCTGCTTTTACTGACATGTCCTTCGCAGGTCTGAGGTCACTTCCCCAAAATCTCCCATTCGCGACCAACAAAAAACCACCAAGCCAGGAACTCGCTTCGCAGATGGCCAAGACGACCCCAAGACCGCCCAACATCACCCCGGTGGCCTCGAATTACAAGGGCAAGGCGCCCGTAATTGATGCCCCCTCTACCGAACCTAGGGCCAAGAAGCTCAAGGTTGGCGAGGCGGGTTCTAAGGTCCCGCCCAGAGCGAAGTCGCTGGAGGAAGCTCCTCGTACCCATGCTAACTATTGGGGATGCGTGCCAGGGACCTGGAGGGCGCCTCCTGGAATGGTACGAGGGCGAGCACAGCGTCAGCCTGAGCTCGCGACTTCCCTCCTGTATGGAGGACGAGGACATCGATGACGACGCGTTCAACGTCCTATTCGGCCTCTACGGTTGGGATGATGCGGCGGTGCTGGCGGGAACCTCCATCCGCGAGCTGGCAAACCGCGGGAGTCGCGCCGTGCTTCGCGCAGCCGAACTATTCCACCAGACAGCGAGGCGCTCCCTCAGCACTGGCCGAAAGCTTGGGGAGATGTTGACCACCCTGGACGCCACCAACAAGAGATCGCCCGGATAAAGGGCGAGTTGGGGGAAGCGAGATCCACGCTGAACGCCACGCATCAGGTAATGGCCGGAGTCAAGGTTGAACTTGCAGCGGCTCGTTGCTCCCGCTCGCAGGCCCTGACTGAGGTACGCCTTTTGCCTACGATCTCACTGATTAATCTTCTGCTTACCTTGGTATTTTTTGCAGTCTACCGAGCTCGCGTGGGCGGAACGAATTTTCAAGTTGAAGGAGGAACTGCGGGAAGCTCGCTCCCAAAGTGCCTACTTCGCCAACCGCTTCGCCGAAGCAGAGTCGAACCTGCTGGAGTGCCGCCGCCAAGCACTGGAGGGATCCGCGGGCGGCGTTTCGACTGCCCCCATGGTCGCGGTTGCTGGAGTTCGCCGTGCCCTTGCCGTAGCCGCCACCCGCCTCGCCGTGAAGCGCTTCCGGCTGCGGGTAGGCCTGAACGCGGTGAGCTTTGCACTGACTCCGGAGTCGCTGGTCCCGTATCTCTTCCCTGCCCTGGAGAATTCCCTGCCCGCGAGCCCGCGGGCTGACGAGCCAAGAGAATGAATTTGCCTTGTACCTCTTTGTTTCTTCTTCCTTTTTTGCAGGTTAATTAAAACCTTCTGGCTCGTGCGAGTTTACCCGCGCCTTTGTGTATACATTTATTTTTGTATGTTGGGTTTTCTTCATGTTTTTTCATTCTTAAATTCTGCTCTCTAAAGCTTGTGTTTGTGGTTAGGGCTAGTCTGACCCTCATGCCGAACTCGCAACTTCGGCTTCTTGCGCAGGGCTTCACGCGGCGAACCCCTGGATTGCGCGCTGCCTAGCCTCGCCGCCTTGCCCCCTTTACTTCTCGCCCCGCTCGTCTAGTTAATTCATCTCACGGCGAGGCGAGTTCGGCCGTCTTTTGGGTACTATGTCCACTTCCACATTATCTCCCTTGAACCCTGCGAGCCTGGGAGGTTGGAAGCTCTGCTCGAGGGTGTCAGCAACCATCGTGCGAACGAGGTTACGAAGGGCCTCAGACTACGCCACCATCATTACTTCAGAATCTTGGATCCGCTCAAGGGGACAAGTATCCAGTATGCGGGAGAGGAGCTCGTGCAGTGATCCGGTCTACGACAATATCACAGCTCGAGGACTCGAATATCACTCGCAGGGGCAAGTAGCCAGTATGCGAGAGAGAAGCTCGCGCAGGGACCCAGACTACGATAACACCACTACTCGAGGCCTTGGATTCGCTGGAGGGGGCAAGTAGCCGGTATGCGAGAGTGGAGCTCGCGCAGGGACCCGTACTACGACAACACCACAACTCGAGGCCTTGGATTCACTCGAGCGGGCAAGTAGCCGGTATGCGGTAGAGGAGCTCGCACAGGGACCCGAACTACGACAACACCACAACTCGAGGTCCTGGAACTTCACTCGAGGGGGCAAGTAGCCGGCATGCGAGAGAGGAGCTCGCGCAGGGATCCGTACTACGACAACACCACAACTCGAGGCCTTGGATTCACTCGAGTAGGCAAGTAACCAGTATGCGGGAGATTGGCGTTCGCGCAGGGACCCGGACTACGACAACACCACAACTCAAGGTCTTGGAACTTCACTCGAGGGGGCATGTAGCCGGTGTGCGGGAGAGGAGCTCGCGCAAGGACCCGTACTACGACAACACCACAACTCGAGGTCTTGGATTCACTCGAGTGGGGCAAATAGCCAATATGTGAGAGAGGAGCTCGCGCAGGGACCCGAACTACGACAACATCACTACTCGAGGCCTTGGAACTTCACTCGAGAGGGCAAGTAGCCAGTACGTTGGAGATTGGCGCTAGCGCAGGGCCCGGATTACAACAACACCACTACTCGAGGTCTTGGAACCTCACTTGAGGGGGCAAGCAACCGGTATGCGGGAGAGGAGCTCGCGCAGGGACCCAGACTACGACAACACCACTACTTGAGGTCTTGGATTCACTCGAGAGGGGCAAATAGCCGGTATGCAGGAGAGGAGCTCGCGCAGGGACCCACACTACGACAACACCACTACTTGAGGCCTTGGAACTTCACTCGAGGGGGCAAGTAGCCAGTATGCGGGAGATTGGCGCTCGCGCAGGGACTCAGACTACGACAACACCACTACTCGAGGCCTTGGAACCTCACCCGAGGGGGCAAACAGCCGGTATGCGGGAGAGGAGCTCGCGCAGGGACCCGGACTATGACAACACTACTCGAGGCCTTGGAACTTCACTCGAGTGGGCAAGTAGCCGGTATGCGAGAGAGGAGCTCACACATGGACCCGTACTACGACAACACCACAACTCAAGGCCTTGGATTCAGCATTTCTGGGAGCATGCGCCGTGCATGCCCTCATGGGGAAAAGCCCAAAACACAAATATCCATAATAGTTGATGTATTGATGAAAGATTAATACAATTTGATTACAAGGCTACTTGTAGCCACTGAGAGGGTGAGGGAAGTATTAATAAAAAAATTGTTTTAAGTCGTTGCCGCTCCAGGTCTACTAAGGTGTTCCCCCTCGCAGTTTTGGAGTCGATATCCTCCGTATGCCAGCGCTTCTGCCACCGTGTAAGGTCCCCTCCCAATTAGGCTGGAGCTTTCCAACCGCCTCTCCCCTTTCTGCGGCGTCCACTTTTTAAAGGACCAAGTCCCCCTTGGCGAACTGTTTGACGCGGATGTGCTTGTCAAAGTATTTTTCCATTCTCTGTTTGACTTCCTCTTGCCAAATCGACGCGAGATCCCAGACTTCCTCCACCAAGTCGAGCGAAAGTCTTTGCTCTTCGTCGTTCTCCTCTCTCCAAGCCTCCCCGCTTCTTCGGCAACCACCACCCTTGGACTCCTGACATCGAATTCATCGGGATTACTGCTTCTGAGCCATGGGATAGCTTGAATGGAGTCTCTTCCGCGGTGGTGTTTGTGGTGGTCCTCAAGGCCCATGGGATTGAGGGGAGCTGCTCGACCCAATTCCCTTTTAGGTTTTCCACTTTCTTTCTGAGCAGGTTGATGATCACCTTGTTAGCGGCTTCGACTTGCCTATTACTTTGAGGATGGTGCACGAACGCGAAGTGAAGGTCAATGCCTGGTTCTCCACAAAACGTGATGAGTTCCGCACTGGAAAACTGTGGCCCGTTATCCATGACAATCGTGCGCGACAGACCATGCCTGCAGATGATTTCCCCCCATATGAAGTTTCTCACAACTTGCGAAGTAGTCCTTGCTAGTGCTTTCACCTCAATCCATTGCGTGAAATAATCTATCATCACGAGTATGAACCTTCGTTCTCCGCTCTCCTGGGGGAACCACCCCACGAGATCCATCCTCCAGATTGCGAAGGGCCATGGGGCCGTGATCGACTGGAGCCGCTGCGCCGACTGTAATTGGAGGGGGCGTGAAGCTGACATCTCGAACACCTTTTTGCGAACTTCTCCGTGTCTTTCCTGATGGTCGACCAAAAATACCCTTGCCTCAACACTCTCTTCTCCAGGGTTCTTCCGCCGGAATGGCTTCCACATTCTCATGAGTGAATCTCATCCAGCACCCGAGGAACTTCCTCTTCGGAGATGCATCGTGCTAAGGGTCATGACAACGTTTTTTTGTAGAGAATGCCTTCGTGGACGAGATAATATGCCGATTTGTACCTGAACCGCTTCTTGGCCTGGATTCCCGAGGGGAACTCTCTCGTGGTCAGGGACTCCACAAATGGGTCAATCCACGATGGGCGCTGGTCAATCTCCACGAGCTCTCCTTCTTCAATGGAGGGACAAAATAACTCTGTCGTCACCCCTCCCACCGGTTGGCTGTACTTAGCCAGGCCATCTGCGACCTTGTTTTCCTCCTTCGGGATGTGCATGGTGCCGAACATTCAGAAAGTGCCCACTAACCCCTTTACCTTCAGCAGGTAACGTTGTAATATCGGCTCCCAAAATTCAAAATCTCTACGGATCTGTGAGACCACCACCATGGGGTCGGAGTATGCCCTGAGGTCCTGAATACCTAATTCGCGGGCGAGGCGGAGGCCGACGATCAAGGCTTCGTACTCCACTTGATTGTCGGTGACCTGAAATTTGATGTCTATCGCCTACTCTATCTTGACGCCTTGGGGGCTGGTTAGTACCACCCCAGCCCCGAATGAGTACTTGCCGGACGCCCCGTCTACAAACATTTCCCATGCTTTCCACCCTTGTGTCTCTGCTCCCTCCACTTCTGTCGTGAAGTCGGCCAGGAAATCAGTCACCACCTGAGCTTTCAGCGCCACCCGAGGGACAAATGAGAGATCAAACTTGCTGAGCTCTACCGACCACTTGACCAATCTACCTGAATGCTCGACTCCATCCAGGATGCCTCAAAGCGGATGATCTGTCACTATCTTGATTGAGTGGGCTTGAAAATAGGGCCTAAGCTTCCGAGCTGAGACGATGAGCGCAAAGACCAACTTTTCTAGGACGAATAGTGCAGCTCTGCCTCTTTGAGGACTCGACTTACGTAATAAATGGGGAGTTGCTTCTTGCCTTCCTCCCTGACCAAAATCAAGCTTACCGCCTCGGTTCCGACCCCCAAATAGAGGTAGAGATCTTCCCCCTCTCGTGGTCATTGCAGCAGCGGGGCCTGTGTCAACTGTTGCTTCAACCTTTGGAACGCCTCCTCGCACTCGGTCGTCCACTCGAAGCCCTTGTTGTCGACGTGACGGCGCAGAGCGCGGAAGAAGTGAGAACACTTCTCCCCGGCCTTCGAGAGGAACCTGCTTAGCTCGGCGAGCCGTCCCGTCAGACGTTGGACCTCTTTCACATTCCTCGGGTCCTCCATCTCCATGATTGCTTTGGTTTTGTCCGGGTTTGGCTTTACCCCTTCTGGGGTCAGGAGATGTCCTAAAAATTTCCCTTCCCTCGCCCCAAAGACACATTTTGCGTGATTGAGCCGTATTTTATATTTTCGGAGGTTGGCGAAGGTTTCGACTAAGTCTTTGAGATGGCCTTCCACATCCTTGCTTTTCACCAAGAGGTCGTCTACGTACACCTCAAGGTTCCGCTCCTTTTGTTCCTTGAAACTCTATCCATCATGCGCTGGTAAGTTGCTCCCTCGTTCTTAAGTCCAAACAACATTTCCTGTAACAATAACATCCATCGTTTGTAATAAAGAAAACATGCTTGATATCCGGTGGGTGCATGCGTATTTGGTGGTAACCAGAGAATGCATCTAAGAAGCTCATAATTGGAAATCCGACGACTGAATCTACAAGCGCGTAGATTCTAAGCAGGGGGTAGCAATCCTTGGGGCAATGTTTATTAAGCATCAAAAAATCAGTACACATTCTCCATCTTCCACCCCCCTTCC
Source organism: Platanthera guangdongensis (assembly GCA_039583875.1). Classification (NCBI taxonomy): domain Eukaryota; kingdom Viridiplantae; phylum Streptophyta; class Magnoliopsida; order Asparagales; family Orchidaceae; genus Platanthera; species Platanthera guangdongensis. The sequence goes on along the minus strand of CM077162.1, from coordinate 137,996,736 downwards.
TCACCATGACAATGTTTGAGACCCATCCCGGGTACTGGATCTCTTCCATGAACCCCGCATCCAGCAGCTTCTGCACTTCCACTGGAATGGGCTCTGCCAAAGTTGTAGCTGTCCTCCTCTTCTTCTGGCGAATGGGGCGGGTCTCTGGCTCCAAGTTGATGTGATGACATGCGACGTCTGCGTCGACTCCAGACATGTATTCTGCGCTCCATGCGAAGATATCGACGTTTTCTTGGATGCAAGCCAGAATTTTTCCCTTGTCTTCCTCTGTCAGTTTGCCGCTGACCTTCACCTTCTCGGGTCATCCGCCCTCATCCTTGATCTCTCTCTCCTCGACCTCTTCCGCAGCTTCTAGCCTTGTCACCTCCTCCAGTGCCTTCTCAACTCTTTCGACCTCCTTCACCCAACTGAAGGTGTTCATAGTGCTGGGGTAGCATTCTCTCGCCACCTTGGGATCGCTCTTGATCTCGATCTGCAGCCCTCCGATGTTGTACTTGAGGCACATATGGAATGAAGATGGCACACACTGAAACACATTGATGAGCGGCCTTCCGAAGATGGAGTTGTAGCTACTGGGCGCGTCCACGATCACGAATCGACGCACCTTTATGGTGCCTCCCTGAGTGACGAGGAGCTCGACACCCCCCCTTCAACCTCCTTCCTCTCTCCTGCAAAACCAAAAAGTGGGCCGTTAGTCAAAGTAACCCTCTTCTCCTCCACCGCCATGGCCTCAAATTCCTTTTTGAACACAACATTAATGGAGCTCACGTTGTCGACCCAGATGCGGGAGACCGTGAAATTTCCCACCGCCACCTGGATCCCCAACGCGTCGTGGAAGGGATTCTCATTCCCGAACATGTCCTCCGCGAGAACGTGATCTCTTCGATCGTGGACGGGGCCTACGAAGTGGACGTCACGCTCCTCCGATAGACCACATGCAGGCTCCCATTCCTGGTTGTTTCTATCCCCACTCCTCCATGAATGGCTCCAATCCCACCCAGAGCTCTTTGGTCAATCCGGTCTTCGCACCCTCTCGGCGCCCTTCCCCCTGCCCCTTCATTCCTTCCTTTCTCCGCCGCTGCGGGCTCTCGCCGCCTTTCCTGGATCCCTTCTCCCGCCCCCTCCTCAAATCCAAGAACTCGGGGCAGGTTGCGGTGGCGTGGCCCTCGGTCTGATGAAAGTCACAATAGAGGACCACCCTCCGATCCCCCCTCCTCTGCTGTTGGGGCCTTCCTCCTCTCCCTCAGCCACGTCCAACCGCATAAGCCTCTTGCCGGGGGGCTTGGTCATGCCCCCACTGCCCTCGCCGTCTCTCTAGTGAGTGTCGCCGTCCTTGTCTCAGGTGAGAACCTTCTCCCCAAATGCTGATGATATCCCTCTCCGACCACCCTTTGTGGCGGCCTGGTGGGAGGTCCTCTGAATCTCATAACATCCTCCTCTCGCTCCATGCCTTCCTGCGCTCTCCTCTCCTCCCGTCTCACCGGTGCTTCCTTCTCTTCGCTCCCTTGCCTCCTCCTGACGCTTCCTCTACATCTTCACCCGTCAACTTTGCCAGCTTGGTCACAAAACTCCTGCTTGAAGACTCTCCTTCGATGTAACGTGCCGCTCAATCAATCATGTCTTCGAATGACACCGGGGGAATTCTCTTCAACTCCATCTTGAACAGCCCACCCTGCAGGCCTAAATTGAAAGCGATCATCAGAGTGTGCCCAGGAATATCTTGGCATTGGAGAATCTCCTCTTGGAAACGGTCCACGTATGACCACAACGACTCTTGTGGTCCTTGTTTGATGGCAAAGATTGTCTCTGTCTCTTTCTTCCTCTTCTTAGATGTGGAAAAGCGAAGTAGGAACCCCCGATTGAGATCCTCGAAACTGTAAATCGACCTTGTCGGCAATTGGTGAAACCATTCTCGCGCCTCTCCCTTAAATGTAATGGCGAACAACTGACATTTAAAAGGGTCAGACATCAGACTGATTGATACCATGTCTTCAAACCATTACAGGTGCTGCAACAGGTCATCCCTGCCAGCGTAGGAATTCATGGGTGGTTCCACAAACCCTGCCGGAACCGGCATCGCCAACACCAACTCACAACATGGACTGGCAGGTGCGAGTTGGTGACCCGGGCGAGCTCGCCCAGATTCATCCTCCATGGCGCGAGTCGTCGGGGAGCCTCCAAAGAGGACTCCCGGCCGCAACTTCTGGTCGCCATCTTCCTGAATGTGTTCCTTTCCTGGTCACCGAATTCGACTCGCCTTGCCTAGCGGTGCGACTTCCTGAATTGGCGTCACCGTCTCGCCCCGCTGAGCGAGTAGATCCTGCACCTTTCCTTGCATCGCCCTCATCATTCCGACGAGTTCGGCGAATTGCCCCTGCGTCACGAACTCTGTAGTGGGATGCGAGTTTTCCCGATCATCTCTTGGCTCTCCCTGTCCCACCATGGCATCGTCAGACGGGTACTTTCCTCAAGAACTGCCAATCCATGCTCACCACACAAAAAATGTTGAAACCCGGACACCGGTTCAACTGAGTTTGGACTGAGAGGGAGCAGTTCAAGTTACTTTGCCCGTCGTCGGGTGCACTAGGAGGGTCTGTTCAAGCCTGAATTCGACACTAGCTGGAAAAGATGTTTGCCCACGAAAAGACCCGGTGAGCTACAACGAGGAGGTCCCGTCACTCACCCGGAAGCGCGCGTCGTGTCTTCCTCTCCCAAAGCCAAAGACTGAGCTCGACACCTTTGATAACACATAGCAAGAGTTCTCCGAAGGTCGGATGCTCTAGGAGGCTGGATCTGCCTTTCCAAGGTGCCTTGAGGGTCTATTTATAGGCAAATCCCAAACCAGGGATAGAATCGTCTTTATGGCCTGCAAACAGCGGCCTCCGCCTTTTTACTTTTGCTATTTACACTCCTGATTGGTCTGCGGATAGCGAAATCCCGCTGTTCAAGATGGCTATGGGCAGACCAGGATAGACTGCGAGCAAAAAAGAGAATCCGAGTTGGATTCTCCCTGCTGAGGCGAGCTCGAGAAGAAGGTGGGCTCGGCACGCCTGCGATCATCTTGGCGCGCGGCTCCCTCGCTTTGGGCCTTGCTTCGGCGACCTGGCGCCAGACTGGAGAGGGCGGCTCACCGCCAAGCGAAGTCGTCTCGCCTAGCCTACAGTCTTTTGATGGGCTCACTCTGTCCTGGTTGGGTGTAGACATGACTGGAGGTCGCCAAATTTGGGTTGTGCATATAGATTAAAGCAAATCATAGAAATTGATCTAAATCTGAAAATGATTCACATTCTTTTCATGATTTAGCCATTAAACAACCTTTAGTCATTGCATTCCTTAGCGCATTAGATTGTTTATTGGCATTGTGTGTTGAGCATTTGTGTGATCACGGTCTACTGCCACCGCACCGGTGCCGCCGCCGCCTAATGCCTGCATGCCCTGTTTTATCACTTTTATGACTTGTGCAAATTTCTCTCGATCCTTAGGCTTGTTGTTCTACTTGTCTTTTTACTGCTGCTTATTTCACATCATTGCACTTGCTATAATTATTAATGCTACTGTTTCACTTATCATTGCAGTTGTACACATTCCTAGAGACAACTTTGGTTACACTGTCATTATTGCCTCATTTTATTGCATTCTTTAACGATGGAGAAATCCCCGGAACACCTGGAGCACTTGCAACAACTTTCCTCACTTTTGGTGATTAATTCTACAGAAACAATTATCTGGTTCTACTTTTATCAAAATAGAATTCTCTATGTAAGTTTTTTTGGCTTTCTTTCAAGTATTGAACCTGGCATTTGCGCTGAGTGTTCTTGGGTTTCTGATCATGCACATCTCATTGGTGATGGGCAATACCACAACAATTGAGGTAAGAGTATCTTTTGATCATCATCTCTATCAGTCAGTATGTCCAGTGATTTTTGTAGTAGTTTTTAACTATACCTCTATATGATTAGGCATATGAAAAGAAAGCAACTCCTAAGTGGCGGTATGATCTTGGTCGAAGAAAGAATTTCGAACAGGTGATTCCATAGATTTAGTTGATTGATACTGTCATTATCTACAAATTTGTTCATGCTTGGGCTATGCAGCCTTTAATGTTATATAGGAAATTGTTTGTGATGGCCACTGTTTACACAGGGAATGCTATTTGATTGGCAGTGGTTTGCACTGTGTTGCACAGTTGATGCAGGATTAGTCTATAGGATTTGACAACAAGATCTAATTGTATGAGAAGTACAGGATAAAGCACAGCAGACACAAATAATGTACCGTCTAACCTAAAGCTAATTGAATGGGACTACATGATTCAACACGCCATGACAGGCAACTGTGCATCACTTTAATTACTTAATATCCGACTTACATTGAAGTAAAATTTGATCTTGACGATTTTTAGCTTTGTTTACAGGCAATGATTACATAATACAAAGGGCACGCTAAAATTAATTACAAATCAAACAAGTAGTGATTCAATGAAATAAGGAACTAAGATATAGTTATTGAACATTACTAGAAGATACAAGCATTGCCCTACAACATAAAGAATTGTGACAAAAGCAAATGAGGTTCACCAAGTACTTGATGGGGGATGAATGTACATCACTGTATCCGGCGAGTGTGGTCGCTAGGAACCATACCGGCCGGCTCTCTTTTCTCAAGTCTCGGCCAAGCATCAAGAGGCGCCAGAGCTTGACGGCCCCCGGCTCGCCGAGGCGAGGTGGAATCATCAGGGGCGAATAGAGACGAAAGGCTCGCACTCGCCCGGTGAAGCCGGCGAGTAGGGCCAGCCGGGACCGTACTCGCCGAGGCCCAACAGGGGCAGCCGAGCCCGTACTCGCCGTCTTGGGCGAGCAGAAGCTTAAGGGGGGACTTGCCCAGCGCCCCATGATGTTTTTTACCATTTTGCCCCCGCTGGCCTGCCCATAGCCTTTCAGAACAACGAAGTTACGCTGTTGGCAGACCAACCTGGACTGCACATAGCTGTTTTGAACAGCAGAGGTTGGCTATTTGCAGACCGTTTTCAGAAATCTATAAATAGCACCCAAAGTGCACCTCAGAAGGCAGACTCACTTGATCCCTAGTCTTCTAGCGCTTTCTTAGGTAGCCTTAGCTCGGCCTTTGGCTAAGAAGGGGAAGCGCTATAAGATCTTCTGGGTGTGTGGTGGGACCTCAACGCCGAGTCCTTGAGTCAGTTTTCTTTTCTTTTGTCTTTTGGCTTGCAGGGAGAAGTGTGCGATCACCCCTTCCCCAAGGGTGAACTTCACAAGAAACCGAGTTTTCGGTTTCAACATTTTGGTGCGGTGAGCGTGGAGAGTGGTCAGCACAGAAAATCTTCGGCAGACTCGATGACAGGAGAAGGACAAGGCTCAGACAGGTCCAACTCGCCGCCCCCGCCACCTCTGGCCACGATGGTGATGTTCGAAGACTTCAGGCATGAGGTACTCAGCCTCGTGAAGTTCGCACTCGGCGCGCTGGCCGAGTGCTCGACTCCAGCTGTCCCAATCGCTGCCGCCCCGTCTCTGGGCGAGGACGCTCCCGACAGGCGAGCTGGGAAGGAGGTCGCCGAGGAAGGAACAGGATGCGAGCTCCCCGGGCGCGTGCTCTTCCCCGGCTCGGCAAGCGGAGGCCGGTTCGGCGAGATGGGTGCGCGAGATCCTTCAGCTCGCCCAGCGGGGGGATGCAGCTCCTTCAACGAGTTGGTTTCTTCTTCCCCAGTTCCAGAGGGATTCAGGGAGGCCGAGATGTCCTACTACACCGGGAAGGGGGACCCGGTCCGGCACGTCCAGTGGTTCGAGGACGTGGTCTCGATCCGGCAGATGTCGGATGCCTTCAAGTGCCGGCTCTTCGCCATCACCCTCAAGGAGAAGGCGAGGGAGTGGTTTCACCAGCTGCCGGTCAGCTCCATTTACTGCTTCGAGGACCTGCACCGGGGGTTCATGTTGAGATTCACCACCTCGAAGAGGAGGAAAGAGTCAGAGTCCCTGCTTCCCATCAAGCAGGGAGTGAACTAGACGTTAGGAAGTTACGTCGACCGGTCCAGGAGGAGGTCACCCAAGTCCAGGAGATGCCAGGCCATAGCCTGATGATGACCTTCACCCTGGGGTTGCAGCATGGCTTTTTCAGGATGGAGCTGAAGAGAGTGCCGCCCCTCTCCTACGAAGAGCTGATGGAGAGGGCGGCGAGAGAGGTCGACGGGGAGGCGTCGAATCCGGAGTTTGCCCGGAAGCTGGCCAGGTGGGCCACAGAGGAAGAGAAGGAGCCGAGAGGCGGCAGAGGTCAGGATGAGAGGAGAGCCAAACCCCGACAGAGGGAACAACAACAACTTTAGGGGCAGCAGCAGCCCAGGTGGGAGCGTCAGGAGCCGGACTTCCCGTATTCCGCTATATCAAATATTTCAACATTGTATCAGAGGGAACAGACGCTTGTGTATAAGATGGATCAACCAAAAGTTTGCTTCAATGCTTCTGTGAGTCTAAGTGAACCAGAGTTAAGTGTAATGGAAGGTGACTTGGCAAGAGATCTTGGAATGAAGCTTCTTACATTGACTAACTTTGATAAGTGGAAGTCATGTTTGGAAAACTATCTTCTTTGCGAGGACCTTTGAGAGGTGGTTTGTGAAACAGAAAGACAAGAGGTTACTGCTGTTACTGGCAATGCTGAAACAATGAGACCTTGGAAGAAGACAAATGTGAAAGCGGAGGTTGTTCTCAAGCATGTGATCTCATCGGAGCTCTTGGACCACATCGGCGGATGTCGGTCAGCTGCGGAGACTTAGACTTCCCTTGATGGGTTGTTCAACAAGAAGGTGAAGTTGGCTGCTGAGATTGGTCCCTCTACTTCTGATCAGCAAGAGATGAGTGTTTCTCCTAGGCTTGATAGGAAGAGGAAGGAAGGACCAAGGTGTTATAGATGCAAGCAGCCCGGTCACTTCAAGGAGTGTAAGGTTGTCCTGCACTCGATGAACGTTGCTCATGTTGGGAGTAAGGAGAAGAGCTTGGTTGGGTTGACAACAAGTTCTGATGCTTATCGGTTAAAGGCCAATGATAGCGCGACTATCTAACATGAAAGACTGGGGCATGTGGGGATGGACAAGCTGAAAGCAATGACGGTGAGAAGCCTTGTGATAGGCTTGCCTAAGTTGTCATCCTTCAGGGACGGTCACGCTTGCACGTGATGTTAACTTGGTGAAGCTTATCGCTTTACGTTTGATAAGTTGCAGTACAGATATAAAGCACCATTGGAGGTTGTCCATGGTGATCTGGTGGGACCGACCGTCACCGCCAGTCTTAGATGCAGCAAGTATATGCTGATATTGGTTGATGACTATACGAGGTATACTTGGGTATACTTCATGAAGGAGAAGTCGAACATGTTACGCTTGTTTGCGGAGTTCAAGAAGCTTGTGGAAGGCCAGTTTGGCCTGCGGATCAAGAAGTTGAGAAGAGGTAACGAAGGTGAGTTCGACTCAACCGTGTTCTCGAACTTTTGCAGGAAGCATGGGATCCGAAGGGAGCTCTCTCGTGGGCATACTCCACAACAAAGTGGTTTTGCAGATCGGATGATCCGTCTTCTGACTGAGACCTGCAAGTGTTGGCTTTAGTGAAAAGGCATTCCTAAGGCTTTTTGGGCGGAAGGGATGGCCTGCGCCGCACATGTCATCAATCAGATGTCTCTGAGTCCGATTAACATAAAGACTCTGTATGAGCTGATGTTCAGGGTGAAGCCCAGCCTGAAGCACCTTCGGGTGTTTAATTCTACCTGCTACATACACTCTCCGGGGGCTCTCAAGACGAAGCTAGTTTTCGTTGGGTATGATGAGCAGAAAAGGAGATGAAGGTGTATGAATTCTGCGACGAAGAGGTTCATTGTGTCGAGAGACGTTGTCTTCGATGAACTAACGTCGTATTGGGGTAGCTCATATGTGGAGCTAGAGGAGAGCAGGTCAGACAGTGGGCAGAAGGAGGCTGTTGCTAAGGTTCAGGTGGAGTTGCCTGTGTCACCAGGAGCTCCAGGTTGTTCTAGCTCCGGGGCAGGGACGTCTGGTTCAGGAAGCAGGGAGAGTAATGCTCCAGGTGCTTCTGGATCGAAGACGGTGGCTTCTGGTTCAGGAAGCCGGGGGAGCGATGTTGCAGGTGCGTCTGGTTCAGAGAGCAGGGGGAGCAATGCTCCAGGTGCTTCTGGTCCAGTGCGGTGGCTTCTTGTTCAGGAAGCATGGGGAGCATTGTTCCGAGGTTGCCCGAGAACAGAGCTGGTTCAGAAGGAGCAGCGGAGGTGGTTAGCCGTGATCAGGCTCTTCGGAGGTTGAAGAGGATCATCAACCCACCAGCTCGATTTTGCGAAGGAAACACGGTGAGCTCGGTCTCATGTTTCCTTGCAGGCCCTCAGATCGAGCGAGTGTCTTCTAGCTGTGATGACACCACTAGAGTCAAGGAGGTGGATGACGCCAAGGTTGAGGATGTGACTACCCTCAGAGGAGACGAGGCTTGGGATCTTGAGCCCACGGTCGTTGGTGTTGCTTCTGTGGCATGCAAGTGGAGGTCAAAGCTGAAGAAAAAGGCAAAGAGAAGCATGACTCCTTTCAGGAGATGCTAGAGGGATCCCTTATGGTCCAGGATAGGCGGGGCGAGGACTATGTCTCGAAAATCTTCTCGATGATGCTATCAGAGGGACCATGTGCAAGGTTATGAGAACTACTGGGGTTATTCACCACTTCTCACTTCAATGGGGAGTGTTGAAAATGGTGAAGTGAAAGTGGCGGATTGGACAACCTGGGTGACCTGTCCGTGCGGTTTATGCGGACAAGACTAGCGGTTAGCCAGGTCGGTATAGCTGCTGCAGTCGGCTTGTTCTTCGGCGGCCTGGGCAGTCTGTTTGCTCGGTCTGTGCGAACAGAGGTGGCGGCCAGGCAGGATGGCTTATGCTCAGCAGGCAGTTTGTCCCCAGAAGGTAACCGGGCGGATCACTTCACTATTCGCGGAGTCCGGCAAGATGCGCACTGGACTGGAGCTCGGGAGATCGGCATGGAAGGTGCCTTGTAGCTATGGTGGCGCAGCAGGTAGTAGCCGCGATGTTCGCCGGTTAGAGCAGACTGGTGCTGGAGTTCGCCGAGATGCGCGGACTGATGCCAGTGTTCGCCAGTAAACGCGGACTGGCCCTTGTGGCCAGTGGTGTGGACTTGATTGGTTCTGAACCAAGTCCAGTTTTGCTCAGTCCGGGGTGATCGCGCGGATAAGCACGGACAGCTTCTCAGTCCGCCAAGCTCGGCAGCAGTTGCCTTGTGCCTTGGTTGCGAGCTTGGTGAGTGTGGACTGGAGCAATGTCCGCCTGGGCTTGCAGATTGTTTTCCTTGTCCGCCGAGTCCCGCAGTTGTCTTGGCTGCGGGCTCAGTGTGTGCGGACTGGAGCGGTATCCGCAAGGCGTGCGGACTGGAGCGGTGTCCGCAAGGCGTGCGGACTGGAGCAGTGTACGCAGGGCGTGCAGACTGATTGTGTTGTTGCAGAGTCTGCGGGTAGCTGTTGTCCTGGTTGGCCTTTGGCGACAAGGCGGATAGGGTTTGCTGTCCGGCCTTGGTGAAGCCATTGGCGGTCTGGCTATCCTGCACAGGTCGCGGAGGACTAGTTGTGTATCCGCGGCTTGCAGATACAGTTGGTGCTTGCTGCGAGATGGGGCAGTTATCCCATCGGCTAGGGCGATGAATACACTTCTCATCGTGCATATAAATAGGATCCCCTGTCACATCAGGAATAAAGACGAATGAACAGTAAGTGAACTCGCAGATAGTTGTTGTGGTCTAGATTTTTGTATCCGCACGGTCTGAGGAGGTTGACCGGTTTGTGTTGTGCAGGTTGTGCGGATAGCGCTGGAAGCCAGAGACTTGGTTCTGACTGCGGTTAGGGACAATGCGGACTCTGCAGATAGCAACCAGTGGTTACCAGCAGGTCGCGGGTAGCGGCTAGGCAGTCTCTCTTCTGGAACTAGTTTCCGGTTCAATAAGCTGTCCGCTTCTGGCGGGCTGTTCAGTTCGGCAGCAGCAGTTCGTGCGATCAGGCGGCTAGGCGACCTCGCGTTTAAGCGGCTTGCTGATCGGCGAGTAGTGCTTGCATTGGAATAACGGGCAGTTCACGCGGCTTGGTTGTGGTCTGGCGACTAGGCGGGTTGAGCGGACTACGTAGTGCAGCAATAGTTCCAGCAGTTACTCCTTGAGTCCGCGTGGTTTGATATTTGCTTTGTATTGTTCTGCTTCCGTTGTGTACATCGGCTAATCATGTCTCTCCATGTATGTCTCGCGGTGTAAAGAAATTTATTATAGTACAAGATTTTTGCTCTTCTGTTTTGCATCTAGTTACTTGGGCTCAGATAGGTTGAGTGTTCCTGCGTCTGGTTTCCCGTCTTCCGCTATATCAAATATTTCAACAGGACCCACGCTTGTTTATTCACGCAAGAAGGCTTGATCGGATCGCCGATCCGACTCCGCTGTTGCTTCCAGAATGTCGCCGTGAGTCAAAATCATATATTGATTTATTTTATTGGTTTATTATTCATGTATTTTAGTGACCACTCCCACCGATCAATCATAGCCGTTGATAGGGATGCCCTACTTTCTTGTTTTAATACAGTGGTCTTAGGGGCTGAACAAAGACATTGCAGGTGATAGTAATCCCGGAATCCAGCGATCACCCCACGGTGCAGACGCCGTGGAACCCTAGGTGACGACTGCTAGACCCCCGAACTCCTCCATAAGGTATTCCCCTACCATAACCTTCTTCTCCCCTTCTCGCAGCCCCCTTCAACCCTCAAACAATCCACGATTGGCCGTCCAAACTGCTACTTCCTATTCACGTTACTATTTACAAATGAAATTTACTATTCCTTGCTCTAGTTTTCAACAGTGATTTTCCTGCCTCACCACCGCCTCCAAATTCTCCTCTACAGCCCGCCGACCCATTGTTTCCCACTCCCTCCCCCCGATCTCCCACCTACCGTCCTGCACCCTTCCAGGCGCCACTTTCGTTGCTGCCACCCTCCTCCCTGCCACCGTTTCCTTCCCAAAACAACCACCCCACCCCCCGACCAAGTCTCTTCCCCATTCCTTTCCGTGGATCCACTTCCCCCGCCACCGTTTCCTTCCCAAAACAACCCTAGTTTCCAGATCAGTCCAGATCTGGAAATTTCACCTTAGATCTGTTATTTCCGCCGCTCATATTTCCTTTTTAGCCCGAATCCTCTCCCAAACATCGGATCCACCCTTCCCTTGCCTGGATCTACCCCCTCGTGCCCAGATCTATTTATTTCGGGCCCGATCTCGCCATCCACCGCCGAGGACAGTCACCGCCATCATTTCCACGCTGTCGGTTCCACCTTCGATCGCCGATCTACGCATCCAGATCCATAATCTCCAGTGCCTCGGTCAGCCCGCTACTTTGGCGAGCCCTTGTTGTATTGGAGTATTTGAATCTTCATTATTATTGGATTGTTTTTTTGTGCTTTGCTTGGGTTCGTGCTTGTGGAAATTTGTTACGGTAAACTAATAATTTGTAGGAAGGGTTTATTCATCGGGTGCTTGGCCTTGACCCTCCGAGCGGAGGAATGTCATTATTAAATTGCTACAATTGAATGCTTTTTTGTTCTTTAATTATTTGCGTGGTGTTAACATTTTCATTGTGCAAAATTAATCGTCGTCGTCACTGACGGGCGTGTTGCATTAGATTCGGGTTAGCGTGTCACACTCGCTTTTCCACCTAGAGTCCTAGTTTTTGTGCACCCTGTAGCCTACCCTACATCAGATTGTCTATCTACAAGTGGTTGTTGCACATATTTTATAGGATAGCGGAGCAAGAAACAAATGGTGGTGACACACTTCTTTGTAGTGGCTAAGTATCGTTTGATTACGTCTGATATTTCTAAATTCACGTGAATGAAAAGTCTTCTTATTGATTTTGGTGTCAAACTCCTCACTCCGTCCATCTTTTACCACGATAGTCAAGCTGCCATCCATATCGTTGGGAATACATTTTTTCATGAATAAGCCAAGCATATCAAAATCGATTTTTATTTCATCCACGACAAAGTTCAACTTCGCAAACTTGATCTGTGACATATACCTACTGCCGAACAAAACTTTGATATCCTAACTTTGCCCCATATATCGATAGGCCGTTTCCAAGCGGACCAAGCATGGTGCCTACAAGCTTTATGCTCCATCTTGCGGGCCCATGGGGGAGGGGGGACTATGTATGTATAAATCCAATGTAATGACCCTCTTTCTTAGCTTATTAGGGGATACCTCTCATGTATAGATTAGTCTCACACTTTGATTTGGTTAAAGACTCATTCATCCCTCCTATATATGTGTCTGCAAATACTTGTATTTTTCATGTTAATATGAAGTAATAAAATTATTGTGCTTCATATTTCACTTTTTCTACAATTACAAAATCAACATAATTTATTAAAATGAGATGAAATTAGTACAAATTTTCTACCTGCTAGTACACTGTTACTCACACTATCTATACATTTTGGACAACATTAGCCTTCCCAACATGTTTCACCATCTTATCAAGCAATTCAATCATCTTATCTCTAGGCTTTGAATAATCATATGCGTCAACTGATTTGAGGAGAAAATGTTTCTTTGGCGTATTCACCCTAAAAATTGTCAAAGTTCATTGTTTACTATCTGTCCAACTATATAGAGCAACCACATACTATGCACTATCGTCATAAACCTTCATCTTGCCTTTGACTTCATTTATTTCATTTTTAAGCAAAGACACGAAGCTCATGATAACTTATGGTTTTAATCTAACCCCAAATTGTCTTATAGACGTCACGATCACACCGAAGCCAGGATAAGTAACAACAGTTGTTGAAACCGAAAACTCAGTCTCTTTGGAGTTCACCCTTGGGGAAGGGGTGATCGCACACTTCTCTCATGCGAGCTGAACGACTAAGGAAAAAGAAACAGGGGACAGACCCAAGGGCTCGGCGTGGAGTTCCCACCACACACCCGAAAGATCTTAGAGCGCTTCCCCTCCCTAGCCAAATGTCGAATTAAGGATACCTCTGAAAGCGCAAGAAGACCAGGACACAAGTAAACATGCCTTCTGAGGTACCCCCTTGGGTCTATTTATAGATTTCTGAAAATGACATGCAAATAGCCAACCTCCGCTGTCCTGAGCAGCTATGTGCAACCCAACTGGGTCTGGCAACAACGTAACTCCGCTGTTCCACTAGTCTACTGGCAGACCAACGAGGGAAAAATGGAAAAAGTACATCACAAGAAACTGGGCGAGTGACCCTCTGGAGCCTCCACTCGCCGGGGGCGACGAGCGCTAGGTGGAGCTGGCGCTCGCCGCCTCTATCCCCCCTGGGAGAGTGCGGGCCCGGCCTGCCCCACTCGCCCGCTGCCTGCCGAGTCTCCTGGGGCGAGTGCGAGCCGGCCTGCTCCACTCGCCCCATGCTTGTTGAGCCCCTGGGGCGAGTGCGAGCCGACCTGCTCCACTCGCCCCTCAAACAGTTCACCCCACCTGGACGAGCCAGACTGCTGATCTTGGACGATCTGGTTCCGGTCGCCCACCACTCGCCGGATATGGGGTTGTACACAATTCCCGCTTTTTGCGAGCTTGATCCAAGCTCGAAAAGAAACATCCAACCCCGCAATATGCGCCGATTGCGACAGGGACCAGAGAATATTTCATTGGGCTCCACCAGCAGTTATAAATACATGCCCGTGTACCTGGATGGCCTCCGCCAATCCCCGGACTTGAGTTTTGTCTAGATGTCTCTCTCTCCAAAGAGCTCTAAGAGAAGCTTATCCGCGCCCGCAAGATCAACGCCGCTCGCGCCGACGTGCTTGTCAGCATGCCTCCCAGTGCTGCACTGCGCGAGCAACCCAAGTCAAATCCTGTCAAGAAGGCGAAGTCCATCCCCAAGGATGCTGAGTCCATCTACCGCGACCTGGAGTCCACCCTAACTCACAGGCTCGCCTCCTCCAAACTAGCTGATGACCCCAAGGGGAAGATGGTCATCGACATTCCCGCCAACCCTGAACGCCGCCAGACCGACGCCGAGAGCTCCATGCCGCGAGTCCACACCCCACACGGCGACTCGCGGCCTCAGACTCCCCCGACGCACGCCTTCAGAACAAATCACCTCCCTTCGGGACCACATAGCTGGACTCGGTGAATTCCCAGTCGCTAGCCCGCATTCCTTCTCAGCAGCTCGCATCTGTTCCTGCGCTCGCGGGGGAGAGGACCGAGGACACCCCGTTTCTCAGCTTCAACCTCATCTCGCCGGGGTCCATCCCCCTGGTCGCGGTAAGAACTTAACATTGCCGCCTCTGCACACCCTCCAAGGACTGCCGAGCTCATCCCGTAAGCCCCACTTATTAGAATATTTTTCTCAGACATCTTTGCTGTGCTCGCACCCCTTCTCTACCGGAGTTGGTCATGTTTTGCAGGTCTCCCTGCTCCATCTGAGATCGAGGAATCTTCTGAACAGGCTCGCCACTCGCCACCCCCTTACCCTGGTATGGAGAGCTTCTTGGACGACTCGCTGGATCCTGCCGAGCTGAGACGACGAATGATAAAGGTGTTGAAGAAGTAGGACGCCGCCTTGCGCCAACTTCGAGCAAACTATGCATATGGCGAGCAGAGACTGCATGCGCTGGAGCAGGATTTCGTGCTGTTCATTGATAAGGCGGAGCACGACTCGACATGCGAGATGATGTCCTCCAGCCCAGTTATGGCGAGGATTCGTGAGAACCTGCAGACCTTCAGCCGCGACCTGGACCTGGTCCACGAGTTCCCCACCCCGCGCTGACCTCCGGGGATGGTGGCGCAAGGCCGGGGTTGATGGAAATGGCTCCCCAGCTGAGCCTACCGGCCCTCGTCCCCCAGCTCCCCAGGTCGCGCGGGCTGACCAAACTTCTTCTGCTCGCTATGAACCTCTTTATTTTCGGGGCTGCGATCGCCCCCTGTCTGTAATAATTTAAACAGTTTTTAGAATTCTGTATGTTATTAGAAATAATAAGATGTGCCAACTAATCCACTGCTCGCACTAGGATAGGTCCGGTCGTCGGAGTTGCGAGCTGGGGCTGGCGAGCTAGGGTTGGCGAGCGGGGGCCGGCGAGCTGGACTGACCGATCAGCTCGGCCATAAATTCTGTTTTCTATAAATAGGCCCCCTCACCAATTCCCAGACCCATAGCCTTTATTTCATTCAGACACCTCCTTGCTGCCCTTCTCTCTACCTTTTCTCGCACCCCAACCCCTTTCGCGAGCATGGGCAAAACACGACCGGATGGCGTCGGGCGCTCCAAGTGTGCTCGGCAATTTGCCGAGTACCTATTCTTTGACGGGAACACCACTGAGCGCGAGCTCACCACCTTCAAGAAAAAATACCTGCCCCCAGGTTATGAGGCGCGCCGGCCGACAGGGGGCGAGACCATCAATACCTTCTTCCGGGACGAGCTCGCCTACCCCATCTCGCACTTCGAGGTGGGGTTG
Source organism: Platanthera guangdongensis (assembly GCA_039583875.1). NCBI lineage: Eukaryota > Viridiplantae > Streptophyta > Magnoliopsida > Asparagales > Orchidaceae > Platanthera > Platanthera guangdongensis. The sequence goes on along the minus strand of CM077162.1, from coordinate 137,981,222 downwards.
CGCTTGCCCCTCTGGCCTGAAGTCTGCCAGATCTTGAAGTACTTCGGCACGGTCCCCGCGCAGCTGAACCCGAACGCGATCGCTATGATGTTCGCGTTCGCCCGCCCCCTCCGCCGCGAGCGGATCGAATTCAACCTCGCCGTTTTCCGCAAACTCTTCACCTACCGCGCGACCAATGATGGGGTCACCTACCTGATGGGCTCGCAAATCAAGGTTCGCGAGACCGCGAACAAAAACCACAACTGGGTATCCAAGATCGTCTTCATCAAGCGCAACTTGGGCAACATACTCTTCTCCCCCAGCAGAAGAGCGAGGAGGTATACCGGCCTCCGACGCTGTCCGACGACGACGCCGAGCTGCACAAGTTCTTCACGGGGAAGGACTTCGAGGTCGCCCACCCCAGAAGGGGCCTCGACTCGCTCCTACCGGTCCTACCCGACGAAGGTATACTTCTTCCCTGTCTTCTTACCAGCTCGCTTACAATCATCAATTTTCTAACTCATTTCCTGCAGGGGAGCGATCAATTCCCGAGCATCCGCCTTACGCGGACTCGGGACTCACCCCAGACCCGCTCGCGCGCGAGCGGGCAGCAACAACGGCCTGCCGAGGTGAGCTGGAGTCAGGTGGACCCTCCTCCAGCCGGAAATGATCGGGCCTCGAAGGGTCTAGCTCGCCTCGCCGCCCCCCGCCGCCAAAGAAGATGACGGCGACGGTGGTCTCCCGGGGGCAACTACAACAACAACAATAAGTTCGGGGGAGGAAACAACAACAAGAACATATCTTCGTGAGCTCGCCGAAGACCACCCCCGAAGGATCGCCAGCGAGCTCGCTGAAGGGCTCGCCAGAGAAGGACCAGGAGGGTGGCGATCCCTCTTCCCTGGCTGTAGTGGAAGCCGCGGCCCGCGAGCCGAGCCTGCCGAAGAGCCATCCCCTCTTCGGCTTTGGGGGGAAACAGAAGGACTCGGCCGGCGAGCCGATGGTCCGCTGGGATGAGGAGGCGCACAGGATCTCCATATCCTCCCTCCATCCCTCATGGTCAGGTCGCCAATCCCCCTTGGGTCATGCCTACGCACTCGGCTTCGGCCTGTATGGAGGAAAGGATGTCGAGGCCTACAACAACATGACCCTCCGCCAGCTCGGCTACGAGGAATTTCAGGACTTAGCTTGATAAACACTTGCCACAAAATCGATCTGCAAAAGAATTTGGAGCATCAAAGTATTTCATATTCATTAAAGGAGAGTACGTACATGCTCTTACAGATAGAAACGTTTCAAGTCATCACCACTCCAGGTATGACTTAGTGTCTCGTCCTCCACATTTCGAAGGAGATACCCCCCCTCCCCCCACACCCCCACCCCCCACCCCCCCGACCTTAGTGCTTCTTGGATAATGTACGAACCCTCCCAGTTAGGATTAAGCTTCCCCACTGCTGCTGATCACCCTGCCGCATCCACCTTCTTCAGGACCAAGTCCCCTTTCACGAACTGTTTGACCCTGACATGCTTGTCAAAGTACTTAGCCATTCCTCTTTTCACCTCTTCCTGTCGGATGGCGGAGAGATCGCGCAGCTCCTCCACCATGTCAAAGGAGAGCCGTAGCTTCTCCTCGTTTTCAGCTTGTCATTCTTCCCTGCCTTCCTCTGCCTCGACCACCCGAGGCATCCAGACCTCGAACTCTATTGGAAGCACCGCCTCGCATCCATGGGAGAGCTTAAAGGGGGTCTCCCTTGTGGCCGTGTTGGGAGTGGTTCTCAGGGCCCAGAGAACCGAAGGAAGCTGCTCCACCCAACTACCTTTCAAATTTTCCACTTTTTTCTTAAGGAGGTTCACGATGATCTTGTTTGCCCCCTCCACCTGCCCGTTGATCCTGGGGTGGTGGACTGAGGCAAACATGAGGTCAATCCCAAGCTGTCCGCAAAAGCTGATGAATTCGGCGCTGACAAACTGAGGCCCATTGTCCGTGACGATGGCCTGCGGCAACCCGTGCCGACAGATGATCTCCCCCCAAACAAAGTTCCTGATAACCTGAGAGGTCACCTTGGCCAACGGTTTTACTTCCAACCACTTAGAAAAATAATCTATCATGACAAGAAAGAACCTCCTCTGCCCGTTGGCCTGAGGTAAAAGTCCTACCAAATCCATCCCCCAAATGGCGAAGGGACAATGGACCGTGATACTCCTGAGTCACTGAGCCGGTTGAAATTGGAGGGGGGCAAACAGTTGACACTTGTGACATTTCTTTGTGAATTCCGCGGCATCCCGGCTTAGGGTCGGCCAGAAGTACCCTTGCCGGACTATCCTTCCCTCCAAAGTTCTGCTCCCCGAGTGGCTTCCACACTCTCCTGAATGGACCTCCATGATTCTCTTAACCTCCCTCTCGGCCACGCAACATGCCAGCATCCCCGAGAGAGTCTTCCTATACAACTGTCCGTCGCGCAAGAGGTAATATGCCGACTTGTGCTTGAACTTCTTCTCGTCCATCCCTTCCGGGAACTCTCCTGTGGATATGAATGTTGCGAAAGGATCCATCCACGAGGGGTGTTGGTCCACCTCCATCAGCTCCCCTTCTTGGATGGATGGACGAAATAGGTCGGTGATGGTACCCCCCACCCGTGGACCATGCTTTGCCAGATGATCAACCTGCTCATTCTCCTCCTGCGGCACATGTCAGATGGAGAAGGTCTGGAATATACCGATGACCCCCTTCACCTTTGCCAAGTATAATTGAAGAGTTGGTTCCCTTGCCTCGAACTCCCCGTTGATCTGAGATGCCACCACTATGGAGTCAGTGAGAACCTCCACATCTTGCACCCTCAGCTCCCTGGCCAGGCGCAACTCTGCTATCACGGCCTCATACTCGGTCTGGTTGTTAGTTATGGGAAAGTGCACTACCACTGTTTATTCGATCCTCGTTCCCTGGGGGTTCTCCAAGATCACCCCCACCCCCAAGGAATTCCTTCCTAAAGCGCCGTCTACTATCACCTTCCAGGCAACTGGGCGAGTGAGTTCTGCCTCCTCCACCTCGACCACATAATCAGCGAGGAAGTCGGCTATGACCTGAGCCTTGATCGAGAGGCGCAGGACAAAGGAGATATCGAACTCACTCAACTCCACCGACCACATGGCCAAACTGCCAAAATGCTGCACCCACTCGAAGATGTTGCGGAGAGGATGGTCAGTCACCACTCAGATGGAGTGTGCCTAGAAATAGGGTCAGAGTCTCCGAGCAGAGATGACCAGAGCGAATGCCAGCTTCTCTAGGATGGGATAACGAAGCCGTGCCTTCCTCCGGACTCGACTCACGTAGTATATGGGCAGCTGGCTCTTCCTCTCTTCCCGAACCAGGACGGAGCTCAAGGCCTCTGCTCCGACCCCGAGATACAAAGAAAGGTCCTCCCCCTCCTTTGGCCCTTGGAGCAGGGGGGCCTGAGTTAACTGCCTCTTCAAGTCCTGGAACGCTTCCTCGCATTCTCCAGTCCATTCGAACTTCTTGCCTCCCCTCAACGCTTTGAAGAAGGGAGAACACTTCTCCCCAGCCTGGGAAAGGAACCTGCTCAGCCCTTCCAACTTTCCTGTCAGCCGCTGCACCTCCTTAACATTCCGAGGCGACCCCAACTCCACGATCGTCTTGACCTTGTCTGGATTTGGCTCCACCCCCGCAGGGGTCAGAAGGTGGCCAAGAACTTGCCCCTGCTGGTCCCGAAGACACACTTCAAGGGGTTCATACTCATCTTGTATTTGCACAGGGTACCGATGGTCTCCTCTAGATCTTGGAGGTGGGAGTCCACCCCTCGGCTTTTGTTCATCAGGTCATCCACATATACCTCGAGATTCCTCCCCTTTTGCTCTTGGAAGTCCCGATCCATCATTTTTTTGGTATGTTGTCCCTGCATTCTTCAGCCCAAAAGCCATCATCCTATAGCAGTAGCACCCATCCCCTGTGATGAAGGAGACATCTTTCAAATCGGGAGAGGGGTGTATTCTGATCTGATGATAACCTGAAAATACATCTAAAAAACTCATTACAGGGAAACCGACGGCTGAGTCAACCAGAGCGTCGATTCGGGGCAAGGGGTAACAATCTTTAGGCCATGATTTATTAAGTAAAAAAATCTACGCATTCTCCACCGACCGTCTCCTTTTTTAACCATTAACACATTGGAGACCCATCCAGAGTATTGAATTTCGGATACAAAGCCAGCTTTCAAAAGCTTGGACACCTCCTCCCTGATGGGCTCAGACAGCTTGTCCGCGATGGATCTTTTCTTTTGCTTGTTGGGGCGAGCTTCTGGGTCCAGTTTGAGGCGGTGGCAGGATACGTCCGCATCGATCCCTGGCATCTCCGCTGCGCTCCAGACGAAGATGTCCACGTTCTTCTAGATGCATGCCAACATCCTCTCCTGGTCTACTGGGGTCAGCCCCTCACTGATTCACACCTTCTCCACCCTACCTCCAAGGGTGAGAACCTCCATCTCCACTACCTTATCCACAGCTTCCAAGCGGGACTGCTCCCCCCATTCTCAAACGCCCCCTCCTCCGGGACAAGGACCTCCTCTGCTTCCACCACTTCTTCCACGACCATCACCTCGGCCAGCTCTTCCTGAACTCCTCCCGCCGCCTCCACTTAGGTGCAGCTCTCCTCCACCTCCATCTCCTCTCTACCGACCTCCTGATCCTCCATCCTCCGCTCCATCTCCTCGGCTCCCTCTTGCCAAGAGATGGAGTTCGCGGCGGTGACGTAGCACTCCCTTGCCACCTTGGGGTCACCCCGGACCCGGATCTGGATCCCCTCGGCATTGAACTTCAAGCATTGGTGGAAAGACGAGGGGACGCAGCGGAAGGCGCTGATGAGGGGCCATCCGAAGATGGCGTTGTAGCTGCTGGGGGCGTCCACGATGTCGAACCTGCAGTTTCGGGACTGCCCCCCCCAGAGTTACATGGAGACCCACTCCTCCTTCCACCTCCTTCCTTTCACCTGAGAATCCAAACAGGGGCCCGTCCGCGGCCAACACCCTCTTGGCCTCCACCTTCATCACGTCAAACGACTTCTTGAAGATGACGTTGACTGAACTCCCGTTGTCGATGAGGATCCGGGAGACGGTGAAACGCGTCACAGAAGGGATCCTCATGATCTGACATGTCACTCCTAAAGAAGGTGATCCTCTCCTCCGGGGGTGGGGTCTAAGATGTGGAGCCAACGCTCCTTCGGTACATGGTATGGAGGCTTGCCTTCCCGGAAGCTTCAACCCCCACCCCCCATGGATCACTCTGATCCCTCCTTGGGCCCCAACATCCGCCCGGTCCTCTCACCTGTCCTCCTCTGCCCGAGGCAGGACCTCCTCGATCCGCACCTTCTGACGGTCCCGCTGCTGCTGTTGCTCCCTGTTTCCCCTCACTTCGAGGAACTCCGGGCACGTGGCTGTAGCGTGCCCCTCTCCTGGTGGAAGTCACAGTAGGGTAGCTCCACTCTGACTTCCCTCCTTCTCTGCTGCCCCCTCCTCCTCTGCATGGCTATTGTCATAGTCTGGTGCTGATCGGGGAGAGGAGGCCTCTGTCCCTGCCTCCATCCTGGAGGGTGATACTGAACCTGACCCCCCTAACGGAAGTCTCCTCCGTGGAAACCCCGCCGCTGACCTTAGTCTTGCCACTCCGGCTGCCTCCAGCCGAGCCGGTTGTTCTGTTCCTGATGCCCCCACCTTGGCTGTTGCTGTTGCTGCTGCTGATCTCTCTGCCGAGGTTCGACTCTCCTCACCTCCTGCTCCCGGCCACCTCCTGGCCCCTTCTCCTCTTCCGTGGCCCACCTGGCCAACTTCGCAAACTCGGGATTTGACGCCTCCCCGTCGACTTCCCTTGCCGTCCTCTCCATCAGCTCCTCGTAGGAGAGGGGCTGCTCCTTCTTTTGTTCCATCCCAAAGAAACCGTGCTGCAGCCCCAAGGTGAAGACCATCATCAGGGTGTGCCCGGACATTTCCTGGACCTGGGTGACCTCCTCCTGGAACCGGTCTACGTAGCTACCCAAGGTCTCGTTCACCCCCTGCTTGATGTGTAACAGGGACTCCGACTCCTTCCTTTTCTTGGAAGTGGTGAACCTCAACATGAACCTCCGACGCAGGTCCTCGAAGCAGTAAATGAAGTTGGCCGGTAGCTGATGGAATCACTCTCTCGTCTTCTTTTTGAGGGTGATGGCGAAAAGTCTGCACTTGAAGACATCAGACATCTGCCTTATTGACACCACATCCTTGAACCACTGGATGTGCTGGACCGGGTCATCCTTCCTGGTGTAGTAAGACATCTCCGGCACCCTGAACCCCTCTGGAACTGGGGCAGAAGAAACCAACTCGCTGAAGGGGCTGCCTCCCACTGCTGGGCGAGCCAGAGGATCTCGCACCTCCATCTCGCCGAATCGGCCTCCGATCGCCGAGCCCGGGAAAAGCACTCGCCCGGGGAGCTTGCACCCAGTCCCCTCCTCTGCAACCTCCTTCCCAGCTCGCCGAGCCGGGCATCCTCGCCAAGAGCCGGGGGCGACGACGATTGGAACAGCTGGCGTCGAGCTCTCGGCTCGCGCGACGAGTGCGAATCTGACGAGGCCTAACACTTCCTGCCTGAAGTCCTCGAACATCCCCACCGTGGCGAGAGGGGGAGGGGGTGGCGAGTCGACCCTATCCGAACCTTGCCCTTCTCCTCCAACCATCTAGCCTGCTGAAGATTTTCTGTGCTGACCACGCTCCACGCTCACCGCACCAAAATGTTGAAACCGAAAACTCGGTCTCTGTGGATTTCACCCTTGGGGAAGGGGTGATCGCACAGTTCTGTCCTACGGACTGAACGACTATGGAAAAAGAAACATGTGACAGACCCAAGGGCTTGGCGTGGAGGTCCGACCACACACCCGAAAGATCTTAGAGGGCTTCCCCTCACTAGCCAAATGCCGAGCTAAGGATACCTCAGAAAGCGCAAGAAAACCGGGGCACAAGTAAGCATGCCTTCTGAGGTACCCCCTTGGGTCTATTTATAGATTTCTGAAAATGACCTGCAAATAGCCAACCTCCGCTGTCTTGAGCAGCTATGTGCAACCCAACTGGGTCTGTCAACAACGTAACTCCGCTGTTCCACTAGACTACAGGCAGGCCAACAGGGGTAAAATGGAAAAAGTACATTACAAGAAACTGGGCGAGTGACCCTCTGGAGCCTTCACTCTCCGGGGACGACGAGCGCTCGGTGGAGCTGGCGCTCGCCGCATCTACCCCCCCGGGCGAGTGCAGGCCCGACCTGCCCCACTCGCCCGCTGCCTGCCGATTCTCCTGGGGCGAGTGCGAGCCGACCTGCTCCACTCGCCCCATGCTCGTCAAGCCCCTGGGGCGTGTGCGAGCCGACCTGCTCCACTCGCACCTCAAATAGTTCACTCCACCTAGACGAGCCGGACTGCCGATCTTGGCTGATTTGGTTCCTGTCGCCCACCACTCGCCGGATATGGGGTTGTACAACAGTAAATGTGATGGTTGCGTCATACATCCATTGTGCTATCTTTTACATGCTCACCCTTTCAGTTCCTTCTTGCACGCCTCATTTCTTATATTTATTTCATAGATTTTTGTTGTGTTCTATTTTGCACAATTTATTCAATATCAGGTGCAAAGGACACACCAACTGGTCCTTTGGACAGAGGTTTCTTTGACATACCCCATATATAGATTTTCTCTTCCACGAACCTTCTCTCTAATATCATTCATCTCTTCATCAGTTCCATTCATCAGTTCCAAATGTATCCGCATCTACGAAATCACGGAATGCATTTTTCTCTGCATTGCTCCCACTTGCTTTTCGTTCCATTATTTTCCGAATTTCTATGCGTACGTGTAGGGGGCATTCGAGATAAGTCTTTGTATTCCTAATACCCCCAACAATATGTTGTTTCGCATGTAGATTCCACCTTTTGTCATCTTTTAACTAAAGTTACAAATAAGATCATTTCTATTATTCAATGCAAATTGGTGCACATACTTCCATCCTAATTCTTTGTTTGATTGAATACTTTATGAACCAAAACCACTAACTTCCATTGCAGCCCATTCATCTTTTTTTAAAATTAGTCTGAAATTTAATCTCGCTTAATTATCGTCCAGGTATTTATAACACCATAGGTTTGAGATCAAATATGAGGAAAGCAAGTGACACAAATACAAAACACACAGAGTTTGGGTGCTATAATAAAATTTTTTTGGTTAAAGAAATTAAATACTAATCATATTGAAAGTAACCATTGATATGATCCACGTATTAGGGTCTGTTTATTATTACAAATCCTGTTACTGCAAATGTTAAAAGTAAAGTTATGCATAATATTTTTAGGCTCTGTTTGGGAGGCTGACAGCCTTCCGGTGAGGGAGCAAACGCCACCAGCGATCTGGATTGGTGGGAGGGGTCTGGGTTCACGAACGGAGAGATTTCTCTGTTTTGCTCAGAGAAATGGGATCAAATGCCACCGGTGGTGGAAAAACAAACGTCCCGCCTTGCCGGTGGCATTTGCTCCCTCACCGGAAAGCCGCCGGCCTCCCAAACAGCCTTAGTACACTACAAGTCCCCAACTTTGGCATTGAATATAACATGAAATAAAAAGAGAGACACCTAACAAACTACTAGTCATCAAAAGGCATCCCTTGACATCACCCAATCATTAATTCATACCACAGCTTACAAATTCCTGAATAGTAGAACTGTTGGACTGCGGCTTATCTTATTTGCAACCTTAACGTACATTCAAATTATCCAGTTTTATCACAAATCAAACTGTAATTTGCAAGAGAACTAAGACCACCTGTGACGACAAATGTGTGTGTATAAAATTTTGAAATCTCTCCAGCTCTTACTAATTTCTGTAAGCTTATTAAAATCATTTCAAAAAAGCAAGTGTCTTGACCATGTCTACCCACTGTTGACCCGTGTTGGACACGTGTCCACACATTTTTTAATGCTTAACTTTTGGACATGGCTTGACGTGACGCATCCTCGTTTATTCCAAGTATATCTGCGGCTGTGCTTCCAGTACTCATCCATGCAAACAAACATTCTCGTGTATTCCACCCATATGTGTATTTGCGCTGCCAATACTCATCCATGCAAACATTCTATATACCATATGCAGTAACAGATTGGTAAAACGCTGCAATTCTGTAAATTTCCCGTGTACATTATGTAGTAGAATTGCCTAACTTTGACTGTGCAGCAGGTGTTCGGGATTGACAAAAGGTACTGGCTTATCCCGGTCTACTCTGAGGAAGACCTAAGAAGGATTCCAGAACTAGAAGGCTTGGAGTATCCAACAAATCCTGATCTAGATTCACGGTTGTGATGAGCGCCATCTTTCCATTTCTGAGGTTCGTTTACTAAAAAATTATGCTCAAAAGCTTAAGGCCTGCGGATTACTGGAGCTTTCTGCTTTCTGATTCATTCCTGCTATTTTGTGGGCTTTAGGATACGTGCGGGTTTCAGTGAGTAGCTCATGAACATGTGTCTATCAACATTTGGTTCATAGCAGTGCTAGGAAATGTTCAGAAAATGTGTTGTAAAATATGCCCGAGTCAACCACAGTTAATTTAACTGTGTGCAGTAACAGTTAACACAAGTGTGTTAATTTACTCATGATTTTGATTTAGATCTGTATAGTTGAAAGAGGTTAATCATCAGAGTGTTGCTTATGCTTGCAGTTCTCTCCAGTTTATGAGGAGTCTTCTTTTTTAAAAGGGACTTTTAGCATGTCTCCAACAGTTGCATGTTGCCTGACATCGGTTCCTCTTTGTTTCAGATTCTATAACGAGTGGTATTAGAGTTTATATTTCTGCTTAGGTTTTTATGCTTGTTAGCATTGTTATTTAGGTTCATTATGCGTAATCATTTATCCTGTTTATAGGGATTTTAAGCTAGCCATTAATTTTAACATCAACATGTAATATTTTTTATAAAATATATATTTGGAATTATCGAGTCATTGCCTGTCTATTAAAGACTTTAGATGTATTGGAGTTTAGTCCCACATTTCTGTTTCAAGGTTTTGAGTCCATTTATGTCATTTAAATACCCCCTCTCCCCCTTTGTGGAATGAATAGAGCACCTGCTATTTTCTTTTCTTTTATCCAACATGGTATCAAAGCCTTGATATGAAAAAAACCATAAATTCTTTTCCGTGGCCGCCACTTGATTCCCTCCTCTGTTTCGACCCCGCCGATTGTGCTGCTGGAGATTCGGTCGAGCTGCTTCGCTCCCGCTCCTGTCGACGGAATCCACGTTTGATTCCATCGACGGGAGCAACATTTTCTCTTCACGACTCCGGTGCTCCGGTCCGCATCATCAACGGAGGATCGTGTCGAGCTCGTTTGCTCCAACCTCCGTCGCTATTTCTTCTGCAGATATCGCTGCTCCCGTCCGCTTCCTGTTGCAGTTCCGTTTGTTGCTTATCGACGACGATGATGATACCTTCCGACGGTGTAATCACTGCAGCTTCTCGTTCGTCGTAGTGCTTCTCCCGCCGCTTACCGTTCGTCGCCAACTCTTCTTCCCACTCGTCTGCTGCTGCGCCTGGTGCAGCCCCTGTCTGCGTCTTCTTCCGTTGATGTCTCTCTTGTTGCTCATCGATGATGAGAAATAGATCAGTGCGCCTGCTCTTTCGTGTTGCATCGACGACATCTAGTGTACGTTTCCCATCTCTTCTGCTTTTATCAACGTTTTCCCTCCGTCATTTCTCGTCCCCTGTCCGTCTGCTCCCTTTGCCAACGACCCTGCCGACTGCTTCTCACATCATAGACTTCTGCTCCCACTGTCGCTGCTCCTATCTGACCTCGACCACTCCGTTGCTTCTGCTTCGAACGCTTCATGCCGCTGCCCTAATTTTTCTGATGATTCTGGATGACTCCAGCCACTGCATATTGGATTTCCATCCGTCTCTGCTGCTGTCGCTTTCGGGGCGTTGATCTCTCACTGAAGTTGATGTTTTTGTGTTGTTTTTCGTCATTTTATGTGGCTTTTAAATTGTTTTTTGTTAGTATTTGCTTCGTATCATCTTGTTATGCCTATATGCACGTGTTTTCCACGTGAGGGAGTGTTTAGGATGAGGGCGACCCAGATGGTCATCGATGTTCTTCGTCTTAGTCCCACGCGGCCTCCAAATTTTTGTCGTATGTTTTTATGCGTCTCCTGATTTTTCTTTCGGTTAGTCATGTGTTGGGACACGACTGATGTTGGTGTTCTAGTCTTGGTAGATTGTGTCGTGTGAGACCGTATCGTGTGAGACTGTGCCGTGGGGGACCGTCCTTTGTGCGGATTATCCCTAACGAATTATCCCCGATTGCCCGTTTGATGATTTGTTCCGTATCTTTCGTTCTCTTTCGCATGATGTGTGTAGGTTATGTTAGTTGATCGGTTTCCAGCGAGTCCGCGTCGTGTGTGGGGCCCGCGTCGTGTGGGGGCCCCACGTCGTGTGGGGGCCCCACGTCGTGTGTGGGCCCCACGTCGTGTGTGGCCCCCACGTCGTGTGGGGCTGTCCTCGGTTTGATTCCCTAATTTGGAATTTCCCTTGGTGGCTCGTTAGATGTTTGTCGCTTCGCTTACCTCCATTGCCGTTATTTGATGATTCCAAGCTAAAGGTTCCCCCTTCAGTTTGAGCGGGAGTGTTAGAATTATCGAGTCAATGTCGGTCTATTAGAGACTTTAGGTGTATTGCGGTTTAGGCTCTGTTTGGGGGACGTATTTTCACCGGTCAAGCGGCTACGACCGCATGAACCGGGCGTAGGCCTTATTTAAGGCCCAGTTCATGCGGTCGTAACCGCTTGACCGGTGAAAATATGTCCCCCCCCCAAATGGATTGTTAGTCTCATAATTTTGTTTTAAGGTTTTGAGTCCATGTATGTCCTTTAAATACCTTCCCTTTGTGGATGAATAAAGCACGTGTTATTTCCTTTTCTTTTATCCAACAAAATATGAAGGTTTTCTCTATGTAGTAACTGGTAAGACTTGCTTTCACAACATGATACCAAACCCTACATAGCCCACATGCTTCAAACACATGATACGGCTGAATAATTTGAATGTCCGTTATTGGTGGTTGTTGACGGAGCGGAAGCGGGAAAGCATCAGTTTAAAACCTTGAATGACAGTTTTGTAAATAATTCTACCTTTGAAATTGCACCTATAAATAGCCCACAGTGGGCAGGGAAAGGTTGCTTTTTATCTATTGTTTTCCAACTGTGTTTGAGTGTTGCAGCTGAGGGGAGCAAGTGTGTTCCTCTGGTTGAGGGGAGCAGTTTAAAACCTTGGTGGTTGTTGACGCTGCTGTCTCTTAGTATTGACCTGTTTTCCCTGTCATGTTTCCCCTAATAAAAGTGTTTGACGAATTTTCTCGTAAATAGAGATAGGTGAAGCATATTGTGAATATATTGCAGATCTTCTTCTATCCATTAACCTTTGCAGACGACTGCCGTTGATCCTTTCAGTAATGGATCATATCAACACACTATTCCGCCTTCATTCTTCAATACGTGCTTCGAGCCTGCTTCTGACATGTTTTAAACTCGCTTTGCTCTTGTTCCAACTTTTGCTGTAGATCCCGCCTCCAGCTTCTGCTTTCAAACCAGAATTCAAGCCTGCATCCATTCCTTAATCTCTATTCATGCTCACCCCTAGAGCTTCCCCTAACCCGACTCAAACCCTCGCTCAACCTCCTTATGGTTGGGGTCGTGCTCCAATCTTGTCTAGGCCAATCATTCTTCTCCAACCAAAGTACAATTCTGCATTTGGCCTCTTTGATAATGATGTTAGATCATTTTGTTTCTCCCTTCTCGCTCACAGGCACGCACACACCCTAAACCTTTTTTATAATGATCATTTTGTTTCTCCCTCCCTCCCTATAGTGTGATGGCTTCTTCTTTTTGGGAAATAAAATCCTTTTCAAACATTGGCACCACCATCAATTTGGATGGAGTTATATACTCTGGTCAATGATATTTCATTTTGTTGTCGGTTCTCATGACAAATTAATGCGCATAAATGTGCATCTCCAATGGTAGGATCGGTGCCGACCAAGTTTCATTATTCTTTGGAGTTTTACAATAGTTATCTATCGAGGGTGACAGGACACCGCTCGGTCTGCTCGTTACAATAGTTCTTCTGGACCACATAAGTCACTTGGAGGGGAGAGCGGAGGTGCGTGCTCAGAGACAATCTGGAATGATCAGTGTTGTGACAGAGGCTCTAGAATGGAAGTTGGGAGCCAAGGAGATCCTCAGAGGCGATGGAGATCTTGGTTCCTTGAAGGAGATCTTCGAGTCGCGAAGGGCATCTTCAAACACCGGTGGAGAGCTCTGATGGATCTTCGAGGCAGCTATCTATGGCGCTGGAAGTCAATGTGTCCTCAAACCAGGGTTCATGGCCTCTTTTATAATTTTTGAGAGTGACACCTCGATAATTGCGTCGCCGTAACAACCGTAACTATCGGCCGGGGGAATAGAATTCCTCGATCCTGAGCACTTGAATTGCTATTTTCGCAGATATGACAGGTTTGTTCTCCAGGTGCTTCAGGCCGTTTGGGAAGGACCGACGGTGGTGGTGTTGCAATATCATGCAATAGTTAAATGAAAATAGAGGAGGAGGCGCATGCGAGAGTTTCACGTACCCATGTGAGTAGGAGGAACCCCTTGCGTATGCGCACGCGCAAGAGAGCTCCCCACGCGCAAAAGAGATCGCCGCTTGGGTAGCATGAATCCAATTGTGCGGCGGTAACCGCGCGCGGGGAGACCCCCTGTGCCGGCGGAGCGAATCCGGCCACACGGCGGTGGCCACACGACTGACGTGTGCGTGGGAGTGCTCTCCACACGTGGGTTGTGCGTTGGAAAAAGCCCCACGTTGGCCGCGCGGGGTTGGTCGTGTGGCAGTGGCCGCGCGGTCGACGTGTGCGCGCTGGAGTTCTATCCGCTCGCGGGATGCGCGTAGGAGAGACTCCCGAGTGGGTCGTGCGGGTCCGAGGGTGCGGCGGTTGGCACGTGTGCCAGAGTGCTCTCCGCGTGCGATTGAGACCGTCGCGCATGCCGCGTTGGTCCTGCTGTGCTGCGATGGCCGCATGGTCGACATGCGCGCGAGAGTGCTCTCCGTGCGTGGGTGGATAGACCCCCGCATAGGCCTCATGGGTCATGCCATGTGGCCCCCCAACGCGGCTGGTCCGTGCGAGGGACGCACGACCGATGTGGCTAAACTGCGCACGTGGTGGTGTGCAGTTTCCATTTCCTCCACTAAGGCCATTTCCTCCATTAAGTCCATTTCTCATATTAGGTCCAGTGTTACTATTCGCACCACCATTTTGATGGGAATTCGACCATTCCACTGAGCTTGGTGGCCGTTTCCGCTGGTTTTGCCAGATTTTTATTGACCTTTGCTTTTCATGGACGGTTGTGAGGTGATCTCTCACCTTTTGGGTGTGTCGCCTCCTCCAGTTTGCTGGACTTTCTTGTAGGTGCTGAGCCCTAGCTTTCTTCTTGTGGTTGTGTTCTTCGCCGCCCTCCCGGATCTTCGTTCTTGGATGGTTTTATTCGTCAGTGGGTGTGTTCTTGTTGAGTTTTTGGACTCTTTTCATTGGTGTTTATCTCGACCACATGGTGGCCAATGTTTCTTTCCTCTGGGGGAAATAAGTTTGATGCAGGGTTTGGCGGCGGATATGAGCAAGAATCTTTCCCTTACCGATGTGGAAGAAGAGGTGAAACTCGAGGATGACAATCTCATGTCAATGGCTTCAATGGCTCTCGTCCTTGTTGGTCGGGTGATTACAAAAAGGCCAATCAATTTTGACGCTCTTCGGCATACTATTACAAATTCCTTCAATACAATCCAACCGGTGTCAGTCAAGCAATTGACTATGGATTGCTTTATGCACATTTTTGCGCATGAATTTGATTTACGACGAGTTCTGGAGGGGAGCCCTTGACATTCAGACAAGAATATCATTGCGCTTCAGGAGGTTACGCCGCGTAATTATCCACAATAAATGGAACTCAATGGTGTCGCTTCAAGGAGCATATTGCCATATTGGCAGACTCCCTCTTCTGCTCATGACAAAGGACGTTGCCATGCGGGTTGGGAACCAACTGGGTAAGTTTATCACAACAGAGAAGGATGATTGGGGGTACTATTTGGGCCCCCTCTCTTTGGATATCAGTGTTGTTGAACGTTGACCTCCCTTTACAGAGGGTTTGTTGGGGTGAATCCGGGAAACCATGACGGAGACGTATTCGTTTTAGTCGAAACATCGAGATGAAAAACTTGAGCGGAAGCATACCTGAATCCATGAGTATGGATTGTTAGGTCACAGATCTTCCAAGTCTATAAGGTCTGGATGAAGAAGACGAGTCATTCTCTTCCTCCATAGGCTGTCTCCAGCGATGAGATGCTAGAACTGAATGAGAGTGATAATGATTTTAATACCTTGTGACCCCAGGACCATAACTTATTTATAGCTAAATTTAATTCGATCGTTTTACATTTAAGCTCGTCATATAAATGTAAACGACGTTCGGTATCCACACATTATTTGAACCGCTCATATAATATGAAACGTATTCGACCCGATTAATTAGATCACCTAAATTTTGGTCGGCTTCAATGACAGCCCAGTAATGCGCATAATTAACATATTTGACACACATGATTATTAGTTCTAACAATCTCCCACTTGGGCCAATATATGTTAAGTTTTTAATTGCGCATTGCACGATAACCTTATGAGCTCATAAATTACTATCACTACCGAAAACATTTCATCCAATCTGGTCCATGACTATACACATAAAGGATCAAAGAGATCTTCGCTGCAATAATCGTAGCTAGACCCATCAATGGTCACATATATGAGCACAACCAATGACATAGATCAAGAATGGATGTGCGGTATGAAAATTACATGTAATGTGATCTTGACATGCCCATTTTCAACTGATCCTACTTTAACTTTAGTGAGATCAAAATAATTAGATTTAGAGTGCAATAATAAGTACTTTATAGCTTGCACATTCTTCAAGTCCTTCTCCAAAGACTGGGCCGTGTTGACCAGAGTCAAGAATCCCTGCGTCAAAGGCCCCGAGAGCAGTAGCCTCAAGTCATCTCTCAAACTTTCATAGAATCAGTTTGTCTTGCGCTCCTCATCCGTGAATGTGGAGCTAGCGTACCGACCCAATCGAGTAAACTCATGGAGATACTCATCCACGCTACTCTCTCCTTGCAACAACCTCTAGAACTCATTTTCCAATGCTATCCTCTGCGCCGAAGGGAGGTACCTTGCCAAGAATAGTCTCGAGAACTCTTCCATCGAGAAATCTGTAAGTTGCCTTCCTCTCAAGAGATGCAGCTCTAAACACTCCCACCAAAACCTAGCGTCTCCATCCAACAGGAACGTAGCTATAGTGGTCATCTGCCACTCCTCCTTTTCAGTAGCTGTCAGGACCCTCTTCACTCGGGAGAGCCAGTCTTCAGCTTCAGATGAGGTTCCCGTCCCCGAGAACACTGGAGGATTGAATCCCATAACATGTTTGAGCTGTCACTCGGTTGCTCTCCTCGGCACCAAAGGCTCCACCAATACCTGCTCCACTCTTCTCGGTTCATCCCTTTGAAGCGATACCTGCTCCATCGTAGGAGCGGGCTGCTGCATTTGCCTTGCAGGCTGCGCATTGATCATGACAAACACTGCTTCGGCAACCAATCGTATGGTTTTAGTCAAGGGAGGTGTTGCAGGAGCATCATTTGATGCGCTACTAGCCTCAGAAACTGGACGTTCTGACGGCCCTGCACCACTACTGGTCACCTATAGTTGTACAACACACCGTTAAGCGACCAAACAAAATTGCAAGAAGAAATTATAGGAACACGCAGGTTCCTCAAACACGTGTATTTTCATTCCTAAGTGGACATTCATGGGTTCTTTTGATGTTATAACGATGACGCACTCAAATGTGCTCACCACCCCTTAAAAAGAATTCGCCCACGAATTTATTTAAGCCTGACATAAACCAGTAGTATGATACCAAATTATAACACCCCCTATCCGTCGCATAGCATATAGCAGTAGCTCCGGCCGGAGCCCGACGCCATATACCATAGACAGACCAGGAGGTTACTCAATTGAAACCATCCAACTAATAACCAACGTCCTACATAGATTCATTCTAGCGGAAGCAATTTAAAGGTTGCAAAACAAAGAACCCAGAACGAGCATGAATGTCCACTACTCAAACCAACAGAAATGAAGTACAATACATAAGTACAATGTCCTTAAAGCCTTACAATTGTTTACTCCAATTGTAGTGTTTTCCAAACCTCAGCACGCAGACCGGTCACACATGAATAAAACAAGTAAACTCTCCAATTAGTCCTTTGAGGGCCGACTCAGCAACTTGGGCTTTTGCCCGCTATTTATCGCTCGGCTCCGCAGCTCCTGCAAGCAACAATCCACCGCAACGGTGGCAAACAAAAGCAACGGTCAGCTATGCTGACCAAATTATAACGATCACACCCCCAAACTCGGGGCTGCGATGCTCCTTTCCATGCACTTTGTTAGCATAACCAAGCAGTATAATGTAAACACTTCATCACAAGCGTGGGCACGCACGGCTACACACCCCGTGCTATCAGGGCACATTCTCGGTGAACCTGACCATGTCACGTCAATTTAAGCCATAGACATTGCGGTCTCACCACCGCCACTTAGACGACCAATCTTGCGAGCATTTTGTCTTTCCGGCAAGGGTCACGTCATTTTAAGCCATAGACCGCCTAAGACCCTCCATCTATGCCAACGGCTCCAACCGAACGACATAGAGCGGGTACGGTTCCGCCTAACCCGTTGCTCACATCACAACGACAATTTAAGCCATATGCGCGGGTCAAACTTTCCCGAGTCCCAATTCGATCTCAAACCTCACATAACCCGGTTATGTGCAAGTTGGCTCCCAGGCCACCATGTTGGCAGAATCACGCATCTGCCCAGTTTTCCGGGTGCACCTTGGAGTTAATCCCCAAGGCTCCCTGTTGCAATCTACCGCGTAGAAACCCCGAAAAACAAACATCTGCACGGAGTCTTCACCGGCCATTTATGCAATGCAACATCACCGATCCAGACCAACTTGTCCGGGTAGGCTTCACACATCATGCCTATGTCTGTTCTCGATTATGGACTCTACATGTACACAACGGGGACTAGTCATGTCTACCCAAAGGAACGCCTCAAACTCACTGCAAACTCGCGAGAGCGGGCTTCCTATACAAAGAAAAAAGGACTTCACATGTCCTAGGATGAGAATCATTACCCTACCATTTTTCCTTGGCGCGATGGAAATCTATGCGGATGAAAAGAACCGCAATCTCCTTGCCTCCGTAGATCCGAAGTCGGCTCGCGATTTGGAGCTCCGAAGCTCCACCGGTGACCAGATCTAGCCTCCTTTCTTCTTCCTTGCTCTCCCCTCTCTCTAAACTTTAGAAAGAGAATAACCCAAGTGAAATGGGTTTTTCAAAGCCCTAAACCCGGGTATATCTCAGCAGGAACAACTCCTAGCCGTCGGATCCCAAAATAAGGAAACAGACGGCCACGATTCGGGCTTGAAATGCAAAATCTGGGCCGAACACGGCCTGTGACACGCCCGTGTCCAGGGATGTGTTCCCCATTCGCCGTCGAAACCGACACGTCCCGAAAAGAACACGGGTTCTTGACACGCCCGTGTCTGAATTGACACGCCCGTGTCATACAGTACACAGCCGTGTAGTGGGCAGTGTTTCTCCATCGACTCAGGCCCAACACCAACCCGTGAAGGACATGGGTTTTGGACACGCCCGTGTCCCAAATGACACGCCCGTGTCATACCCAAACACGCCTGGGCTCCAGGCCGTGTTTCTCACCCAACCCAACTCGGCCAACCACCCGAGAAGGACACGGCCTGGGACACGCCCGTGTCGCAGGCCGTGTTCGCTGCTCGACGATCGTCGACTCCAAATTTGTCGACCTCTCGGCCAGATTGTCGACCCGAGCACGACACGCCCCTGGGACACGCCCGTGTCCCCGGCCGTGTGCCCCATGCCAAATTCCAAACTTGGCTCAAAATGACTCCCGTCGCTCTTTTGAGTTTCGAGCCATTACAGGTTGGTAATGTTAAGAAGAGACATAGCGGACGGTTTGGCTTGGTCCTCGGTGTTCATTCCCGAGGCTCCTTCTGTGCCGAGTGGACGGTGGGGCTTGGTCCTCGTGTTTTTCTGAGGCTCCTTCCGTTCCACGATGATGTGGAATTGCATGCGGTGTGAGTCGACATGCGGTGTCGTAATCCTGGGTTAAGGATAGTGTGGCAGGTCTACGGGCTAGTTGTCACACCGACGGGAGCTGACAGTTAGACTTTGGGCGGTTGGGCTTGGTCCTCGGTGCTCATTCCCGGGGCTCCTTCAATGCCAAGTGGACGGTTGGGCTTGGTCCTCGTGATTTTTCGGAGGCTTCTTCCGGATCACATCATAGGCCAGTTCGAGGCTTGGTTCTCGGTGCACATCTACCTGAGTATCCTGCTGAGCTGTAGTACGTATGTGAGCTCCGTTGTTGTGTTCTTAGCATTGAGGGGAACGAAGGCCTAGGCTTGGTAGTGTGGATGCCCGCCTAGTAGTGGGGAAGCCCGCTCTACTGTCACCGCCTGGCCACGATGGTTGACACCTGAGCGGTTAGCAATCTGCTCGAAAAGTGGGAACTATAAGTGTGTGTCGACATAGCAGTTGCATGTGCATGATCATGGGTGAGTCATTGCATTGCATTCATATCATTACATTGCATTGCATACACAAGATTCTCATCGTATAAGTTTGAATTGACACTCTTATACGATGAGTTACTTTACTGTTGAGCCGATCCTTAACTTACACTTTTGTATTGACATTCTTATAAGTTAAGTTACTTCCCTGTTGTAATTCTTTATGCTTAGATGGATTGATATAACTTTAGTAGAATTGCTACAATAGATTGCTGATAATATTATTTTACATTACTTCTAGTGTACTCACGACATGTATACTTACTCCACTTTCTTGTTCTACTGCTTATATAAATATATTGTGCCATAGTTCCTTTCTCCGCCCGGTGCCGAGGAGTCGCCGGGGGAGCGGATGTGATAGCCATTTAGTCTTTTTGACTAACGGTTGCTACGTCTTCCTTTTAGGAGGAAACCCCGCAGTCAGAGCAGCCGCAGATTTTGCAGCAAGACAACCAGGCCAATACGACAGGGCCTGAAGGGACGGTGTCGTCGCTACCGTCAGTCACCGAAGTGAGTTTGAGAGACTTTTGATGTAGCCATGTTGGACAAGTTTTACCCGTACTATGATATTTTAGAAGCAGTGTTGTAGCTTCTTCTCTTGATATATTTTGGACTAATTTACTTATGTGTGGATTGACTTCTGTTTTATATTCTTGGTTGGGTTGACAATTCATGGTATTGTTTATGGCCGTCAGGATAGACATCTTGTGGTGCAAACCAACACATGCATTGGTGCCACCGCAAGGCGTCTAATCTGGGCATAAGAGTCCCCTAGTGCCGTGTTTTGTGTTCCGGGAGGGCGGTCTTACAAATGGTATCAGCTTGCTACGATCATGAACTAAAGAAGTCTTTCAACAATGGTACCACCCCCGTTCGACAAGTCAGTTTGGGAACAACCTTACTTAGCGGAAGCAGTGGTGTGCCCATATGTAATTCACACTAAGTATGTCCAACTTTGACCTTAAGTTTAGCCAACCCGACCTTAGGTTTATACTCTATGTGTAGATCCCGGTGCACGTTGACCCAGTGGGGGGCACCCCTGCCACGTCCGTGCCCACACAGTTTCAGCAATCGAAGCTAGGGCAGACGCTCATAGCTATCTTGGATGCCTTTAGATCCCAACAAGCCCCCGTGCAACAACAAGCTCCGGGCTCCAATTGGTTGAGCACTCTCCGAGCGCTCTCCCCTCCTGCCTACCTTGCGACAGAGTCGACAGTGCGTACAGAGGAATGGCTCGACAACGTGCAAGAACTGCTGCCGGGAATTAGATGTCCGAACAATATGGCTGTGACCTTGGTAGTGATACTCCTGAAACTGCACGCCAAGAGGTGGTGGAAGTCCCTCATGGGCTACACTTTTTAAGGGCGGGCTTATACGAAGATTAGCTGGAACGAGTTCTCAGGAGCCTTCTTAGAGCACTTCATTACCTCGTCTGCTCGAGATGAACTCGAAGAGAGATTTTTATAGCTGAAGCAAGGATCGAAGTCCGTTGCGGAGTATCAACGAGAGTTCCAACATCTCGCAAGATTTGCTGACTCAGATGACTTGGATGACAGAGGATATGCTAAGCGATTCTACAAAGGGCTGCGGGACCCCCTAAGACAGACCCTTTTGTTTATAGCGGACTCCAGCTTGGCGGAAATAATTGACATTGCGAAGAGGCTAGAAGCAGACCATATGGGAAGCGTTAAGAGACCTGCTGAGGGTATGATGGAAGTCGGCCCTAGCGATAGAAGGAGACACCACTACGAAGGAGGAAGAGGACATCAGAGAGGTGGCAGACATTTCCACAAGAATTTTAGAATGGAGCACCCTGTTCACAGCCGCCCACATTGCCGCCACCTCCACAACCTCAACAGTTTCGGCAACCCGAGGGCCGGAATGAGCGAGTGTGCTTCCAATGCAACGAACTGGGCCACATCCGGTGTTACTGCCCGTAGCTGTTGGGGAATGCTCCTCTTGCTCTCCCTCCGACAGCCCCACGAGGGAGGGGACATATGCGTGGTCGAGGACGAATACCACAAGGAGGAAACCCCTGACCTGCTCAGAATCAGGTGTTCGCTCTGGACAT
The DNA here is from genome assembly GCA_039583875.1 of Platanthera guangdongensis. Taxonomy (NCBI): domain Eukaryota; kingdom Viridiplantae; phylum Streptophyta; class Magnoliopsida; order Asparagales; family Orchidaceae; genus Platanthera; species Platanthera guangdongensis. Next base: position 137,959,346 of record CM077162.1, on the reverse strand, counting down.
GACACAAGAGCGGAACCCTCAGGAGGTGATTGCAGGTATGTTACAGTAGTCATCACATCTTTAATATTAACCACAAGTTGCTTAAGATGTACTAGGAATGTAGCTTTGAGTATTGTTATTGGTACTTATGCACCGTGGTGGTCGGCAGGAAACCGACCTATACGTTATTCGATACCGGTGCCTCACACTCGTTTGTATCTGCGGACTTCATTAAAGACCTAGAAGAAGTGCAATACTTCACTGGTATTTCTCGACGAGTACGCCTCCCAGACGGCTCTGAGATGACCACAACCGCCAAGTGCGAATTGGAGATATTCATTGGGGGAAAGGGCTTTGATACCCCTGCCATAGTTTTGAGAATGCCAGAATTCGATCTCAGTCTGGGCATGGCGTGATTGGATTGACACTATGCAAGAATTGACTGCACGGAGAAGCGGGTTTACTTGAGATATGGGGACACTAATGACATCTTTCAAGGTATAAAATTTGCACCTCGCTTGTTATTATCTTCGATTCAGGCCTTGAAAGCTCACATGAGGGGGGAAGAAGTGTGCATGATATGTTTTGAACTGAAGGAGATGAAAATAGATATGAAGGATGTGCGAGTAGTGCGTGACTTTCCTGAGGTATTTCCTGAGAAATTGGCAGGATTACCCCTGCATAGAGAGGTGGATTTTCAAATCAAGCTAGCACCGGGCGCCAAGCCCGTCTCCAGGACCCCTTACTAAATGGCCCCGAAGGAACTCACAGAGTTTAGAGTTCAGTTGCAAGAACTGGTGGAATCGGGGTATGTTCGCCCTAGCTCATCACCTTGGGGAGCCCCTGTCCTGTTCGTTAAGAAGAAGGATGTAACCTTGCGATTATGCATAGACTATCGTGAGCTCAATCGACTGACAGTACGGAATACTTATCCGTTACCCCGGATCGACGAGTTGTTCGATCAATTGGTAGGTGCGCATTGGTTTTCCAAGTTGGATTTGCGCTCGGGGTATTATCATTTGAGAATACAAGAGGAGGACTTTTAGAAAATAGCTTTCAGCTCAAGATACGGTTTGTACGAGTTCACCGTGATGCCGTTTGAGCTCACATATGCCACTTCAGATTTCATGAGTTTGATGAACAAAGTGTTCGAGCCTTATCTAGATATCTTCGTCATTATTTTCATCGATGACATTTTGGTCTACTCAAAGACAGAGGGAGAGCATGTCGAACATCTGATTTTGGTACTGGGGAAGCTAAAAGAGCATGCCCTGTTTGCTAAGTTCAGCAAGTGCAAATTCTGGCTCCAAGAAGTTGACTTCTCGGGCCATGTAATCAGTGTGGCTGGACTAGCTGTTGATCCAGCCAAGGTACGCGTCGTGAAGGAATGGTCGCCCTTGAAGTCAGTAGTCGATGTGCGGAGTTTCCTTGGACTTGCCGGGTATTATTGCAAGTTCGTAAAAGGGTTCTCAAAGATTGTCCTCCCTCGTACTACCCTGACAAAGAAAGATGTGCCATACGAGTGGACACCCTAGTGTGAAACTGCGTTACAGGAACTAAAAGATAGAATTACCTCCGCCCCCATCCAGACACTTCCGTCTGGGAAGTAAGGATTTCAAGTCTACACAGATGCATCTAATCAAGGGATGAGAGCGGTACTGATGCAGCATGGTCATGCGATCGCTTATGCCTCAAGGAAACTAAAGAAGCATGAACTCAACTATCCAGTGCATGATTGGGGGTAGCGGTATTCGCCCTGAAAGTTTGGAGACACTACCTATATGGAGTCCATTACGAGATATTTTCGGACCACAAAAATCTAAAGTATGTGCACACTCAGAAGGAACTGAATTTGAGGCAGAGGCGCTGGTTGGAGTTTTGTGCGATTATGAGTTTTGTGCCAACAGAACTTTGCCTACAACATCTGCCAGAAACCTGTATTCCACTGACAGGTTCCTCTTAAACAACTTGCTAGGGTTCCCCTCAGGATGACCCATCCTGGCAAGTATATCAGAGAATTCTTCTCCAGAAAGTTCAGCAGAGTCTTCACCATTCCTTAAACAAAAAACCTCTGTGAGGACTGTTGGGGTCAGAGGTACCTGGGTGCCACCAATGGATCCAATAATGGTGTTATTGTCAAGGTTGTGTGCAGTATATACCCATTCTTTGATTTCATCAGAGGCAAGTTTGATTCTTGTTGTCATAAGGGCAGATAGATGCTGATCTTTGAATAAACTGAGGATGTCCTGAAAGACTTGATCAGTTGTGTTGAAGGAGTCTAGATCAATGTCAAAACCTGCATCAAATTTCATGGCGGCTAGCACAGCAACTGAAACGGCCATTGTACCTGCAAAAATCAACAGACAAAACGACCAAGTGTAGAACTGTTTGGAGGGAAGAAAATTCTTGCAGAGAAATTGAAAGCGCAAGAGAGAACGATGGCGAAAAATGAGTTTTATATTAGGGTTCGACGCAGAAAAGGAAAGATCGTTGAACTCAGTTCGACGATCGAGGCTTCTAAAGGAATCTGAAGAGACTCCAAAATCGTCGATCTCCGTTCGACGATCTGGAAAGGCGTCGAGCTCCGTTCGACGATCGTTCAGTGAACAGAATCGTCGAGCGCCGTTCGACGATCGTTGACCAGAAGAGATAGTCCTTACTATCAAAAGAACGCTGAACTCAGTTCGACGATTCAGGAAATCGTCGAACTCCGTTCGACGATCTTTGTGAAAATCGTCGAGCGCAGTTCAGAGATCAGAGAAATTTAGACACTAAGGAAAATCAGAAGTTTTGCCTAGTCTTGGTCAGTTTTTAGCTTTCAAAATCTTGGATTTTATTAAAGACTTCCTCCATCTAACATTCCTAACTGATTTAGGAAGAAAGTATGTTTCTTTTCATCCAAAGGCTTGGTGAAAATATCTCCCCTTTGTAAATCAGTTGGGATATATTGCAGTTCAATTTTATTCTTTTCAACATTGTCCCTTAAGAAGTGATGCCTAATCTCTATGTGTTTTGTCCTACTATGGAGGACTGGATTTTGAGCTATGGAGATATCACTTGTATTGTCACAAAAGATTTTTGACTTCTCTAGGTTGTAACCATAGTCTAGGAGTTGATTTTGAATCCACAATATTTGTGAACAACAACTGCCTGCAGCCATATATTCAGCTTCAGCAGTTGAAGTTGACACAGATGTTTGTTTCTTGCAAAACCAAGAGACAAGTCTATCACCAAGGAACTGACAAGTTCCACTGGTGCTTTTCCTGTCAATTCTGCATCCAGCATAATCAGCATCAGAGAATCCAGTTAACTCAAATGCTGAATCTTTTGGATACCAGAGACCTAGATTTGGACAACTTTTAACATACCTAAGAATCCTCTTTACTAATGTGAGGTGTGACTCTCTAGGGCTAACTTGGAACCTAGCACATATACATGTAGCAAACATTATATCTGGTCTACTAGCTGTAAGATACAGTAAAGAGCCAATCATTGCCGTATATGTTGTCTGATCAACAGGTTTCCCATGTTCATCAGCATCCAATACAGCATTGGTAGGCATGGGTGTTTTTATACAAGATGCCTCAGACATGCCAAATTTCTTAACCAGCTCATTAGCTTATTTGGTTTGAGAAATAAAGATGCCTTCAGCATGTTGTTTGACTTGCAATCCTAGGAAGAAGGATAGCTCACCCATGCTACTCATCTCAAATTTAGAATGCATTAGGTTAGAAAACCTTCTGCACAATTTTGAGTCAATAGACCCAAAGATGATATCGTCTACATAAATTTGTACTAGTAGGGTATTGGACTTATGAGTTCTAATAAAAAGAGTTTGGTCTACTCTACCCCTTATAAAACCATTTTTCAAGAGAAAGCATGCTAGGGTCTCATACCATGCTCTAGGAGCTTGCTTGAGACCATATAATGCTTTATTTAATCTAAAAACAAAATCAGGATGAGTTGGAGAGATAAAACCTGGAGGTTGTCTGACATAGACTTCCTCTTTGATGTCTCCATTTAAGAAGGCACTCTTGACATCCATCTGATAAACCTTGAAGCCTTTGTGAGCTGCATAGGCTAAAAATATCCTGATGGCTTCTAATCTTGCAACAGGTGCAAAGGTCTGGTCGTAGTCAATTCCTTCTTCTTGAGAATATCCTTGGGCAACTAGCCTTGCCTTGTTCCTTATTATTACTCCTTGATCATCCAGTTTGTTTCTGAATACCCATTTTGTTCCAACAATGGAATGATCCTTAGGCTTGGGCACTAGTTCCCATACTTTGTTCCTCTCAAATTGATGCAACTCCTCTTGTATGGCAATGATCCAGTGTGGATCTTGCTCTGCATCTTGAATGGACTGAGGCTCAATTTGAGAAAAGAAGCAGGTGTGCAACAGGTTTTGGTTGACCTGATTTCTGGTTTGCACACCAGCTGAGATTTCTCCAATTATTTGGGAAATTGGATGGTCTCTTGATGTTACTAAATCAACAGGGGGTGTTGATTGTTCACCAACCTGTGTTGTTGTTTCCTCTTGTGGTACAACAACTGGCTCTTCAGGTTGTGCTTCAATATGTTGAGCATTGCTTTCATCTTCACTGCTTTCATCCTCTTGAGCAACCTGTAGCTTGTTCATATCTTCAACTAGAGAGTGTTCTTGCAAAGGTTCTATGGTAGAAGGGATCTTCTCCTTGAAAGACATGTTAGTTTCATCAAAAGAAACATGAACAGATTCCTCAATTTTCAATGATGATTTATTATATACCCTATAAGCCTTGCTGATCATGGAGTATCCCAGAAACACTCCTTCATCAGCTTTGGCTTGAAATTTTGCTAAATATTTCTTATCATTATTGTGAATATAACAAATGCAACCAAAAATTTTGAAATAGTCAACTTTAGGTTTCTTCCCTTTGAGTAATTCATAGGGAGTCTTTCCCTTCAGTTTATGTATCAGGCTTCTGTTCAACACATAGTTGGAGGTGTTCACTGCCTCTGCCCAAACGGATGGAGGTAGATGAGCATCTGACAACAATGTAGTGGCAGATTCAATAAGGGTTCTATTTTTCCTTTCAGCTACCCCATTTTGTTGAGGAGTTCTAGGAGCTGAGAAAGTATGTCTGATCCCTTCACTCTGGCAGAACTCTTGCATAAGAAGAGAATCAAACTCTGTCCCATGATCACTTCTGATTAGGGCAATGTGAGTATTGAACTCAATCTTTATACATTTGAGAAACTCTGTCAGACACTTAAAGTTATCAGACTTCTTCCTTAGAAAGAACACCCAAGTGAATCTAGAGAAGTCATCTACAATCACTAAAGTGTAGGATTTCCCTCCTAGGCTTTGTATTGTGATGGGTCCAAATAGATCCATGTGTAACAGATATAGTATCGTAGGTGAATCACTCTTATTAAGTGACTTAAAACTGTTCTTAGTTTGCTTGCCTAATTGACAAGCCTTGCAGAGTCCTTCCTTCTTGTAGGGGCCAGAAGGTAGTCCTCTAACAAGGTTGTCCTTGGAGAGCCTAGCAATAGTTCTAAGGTTTAGGTGTCCTAATCTCTTATGCCATAAAACATTTGGTCTACAAACTGAATTGAATAAACAGATATCTATAGAAGTTGAAAGAAAATCTACTAGGTAGATGTTACCTTTCCTTTTACCTATCAACATAGTTGTGTTGTCCTCTGACTTGATTTTGCATAAGGTTTTGCTGAAGGTCACCTGATAGCCTTCATCACATAGCTGACTGATGCTGATTAGGTTGTGCTTCAGTCCTTCCACATATGCTACCTTCTTGAAGGTTACTGAACCAATCTGGACTGTACCATATCCTTTAGTTTGTCCAAAGTTGGAATCACCAAAGATAACTTTGGGTCCAAGCTTGGCTCTAAAGGAAGTAAGGTTGTCCTTGTTCCCTGTCATGTGCTTTGAGCACCCACTATCCAAATACCATTGCTGGTTAGATGTTGGATAGGTCTTCACCTGCACATAAAACAATTTACTTGTTTTTGACCCAGTTTACCTTGTGCCTAGGTTGATAACCTTTAAATTCAGAAATGAAAGATATCCCTGGCTGACACTTATATCCTTCAGGATGATATCTCCTTGGAGGTATAATCCATTCAGTATAGGGGTTAAAGGTTTGGGAAGAAAAACCCTTAGGATACAATTTTGACTTGCCTTTAAAAGAAATTCCAGAGCTCTGACCTCTGCTCGACGATCTTGGAGCTGCGTTCGACGATCGTGGGTCAGATCGTCGAGCTCCGTTCGACGGTCGACTATGGCTGAGGTCAGGTATATGGGATCGTCGAGCAGCGTTCGACGATCTTGGCTGAGATCGTCGATCAGCGTTCGACGATTTGTCCTGAGATCGTCGAGCTGTGTTCGGCGATCGTCGATCTTCATTCGGCGATCGTCGAGCTCCGTTCGACGATTTGAGCTGGAGTTTAGTTTTCTGAGGCAGATCAGAATTTTTCCTGGCAACCTCTACAACTCCCTTTCCCTTGTCAGAAATGAACTTGATAGGGGTTGTTAGAACAATAGGTTGGCTGGATGAGGCACCCAAGCCCAGTGTACTGTTGAATCTTGAGTTCACTGTGCTTGTGATGTCCATCAGCTTGATGCTTCTCCCATTGAGAGATTCTTCAAGCTTCTTGGCCTCAGAGAGCTCACTCTTCAGTGAAGCTATCTGTTCCCTATAGTTCTCCAACTCCTGAGAGAGTTTGAGGTTTTCTGATTTTAAACCACTTTGTTCAGATAATTGATTTCTGAGAGAGATGATCTCTTTCTCAAACTTTAGCAGGTCTAAACATAGTGCTTTAAATTCAAGTTTAAAATCTTCTGAAGTGAAATCAAAAGACCTGATTACCTGATCTTCTTCAGGTTGAGTCTCTGAGTCTGACTCTGACTCCTCTTCCTCTGAGTTGTGTTGTGAGGCATTAATTGCCATCATGCAGAACTCCTTTTCCTCTGCATCATCCTCATCATCACTTGAGCTGGAAGAGGCTTCTGACTCCTCTTCAGTCTCACTCCAGGATTCAACAACAAATCCTTTCCTTGTGTGCTTATTTCTGCTGGAGGAAGGTTTGCTATTTCCATTCCTTTTGGAGTCCTTCTCCTTTCTTCTTTCTTTTCTGTCCCTTCTGTCCTTGTTCTTATTCTCTGGACAGTCAGGAACTATGTGCCCTGGTTTCCTGCAACCAAAGCAAATGATGTCTTTGTTATTGCCAATGGACTTGTCATACCTTGGCTTGTCTTGCTCCTTGTATGATCTTCTTCTGAAGTCCTTTCTGGCCATCTTGTAGAATCTTTTGGCCAACAGGCTGAGAAGTTCATCATTGCCTGTACCTTTTTCTTCAGGCAGATCCTCAGCTGCCTTAAATGCTATAGTCTTCTCTTTCCTTGTGGCTGGTGAAGCAGCCTTCTGTTCTTCCTCTCTGTTCTTGATGAGTAGCTCATAAGATTTGAGCTTACCCAACAAAGCTTCAGTTGTGATCTCATTCAGACTTCTGGCATCTTTAATTGGCCAGATTCTTGAATCCCAAGTACTGGGGAAGCACATTAGGATCTTATCATTAAGTTCTGTCAGTGAGATTTCTTTGTCTAATGTCCTCAGTTCACTGACAATTAGACTCAGTCTGTTGTACATGTCTCCCAACTGATAACTTGCTCCAGAAGTAAATGAAAATGGCTGGCAGATCTTCTGAATTAAATGCAGAATAACTTCTATCTGATTTGAATTTGAATTCTGAAAGATAACTGAAATCGTCGAACTGAGCTCTGCTATCGTCGAGCTGAGCTCAGCGACCTGGAAACTGCAAGCAGCAACATAATCGTCGATCTGAGCTCAAAGATCGTCGAACTGAGCTCAGAGATAAGGATCCAGTGCAGAGTCAAAATCGTCGGACTGAGCTCAGCGATCGTCGAATGGAGTTCGACGATATTGCGAAGTTGAGCTCAGCGATCGTCGAGTGGAGCTCGACGATATTATGAGGTTTGAGCTCAGCGATCGTCGAATGGAGCTCGACGATCTGTCAAAGTTGAGCTAGACGATCGTCGACCGGAGTTCGACGAAACGTCGTGCTGAGCTCGACGATTTGACTTAGTCTCCAGAAAAACTTGGGTCTTCAGGACAGCTTCCAATCCTAGCCTTCTAACCCTTAGACTCAATTCTAATTGACCTATTAAGCTATACAGAAGGTCAAAACACAGATTCCTAGAGACATAGTGATCCTGACCCAAATTAGAAATAGGGTGTTCCAACAAAGTGTTTTGAGTTTGGGTAGTCATATCAACTTATAATACTAAAGTTGTGGCGTTCGTATGCTGTGGGGCCCCGGCCGGACCCATATTATACGTCCACTACAAGGGAGGTGTTACAATTTGGTATCAGAGCCAGGTTAGATTCAAGGTCAGTGCGTAGAGAAGTTATCCACATAAGAGTAATGCGGGACCGTGAGTGTCCTTATGTTCTAGTCTTGAGATTGGAGACTAATCCCTTATTTCTTGTTTTCCTGAAGAGTGCAAGCAACGAGGAGGGCACTTCAAGAGCAAGGGATGATCTCTCGGCGAGCAGTGCAACTGCTCCAGGCCTTCTGGGCACGGGTGTAAACCCGGCTGACTTCTGCCGTATGCTTGCAGAAGCGATGGTGGCAGCGCAAGCGGCGGCTGCAGCCCAGGTAGCAACCCCTGCTACACCGGACACGGCGACGGCCGTGCCAGGCGGAGAAGCCAGGCGAGTGGAGCCTTTGGCAGAAAGGGTGGTGGTAGGGCATGGAGACCGACACATGAATTATTTCCTGAGTTTCCATCCCCCATCTTTCAAGGGTGTAGGAACGCCAACGGACGCGGAGGATTGGTGGGTTCGTATTCAAGAACTGTTAAGGGCGGCAGAGACGCCAAAGGAGAAGAAATCCGAGTATGCAGCGTTCATGTTGGAAGGAGACGCCAAATTGTGGTGGGTGAGCCATAGTGGCCGCCTGTTCCCGGGGCGCACCCCGTCAGTGGAAGAGTTTGGGGACGCTTTTCTTAAGAGGTATATTCCAGTTTCAACACGGTTGGCCCTGCAGAGGCAGTTTCTGCATCTAATGCAGCGAGACAAGACAGTGGATGAGTACGTGCAAGAGTTCACCCGTTTGGGTCGTTATGCGGGAACGACAATGGCAGATGATGTAGAGAGGGATAACCTCTTCTACCAAGGTTTGAGGGAGAATCTGAGACAACCTCTCATCTCCATGAAGAGGGCGAGATTTAATGAGCTAGTTGAAGCCGCCAGGAGTTTGGAGAGTGATCTGGAGCGAACCCAGCGTCGAAAGGGTTTTACTCCCAAGCATGGGGAAGGGAAGCCCTCCCAATTTCATGTAAAGTCTGATGGGAGCAGGTGGAGGAGGAAGCCTCACCCTTCCAGGTCGGGTGAGAGGAGCACTTGGACGCCTGGGGCTTCTCACTCTAGGGGACCGCCGATGTGTTACAACTGCGGGAAGGTTGGGCACATAGCCCGTGCTTGTCAGCAAGGGGGAGCGGGGCAAGAGTCAAAGCAGGAGCAGTCTGTGCGCTCGGGCCCCAGTGCTGCGGAGAAAGGAAAGATGGCGGAGTCGAGCGCTTCTCGGTTCCAACCGGTGCAACCAAGGGCTTACAACCTTGGACAGCAAGAAGCGATCCGCCAAACCGATGTGGTGACAGGTATGAAGAAAATTTAAGTTTGCATTTGTGCTTCATACTTTTAGACCCCCTTTCCGTGTGTTGTCTTGTTGTAGGCTTTGTGTTAGTTTCTGGATACCCCGCTAGGGTATTGTTCGATACGGGAGCATCGCACTCCTTTCTTGCGGAGAGCTTCGTCCGAAGGGTAGGAGTCGAGTCCTTCTCGGCGGACGCGGAACTGAAAGTGCGCATGCCCAATGGGTCATCTATGACCACCGGGGCTAGAGGGCGCATCTGTTGGGAGCTAGACGGAGTTGACTTCGTTTTGGAAGCGGCAGTGTTGCCGTTAGTAGAGTTCGATGTCATTTTGGGCATGGACTGGCTTGCAGAGCAGCGCGCCAGCATTGATTGTTTGTCGAAGGTAGTGACCCTAAAGAGTAAGGGGCAATCAGAAGTCAAATTTGTGGGCCTTTGTGGAGTAGCCCATTCCCTAATTACGGCCATGCAAATGATGCGGGCGGTTAACCTGAGAGGTGTGGCGCTGGTAGCGTTGTTGGAGGTTCGTCTCTCCCAGCTATCTTTTGAGGAAGTGCCTGTGGTGGCAGAGTTCAGAGATGTGTTTCCGGATGAACTTCCTGGAGCGCCTCCTCGGCGGGAGATCGACTTTTCGATCGAGTTGGTGCCGGAGGCTAGACCGGTGTCGCGTCCTCCTTTTAGGATGGCACCAAAGGAGTTGGCGGAACTTAAGGTACAATTACATGAACTGTTGGAGCAGGGGTATATTAGGCCCAGTTCCTCACCGTGGAGCGCACCAGTGTTGTTTGTAAAGAAGAAAGACGGTAGCATGCGCCTGTGCATAGACTACCGAGAGCTGAATAAATTGACCGTCAAGAATAAGTATCCGATCCCTCGGATAGATGATTTGTTCGACCAATTGGTGGGGTCAGTGGTATATTCGAAGTTGGACTTGAAGTCAGGCTACTATCAGCTGCGAATTCGGGACGAGGACATACCCAAGACCGCCTTTGGTACAAGGTATGGACACTTTGAGTTTACGGTGATGCCGTTCGGGTTGACGAACGCACCATCGGTGTTCATGGACCTTATGAATCGGGTATTTCGGGAATACTTGGATTCGTTTGTGGTTGTCTTCATTGATGACATTTTGGTGTATTCCAAATCACAAATGGAGCATGAGACCCACTTGAGAATAGTTTTGCAAGTGTTGAGGGAGAATGAGTTGTATGCAAAATTCTCCAAATGCGAGTTCTGGCTGGAGAAGGTGACATTTTTGGGCCACGTGATTAGTGGTGATGGGGTGGCAGTCGATCCGGCGAAAGTGGAGGCCATCAGAGACTGGCCGGTGTTGAGGACCGTGGCGGAAGTCCGAAGTTTTCTTGGACTAGCCGGGTACTATAGGAGATTCGTGGAGAATTTCTCGAAGTTAGCTCTACCCCTCACCTCACTTACTCGTAAAGACCATAAGTTTGTGTGGACCCAAGAGTGCAGTCAAGCATTCGAGGCACTGAAGGAGAGGCTTATGACGGCTCCGATCCTGAGTTTACCGCAAGGGACCGATGGATTTCAGATTTTCAGTGACGCATCGGGATGCGGTTTGGGTTGCGTGTTGGTGCAACATGGCAAGGTAATAGCTTTTGGGTCTCGACAGCTGAAACCTCATGAGAGGAATTACCCCGTCCATGACTTGGAGTTGGCGGCGGTAATCTTCGCGTTGAAAATATGGCGACACTATGTGTATGGCGCAAGGGTGGAGATCTTCACGGACCATAAAAGCCTGAAGTATCTCTTGGATCAGAAGGACTTGAACATGCGGCAACGCAGATGAGTTGAATTCCTTGGAGACTACGAAGTGGCGATTCAGTATACGCCGGGTAAGGCCAATGTGGTGGCGGATGCGTTGAGTAGAAAGTACTCGGGGCAAGGAAATTGGATCGAAGCTCATGATGAGCGGTTGGTTCGGGAATGGGAGTCCCTTGGGTTGGAATGTGTTGCGAGAGGCGAGTCTAGCGTGGCTCGGTTGAACTGGATTGAAGTGCAAAGCGACTTGTCCGATCGTATTTGGGAAGCGACTCGATTGGATGTGGAGTTTCAACCTTTTGTGTTGGAGGCTCAAAAGGGCGAGAGTAGCGCCTGGGAGATGAATGGGGGAATCTTGAGAAAGGATGGAAGGGTTTGTGTACCGCAGTTTGGCAATCTCCGTGAGGAGTTGATGTTTGAGGCTCACTTCTCAAAGTACTCCATTCACCCGGGCAGTACAAAGATGTACTTGGATATGAAGAAATCCTTTTGGTGGCCGAGGTTGAAGCGAGATGTAGCTTTGTATGTGAGTCGTTGCCAAACATGTGCCTTGGTGAAGGCCGAATGTCAGAAACCGGGTGGGTTCCTGAAGCCCCTTCCAATTCCTGAATGGAAATTTGAGGACATCTCCATGGACTTTGTGCATGGTTTGCCTAGATCGCAGCATGGTAATGATGCTATTTGGGTGATCGTGGATCGCCTAACCAAGGTGGCTCACTTCATCCCAAATCGGAAAGAGGACGGCGTGGAGAAGCTGGTGGAGTTGTATGTTCGCAACATTATGCGACTGCACGGAGTTCCTAAGAGCATAGTCAGTGATAGAGATGGACGATTTACGTCCAAGGACTAGAGATTGGTTCAGAAGAGCTTGGGCACGAAGCTAAAGTTTAGTACGACGTTTCATCCTCAAACGGATGGGCAAACGGAGAGAACGAACCGTACTATGGAGGACATGTTGAGGATGTGCTTTCTTGATTTTGGCAAGAGGAGGGAGGATCACCTTTTCATGGTAGAATTTGCGTACAACAACAGTTTTCAAGCTTGTATAAAGATGGCGCCATACGAAGCTTTGTATGGGAGGCGGTGTCGAACGCCAATGTCATGGGCAGAGGCGGGAGACACCAAACGTTTGGGAAAGGGTGCGGTAGTTGACGCTTGTGAGTTGGTACGGACCATCCAAGAGCGTATGAAGGTGGCGCAAGACAGGCAAGCAAAATATTTTAATGCTCGTCACCGGAAGTTGGAATTTACAGTTGGTGATTGGGTTTATCTGAAGGTCAAGCCGTTCAAAGGCGTCTCACGGATTCGCCGACTCAAGAAGTTGAGTCCAAGGTTTTTGGGGCCTTTTGAAATTGTTGAGCGGGTAGGAGAAGCAGCATATCGGTTGGCATTGTCCGCAGACTTGAGTGGGTTACATGACGTCTTCTACGTCTCCGCTTTGAGGAAAGCCTTGGTGGAGGCTAGCGTGGTGATAGAGCCGACATCGGTGCCGATTGAGGAAGACTTGAGGACGCGAGTCCTCCCAATTGCTATAGAGGATTCGGAGACTCGGCAGTTGCAGAATAAAGAAGTCAAACTCGTGAAAGTTCGATGGGACAACTGCGGTCGTGAGGAGTTCTCTTGGGAACGAGAACAGGCCATGCTAGAAGATTATCCAGAACTCTTCATGTCAGGTACAATTTAAGTTTTGTACCCTTTTGTTTTGAAAATTTCGGGACGAAATTCTGTTAAGTGGGGGGGAGCTGTAACACCCCAGTTTTTGCAAGAGGTTCAGTCTGCAGTTCTGAACATTTTTGGGTTTCTGGCAGGGGGCACACGGCCTGCGACACGGGCGTGTCGCAGGGCGTGTCGAGGCCGTGTCGACACTCGGCCCAAGTGTCGACACTTTCGCTCGACAAAGTGTCGAGAGTGGGGCACACAGCCTGCGACACGGGCGTGTCGCAGGGCGTGTCGAGGCCGTGTCGACACTCGGCCCAAGTGTCGGCACTTTCGCTCGACAAAGTGTCGAGAGTGGGGCACACGGCCTGCGACACGGGCGTGTCGTAGGGCGTGTCGAGGCCGTGTCGACACTCGGCCCAAGTGTCGACACATGCGCTCGACAAAGTGTCGAGACTGGGGCACACGGCCTGTGACACGGGCGTGTCACAGGGCGTGTCCCGCTTGATCGACGATCTTCGCTCGACGTTTTTCCGCGGTGTCGACACAAAGCCTGTCGACGGGTGTCGAGACTTGGCACACGGCTTGGGACACGGGCGTGTCCCAGACCGTGTCATCTCTCGGGTTGGTTTCGGGGCCGTGTTGTTGGAGGCACACGGCCGGCCACACGGCCGTGTCACTGGGGACACGGGCGTGTCGGGTTGAACACGGGCGTGTCGGATGCCCGTGTGCGGTTCCAGGAGCGTCGATTTGAGACGGCGAATGAGGCACACGACCCTGGACACGGGCGTGTGCCAGGCCGTGTTCGGCCCAGGTCTTTTATTTTCGAGGCGAATCGTGGCCATTCTTTCCCAGATTTTGGGATCTGACGGCTCAGGACTGTTCTTGGGAAGTTAAGTCCGATTCTAGGGTTGGAAACCCTCATTTATTTTCCAAGTCTTCTCTTTCTAAGTTCTTGAGAAAAACTAGAGCAAGGAGGAAGAAGAAGAAGGTCTTGGGCTGTAGGAAGGGTTTCGGAGCTCCAAACCGCGAGCCGAGTCCGGATCCGTGAAGCTTGGAGCGTTGCGAAGATTTCCATCCGGCTATTTTGCCATGGCAAGGAAGGGGAGTCGGAAGGTAACGACATCTCTCCTCTCGGTCCTTAGGATGCACGTATTAGCATCATTTAGTTTTCTTTCTCCCTATTTTTGTTTGGGCACCGAACTCTCAAATGAGAGGGGTTTTGGTTTGCCAAGTTTCAAGAGGAACTTCCGGGTTGATTGAGTCTGTCCCCGGCATATTTTTGCATTAGAGATCCGCTTCGCTAGTGGATTGGGCATGGTGGGTGAAGCCGTAGTCGCGACCGTTAGTCCGACTCGGTGTTGTTGCATACGAACTTAGGGATTCGTAGAGATTTTCCGTTGCGGCAAGATGTCGTTTGTGTTGCGGTGGTGACTGTCCCGTTTATTTGCAAAGGTACGTGTAGTCGGACCCGGACAAGGTTAGCTCCTCGTGGCGGTAGATGGTTTCCTTGAGGGACAAGGTTAGCTCCGCACGAGTTGGAGATGGTTTCCTTGGTGCGCGGGAACGCTGCAGTACAATGAGGGATTTTGATGTATTTGGTCTTGGTTTGTGTTGTGCCAAGGCGTGGCTATGTCTCTGTGGTCGGCTGGCTATCCCGTGACATGTGCGTCATGTGTGGAGAGTGTCCCGGCGAGACTAGTCCCCTTCTGTGAGACTGACGAGAATGCCAAGCTTGGGGCAAGCCCGGGCAAAGAGGCCATGAGCGGGTGGGGTCCAGCAAGGCTTCTTAGAATCGGTCGGTCTGTGTTTGTTGGAATCCTGACATGAGACGTCAGAGTTTACATGCAAGCCCGGGGCTAAGCCCACGAGCGGGTGGGGCCTTGGCAAGAATTCCATGTGGCGGCCTGTGCGCCGTTTGAGGGAGTTGTGTCTCCCTCATTGTTTGCGGCTTTATGCCAATGAGGAAATGTGAGTACCCAAATGTTGTGATGTTGTGCTAGTTGCATACGCAGTAGGGTGCCTTGGGCGAAGCCCGAGTGTTGCATACATGTTGCATAGTAGGCCCTTTTATTACATGCTCAACCAGTAGAGAACGTGTTTGATGATTGAGACATCCAAGCCTGTTTTAATGCTTTTCTATTTATAGATGATTATATTGCATACGAAGTGCTGACTTGCAGGTTGGAGGGTTCCCCGGGGTCCGTTAGGGGCGGCCGGGAGGAGATGTGTTGTTACACAGTTTGAGGTCAGCCTTTGCTGACCCACGTTACTAATGATTTTTACAGGGCAAGGATCGCATGCAGAAGCTAGCACGCCGGCCAGAAAGGCCTAAGCCCCATGAAGTGTTTTTCCCTTTTTATAGCAGTACAGTTATGATGATGTTTGTTTGAGACTATTTTGTCCGGCTTGCATGCCGAGGTAGACTAGGAGTGTTGAGCACATTCATGTTTGATGTACTTTTTCTTTTTGGACACTTGTTGTAAGGCCTTAAGGTCATTTGTCTTACTCTTTAGTGGTGGATAACTTCTAGTCCTGTTTTGTTTCCGCTGTGTTGTGCAAGTGTTTTGAGTTTGGGTAGTCATATCAACTTATAATACTAAAGTTGTGGCGTTCGTATGCTGTGGGGCCCAGGCCGGACCCATATTATACGTCCACTACAAGGGAGATGTTACACAACGTATCAGCGATAAAGGCTGATGTTTCACATGTTGGGAGGAGCGTTATGAACTTGTTTGTTCTTACAACAAACTCTTATGTTGATCGGATGAGGGCAAACAATAGCGCTGCTATATGGCACAAGAGGCTGGGGCATGTAGGAATGGATAAGTTGAAAGCTATGGCAAACAGGAGCCTTGTAAGAGGCTTGCCAATCTATCTTCCTTTGGCGATGGTCACGTTTGCGCGGGATGTCAGTACGGTAAGGCTCATCGTCTTCTATTTGATAAGTCACAAACGAGGAGCAAAAGACCATTAGAGTGTATCCATGGTGACTTGATGGGACCAACCGTCACTGATAGCCTTGGTGGGAGCAAATATATGCGTGTGTTGATTGATGACTAATCAAGATACACTTGAGTTTATTTCTTGAAGGAGAAGTCAGATGCTTTCCAGGTGTTTGTGGAGTTCAAGGATCTAGTGGAGGTCCGGCTTGGCTTGCAGATCAAGAAGTTTAGAATAGACAATGGTGGTGAGTTTGTCACCTCCGAGTTTTCTAACGTCTGCAGGAAGCACGAGATCCAAAGAGAGATTACTTATGCTCACACTCAACAACAAAACGGAGTAGCGGAGTGGAAGATCCGTCATCTGACACAAACCTGCAAGTGTTGGCTTCATGAGAAAGACATTCCTAGGTCCTTCTGGGCAGAGGGGATGTCTTGTGCTTCTTATATCATCAATCGGATGCCGCTCAGCTTGATCAAAATGAAGTCTCCTTTGAGATGTTGTTGAAGGAGAAGCCAAGTGTGGAACACCTTCAGATGTTTGGATCAACTTGCTATGTGCATATCCCGGATGCTTCAAGGACAAATCTTGATGCAAAGGCAAGAAAGCTTGTCTTTGTTGGCTATAATGAGCAGAAGAAGGGATGGAAATGCATGGATCCTGCGATGAAGAAGTTTGTTGTATCAAGAGACGTGGTCTTTGATGAACTGACGTCGTATGGAGGAGGCTCGGTTGAGCTAATAGAGAGCAAGGGTGATGAGGAGTAGAAGGTGGCTGCTGAATTTCTGGAAGAGGAGCATGTTGTATCACCAATAGCTCCTGTTGCTTCAAGCTCTGAGGCAGAAGTTTCTGGTTCAGGAAGAAGGGGGAGCATTGCTCAAAGTCTGCCCGGGATTGGAGCTGAGCCTGAAGAAGCAATGGAGTTGGTGAGCAAGGAGCAGACCCTCCGGAGATCACAGAGGGTTGTTAAGCCACCAGCTCAGTACTGTGATGGAAATGCAGTGAGTTTTGTCTTCTGCTTCTTTGCAGTTCCTCTGGATGAGCGAGAGTTTGTAAACTTCAATGAGGCTACTGGAGTCAAGGAGTGGGAAGATGCCATGAAGGAGGAGATTGCTGCTCTCAAGAAGAATGTGAAAGTGAGCTGTTAGATCAGGAATGCTCTAGAGGGGGGGGGGGGTGAATAGAGTATTCAGTGTTTATAAAAATTTCTTCTAATTTAATCTAGTGCAGAAACAAAATTAACTAGATATAAACTTCAGTCTTAATAATCACAGCCAGAACAAGAACACAAAAGAAATGGGCATCCAGACAACACAAGAATTTATAGTGGTTCCCCTAAACTTGGGTACATCCACTCTTCTACCATCCTGGTAGGAATCCACTCAAATTTTTGATCAGGTACCTGACACCAACGAGCTTTTGATCAAGTGCACAAAAACCAAACCTCAAGTCTTTTGGTTAGGTGACTTGTAACTAAGAATCACTTTTCAAGGGAGATGACAACCCTTTATACAGAGAGGGGTGAGAGGTGATGGTGTCTTCTCTATCAACAATTAGAGAGAAGACAAGTGGATATGATATTAGCAAGTATCTCCCCCTAAGATGTAGAATAGTTCAGGGAAATCTGGAGCTTTGCTGCAGGGTGATAGACCTTCAGTCTTTAAGCCTTTATCAGAGAAATCTGTAGGAACTTCTTGACAGATAGAGTAGTTGTTGTCCTTTTAAGTTTCCTGGAGTGATGATGAAAGAAGACTCTTGATTTACATTGATTGTTCTTCTTCTTTAATAGCTGATCTGCCTATAGCCTAGGGCTTCTTTTTTGTATCAGAAAGCTGTGTAAGAAAATGAGAGCAGATTGATTATCTTTTTTCTGTGTGTCTATATCTCTTGTTCTTCTGTATTCTATCTATCTCACTTCTTCTTCTTTTTGGAAGGAGAAAGAAAAAATCTTTTTATGTTTCCTGTCAAAAATGATCTTTGGAATTTTTGAATCTTCTGTAATCAATGCTGACGGCATAGAGAATAAATATCATTGAATTATTTCCCCAACTGTCCCATGGAAAAATGGCAGACAAAAATCCTGGAGAATACCATAATCAATGCTCTTCTAACAGTTATATTCAGCGAATATTAGAGCACTAATTACTCAGGAATTAGAATGGGGACAGAAGGATGGAAAAATGACTAAGTCTGGATTCATCGAACTGATAGCAGAAATCATAGAGCTGAGTCCACAATTCGTCAAGCTGAGTTGCTGAGTTCGTCGAGCAGATGACTTCTGTTCATCGAGCTGAGTTCCAAGATCGTCGAGTTAAAGCAGAAATCTGCATTATCCAGACTTGCTTATTCTGTGTCTCAAGTTCGTCGAGCTGAGATTGTAACTTCGTCGACTGGAGATAAATCTGGACTTGGAATAATTTCAGATGCTTCTGGATGAAGGTATTGAAGTGAAGTATCCAGAATTCGTCGAGCTCAGGATTGGTTTTGTCGAGCTGAGAACCACGTAAATGCTGCTGGATAACTCTAGCTATTGTGGTCACAGTTCGTCGAGCGGAGTATCAAGTTCGTCGACTGAAGATGATTCTAGACATAGAAAAATTGAGAAGCTTCTTGTTGAAGTAAAGAATCCAGAAATTGTCGACCAGAGAACTAAGTTCGTTGACCTGAGTCTATAGAACAACTAAACTTGGAATGCTGAAGGTTGAGTCCAAAGATCGTCGACCTGAGAATGAAGTTCGTCGAGCTCAGCTCAGAGAATTTTTCTCTGTGATCGTCGAGCTGAGCATGACAATCGTCGACCTGAGTTCGACTAACGTCGAACTCATTTTACTTGGTCTTTAGAAAAACTCTAAGTCTTTGAGTCTCTGGCAGTTTGATGATGGCTGGTCCATGTCATGTTGCTACTGAGGACTTGGCCTAGACTCTAAAACACAACCATGACCCTGGCTATATATTATGGGTCATATGATCCTAAGTTAGTGAACATAGCCCAAATCTTACTAGGGATACAACAATCTCCCCCTATTTGGGTGAGGTCACTAATTACAGACACATACTCAAACTGAAAATAAACAAAGCAGAAAAAGCATATATCTGGCAGAGATCAATAACACATGCAGCAGATATATATATATACATAAGCTTTGTTCAGAATATAGAGCCGTTATAGATAATTGTAGAAAACAAAAGAGTTCAAAATTTACTTCTTCTATTTCTTTTCCTTTGGCATTTCTTCCTTACTCTTCTCTACAGGCTTTGTAAACACAATCTCTTTGTTTGGATCTGAAGCTTCCACTTTTGTCATGGTCATATCAGCAGCCCCTATAATCTTCAAAGATGTGGCTCTGGGGACAACTGCTTCTGGGTGCAACTTCATGTAGTCATCTACATTGAAAAAATTGTTTGCTTTCTCAAATCTTTTAAGTTCCTCTTTCCTGTACTTTGACATTGTTGAATATTCAGAAGGATCCTTTCCTTCAGCTTTGGCTTTGTTAATCATAGAAAAGCATAGTAGTTAATGGAACCTAGCCATTCTAGCAGTAGTAGCTTTTTCAGGATTTTCAAAAGGAACAGGAGGAGAAGATGATCTTTTAGAACTTTCAGCTGGTTGATGTTTAGTGAATTGTTGCTGTTGTTATTGATGTTGCTTTCCTGAAGAATACTGCCTGTGCTGGCTGCTTCCATATGATCTCCCTTAGTGTCTTTGATATGTTTAAAGTGGGGCAGATCTTTGAGAATATGTGATTGAAGCACCAGCAGCTGGAGGAGATGAGGAGGTGGATCTTTTCTGAATCTTTGAACTGGAGGAGGAGAGTACCTTCTGCTTTTATTCCTCTCCTTCTACTGATTTTTGGATAACCACATGCAAGATGGCATCCCTTTGTATGGAGTTATCTTTTGGAGAATATAATAAGGAGTGTCATTGTTTGGATTTGGCTTTGGAGCAGGAGGGGGGGGGGGGGGGGCTTTTCTTTTCTTGGAGACTTGCTTCCTCTTGGGTTCATCATCAGAATCATCATCCTCCTCATCATCATTATCAGATCCCTGAGGGTTATCATATAAGTCATTTAGAGCTTTCAGAGCCTCAACTGAAATGATAGGCTTTTCAGGAGCTGGAGGTAGAGATAGAGCTTGAGCAGGAACTTCAACAAGAGCTAGAGGAGAAGCCACAGGAGAAGCTGGAGAACTGATTCTGATAGTGCTTTCAACAACTGCCTTTTCTTCTTCTTCAATATTAGCCAGGATTAAGTCACCCAGAGCTGACATGGGAGAGTCATCCATTACAAAAGTTGGAGCAATGATGACTTCTTCTGGAGATGGCATGACAACTGGCTTTGAAACAACAAAAATTATCCCTGTGTTGCTTGGCAACATTTGGAGAGATTGGGGAAGTATATGGAACAATAGCAAAGTATGGCTTAGTGTATACTGCTGGAATAACTTTCAAAAATGCAGTAATTGAACTAAGTCTACTGTGAGATTTAACATGAAATCACCAACAGAAAGAATTTCTTCAGTAACTATTTCTTCAGTAATTGACTCATTAAAGTCCATGTCAATCTCAATGAAATGAATCAAATCAATTAAATCTGTATCATCTGGTATAAATTCTATATCTGCTACTACTGCCTCTGTATCTGCTGTTGCTGGAGCTGGAGAAACTGAGACTGGAGCTACTGCTGGAGTTGCTTCAGCTTCTTCATTAAGTATCTCCCCCTGCCTGGTTTCAGTGTGAACTGGATCCAGGCCCCTGAATGAAGAGGGGGCAGTAGTGAAGGCAGAGAGTTGAGCATAAAGGGTGGAGATAGAAGTAGCAAGATGTGTAATTGTCTCTGCTATAAGAGATTTGAGTAGAAGAGTGATGAGAGTAATTATAGAGGAGATTGTGAAGGGATCCAGAGGTGGAGTAGCAGATGGTTCAGTAAAATGTTGGGTGGAGACATTTGGAGGGATGGTAGATGTTGGAGATGATGGAGGAGGGACATCTTGCATGTGTGAATCTGGAGGGGAGGGAGAGTTGAGGGGGGAAGTCAGAAGATCAAAAGTTGAAATGGAGGATAGGTGAGGTGGAAGAGGAGATGATGATGGTGGTATTGTATATCTTGCATTTGGAGCATGACTATCGTCGACCTGAGTTCGATGAACGTCGAACTCATTTTACTCGGTCTTTAGAAAAACTCTAAGTCTTTGAGTATCTGGCAGTTTGATGATGGCTGGTCCATATGATGTTGCTACTAAGGACTTGACCTAGACTCTAAGACAACCATGACCCTGGCTATATATTTTGGGTCATATGATCCTAAGTTAGTGAACCTAGCCCAAATCTTAACAGGGATCCAACAATCTCCCCCTATTTGGGTGAGGTCACTAGTTATAGACTCATACTCAAACTGAAAATAAACAAAGCAAAAAAGCATATATCTGACAGAGATCAATAACACATGCAGCAGATATATGTATAAATAAGCTTTGTTCAGAATATAGAGCAGTTATAGATAATTGTAGAAAACAAAAGAGTTCAAAATTTACTTCTTCTGTTTCTTTTCCTTTGACATTTCTTCCTTACTCTTCTCTTCAGCCTTTGTAAACACAATCTCTCTGTTTGGATCTGAAGCTTCCACTTTTGTCATAGTCATATCAGCAGCCCCTATAATCTTCAAAGATGTGGCTCTGGGGACAACTGCTTCTGGGTGAAACTTCATGTAGTCATCTACATTGAAAAATTTATTTGCTTTCTCAAATATTTTAAGTTCCTCTTTCCTGTACTTTGACATTATTGAATATTCAGAAGGATCCTTTCCTTCAACTTTGGCTTTGTTAATCATAGAAAGGCCAACTAGTTCCTGGAACCTGACCATTCTAGCAGTAGTATCTGTTTCAGGATCTTCAAAAGGAACAGGAGGAGAAGATGGTCTTTTAGAACTTTCAGCTGGTTAATGTTCAGTGAATTGTTGTTGTTGTTGATGTTGCTTTCCTGAATAATATTGCCTGTGCTGGCTGCTTCCATATGATCTCCCTTAGTGTCTTTGTTATGTTTGAAGTGGGGAAGATCTTTGAGAAGATGTGCTTGAAGCACCAGCAGCTGGAGGGGGTGGAGGAGGTAGATCTTTTCTGAATCTTTGAACTGGAGGAGGAGAGTACCTTCTGCCTTTCTTCCTCTCCTTCTGCTGATTTTTGGATAACCACATCCAAGATGGCATCCCTTTGTATGAAGTTATCTTTTAGAGAATATAATAGGGAGTGTGATTGTTTGGATTTGGCTTTGGAGCAGGAGGAGGGGGGCTTTTCTTTTCTTGGATACTTGCTTCCTCTTGGGTTCATCATCAGAATCATCATCCTCATCCTCATCATCATCATTATCAGATCCCTAAGGGTTATCATATAAGTCATTTAGAGCTTTCAGAGCCTCATCATAAATGATAGGCTTTTCAGGAGATGGAGGTAGAGATAGAGCTTGAGCAGGAACTTCAATAAGAGCCGGAGGAGATGCCATAGGAGAAGCTGGAGAACTGATTCTGACAGTGCTTTCAGCAGCTGCCTTTTCTTCTTCTTCAATATCAGCCAGGATCAAGTCATCCAGAGCTGGCATGGGAGAGTCATCCATTATAAAAGTTGGAGCAGTGATGACTTCTTCTGGAGATGGCGTGACTACTGTCTTTGAAATAGCAAAAGTATCCCTGAGTTGCTTGGCAACACATAGAGAGATTGGGGAAGTACATGGAACAATAGCCAAGGATGGCTTAGTGTATACTGCTGGAATAACTTTCAAAAATTCAGTATCAAAAACTTTCAGTAATTGAACTAAGTCTACTGTGAGATTTAACATGAAATCACCAACAAAAAGAATTTCTTCAGTAACTATTTCTTCAGTAACTAACTCACCAAAGTCCATGTCAGTCTCAATGAAATGAATCAAATCAATTAAATCTTTATCATCTGGTATAAATTCTGTATCTGCTATTTCTGCCTCTGTATCTGCTATTGCTGGAGCTGGAGAAACTGAGACTGGAGCTACTGTTGGAGCTGCTTCTACTTCTTCATTAAGCATCTCCCCCTGCCTGGTTTCAGTGTGAACTGGAGCTAGGCCCCTGAATGAAGACGGAGCAGCAGTGATGACAGAGAGTTGAGCAGAAAGGGTGGAGATAGAAGTAGCAGGAGGTGTAATGGCCTCTGCTATAAGAGATTTGAGTAGAGGAGTGATGAGAGTAATTACAGAGGAGATGGTGAAGGGATCCAGAGGTGGAGTAACAGATGGTTCAGTAGAATGTTGGGTGGAGACATTTGGAGGGATGGTAGATGTTAGAGATGATGGAGGAGGGACATCTTGCATGTGTGAATTTGGAGGGGAGGGAGATTTGAGGGGGGAAGTCAGAAAATCAAAAGTTGGAATGGAGTATAGCTGAGGTGGAAGAGGAGATGATGGTGGTGTTAGAGCTGGTAAATCAGTGGGGGATTGAGGTGATTGAGGTGGAGTGGGTTGATGGTAATCCTGAATAGGAGATGAGGGGATGTTGGTAAGATTTAGTGGTGGAGAGGTGGCAGAAGATGTAACTGTAGTAGGGACATGAACTTGTTGGAGTTGTTGTTGGAGTTGGGAATGTGGTTGAAGAGAGGGAGTATGAACTGTGGAGGGTGATTGGTGTTGAGTTGTTGGAAGGGATGGATGTGTGGGGATGATCTCTTCAGTAGGGTGGGGAGTGGCTCTTACAGCCCTGGTGCTTTTACAAGCTGGGGTGGAAGAGGTTGAAGCCTTGGATGGCTTAGTTATAGTCCTCTCCCACCTGCCAAACAAGGTGCATATGAGCCTCTTGCTGGAATTGATGAATATGGTCTGTGAGACCAGGGATTCAGCAGCCTTCTCCTTCAGGAAGATCCCCAAGATCCTTCCAAAGCAAACTTCTTTCTTATTACACTTTTTCTTAATAAGATCAAAAATAATCTTTGCCCAATCCACTTTCTTCTTATTGACCATTGCACACATGACCAGGAATTGATGTCTGATGATGTAGTGATGGGCAGTGTGCTTGCCCAAGAAGACTTTTCCCACTATATCTGCCAGAAATTTGTATTCTGTTGATAAATGTTTCTTCAACAACTTATTGGGGTTATCTCCAGCATAACCCATTAAACTCAACATCATATCATATTCTTCAGAATTAATTTCTAAATCCACTTCTCCATTACTCCGATCAAAAATTTCAGTTAAAATTGCGGGAGTCAAAGAAACAACATTACCCGCGATTGTTCCTGTCATGGTGTTTTCCTCTTATGTAGATGAAGTATAGACCCATTCTCTAATTTCTGTTCCAGCCAGCTTTATTCTTGTTGTCATCAGGTTTTTCAAATTTTGTTCTTCCAGTAGAGTCAGAATGTTCAGAAAAATTGGATCCGAGTGTTGAAATGAGTCGAAGTCGACATCAAGTCCTGTGTCAAACTTCATAGCGGCTAGGGCTCCTGCTTGAATCGCCATGAAATCACATGCAAAAGAGAGAAACGGCGATCAAGTGCAAATGGAACAGAAAGTGCGGGATAGAGGTTGAAGAAAACCTAGTTATTAGATTTTCTGGAATATGAATCGATAAACTCCGTTCCACGAAAAATAAGAAGTTCTTCGACCTGAGATCGACGAAATAATTGATAGTGAAATAATTCGTCGAGCACAGCTGGAAGAGTTGAAGACATTTCGTCGAGCTCCGTTCGACGAAAGTTTTCTGAAGTGGATTCGTCGATCTCCGTTCGACGAAAACAACTTCACTCTCAGAGAGTTCGTCGTCCTCTGTTCGATGAATATCTCCTGAACTTTCCCTAGTTCGTCAAGCTCTATTTGACGAACTCTAGATAATTCGTCAAGTGCAGACAAAAACTAAACTAAGTCTTCTCCATTTATCATTCCAAGCTGATTGATAAAGAATATGTGATTTCTCTCGTCCAGAGGTTTGGTGAATATATCAGCTCTTTGTAAATCAGTGTAGATATAGACAAGATTAATTTTGTTTTTATCCACACTCTCTCTAATGAAATGATGTCTAATGTCTATATGCTTTGTCCTACTATGATGGAATGGATTTTGTGCTACTGCTATAGCACTTGTGTTATCACAAAAGAGTGTTGAATTATTTAAGTTGAGACCATAGTCTAGTAATTAATTTTGAATCCACAGCATTTGCAAACAACAGTTATCAACTGCAATATACTCAGCCTCAGCAGTTGAGGTAGACACAGATGACTGTTTCTTATAAAACCAGGATACCAACCTCATACCAAGGAACTGACAAGTCCCTGAGGTGCTTTTCCAATCAACCCTGCATCCAGCAAAGTCAGCATCCGAAAATCCAGTTAAATCAATCTCTGACTTAGCTGTATACCATAGGCCTAGACTAGGACAACTCTTTATATATCTCAAAATCCTTTTTAAGAAAATTAGATGAGATTCTTTTGGGTTCACTTGGAACCTAGCACAATGGCATGTGTCAAACATAATATCAGGTCTGCTTGCTGTAAGATATAGTAGGGACCCAACAATGCCCCTATATAATTTCTGATCCATGGGTTTCCCATGTGCATCATAGTCAATCACAACATTAGTAGCCATAGGTGCTTTATTTGCTGAAGCATCCGCCATCCCAAACTTCTTTATAAGCTCTTTAGCATACTTAGCTTGAGATATGAAGATGCCATCAGGCAACTGCTTCACTTGGAGACCAAGGAAGTAGGAGAGCTCACCCATGCTACTCATTTCAAATTTTGAATGCATGAGGTCATAGAACCTCTTGCATAATTTGAAATCAGTAGACCCAAATATAATGTCATCAACATATATTTGTACTAACAGTATTTGATCCTTATGATGTCTAGTGAAAAGTGTTCTATCTACTATGCCTCTAATGAATTTATGCTCTACCAAAAAGCTAGCTAGGGTTCCATACCAAGCTTTTGGAGCTTGCTTGAGACCATAAAGAGCTTTATGCAATTTGAAAACATGATAAGAGGTGAGTTGGAGAGACAAAACCTGGAGATTGTTCAACATAAACTTCTTCTTTAATTACTCCATTAAGAAATGCACTCTTCACATCCATCTGATATACCTTGAATTTTTTGTATGCTACATAGGCTAGAAAAATTCTGATGCCCTCCAACCTTGCAACTGGTGCAAATGTTTGGTCATAGTCAATCCCTTCCTCTTGTCTATAACCTTGAGCAACAAGCCTAGCCTTGTTCCTCACAATCACTTCTTGGCCATCCAGTTTGTTTCTGTATACCCATTTGTTTCCAATGACTGGATAGTCTTGGGTCTTGGAACCAAATCTCAAACTCTACATCTCTCAAATTGGTTTAATTCCTCCTGCATTGCAATGATCCAGTGGGGATCTTGCTCAGCATCATGGATGGATAGAGGTTCAACCTGAGAGAGAAAACATGCATGCATCAAGTCTTGGTTGAGTTGATGCCTGTTCTGTACACCTACTAATATGTCTCCAATCACTTGAGATCTGGGGTGATCCCTAAGTGTGACTAGGTCAGTGGGTGGAGTTGGTTGTGCAACAGCATCTTGGATTAATTCCTCTTGTGGAATTATGTTTGCTGTTGGAGGAAGTTCACTTCCTTTAATGCTTTCATCTTCACTTTCTTCATTAACTTGTGGAGAAGGATGTGTTGGAACCTTTTGGGTAAGGTTTAGTTCATCCAATCTCTCACACAAGTGAGGTACCTGCAAAGGGCTATTGGTAGAAATCTCTTTCTCCTTGCAAGACATGTTAGTTTCATCAAAAGAAACATGAATGAACTCTTCAATTTTTAATGATGATTTATTAAAAACCCTATAGGCTTTGCTTACTTGGGAATATCGTAGAAAAATTCCCTCTTCAGCCGTAGCTTCAAACTTTCTAATGTCTCTTTTTTTATTATTGTGAATATATCATATACATCCAAATACCTTAAAATAGTTGATTTTAAGTTTCTTCCCTTTAAGTAATTCATAGGGAGTCCTATGCTTCAGTTTATGTATCAAGCTTCTATTTAGGACATAATTTGCAGTGTTTACAACCTCTGCCCAAAAGGTTAGTGACATGTAAGCATCTGCAAGCAATGTACCTATAGCTTCAATGAGTGTCCTATTTTTCCTTTCAGCTACCCCATTTTGTTGGGGAATTCTAGGAGCTGAGAAGCAATGTCTGATACCTTCCTTCTCACAGAACTCATGCATAAGAAGAGATACAAACTCTGTGCTATGATCACTTCTGATCAATGCAACATGAGTAGAGAACTCAATCTGTATGGTCCTAAGAAAATCTGTAAGAACCTTGAAGGTATCTGACTTAAATCTCAGAAAAGATACCCAAGTGAACCTGGAGAAGTCATCCACAATAACCAAGGTGTAAGAATTCCCTCCTAAGCTTTGTACAGCAATGAGTCCAAAGAGATCCATATGTAGCAAATACAAAATCCTAGGTGAATCACTTTTATTTATAGATATAAAACTAGATTTAGTTTGCTTGTCTAGTTGACAAGCCCTATAGAGACCTTTCTTCTTGCGGGTACCAGAAGATAGACCTCTAACAAGCTTGTCTTTACATAGCCTAGCAATGTTTTTCAGGTTTACATGACCTAGTCTTTTATGCCATAAATCATTCTGATTACTAGTTATATTAAGTAAGCAGATATCAGAAGTGACAGATAAAAAATCAACTAAATATATGTTGCCGTGTCTATTTCCAATTAAAACTGTTTGGTTTTCTTTATTAGCAATAGTACAAGAAGATGAATTGAAATGTACCTGATAACCTTCATCACATAACTGACTTATGGTGATGAGGTTATGCTTGAGTCCTCTGACATATGTTACCTTCTTAAATAGGATAGCTCCAATCTTCACTACTCCATAGCCTTCTGACTGGCCACATTTGGAATCCCCAAAGATAACCTTTTGTCCTGGCTTGGACTTATAATTAGTTAGATTGTCCTTACTGCCTGTCATATGTTTGGAGCACCCACTGTCCAGGTACCAAGGTTGATTCAATCTTGGACAGCTCTTCACCTGCAGTGAAAACAACTAATTATTCTTGACCTAGGTTACCTAGGGTCCTTTGTTTTGCTGGTATGAAAAGCTGGAAATAACAGAATATTCTGGTTGAGATTTATATCCTATAGGGTGATATCTCCAAGGTGGTATGACCCAATCAGCTAGTGGATTAAAAGCTTTCCTGGAATTATTTAAGTTTCTATTATAATTAAAGTTTTGGTTAAGTCTTTATGGGTTTGACGAATTTCTGTGAGTTCATCGACCAGAGTTCGACAAATTGGGTTGAGATCGTCGATCTCTGCCCAGAGAATGAACGTATCCATTTTCTGTGCCCCATGTTCGTCGACCTCTACTCGACGAACCATACAGAGTTCGTCGATCGCAGTTAGACGAATAATTATAACTATAGTTTGCGTTCAGAGTGCGTCGATCTGGGTTTGACGAGCTGGCTACATTTTATCGATTTAAGTTCGATGAATTCTGCTGAACCTTGTTTTTACTTAAGGTTTTCTGATTTTTGGTTTTCTGACCTATTGATTTAGGAACATTTTCTGTTGTTGGTTTATTGTTCACTTTTTCTTTCGCTTTAGCATAGACAAATTTGATGGGGGTAGTTTAAATATTTTTCCTGAGGATGGGGGGCAAACTTGATGAAGCACCCAAGCCTAGCTTGCCATTAAGGTCTGGCATTAACAGTGCTTGTGATGTCCATCAGCTTGAGGCTTCTTCCATTGAGAGTTTCCTCAAGTTTTTTAACCTCACAAAGCTCAGTTTTTAGCCGTGTTATTTGTTCATTAGCTAAACATAACTCATCCTTTAATCTATTATTTTCAGAGTTAATATTTTCTAAATTTCCTTGTTTCTCCCTAAGAGTTTTAATCTCTTTTTCTGAGTTAATTAGGTCAATACACATTATTTTAAATTCAACTTTAAAATAATCTGAATTGTAATCAAAAGAAGACAATACCTGTCAGCTTCAGAATCTGAAACTGCTTCATTGTCTGAGTCCTATTCTTCTGAATGGCTCCTGGAAGCATCAATTGCCATGAGGAAAACCTCCTTGGCTCTTGCCTCTTCCTTATCTTCACTAGAGCTGGAAGTTGTTGATTCTTCTTCAGTCTCACTCCAGGTTTCAGCCACAAAACTCTTCTCCTTCTTCTTGTATTTGTTGGAAGAGGGTCCGCTGTTGTGCTGTTTCCTGGTATCTTTCTCTCTTCTCTTGTCTTTCTTCTGATTCTCTGGACACTCAGAGATGAACTGCCCAGGCTTCTTACATCCAAAACACACAACTTCTTTGGTTGGTGTCTTATCATATCTTGGTTTGTCATCCTGTCTGGATGACTTCCTCCTGAAATCTTTTCTTGCCAACTTATAGAATCTTTTGGCAAAAAGACTCTTCATTTGTTGAGGGAGTCTTTATCTCTTCAGCTGCCTTGAAAGCAATGTTATGCTCTTTTCTTGCTGGAGGGGGTGTTCTTTGCTCAGCTTCCTCCCTGGATTTAATCAGCAATTCATAGGACTTTAGTTTGCCTAATAGAGATTCAGTGGATATCTCATTTAGGCTTTGGCCTCCTTGATGGGCCAGATCCTTGAATCCCATGAGCTTGGGAAGCACATAAGGATCTTGTCATTTACTTCAGTCAAGGTGATTTCTTTATCTAAGGTCCTTAGTCACTGATGATGGAGCTAAGCCTGTTGTACATCACTTCAACTATTTCTACTTCATCCTTTTTGAAGTTTTCATATTGTGTGATGAGGTTTGATCTTCTATCTTTTCTTTCATCTGCTAATCCAGCCACCATTTGGTTTAGGGAATCCCAGATGGCTTTGGCTGAAGTGCATTCAGCAACCTTTTGGAAGATCTCATCTGACATAGTCTGTGCCAGTATGTTCATTGCCTTGGCATCAGCAACCTTGGCTTTCTTTTGGGCCTCAGTCCACTTAGGTGGTGGAACTGCAGTTGTGCTTGAAGATGTTGCTGTAGAGGTAGATGCAGTGGCTTGAGGAGGACCTGTCAAGATGGAATTGTAGATATCTTCATCAATAGAGTTCATGTACAGTTTGATTCTTGCCTTCCAGATGGCAAACCTATTTAGGTTGCAAACTAGAGGTCTGGTGCTTGCATAGTCCTTGTTCTGTGTCATAGTTGTGTATATAAATCTAAATGGAAATAAAAATAAAATTTAGATCTAACAAAACATTTTTGGTTCAAGCGGTTAGCTTGTATAACCAAAGGAACCTCCTCTGATACCAATTGAAAGTGAGCTGTTAGATCAGGAATACTCTAGAGGGGGGGGGGGTGAATAGTGTGTTCAGAGTTCATAAAATTTTCTTCTAATTTAATCTAGTGCAGAAACAAAATTAACTAGATATAAACTACAGTCCTAATAATCTTAGCCACAATAAGAACACAAAAGAAATGGGCATCCAGACAACACAAGAATTTATAGTGGTTCCCCTAAACTTGGGTACATCCACTCTCTATCACCCTGGTTGGAATCCACTCAGATTTTTGATCAGGTGCTTGACACCAATGAGCTTTTGATCAGGTGCTCAAAAACCAAACCTCAAGTCTTTTGGTCAGGTGACTTGTAACCAAGAATCAATTTTGAAGGGAGATGACAACCCTTTATACAGAGAGGGGTGAGAGGTGATGGTGTCTTCTCTGTCAACAATCAGAGAGAAGATAAGTTGATATGATATTAGCAAGTAGCTCCCCCTTAGATGTAGAATAGTTCAGGAAATCTGGAGCTTTTCGTAGGGTGATATGCCTTCAGTCTTTAAGCCTTTATCAGAGAAATCTGCAGGAACTTCTTGACAGATGGAGTAGTCGTTGTCCTTTGCAGTTTCCTGGAGTGATGAAGAAAGAAGACTCTTGATTTAGATTGATTGTTATTCTTCTTCAATAGCTGATCTGCCTCTGGCCTAGGGCTTCTTTTTTGTATCAGAAAGCTGTGTAAGAAAATGAGAGCAGACTGATTGTCTTTTTTCTGTGTGTCTATATCTCTTGTTCTTGTGTATTCTGTCTATCTCACTTCTTCTTCCTTTTGGAAGAAGAAAGAAAAAATCTTTTTATATTTCCTGTCAAAAATGGTTTTTTGAAATTTTGAATCTTCTATAATCAATGCTGACGGCCTAGAGAAATAAATAGCACTGAATTATTTCCCCAACTATCCCATGGAAAAATGGCATGCAATAATCCTGTAGAATACCATAATCAATGCTCTTCTAACAGTTATATTCAGAGAATATTAGAGCACTAATTACTCAGGAATTATTGCAGTAGAATGGGGACAGAAGGATGGAAAAATGACTAAGTCTGGATTCGTCGAACTGATAGCAGAAATCGTTGAGTTGAGTCCACAGTTCGTCAAGCTGAGTTGCTTAGTTCGTTGACCAGACGACTTCTGTTCGTCGAGCTGAGTTCCAAGATCGTTGAGCTAAAGCAGAAAACTGCATTATCCAGACTTGCTTATTCTGTGTCTCAAGTTCTTCGAGCTGAGATTGTAACTTCGTCGACTGGAGATGAATCTGGACTTGGAATAATTTCAGATGCTTCTGGATGAATGTGTTGAAGTGAAGTATCCAGAATTCGTCGACCTAAGGATTGGTTTCGTCTAGCTGAGAACCACTTAACTGCTGCTGGATAACTCTAGCTATTGTGGTCACAGTTCATCAAGCGGAGAATCAAGTCCGTTGACTGAAGATGATTCTGGACTTAGAAAAATAGAGAAGCTTCTGGTTGAAGTAAAGAATACAGAAATCGTCGACCAGAGAACTAAGTTCGTTGACCTGAGTCTAGAGAACAACTAAACATGGAATGCTGAAGGTTGAGTGCAAAGATCGTCGACCTGAGAATGAAGTTCGTCGAGCTCAGCTCAGAGAATTTTTCTCTGTGATCGTCAAGCTGAGCATGACTATTGTCGACCTGAGTTCGACGAACGTTGAACTCATTTTACTTGGTCTTTAGAAAAACTCTAAGTCTTTGAGTCTCTGGCTGTCTGATGATGGCTGGTCCATGTGATGTTGCTATTGAGGACTTGACCTAGACTCTAAGATACAACCATGACCCTGGCTATACATTGTGGGTCATATGATCCTAAGTTAGTGAACCTAGCCCAAATCTTACAGTGGATCCAACAGAATGAAACCTGGGACCTTATGCCCAAGGTTGATGACATTACTCCATGACTTGCACGTGGGTGTACAAGTTGAATAAGAAGGCTGATGAGAGCATTGATAGATACAAAGCTCGCCTGATTGCTCGAGGATTCTCACAACAGTATGGAGAAAACTATGAGGAGACATTTAGTCCAGTTGCAAAGATGACTTCGGTTCGGGTGGTGATCACCTTGGCTGCTTGCAAGGGATAGGGAATGTTGCAGCTTGATGTGAAGAATGCTTTTCTTTACAGAGAAATTGATAAGGACATCTTCATGGATCAACCACTTGGTTTTGTTTTTGAAGTTCATCCGGACTATGTCTGCAAGCTTAGGAAGGCTCTCTACGGGTTGAAGCAAGCTCCAAGAGCTTAGTAATGGAAGATAGCAGAGTATCTTCAGTTCTGCGGTTATCTTGCTTCCAACTCGGATTCCAACTTGTTCATCAAGAAAAAGGGGGATCTTCAAGTCTTGGTCCTACTGTATGCGGATGTTATGATCATCACAAGGAATTTAGATGAGGAGGTGGCTAGGCTCAGGGCTGAGCTAGCTATTCGCTTCGAGATGAAAGACTTGGGGGAGCTTCATCACTTCCTTGGTCTCGAAGTGGAGAGGAAGGTGAGCGGGATACTCATTTGCCAGAAAGGATATGTGGATCGCATTGTGAATCGATTCAGTATGAGCAAAGGGAAGAATTCTTCCTGATCCCTTGGTATTCAGAGCTCTAGTGTGGAGCTTGATCTACCTGAAGATTACAAGGCCAGACATTGCTTACGCTATTGGCCGAGTATGTTGGTTTATGGCAGAGCCTAGGAAGTCTCATCTGGTGGCGGCAAAGAACATCTTAAAGTATGAAAAGACGACTTCTAATATGGGACTCCTCTATAAAAGGGATACGATGTTTTCTTTGCTTGGATACACGGATGCGGATTATCGTGGTGACTCGGATGATCGAAGATCAACTTCGGGTTATGTGTTCACTGGTGGATCAACTTGCATATCGTGGTGTAATAAGAAACAGGACTCAGTGTTTGTGTCTACTACAGAAGCAGAGTATCATGCTTCAGCCATGGCTGCTCGGGAAGCCATCTGGTTGAGGAGGCATGTAGAGGATGTTTATGAGGAAGTGCAAGGTCTCACTTTACTCTGGGGTGATAATGAGAGTGCTCTCAAACTGGTGAACAATCCAGTGTGTCATGCAAGTACCAAGCATATTGAGATTGAACACCACTTCATAAGGGAGAAGGTGTTGGAGGGATCTCTTGTGGTCGGGCATATTCAGAGTGAAGATAATCTTGCTGACATCTTCACGAAGCCTCTGTTAAAGGGACCATTTCAACGGTTATGAGGGTTGCTGGCCTTGATCACCACTTCTCACTTCAAGGCCAGGTGTAACGCCACGAAACTCAAAGGGGCGACGGGGGATGTTTTGGGTCAATTTGGGTTCTAGCTGCAGGCACACGGCCTGGGACACGGGCGTGTCCCAGGGCGTGTCAAGCCTGTGTCGACACTGAGACGGGAAGTCGACACTTTGGTCTCGACATTATGTCGAGACTGGGCACACGGCCTGCGACACGGGCGTGTCGCAGTGCGTGTCGACCCGTGTCGACACTTAGCCGCGAAGTCGACACTCTGCTTCGACGAAGTGTCGAGACATGGCACACGGCCTGCGACACGGGCGTGTCGCAGGGCGTGTCAACCCGTGTCGACACTCGTCCCGGGGAGTCGACACTTTGGTCTCGACATTGTGTCGAGACAAGGAACACGGCCTAGGACACGGGCGTGTCCAAGGCCGTGTCATCAGCTCGACGATCTTCGCTCGACGAAGTGTCGAGTGTCGAGACCGTGAACACGGCCTGGGGTCCAGGCGTGTTGAGGTGACACGGGTAAGGACACGGGCGTGTCCTAGAACCCATGCAGTGCTCGGGTTGTTTTCGGGGAAAAATGATGGGGGTACACGACCGACCACACGGCCGTGTTAGGTGGAACACAGGCGTGTCAACTCGAACACGGGCGTGTTCGATACCCGTGTGAGGTTCCAGGCGAGCCGATTTTGACGGAAAATGAGGCACACGGCCCTGGACACGGGCGTGTGCCAGGCCGTGTTCGGTCCAGATTGGGCATGTCAGTCTCGAATCAAAGCCGTTTGTTTCTTTATTTTGGGATCCAACGACTGGGGGTTGTTCCTGAAGGGATATACCCGGGATTGGACTTAGAAACCCTCACTTTTCATAAGTTATCATCTTTCTAAAACCTTAGAGAGAGAGGAGAGCCAAGGAAGGAAAAAGGAGCTAGATCCGGCCATTGGAGGAGCTTCGAAGCTCCGAATCGCGAGCCGACTCCGGATCCACGGAGGCAAAGCTAGTGCGGTGCTTTTCATCCGCTTATTTTTCCATGGCGCCGAAGAATAACGCAAGGGTAACGATTCTCTTCTTGAGCATGAGTAGCTCTCTTTCTTTGCATAGGAAGCCCGCTCTCGCGAGTTTGCGGAGAGTTGGAGGCGTTCCTTCGGGTAGATATGTGAAGTCCCCGTTGTTTAGAGTCCGTAAGCGAGAACGGACATAAGCATGATGTGTGAAGCCTACCCGGACATGTTGGTCTGGATCGATGATGTTGCATTGCATAAATGCCGGAGAAGACTCCGTGCTATTGATTGTTTTTCGGGTTTTCTACACGGTAGATTGCAGTAGGGAGCCTTGGGGATTAACCTTAAGGTGCACCCGGAAAACTGGGCTGATGCGTGATCTTGCCAACATGGAGGCCTGAGAGCCAACTTGAACATAACCGAGTTATGTGAAATTGTGTGATGAAAATGGGACTCGGGAGAAGTTTGACCTGCGCAAATGGCTTAAATTGTCGTTGCGACGTGAGCACGGGTTAGATGGAACCGTACCCATATCTATGTCATTCGAGTTAAAGAGACCTAAGGTTACGTGGCACTTGCCGTTGGCATAGATGAGAGTCTTCGGCGGTCCATGGCTTAAATTGTCGTGACCCATGCCGGGAAGACAAATTGCTCATATGTTTGGCCGTCAAAGTGGCGGTGGTGCGTCCGGAATGTCCATGGCTTTAACTGACGTGACATCGACCGGTTCACCGAGAATGTGCCCTGAGTGCACGGGGTGTGTGGCCGTGTGAAGCCTACGCCTGTGATGAAATGAATACTATTATATTGCTCGCTTGTGCTAATAAAACT
The DNA here is from genome assembly GCA_039583875.1 of Platanthera guangdongensis. Classification (NCBI taxonomy): domain Eukaryota; kingdom Viridiplantae; phylum Streptophyta; class Magnoliopsida; order Asparagales; family Orchidaceae; genus Platanthera; species Platanthera guangdongensis. The sequence goes on along the minus strand of CM077162.1, from coordinate 137,923,935 downwards.
GCAGGGAAGGAGCATTGCCGCCCCGAGTTGGGGGCGAGATCATTATAATTTGGTCAGCATTGCTGACCGTTGCCTTTTTGTTTGCCACCGTGCGGTGGTTTGTTGCTTGCAGGTGCTGCTGGACCGTGCGGTCAATAGCGGGCTAAAGCCCAAGTGCGAAGCCGGCCCTCGAAGGCCTATTTGGAAGTGTTTACTGTTTTATTCATGTATGACCGGCCTGCGTGCCGTGGTTTGTAAATCATATAATATCAAGTGAAACATTTTGTAAGGCCTTAAGGCTAACGGTTGTATTTGTAATACATTCCTATTTTGGTTTAGTGGACATTCATGCTTTAGTGCTGAGTTCTTTAATGCAACTTTTATAAACTGCTTCCACTAGAATGCTCTGTGTAGGACGTTGAGATTGGTTGGATGGTTTCAATAAGTAACCACCCGGTCTGTCTGTGGCATACGGCGTCGGGCCCCGGCCGGACCTACTGCTATATGCTATGTGACGGACAGGGGGTGTTACACCAGGGGAGTGTTGAAATTTGTGAAGTGAAAGTGGGTGATGGAGTAAGCCGGGAGATATGAGCGGCATGTGCGGTTTGAGGCCGTGGCCTGGACGGACTGCTGATTGCGGCCTGGGTGTCCTGCCTTGGCTGTTCTTGAGGAGCGGCTTGTGCGGTCTGGTGTGCGGCCTTGGGCATCGAGTGGAGCGGCCTGAGCGGACTGTGTTGGAGGTCTGATTGGCGGTGCTCAGCTTGATCTGCAGCCCTGCAGTTGGCAAGCTCTTGTGGTAACCGGGCGGATTGGAAGTTGTATCCGCGGTATGTTAGCGGACTTGTTTATTACGTCCGCGGAGTCCGCATTTGTGGACGTTTTAGGAGATGGGCTTTTGTTCATCTCGAGCTCTCCATGTTGCTATGGATTTTCACATCCTTGTGGTGGACTGTCCTGCTGATTGACAGTCTGTGTCTTCTGTGTCCGCCGTGCTTGCGCCAATTGCTTTATGGGCCGCTGGACTTGGTCATTTTCTGTGACATGTCCATGGTGTCCGCAGAGTCCGCAGAGTCCGCTATTGAATGGGCGGACTGCCTGTTGGTCGTGGACTCATGGCGGGCTGTGGCATTGTTGTCGAGCTGTGCGGACTGCATATTTGTCCGCGTTCAGTGTGCAGACTGATGTAGCATGAGTTGCAGTTGTGTCTGCATGCTGTGTTGAATTGCTGACTAATGCATCATTAGTTATGAGTGTGTCCGCATGTTGTGTTGAGTGGCAGACTGGCGTTATGCTTGCGTTGGGTGGACTGGCGCTATGCCTGTGTTGTGCGGGCTGGCAATGTGTCCGCATAATGGCGGACTGTCTTTGACCTGACGCTTGGAGGATTGAGGTCTGTCCAAGTCCTTGCGGACTGGGTTATGTTAGCGCGCGAGCTGGTGCGGTGACTCTATTCACTAGGGTGGTGACCACACTCCTCACCTCACCTATATATAGACCCCCGGCACATCTACAGTAACTGAGTGAATAGTAATTGAGGGCTTAGTTAATTGTTGTAATACCCCCCTCCCGGATCCCAAAACACGGCACGAAGGGGGTCTTATTCCCAAAACAGCCTCCTTGCGGTAGCATTAGTGCACTGGCCAACCTGTACCACTAGACGCCTATTCCATCGGTTACAACCAATATCAATATATACATGCCAACCTAACCAAAATATACACAAGAAGTCAAATCCACACCAAGCATAAATGTCCAAAATACATCAAATAAAGAAGTTGAAAACATGCTTCTACAATATCAGTGTACAACAAATAAACGACCAACGGGGCTACATCAGAGTCGCTCAACACTCACATTAGTAACCGACGGTAATGACGACACCGTCACTTCAGGCCCTGTCGTCCAGGCCTGGCTGTCCTGCTGCAAATTCTGCGGCTGCTCTACCTGCGGGGTGACCTCCTAAAAAGGAAGACGTAGCAACCGTTAGTCGAAAAGACTAAGTGGCTTCACATCCGCTCCCCCGGCAACTCCTCAGCACCGGGCGGAGAAAAGAGCAATGGTACAAAGTATAATAAATAGTATAAACAGGCACAAGCAAATGGTAATGGTACGATTAGATTAACAGTAGTATAATCTAGCAGATCTACAAAAGCAACAATGAACCATCAAGTATAAGTATTTACAGTAGGAAAGTAACTTAACTTATAAGGATGCCCATACAAGCTTATAGGTTAAAGATCGGTTTTCATAAAGTAACTCATCATATAAAAGTCCACATACAAACTTATATGATGAGGATCTTGTTGTGCAATGTAATGAGATGGTATGTATGCTATGAAATGACTCACCCATGATCACACACATGCAATCGCTGTGCCTACACAGACTAGTAGTTCCCACTTTTCGAGCAGGTAGCTAACCTCGTAGGCATCAACCGTCGTGGCCAGGCGGTGACAGTGGAGCGGGCATCTCTACTACTAGACGGGTATCCACACTACTTCACCTAAGCCTCCGTACGCCTCAACCCTAAGAACACAACAGTGGAGCCCATGCATACTATGGCCCAACGGGGTTCTTGGGCAGACGTGCACCGAGAACCAAGTCCTGAACTGACCTGGTGTGACCCGGAAGCGGCCATGGAAATAAGCACGAAGACACAGCCCAACCATTCAATTGGCATGGAAGGAGCCCCGGGACGTGAACACCGAGGACCAAGCCCAACCGCCCAAAGTCTAACTGTCAACTCCCATCGGTGTGACGATCGGCGAGCCCGTAGACCTGCCATACTATCCTTAACCCAGGATTACAACACCGCATGTCGACTCACACCGCATGCAATTACACATCACCATGGCATGGAAGGAGCCTCAGAGAAAGCACGAGGACCAAGCCCAACCATCCTCTCGGCATGGAAGGAGCCCCGGGAAATGAGCACCGAGGACCAAGCCCAACCGTCCGACTTTGTCTCATCTCATTGCCATCCCAACTAGTGATGGTCAATACTGCACTTACATTCCTTCACAATGCTACCCGTAGGGACAAGACACTATAAGCATTGGACACTAAATTCAATCCATTAAACAATTATACACATGGACATAAGTTATCATCCTACCTTTCATCCCAAATGATTCAACATGTTATTATTATGATGCGCATTTATAATATTCTACCAATTTCTATTAAATCATTTTGTTTAAGTATGCTTCGCTTCACAAATCAACTATGTGGAATCCAATTAATAAACATCATCATTCATGGGACTAATGTGGTTAACATAAAAGGGTTCACCAAGCCTCAAGTTAACTGCAACATTATCTCTACCGAGTCCAAATTCAATATTATTCCAACCCAGAATTTAAGTACAATATAAATCTGGACAACAAATTCAAATTATGTAGAGTGTGTGAGTGTAGGTGTATAATTTTTTGCCGGAGAATCCCGAAGCTACATGAATCCGGTGAAGACGTATAACACCTCGATGGAAAGGTCTTTTCATGAGCTACAATATTTATGTTCATACCACAACACAGATTCAATAGTATCATACATGAAATCAGCCTTGAATTCCGCTGCGTACAGAACACAATTTCTGCATGCAGGATTTCTCGGACGTCATTTTCGTTCAAACTTTCCTATGGGTACAGACTTCGCCTGAAGTCGTGCAACCACTCATTGGAAATGTATTTTCAAGTACTTCAACTTTCATGTTTAGTCGAAAGTCCAGATCTGGACATATCGCATCAGAAAATGGCCAAGAAGATCGCTGCGCACTGAACACCGATTCTGCACGCATCTTAAAGGCGGAATGAACGACATCAGTTCATCTTCCTTCTCAAACCGATCTTCGCAAATCACACCAGAGATTCCTCCTCCATTATTCACCCTCATGAGGCCATGACTCTTCACGAAACCATCCCCCATCTTCACATAGAAGGTTGGAGAGGTTGAAGACACAACTATCCTTAGAGCACAAGCCCTAGAACGGCCTCTTCCTAGAGAAATCACCATCTCACTAGTCAAGACTCTTTTGAGTCGACATGTCACATAGATATCTATAGATCTAACACCAAGGGAGAGGGGAGGAAGCTCACCTCATTTCCAGCCATTTCCACTATTTCCGGCCATGGATCTTGTGACTCTTCTCGGCAGCATCTTCTCTTTCATGGCGGCGACGGATCTTCTCCTCTAGGACTTGCTCCAACAGTTTTCCCTCTCTACAGAAGTTTCTCACAGGAAAAATGGATGGAATGAGGAGTGAAAATAGCTATGGTTTTCACAACCCTTATATATGAAATGTGACACGGGTAGGGACACGCCCGTATCTTTACCCAAGTCCTGCTCGGGCGAAGCGTCAACGACAGTTTAAGTGTCGGTTCAATACTCGACACGGGTAGGGACACGCCGTGTCCCGATCCGTGTCCACATGACACGACCGTGTTCTCTTGTCGTGTCCTTCTCTGGACACGTCTCGACGAACTCAACACGACAAACACGGGTAGGGACACTCCCGTGTCTCTACCTGTGTCCTTCTCTTGGTCGGTCTCGACACCCTTCCTCGATCTCTACATGCTTCGTCTATTTCAACTCGACACAGACGGGTAAGGACACGCCCGTGTCTCTACCCATGTCACTTTACATGCCCGTGATCTCTACCATGCTTCGTCTATTTCAACTTGACACACATGGGTAGCCACACGCTCGTGATCTCTACATGCTTCGTCGATCTCGACACACTTCATCAAGTTCAACTCGACACACACACGGGTAGGGACACGCCCGTGTCTCTACCCGTGTCACTTATTATGGGTAGTGACACGCCCGTGTCACTACCTGTGTCCTTCTCTAGATATACTCGAGTCGTCGACTCGAGAGCTGGCCTCTCCCACACGGGCAGGGACACGTCCGTGTCTCTACCCGTATCCTATTCTGTACTGATTTCTCCTCCCATTTACAAGTGCAGCCCAGCTGCCAGCACTTCTCTGAACCCAAGTCAGCATCCCTGACTCAAAAACGCGCACGAGGGGCCTAGTGCGAATCGGGACGTTACAAATCCTATAAACAAAATAAAAGATTTCGTCCCCGAAATCAGGCTAAAGCTATGGGAGATAAGCATAACATAGGATAAAATATGCTTTTAAACAAAATTACCTCGAGGAAATAATTCCGGGTAGCATGTTTGCATCAAGTCCACCGGCTCCCATGTATACTCCTCCTTCCCATGATTAGACCATAACACCTTTACCAAAGGAACGCTTTTGCGATGCAATATTTTTGTCTCGTTGTCTACGATCCGCACCGGCTCCAATCTCACAGAGCTATCAGTCGCCACTGCACCATCAGTAGTGGGGATATATTGATCAGGCCGCAACAACACCGTTCGAAGCAACGACACATGGAACACGTTGTGGAGATTCTCTAGCTCTGGCGGTAACTCCAACCGATAAGCCAACGGGCCAATCATTTCCAATACAGTTTATCTCCCGGCGTACCTTGGGTTGAGCTTTTTCACACCACGCACGCGTGACACTCCATGCATCGTCCGAATCTTCAGAAACACTTTATCACCCACTTGAACTCTGCAGAAGGATCCATATATAGCAAAGTAATATCCATCTCTTCAATCATCCTATCCAACTCCACACTCACCAACCGAGATTCTGGGCTCGAGTCTGTTACCTTTCTGCTCAATGCATCGGCTACTGAGTTCGCCTTTCCGGGATGATAGTTCAAAGTGAACTCATAATCGCACAGAAACTCTAACCATTGTCGTTGTCTCAGGTTCAATTCCTTCTTTGTGTGAACGTACTTTCAGTTTTTATGGTTTGAAAAGATCTCGCAGTGGACGCCATATAGATAATGCCTCCAAACCTTCAAGGCGAATACCACTGCTCCCAACTCCAAATCATGAACCAGATAATTAATCTCATGCTTCTTTAGCTGTCTTGAGGCGTAGGCAATTATATGGCCGTGCAGCATCAATACCACTCCCATCCCTCGATATGACGCGTCGGTGTAAACTTGAAATCCTTCCTTCCCAGACAGAAGGGCTAGGATGGGGGCAGAGGTAAGTCTATCCTTCAGCTCTTGGAACGCCGCTTCGCACTGGGGTGTCCACTCAAATGGCACACCTTTCTTTGTCAAGGAAGTAAGAGGGATGACAGTCTTTGAGAACCCTTTTACGAACTTGCGGTAATACCCGGCAAGTGCAAGGAAGCTCCGTGCATCGGCCGCCGACTTCAATGGCAACCACTCCTTCACGACACGCACCTTGGCCGGATCAATCGCTAGTCCTGCTCCACTGATCACATTCCCCAAGAAATCAACCTCTTTAAGCCATAATTCACACTTACTGAACTTGGCGAACAAGGCGTGCTCCTTGAATTTCTTCAATACCAAGGTCAGGTGCTCAATATGCTCCTCCTCCGTCTTTGAGTAGACCAGGATGTCGTCGATGAAAACAATGACGAAGATGTACAAATAAGGTTCAAATACCTTGTTCATCAGGCTCATGAAGGCCTAAGGGGCATTGGTGAGCCCAAACGACATTAGGTGAACTCGTACAGTCCATATCTTGAACTAAAGGCCATTTTCTGGATATCCTCTTCTTGTATCCTCAACTGATAATATCCCGAGCGCAAATTCAACTTAAAACTGAAAGTGCAAGTTAGATCTGAAATACTCTAGAGGGGGGGGGGGGGGGGTGAATAGAGTATTGTGCTCACTAAAAAGTTTTTATAGCTTTTACTGTAATCCTAGGAGAACAAATTAGTAGATAAGGAAATAAGCAAAGCAACCTAATAAATCACAGAGCAACACAGCAAAAATAAAAGAAAAGGGGGCAACCAGATGACACAAGAAATTTATAGTGGTTCCCCAACCTGGGTACATCCACTCTTCTACCACCCTGGTAGGAATCCACTCAGGTTTTTGATCAGGTGCCTGACACCAATGAGCTTTTGTTCAGGTGCTCAAAAACCAAAACCTCAAGTCTTTTGGTAGGAGACTTGCAACCAGGAATAATTTTGAATGAAATTAAAACCCTATACAGAGGATGGAAAAAGGGTGATGATGTCTTCTCTTTCTCAATAACAACTAAGAAGACTTGTGGATTGATTTCAGCAGATTGCTCCCCCTGAGATCTTGAAGGGATCAGGAATTCTGGAGCACTGCTTCCGGGTGACAGGTCTTCAAAAGCTTGAGTGCCTGGACCAAAGATTGCTTCAGGAACTTCTTTGACATATAACATTTTTGCTATCCTTCTGAAGTTGTCCTGAGAATTGAAAGAAGAAGACTCTTGATAGGGATTGAATGTTCTTCTTCTTCTTGATGAAATTGTTCTCTGGTCTAAGCTGATAGCAGTAGAACTTTAGATTTCTGTAAGACTGTTCTTCAATGCTATCACTGTCTGTCACTGCTTGTGTTATAGTACTGGTTGATCTTTTCTATTCTGACTTAGGACTGACTAAAGAACATTCGAAATTTGAATGTTTGAGCAGTAATTACAGTCGGCCTGGGAAGGAAGTGACAATAAATGAATTCCCTAACTGTCCCATGGAAAAACAGCATGAAATAATCCACGATCAATGCTCGTTCCAATGGTAACATTCCGAGAAGATTGAGCATTAATTACTCAGGAATCATCGCTAAGAAATGAGACGGAAAACTGGAGAAGACCTATTCTGGAATCGTCGAACGAAGAACAGGAATTGTCGAGCTGAGTTCACAGTTCGTCGAGCTGAGCTGATGAGTTCGTCGACCAGACAATAGCAATTTGTCTTCAAGAGAATCTTGTCAATTCTGCTACAAAATTCGTCGAACTGACAATCATCATTTGTCGAGCTGAGATCCAAATTCGTCGACCGAAGAATTATTGTGGACTTAGAATCTGAGAAGTCTCTAACTGAGAAGAATTCAAATCGTAGACTAGAAATCGTCGAGCAAGGAACAGTTCTGGACTTAGTCAAAATATTCTGTATGACTGATATTCTGTGTCGACATAAGTTGGTGTCGACTGATTGATCTTGGTGTCGACACAAATCTTCTGGTGTCGACATAAGCTGGTGTCGACAAATGTCCTAAGTGTCGACACAAATCCTCTGAATTCAGGAATCGTCGAGTAGAGTACTGAGTTCGTCGACCTGAGAAGTTGACTTCGTCGACCTGAGAAGTTGTGAACTTGAGGTCCAAGTTCGTCGAGCTCAGAAACAGGTTCGTCGACCAAAGCTTGAAATTGGACTTAGAAAAAAATCTGGAGTTATCCTGACTTTAGTTTTTTGAAGTATCTCAGTCTTCGTAGAGCAGAGAACAAAGATCGTCGAGCTCAACACAAAGAAATGTCTCAAGATCGTCGAGCTCAGAACATCTTTCGTCGAGCTGAGTTCGACGAACGTCGAACTCATTTTACTTGGTCTTGAAATCTTCTAAGTCTTGACTCTCTGAAGGTCTTGTTGATAGCTGGTCCATCTGAAGTTGACTCTAAGGACTTGACCTAGACTCTAGGACACAAACTTGACCCTGGCTATACATGATGGGTCACATCCTAAGCTAGTGAACCTAGCCCAAATCAACTAGGGATCTAACAATCTCCCCCTATTTGGGTGAGGTCACTAAGAGACTCAAAACAGATAAAAAAAGTAAGAAAAGAAATATATCTGTCAGAGAATTACTAACACATGCAGCAGATATATATATACGGGCTTTGTTTAAACAAATAACATAGTTTGAAAACAAATTGCAGAAAGAAATTAAAATAAGATAAAGATTACTTCTTCTTCTTTTTCTGCAAAGACTTGTCTTCTGTTGTCTTCTCTCCTGGCTTTTTGAAGATAATTTCTTTGTTTGGATCTAGAGCCTGAGCCTGAGTCATTGTCATGTCAACTGCCCCAATGATCTTCAGTGATGTAGCTCTGGGGACAACTACTTCAGGATGTAGCTTCATATAATCATCAACATTGAAGAATTTGTTGCCTTTGTCAAACCTTTTTAATTCTTCCTTTCTGTACTTTGACATAGTTGTAAAACCTGAAATGTGTTTACCTTCAGCTTTTGCTTTATTGATCAATGATAGGACAATTAGTTCCTGGAACCTAGCCATTTTTGCAGTGTTGGTTGTTTCAGGATCTTCAAATGGAATAGGAGTAGAGTAAGGTCTTTTAGGACTGTCAACTTTCTCATCTTCAGATATTTATTGCTGTTGCTGCTGATGTTGTTGCTGCTGTTGCTGTTGCAGTTGATGTTGATGTCCTGAAGAATGATGGACTTGCTGACTGCTTCCAGTGGATCTCCCTAGATGTCTCTGATAGGTTTGCATGGGGGCAGATCTCTGAGAGCTAGAGCCAGTGGCACCAGCTGCTGGAGGAGGAGGAGGAGGTGGATCCTTTCTATATCTATGGACTGGGGGAGGAGAATATCTCCTACTTCTTTTCCTTTCCTTCTGCTGGTTCTTAGATAACCACATCCATGCAGGCATTCCCTTATAAGGAGTAACATTATGCAAAATGTAATAGGGAGTGTCAGCATATGGATTAGGCTTAGGAGTTGGAGGAGGAGGAGCCTTCCTTTTCTTTGACAGCATTTTCTTCTTTTTCTTTGAAGCTTCTTCATCTGAATCATCATCATCATCATCTTCACTATCAGAACCCTGAGGGTTATCATATAAAGCATCTAATGCTTTCAAAGCTTTATCATGAATAATAGCTTTTTCTGTGGAAGGGGTAGAAGAAGAAGTTTCAACAACTGGAGTTTCAGCAATAATGGAAGAAGAAACTGTACAAGAAGCAGAAGTGATTGGGACAGAGCTTTCAGCTGCTGCCTTATTTTCCTCTTCAATATCATCCAGGATTAACTCATCCAGATCTGGATAGGTGAATCATCCATAACAAAAACTGCTGCTGAGATGGCTTTTGGAATAACTGTAGATGTTGGAGCTAAAGCTAGAATAGCAAAACTATCACAGAGTTGCTTAGCAACTGCTGGACTTATTGGAGAAGTATAGGGCACAATGACAAACTGTGGCTTAGTAAAGTCTTCTGGAAGAGACTGCATATATACAGTATCAAAATTTCTCAACAAAACAGTCAAATTAACTGTGGGATTTAAATGGAAATCACCAACAGATTTTATTTGCTCTGGTACTGACTCATCTAAGTCAATGTCAGTATCCATAAAATGAATCAATTCAATCAACTTAGAATCAAATTCTGGCAAAATTTCTGGCAAAGTTTCTGCATCTGTATCTGAAACTACTGTAGAAGGAATTGATGCTGTGTCTGCTGCTGTACCTGCTGCTGCTTCTGCATCTGCTCCTGTTGCTGCTTCATCACTGAGCATCTCCCCCTGCCTGGGTTCAGGAGAACCTGGAGTCAGGCCCCTGAATGAAGAGGGGGCAGCAGATAGAAGAGACACTTGGGCAGATAAATAATTGATAGAATTCACAAGAGGTGTAATGGCCTCTGTGATTAGGGATTTGATGAGGGGAGTGAGCAGGGATATGATGGTAGATACAGTGGGGGATTCCAAGGATGGAGAGGTAGTTGGTGAAGGTAGAGAGGTAGATGAAGGGAGGGGAACAGATGGAGGGGGTAGAGAATCTGGTATTGCAGTGTCTGAGGGTAGGGTGTGTAACACCCCCTATCCGTCACATAGCATATAGCAGTAGGTCCGGCCGGGGCCCGATGCCATATACTACAGACAGACCGGGTGGTTACTCATGGAAACCATCCAACCAATCAACACGTCCTACACAGAGAATTCTAGCGGAAGCAGATTTATAAGTTGTAACAAAGAACCCAGCATTAAAGCACGAATGTCCACTAATACCAAAATAGGAATGTTATACAATTACCAACATAAGCCTTAAGGCCTTACAAAATGTTTCACTTGATATTACATGATTTACAAACCACGGCACGCAGGCCGGTCATACATGAATAAAACAGTAAACACTTCCAATTGGGCCTTCGAGGGCCGGCTTCGCAAAAAGGGCTTTAGCCCGCTATTGACCGCTTGGTCCAGTAGCACCTGCAAGCAACAAACCACCGCACGGTGGCAAAACAAGGCAACGGTCAGCAATGCTGACCAAATTATAACGATCCCGCCCCCAACTCGGGGCGGCGATGCTCCTTCCCTGCATTTCATTAGCATAAGCGAACAATATATATTTAGCCATTTCATCATAAACGTTTGCTCGCACGACCACACGCCCCGTGCTCTCAGGGTACATTCTCGGCGAACCGGTCGATGTCACGTCAATTTAAGCTATAGACATTCCGGACTCACCACCGCAACTTTGATGGACAAACCTATGAGCAATTTGTCTTCTTGGCCTGGGTCACGACAATTTAAGCCATTGACCGCCGAAGACCCTAATCTATGCCAACGGCAAGTGCCACGTGCCTTTAGGTCTCTTTAACCGAACGACATAGAACGGGTACGGTTCCATCTAACCCGTGCTCACATCGCAACGACAATTTAAGCTATTTGCGCGGGTCAAACTTCCACCGAGTCCCATTTCCATCACAATTCACATAACCCGGTTATGTTAAAGTTGGCTCTCAGGCCACCAAGTTGGCAAGATCTCGCATCCGCCCAGTTTTCCGGGTGAACCTTTGGGTTAATCCCCAAGGCTCCCTGCTGCAATCTACCATGTAGAAAACCCGAAAAACAACCAATAGCACGGAGTCTTCTCCGGCATTATGCAATGCAACATCACCGATCCAGAGCAACATGTCCGGGTAGGCTTCACACATCATGTCTATGTCCGTTCTCGCTTACGGACTCTAAACAACGGGGACTTCACATATCTACCCGAAGGAACGCCTCCAACTCATCGCAAACTCGCGAGAGCGGGCTTCCTATGCAAAGAAGGAGAGCTACTCATGCTCAAGAAGAGAATCGTTACCCTAGCGTTCCTCTTTGGTGCCATGGAAAAGTAAGCGGATGAAAAGCACCGCACTAGCTTTGCCTCCGTGGATCTGGAGTCGGCTCGCGATTCGGATCTTCGAAGCTCCTCCAATGGCCGGATCTAGCTCCTTCTTCCTTCCTTGGCTCTCCTCTCTCTCTAAGCTTTTAGAAAGATAATAACTTATGAAAAGTGAGGGTTTCTAAGTCCAATCCCGGGTATATCCCTTCAGGAACAACCCCCAGGCGTTGGATCATCAATTAAAGAAATGAACGGCTTTGATTCGGGACTTAAATGCCCAATCTGGACTGAACGCGGCCTGGCACACGCCCGTGTCCAGGGCCGTGTGCCTCATTCGTCGTTAAAATCGAATCGCCTGGAACAACACACGGGTATCGAACACGCCCGTGTTCGACCTGACACGCCTGTGTTCCACCTGACACGGCCGTGTGGCCGGTCGTGTACCCCCATCATTTTTCCCCGAAAACAACCCGAGCACTGCACGGGTTCTAGGACACGCCTGTGTCCTTGCCCGTGTCACCTCAACACGCCTGGACCCCAGGCCGTGTACACGGTCTCGACACTCGACACTTCGTCGAGCGAAGATCGTCGACCTGATGACACGGCCTTGGACATGTCCGTGTTTTAGGCCGTGTGCCTTGTCTCGACACATCGTCGAGCAAAATGTCGACTCCCCGGGACGATTGTCGACACGGGTCGACACGCCCTGCGACACGCCCGCGTCGCAGGCCATGTGCCTTGTCTTGACACAATGTCGAGACCAAAATGTCGACTTCCCGGCTGAGTGTCGACACAAGTTTGACACGCCCTGGGACACGCCCATGTCCCAGGCCGTGTGCCTGCAGCCATAACCCAAAACTGGCTCAAAACGTCCCCCGTCGCTCTTTTGAGTTTCAGGGCGTTACAACTCTCCCCCTCTTAAAAGAATTTCGTCCACGAAATTATATATAAAGGAAAGACATGTACAAAACCAAAATTTGTACCTGAGCGGAACAACTCCGGATACTCGTCAAGCATAGTCTGCTCTCGCTCCCAAGAGAGCTCCTCACGACCGCAATTGTCCCATCGGACCTTGACCATCCTGATCTCTTTATTGCGTAGCCGATTGACCTCCGAGTCCTCAATCCGCACGGGCTTGACTTTTGTCGTCAACCCACTTTCCACCGGCACTTGATCAACCGCGATCACTTGCGTAGGCTCTTGCACCGCCTTCGGAAGCACCGAAATATGGAATACATCATGTAAACCACTAAGCTCCAATGAGAGCTTTAACCTATAGGCTGCTTCACCCACTCGCTCCAGAACCTCAAACGACCCAAGGTACCTCGGGCTTAGCTTTTTCAATCGCCGCACCCGCGAGACACCCTTGAACGGCTTGATCTTTAAGTATACATATTCGCCCACAGTGAACTCCACGTTCCTGTGCTTGGCATTATAGTACTTTGCTTGCCGGTCCTGAGCAATAAGCAACCTTTCCCGAATGGTTCTCACCAAAGAAGTAGCATCCTCCACTTCCACTCGCTTATACAACTTTGACTCACCCGTTTCTAACCAAGACAACGACGTGCAACATTTTCTACCATATAGGGCCTCGAAGGGCGCCATCTGAATACTCGCTTGGTAGCTATTGTTGTATGCGAACTCCACCAAATAAAGGTGATCTTCCCACTGCTTTCCAAAATCCAAGACACACATGCGGAGCATGTCTTCCATGGTTCTATTGACCCTCTCAGTCTGCCCATCCGTTTGCGGATGGAAGGCTGTGCTGAATTTCAACTTTGTTCCCAACATTTGTTGCACAAGCCTCCAATCATTGGACGCGAACCGCCCATCTCGGTCACTCACGATGCTGCGGGACACACCATGAAGCCATACTATGTTATCCACATAAAGTTTTGCCAACTTCTCCACCGGATCATCCTTCCTATGCGGAATAAAATGCGACACCTTCGTTGATCGATCAACAACCACCCAAATGACGTCGTTCCCCTTTTGCGACCTTGACAAACCATGCACAAAGTCCATAGAGATGTCGTCAAATTTCCACTTCGGAATAGGCAAGGACTTATGAAATCCTCCCGGCTTTTGGCATTCCGCCTTTACCAAGGCGCAAGTTTGGCACTTCGCTACGTATAGCGCCACATCCTTCTTCAGACCAGGCCACCAAAATAGTTTCTTCACATCACGGTACATCTTCGTGCTCCCCGGGTGAATCGAGTACTTGGTATGGTGTGCCTCGTACAACAACTCCACCCGCAAATTACCCACACTTGGGACGCACAGACGACCGTCCTTCCAAAGTAATCCGTCCTCCACGACGAATTGGGAATTTGACCCATCCAGAGCCTCTACCATGAACTGCTTCATATGAGCATCCATATCCAAAGCCTGCCGAATACGATCAGCCAGGTCATATTGGACTTCAGTCCAATTCAGAATTGCTTCAGTTCTTGATTGTCTATCCACACAAACAATCTCCAACGCCTCCAACTCCCGCACCAACCGCTCATCATGCACCGATAGCCAATTGGCTTGAGTTGGGGCTCGACGACTCAACGCGTCCGCAACCGCATTCCCTTTACCAGGCACGTAGTGGATCTTAAATGTATAGTCCCCCAGGAACTCCATCCATCTACGCTGCCGCATATTCAGATCCTTCTGATCAATAAGATATTTCAGGCTCTTATGATCGGTGTAGATATCAATCTTCACACCGTACAAATAGTGTCTCCACAGATTCAAGGCAAAAATCACGGCCGCTAACTCCAAGTTATGGACCGAATAATTCCTCTCGTGCACCTTCAGCTGTCTCGAGCCATAAGCTATTACACTTCGGTGTTGCAGTAGCACGCAACCCAAACCGGTGCCCGAAGCATCACTATAAATCTCATAGCCTTCGGTCCCACATGGTGAACTCAGCACAGGCGTCGTGGTCAACCGACACTTTAACTCCTCAGAATCTCGCGCGCACTCCGGCATCCAAACGAACTTATGCTCCTTCCTCGTCAAAGTAGTGAGAGGTAACGCTATCCGCGAGAAGTTCTATACGAAGCGCCTATAATAGCCGGCAAGCCCCAGAAAACTCCGGACTTCCGCTACCGTAACAAGCTCAGGCCACTCCCGTATCGCAACGATCTTCGCCGGATCCACAGCAATACCCTCTCCACTTACTATATGCCCGGGGAACGCCACTGAGGATAGCCAAAACTCGCACTTCGAGAACTTGACATACAACTGATTTCTCCTTAGCGTCTCCAACACCAAATGAAGATGCTTGAAGTGATCTTCCTCACTTTGCGAGTACACCAAAATATCGTCGATGAAGACGATCACGAAATGGTCCAAGTACTCCCTGAACGTCCTGTTCATCAAATCCATGAACACTGACGGCGCATTAGTCAGCCCAAACGGCATGACCGTAAACTCATAATGCCCGTATCTCGTACTAAATGCTGTCTTCGGGATATCACTCTCCCTTATTCGCAGCTGATAGTACCCAGCCTTGAGATCGAACTTCGAGTACACCGTCGACCCGACTAACTGATCAAAAAGATCATCAATCCGGGGGATCGGGTACTTGTTCTTCTCCGTCAGCTTGTTGAGCTCCCGATAATCAATACATAGCCTCAAGCTTCCGTCCTTCTTCTTAACAAAGAGGATCGGTGCGCTCCAAGGCGAAGAACTCGGGCGCACATACCCTTGCTCCAACAACTCTTGCAGTTGAACTTTCAGCTCCGCCATTTCCTTAGGCGCTAGCCGATAAGGAGATCGTGACACAGGCTTTGCACCTGACACTAGCTCAATCGTAAAATCTATCTCCCGTTGAGGCGGGGCTCCAGGAAGATCTGCGGGGAACACATCAGGGTATTCCGATACCACTGTAATACAATCCAACGCGGGCTTCGGCTTTGCAACCTCCACTAGTGTAAAGAACAGTTCTGCACCGGCACGAACAGCCTTCACCACCTGAAGAGCAGACATCAACGTCTTGCTCGACCCATTTAAGCCCGAAAAAGTCGTTTCACGATTTGATCCCAACTTGACTTCCTTGCTACCGCAATCTATATGGGCTTGCTGCTCTGAGAGCCAGTCCATGCCAAATATGACGTCGAACTCCACCAACGGAAGTAGAGACGCCTGCAGGTCGAACTCCTGATTCCCAATACGAATCTTAACATCGCAGATCCTATCCGCTCGCATCGAACACCCATTGGGCAACAACACATCCAACTTATCCTTCGCCATCGAAGAAGGGACTCCGATGCATGATATAAATCCTTCGGACAAGAAGGAGTGTGAAGCTCCCGTATCGAAGAGTGCTCGTGCCGGATTTTCACAAATCAATACAAATCCTAAACAAGCAGTGGTAAGGTACCTTGTGCATAACAAGTATTTAAAGAAATTGACTTGCTATAAATTAAACTGTACCTGTCACCACATCAGCCTGTTTGATGGCCTCCTGTTGGCCAAGATTATAGACCCTTGGTTGGGCCGGAGCATAGTGGGACGCGATCGACTCCATCGCCTTTCCCTTCTCTTCATAAGTAGCTCCCGGCCTTCTCTCGGACCTGTTGGGTTTCTCTATAAGGATGGCACAACGCTTGTGCACGCAGCGGAAATAAAAACATCAAGAAAACCCAAAAGAAATGGGATCGGGCCATGACTGTTGAATCAAGAAGTAAACGCACAACTAGGCAAAAATTACCTCGGTGGCGTTGAGTCACAACTCAACAGAGATGCTCCAAACTTTGTATTCCTGCTGGTGGCGAGTTCTACGTGGAATAATATCCACGTCTCTGCAGAAATCCACACGAGCGGGAGAACGCCGAGCTTTCCGTCGGACGGAAGATCGGGAAGAACGATGACCGCACCTTGCTATTCCACGGACTGCTAGGTCCGCACCAGGAAGAGCAACACCAGCGACGATCGCCGGAGAGGAGGAGGTCGACGGAGCGAACACGGCGGCGGCAGAACCCTTCCATCGGCGGCGGGATTCGGGATCGACGGAATAATCGCGGAACGGTTTCCGTCGATTTCGATTCGATCGGCTGTAAAAAGCTTAAGTCCCGAAAAACCCTAAGTGCCCCTTTTATACCGAAGGCATAAATAGACTTAGGAATTCCGCTATCCGCAGACCACCCAGAAATAGGGTTCCAGAATCGGCGAGTATCAGTCGGTGAGAATCGGCGACAATCGACGAGAATCACTTAGCAGGTTCGGCGAGAATCATTCGACGAGTATCATTTAGGATCGGCGAGAATCAGAGTACGATACTCGACGATTCTCGCCGATCGTCGAGCTGCGCTCGATGATACACGACGAATCTCATCGACCGTCGAACCGCGGTCGACGATACTTGTCGAACTCGTCGATCGTCGAGAATCAGCATATTGACTCTCGACGATTCTCGTCGATCGGCGAGAATCAGAGAGGCGATTCTCGTCGATCGGCAGGAATCAGAGAGACGATTCTCGACGATGGTTATCGACCCACGGACGACAATTCTTACCAGCCCTCCAAGGCAACATTTGCCCAACCCGACGATCCTTTAAGACAACACTTTGCCCACAACCCCATTCGGGTCGGTGATTGGCAACCTTTACCAACACAGTCAATCATCCAACTTCTCCACATCTCTTATGTGCGACCCTGGAGGCCCATATCGCGTTGGCAGTGAGATTACATGTTTGATCACTTCCAGATCACAATGGTAACTCCAACAGGACCTAGGACGTCCGCTCCAACAGTCACGGGCAAAGTGCCCCGTCTTTCCACAAGTAAAACACGCACCCGGGGTCCGACTCACAGTCGCCCCAGAAGCACCAGAAGGAGCTGGACCCGAAGTCCTATGCTTCTTGAAAGAACTCCGATAGCCGGACTTTGAAGTAGTCGGCACTTTGAATTCAGATTTCCTATCACCCAAGCTTTTCTTTGCTTGCACATTCTTCATGTCCTTCTCCAAGGACCGGACAGTATTGACCAAGGTTAAGAAACCCTGCATCATCGGCCCCGAAAGTAGTAATCTCAACTCATCTCTCAACCCTTCATAGAAGCGACTAGTCTTGCGCTCCTCATCCACAATAGTGGAGATAGCATAACGGCTCAAACGAGTGAACTCGTGGAGATATTCATCCACGCTCTTCTCACCCTGAACCAACTTCAGAAATTCATTCTCCAATGCTATCGTCTACGTCGAAGGGAGGTATCTAGCCAAGAACAATCTCGAGAACTCTTCCATCGAGACATCACCAAGTTGCCTACCTCTCAGTAAGTGTAGCTCCAATCCTTCCCACCACATTCTCGCTTCACCGTCCAGAAGTAACGTAGCTATGGTGGTCATTTGCCACTCCTCCTTCTCCGTTGCTGTCATGACTCTCTTCACCATGGAGAGCCAGTCTTCAGCCTGAGATGAGGTTCCCAACCCCGAGAATAATGGAGGGTTAAAGCTCATTGCATGCTTAAGTTGCCTCTCAGTTGCCCTCCTTGGCACAACCGATTCCACAACCACTTGCTCCACTCTCCTCGGCTCAGCCTCTTGAAGAGATTCCTGCTCCATCGTAGGAGCGGGCTGCTGCATTTGCCTTGCAGGCTGTGCATTTATCACGGCCAACACCGCTTCAGCCACCAATCGTATGTTCTCAGCCGATAGAGGTGTTGCGGGAGCAACATCCGGTGCACTACTAGCCTCATAAACTCGGCGTTCTGACGGCCCAACACCACTTCTGGTCACCTATAGTGGTACAAAACACCGTTAAGCGACCAAATAAAATTGCAAACAGCAATTATAGGAACACACAAGTTCCTCAAACACGAGTATTTTCATTCCTAAGTGGACATTCATGGGTTCTTTTACCGTTATAACGATGACGCACACAATGTGCTCACCACCCCTTAAAAAGAATTCGTCCACAAATTCATCTTAAGCCCGACCAAAACCAGTAGTCTGATACCAAATTGTAACACCCCCTGTCCGTCACATAGCATATAGCAGTAGGTCCGGCCGGGGCCCGACGCCATATACTACAGACAGACCGGGTGGTTACTCATGGAAATCATCCAACCAATCAGCACGTCCTACACAGAGCATTCTAGCGGAAGCAGATTTATAAGTTGTAACAAAGAACCCAGCATTAAAACACAAATGTCCACTAATACCAAAATAGGAATGTTATACAAATACCAACATAAGCCTTAAGGCCTTACAAAATGTTTCACTTGATATTACATGATTTACAAACCATGGCACGCAGGCCGGTCATACATGAATAAAACAGTAAACACTTCCAATTGGGCCTTCGAGGGCCGGCTTCGCAAAAAGGGCTTTAGCCCGCTATTGACCGCTTGGTCCAGCAGCACCTGCAAGCAACAAACCACCGCACGGTGGCAAAACAAGGAAACGGTCAGCAATGCTGACCAAATTATAACGATCCCGCCCCCAACTCGGGGCGGCGATGCTCCTTCCCTGCATTTCATTAGCATAAGCGAGCAATATATATATTTAGCCATTTCATCACAGACGTTGGCTCGCACGACCACACGCCCCGTGCTCTCAGGGCACATTCTCGGCGAACCGGTCGATGTCACATCAATTTAAGCCATAGACATTCCAGACTCACCACCGCCACTTTGACGGCCAAACCTATGAGCAATTTGTCTTCTTGGCCTGGGTCACGACAATTTAAGCCATTGACCGCCGAAGACCCTAATCTATGCCAACGACAAGAGCCACGTGCCTTTAGGTCTCTTTAACCGAACGACGTAGAACGGGTACGGTTCCATCTAACCCGTGCTCACATCGCAACGACAATTTAAGCCATTTGCGCGGGTCAAACTTCCACCGAGTCCCATTTCCATCACAATTCACATAACCCGGTTATGTTCAAGTTGGCTCTCAGGCCATCAAGTTGGCAAGATCTCGCATCCGCCCAGTTTTCCGGGTGCACCTTTGGGTTAATCCCCAAGGCTCCCTGCTGTAATCTACCGTGTATAAAACCCGAAAAACAACCAATAGCACGAGGTCTTCTCCGGCATTATGCAATGCAACATCACCGATCCAGACCAACATGTCCGGGTAGGCTTCACACATCATGCCTATGTCCGTTCTCGCTTACGGACTCTAAACAACGGGGACTTCACATATCTACCCGAAGGAACGCCTCCAACTCACCGCAAACTCGCGAGAGCGGGCTTCCTATGCAAAGAAGGAGAGCTACTCATGCTCAAGAAGAGAATCGTTACCCTTGCGTTCCTCTTTGGCGCCATGGAAAAGTAAGCGGATGAAAAGCACCGCACTAGCTTTGCCTCCGTGGATCCGGAGTTGGCTCGCGATTCGGAGCTTCGAAGCTCCTCTAATGGCCGGATCTAGCTCCTTCTTCCTTCCTTGGCTCTCCTCTCTCTCTAAGCTTTTAGAAAGATAATAACTTATGAAAATTGAGGGTTTCTAAGTCCAATCCCGGGTATATCCCTTCAGGAACAACCCCTAACTGTTGGATCATCAATTAAAGAAATGAACGGCTTTGATTCGGGACTGAAATGTCCAATCTGGACCGAACATGGCCTGGCACACGCCCGTGTCCAGCACCGTGTGCCTCATTCGCCGTCAAAATCGAATCGCCTGGAACAACACACGGGTATCGAACACGCCCGTGTTTGACCTGACACGCCCGTGTTCCACCTGACACGGCCGTGTGGCCGGCCGTGTACCCCCATCATTTTCCCCGAAAACAACCCGAGCACTGCACGGGTTCTAGGACACGCCCGTGTCCTTGCCCATGTCACCTCAACACGCCTGGACCCCATGCCGTGTACACGGTCTCGACACTCGACACTTCGTCGAGCGAAGATCGTCGACCTGATGACACGGCCTTGGACACGCCCGTGTCGTAGACCGTGTGCCTTGTCTCGACACATCGTCGAGCAAAATGTCGACTCCCCGTGACGAGTGTCGCCACGGGTCGACACGCCCTGCTACACGCCCGCGTCGCAGGCCGTGTGCCTTGTCTTGACACAATGTCGAGACCAAAATGTCGACTTCCCGTCTGAGTGTCAACACAAGCTTGACACGCCCTGGGACACGCCCGTGTCCCAGGCCGTGTGCCTGCAGCCAGAACCCAAAACTGCCTCAAAACGTCCCCCGTCGCTCTTTTGAGTTTTGGGGCGTTACATGGTGTAAGATGGAATGGAGGATAAATGTAGGGGAAGTGGAGACTGTGGTGGTGTAGGAAAAGATGTGTCATGAGTTGAAGCAGGGGGTGTTGGAATGTTAATGATATCAAGTGGTGGAGATTGAGGTGGAGTAGGCACAAAAGAATGTTGTGGAGATTGAAGTGTTGAAGAAGGAATCAGAGAGGAAGGGAGTTGTTTTGCTGGAAGGGGTGCTGGAAGAGATGGTGGAGATGGAATGACCTCTTCTGCAGGGTGGGGAGTGGCCTTCACAGCCATGGTGCACTCAGAAGCTGGGATGGAAGAGGAGGAAGCCTTGGATAGACTGGATATCGTCCTCTCCCATCTGCCAAACAAAGCGCATGTGAGGCGCTTGCTGGCATTGATGAAGATGGTCGGGGAGACCATGAATTCACCAGCTTTTTCTTGAAGAAAAATCCTCAAGATTCTTCCAAAGCAAATCTCTTTCTTATTGTTCTTCTTCTTTATCAAATCAAAGAAAATATTACCCCAATCGACATGTCTCTTGTTGACCACTGCGCACATAACAAGGAATTGGTGTCTTGTGATATAATCGTGCACATAGTGCTTGCCCATCAGCACTTTTCCTGCAATGTCCGCCAAGAACTGGTAGGCGGCAGAGAGTTGTTTTTTTAACAACTTGTTAAGGTTACTCCCAGTAAACCCCATCAGATTCAACATCGAAGTAAACTCTTCAGAATCTATATCCAGATCGTCTTATCCATTTACCAATCCAAAAATTTCAGAAAGAACGGCGGGAGATAGTGAGACAACATTACTCCCGATATTTCCTGTCAAGACATTTTCCTCAGAAATAGAAGAAGTGTATACCCATTCTCTAATCTCAGTTGCATGCAGTTTAATCCTTCTGGTCATAAAGTCCTTGAGACCAAGTTCTTCTAGTAGTTCCAGAATGTAGAGGAATATTGGGTCAGAATGCTGGAATGAATCAAAATCCATGTCAAAACCTGTGTCGAATTTCATGGCAGCCAAGATGCTCGTTGGAATCGCCATTGATATCCTGCAAGAGAGATAGAGAAAACGGCGATCAAGTGCAAGAGAATAGAAAGCGCGGGATGGAGGTCGAAGAAAACCTAGGTATAAGTTTTCCAGAATATGAATCGACAATCTCCGTTCCACGAAAAAGAGATAGTTCTTCGAACTGAGGTCAACGAAATAAATTATAGACAAATAATTCGTCAATCTCATCAGAAGAAATGAACATAGTTCGTCGAACTCCATTCGACGAAATATCTTCTGAAGCAAAGTTCGTCGATCTCCGGTCGACGAAAATTGTTTCCACACACAGAGAATTCGTCGATCTCCGTTCGACGAGCATCTCCCAAACATTCCCTAATTCGTCGAACTCCGTTCGACGAACTCTGGAAAATTCGTCGAATGCAAACATAAATTAATTTACCTCTTCTCCATTGATCATTCCCAGTTGATTTATAAAGAACAGATGATTTTTCTCATCCAAGGGTTTGGTGAAAATGTCTGCTCTCTGTAAATCAGCAGGAATATGGATTAAGTTAATTTTCTTTTTGTCTACATTATCTCTAATGAAATGATGTCTTATATCAATATGTTTAGTCCTACTATGGTGAACTGGGTTCTGTGCTATAGCAATAGCACTAGTATTATCATAAAATAATGTTGAATTATTTAAGTTGACAACATAGTGTAGGAGTTGGTTTTGTATCCATAATATTTGTGAACAGCAGCTGCCAGCAGCCATGTATTCTGCTTCTGCAGTTGATGTAGATACAGATGTTTGCTTTTTACAAAATCAGGAGACAAGTCTCATGCCCAGGAACTGGCAAGTTTCAGAGGTACTCTTCCTGTCTACTCTACATCCAGCATAGTCAGCTTCTGAGTATCCAGTTAACTCAAACTCTGACTCTACAAGATACTAGAGTTCTAGATTAGGACAACTCTTTATATATCTCAAATTTTTTTTTTAAGAAAATAAGGTGAGATTTTTTAGGGTTCACTTAAAACCTAGCACAAAGGCATGTGACAAATATGATATCAGGCCTGCTAGCTGTTAGGTATAATAGGGATCCAACAATTGCCCTATAATACTTCTGATCTACAGGTTTCCCTGCTGCATCAGAATCCACAACAACATTGATAGCAATAGGTGTTTTGATTCCTGAAGCATCACCCATCCCAAACTTCTTAATAAGCTCTTTAGCATACTTAGCTTGGGAGAGGAAGATACCATCAGGGAACTGCTTCACATGGAGACCAAGGAAGTAGGAAAGCTCACCCATGCTACTCATCTCAAATTTGGAATGCATGAGGTCAGCAAACCTCCTGCACAATTTAGGATCAGTAGACCCAAAAATGATGTCATATATATATATTTGTACTAACAAGATTTAGTCCTTATGATGTCTAGTGAAAAGAGTTTTATCTATGTTTCCTCTTGTAAATTTATGCTCTAAAAGAAAGCTTGCTAAGGTCTCATACCAAGCTCTTGGAGCTTGCTTTAAACCATAGAGAGCTTTATGCAATTTAAATACAAAAGAGGGTTGAGTTAGAGAGATAAAACCTGGAGGTTGTTCCACATAAACCTCTTCTTGAAGCACTCCATTCAAAAATGCACTCTTGACATCCATTTGGAAAACTTTGAATCTCCTGTGAGCTGCACAGGCAAGGAATATTCTTATGACCTCTAACCTTGCAACAGGGGCAAAGGTTTGGTCATAGTCAATTCCTTCCTCTTGCCTGTGCCTTGAGCAACAAGCCTAGCCTTGTTTCTCACTATGTTTCCTTGAGCATCTAGTTTGTTTCTATAGACCCATTTGGTTCCAATAACTAGGTAGTTATGAGGTCTTGGAACCAAATCCCAAACTCTACATCTCTCAAACTGATTTAGTTCATCTTGCATTGCAATGATCCAGTTGGGATCTTGCTCGACTTCATGGATGGAGAGAGGTTCAATTTGAGAGAGAAAAGAGGCATGCATCAAGTCTTGGTTGAGTTGATGCCTTGTCTGTACACCTGCTGAAATGTCTCCAATCACTTGAGATCTGGTGTGATCTCTAAGTGTGACAAGATTAGTGGGTGGAGTTTGTTCAGCAACAGCTTCTATAATTAATTCCTCTTGAGGAATGTTATTAGCTGTTGAGGGAAGTTCAGCCACTTCCACTTGAAGCTCTACTTCACTGTGTTCAGCAACCTGTGGAGAAGGATGGGTTGACACCTCTTGGGTAATGTTTAGTCCGTCCATAGACTCATACAGTTGTGGAACCTGCAAAGAGCTATTGGTAGAAATCTCTTTCTCCTTATAAGACATGTTAGCTTCATCAAAAGATACATGGACTGACTCTTCAATTTTAAGAGTGGATTTATTAAAAACCCTACAGGGCTTGCTTACTTGGGAGTATCCTAGAAAAATCCCTTCTTCAGCCTTAGCTTCAAACTTTCTAATGTATCTTTTGTTGTTTGTGTGAATGTAGCATATACAACCAAAAAACTTTAAAATATGTGATTTTAGGTTTCTTCCCTTTAAGAAATTCATAGGGGGTCTTATTTTTCAGCGTATGTATAAGGCTTCTATTCAGGACATAGTTAGCAGTGTTTACAACTTCTGCCCAAAAGGATAGAGGCATGTAAGCATCTGCCATTAATGTGCCTGCAGATTCAATGAGTGTCCTATTTTTCCTTTCAGCTACCCCATTTTGTTGGGGAGTTCTAGGACCTGAGAAGCACTGCCTGATACCTTCCTTCTCACAGAAATCATGCATAAGAAGAGACTAAAACTCTGTGCCATGATCACTTCTGATCAATGCAACATGAGTAGAGAACTCAATCTGTATGGTCCTGAGGAAATCTATAAGAACCTTGAATGTATCTGACTTAGCTCTCAGAAAGGCCACCCAACTGAATCTCGAGAAGTCATCAACAATCACTAAAGTGTAAGACTTCCTTCCTAGACTTTATACTGCAATGGGTCCAAATAGGTCCACATGAAGCAAAAACAAAATCATAGGTGAATCACTTTTATTAATGGATTTGAAACTAGTTTTAGTTTGCTTGCCTAATTGACAAGCCCTGCATAGGTTTTCCTTCTTGTAGGGGCCAGAAGGTAAGCCTCTAACAAGGTTGTCTTTAGATAACCTAGCTATATTCTTAATGTTTACATGACCTAATCTTTTATGCCACAACTCATTTTGGTTACTAGTGATATTGAGTAAACAAACATCAGTATTGGCAGAAATAAAATCTACTAGATATATGTTACCTTGTCTAATTACAATTAAAATAGTTTGGTTTTCATTATTAATAATAGAACAAGAGGTAGAGTTAAAGTGTACCTGATAACCTTCATCACATAATTGGCTTATGGATATTAGGTTATGTTTGAGTCCTCGTACATATATTACTCTCTTGAAGGTAACTGTTCCAATCTTTACTGCTCCATATCCTGATCGTGACTGACTTCGTGCGCGGCAACGTGCGGATTAAGGCTGACGTCAGCAGGAACGGATTAGGCTATCACCCGCGGTAGCGTTATCGCCGGTGATAGCGCGTTTTTCCTTTTCATCAATGCCATGCTCAGCCTTTATTTTGTACATAAAAATGCTGTTATCCCTGCACATTTAAAAATACATAACAAGATCAAATACATCCGGAATTTGTTATTCTCAAACTAAGAAGCGCGGAACGCATGCTCCAACAATCTCCCCCTTTTGATAATAACAAATCCACTAAGAAAGAAATTGCATGAGATCAGGAGAATGTGAAACAATTCTAATAATCAATATGAATCAAAGTGCATAACTAATTATAATAAACTCCTCATTTAATAAATGTGGCTCCCCCTATATTGTCCCCCTATTCAAAAAAAAGAAATAGGTACTCCCCCTAAATATACTAATCAATTTATTTCGTACTGAATCTCCCCCTTTTGGTATTAGCAAAAGATGGTGGAAAGAAAACGAGGTGGAGATGCGGAAGCTGAAAGAAGTTGAGTGAGTAGAAATAGAGTGGAGAAACACGAGTAGTATGATAGAGACAGGAAAAACCATGGAATAGTGTTACCTGAAGATTTTTGAAGTTTATCAAAAAAAATGTACGCTATGGAAAAAATTAATTTAAGAGTTGAATTGAAAAATTGAAAAATTGTTAGGTGAAGATATCGAAAACAGGAAAATTGATGAAATGGAAGAGAAGAACTATGACCGGTCCAATTCTCATGAGAAGAAATTTTATAAGTGATAATGTTGTGTACATGTGAAAAGTGATTTAGTATACATATGCCTTAAGAAATAATGTTACAGGAAGGTTTGCAAGATATGAATACAAGAAACTAACACCGTTACATAGATAAGCTCATGTCATAAAGATTTTTCTTTTTAAAACAATGGCCTAGTGGGTTTGCACAAGACACTTTACAATCCTTGTCAAGGTGCTCAACCTCACAATGCTCATTAAGACTTATCAGGAGGGTGAGTAGAGCTTGATTGGAGTATCCTAGTCATGGAATCGTTTTTTTTTCTTTTAAATATTTTGCATTCATTTTTTTTAAGAAACTTTGACTTAGTACTCCGAATTCACTTGTATTGCAAACCCCAAAAAGGGTTTTTCAGAATGGCCATCAGTTTGGAAAATCAATGTGAATGAGTCATAAATGAAAATGTTAGCGTTGTATGCGAATCTTTGAAACAAACCAATAGCATGTAAGAAGAAACTTAAGGATGTGTAAATATCAGCTCGTGTCAGTGTGAGCACATTATCAAGCATAAAATATTACTCATACTTAGAGGCATGCAGAAACAAGTCTATTCAAGTTCCAGTCATCAATGATACATGTAGATATCAAGTGCACGACAAGTTAAAAACAATGTTAAAACAACTGATAAACTAATAATCACACAGGTACTATGTATTGTATTCTGATAAGCATCCAAAACTTTACGATAATACTAGAAACAGGTTTTTAAAAAAATTGGCAGAATTTTTGGAAAGTGGCTAAAAGAAAATACACTATCGCCCGCGGTAGCGATACCGCCCGGCGATAGCGGTTTTGATATTAAAGGCGAAAAAACCGAAGGGGGCTGACTAATTTCTTGCTTTGACCGACCCTGGGCTGTTTGGCATTGTCTTATTCAGCGGAAACCCTCAAAACTCCAAAAGGTAAGGCATAGATCCCTCTTTATGGTGATGTTTTTCTTCAAAAAAAATATAGATCTGCAATCTATAGCATGAAAGGAGATAGATCTAGGAAAAAAATTTGTTTTTGGTCATGGATTTTGGTAAGAGAAAATTTTTTGAAGAACATACCATTTTGATGCAAAAATCCTTTCAAAAAACGAGTTATAGGTTATAGATCTGTGAGATGTGTGGAAGTTTAGTAATTTTTCTGAACCTAGGAGAGGAAATCGACCGGTCATTTCAAAAAGAAAGAAGTTTTTCTACTATCGCCCGGCGTTAGTACTATCGCCGGCGACAGAAAAAAAAACTTTGAAAATTTATTTTTTTTGTTAACACGATGTTTTAATTATGTTTTCAGGAAATGACATCATCATCCCGTGCAAGAAAGAGTACCAGCCGCAATCCTCATGCATCATTTCAAACATACCCGGGAATTGAGAATGCGTCAGTTGGGATCGCGAAACTTTTGGATGAATCACTGCCACCACATATCTATGAACTACTTGTTGAGTCAGGTATAATGTCTCTCATTGTACCAAACACTTTTAGCTCCATCTTCGTAAGAGATTTTTATAATAATTTGGAAGACCCTAAATATACGGGGTTGAATGGAGGGGTAAGGTCTCGAATCCAAGTAGCTCAAATAGATATTACTCATGCTGATTTGAGACGAGAATATAGTCTTGCCACTTGTGAGGATCATTTTATTGATATAGTAGAGAATTACCGTAAGGATCGTGATTGGAGTATATTGAACCAAGTCCTTCATGGAAAGGAAAATAGGAGTTTGATACAAGACATCTCCTCACTCTCTCGCGACGCATTTGTGATTCAAGACATATTAAGAAACACGGTTATGTTGAAGTCCGGTGACACAAAGAAGATCACGGCTCAATTGAGCTTAGTGACGTATTATGTATTAGAGAGAGTCAAGTTTGACGTGGCCGATTTTGTGTTATCCATCATACGATATACATATAAAATGAAGCATCCCCTTAGGAGGAAACTAAATACACTTCCTTTAGGAAGTGTTATTCAAAGGATAGTATATCAAAAATATGATTGGATAGATCAGGAGTTCTACATTGATGATTGTATCCCGGCGATACATACCGTAGAACCAGCTAGAGGTCCATCTCCTAGGGCTGCCTCGTCATCAAGACAACCACTCCAAAGAGGAGGTTCTTTGCGTGAATCTATTGAGGATCTAAGAGAGACTGTGTTGGAGATGAAAGAAGAACAAAGGCGTAGTCATTCTGGTTTTCGCAAATTCATGAAATTTCTGGTAAAGGGACTGAAACTAAAGCCAACTCCGGAAGAAGAACGAGAATGAGGGAGTCCAGTCGAGGATCCTCCACGACATTCGATAAGGCGGACGCGAAGGCCCTAGAGAACCAACTCCGACTTCCAGTGAAGATGTGAATGTGTCTGCTGAAGAGAACATGGATGAATGATTTTTATGATCAGTGATGTAATATTTTATGGTTTAATGTATCTGTGATATCGCCGGCGATAGTGCTGTCGCCCGGCGATAGTGAAACTCTTTTAATTTGTGGTTCTGTTGTTTGTACTCTCTGTTTCAGTGTTATCCAATGTGCTGCCTAGTTTTATGTTATGTTTTATGTGTTAACCAGTTCTTAAATGTTATTTATAATTCTAAGATTCCAAGTTCTAGTCTTAGCATTGAAAAGCGTGAATCATTAAGTGGTTTTGTGAAAATATCTGCTATTTGAGAATCGGTACCAATAAAATTTATTTTAATATGTCCTTTCTTTATGTGATACCTAATAAAATGATGACGAACATCTATGTGTTTGGATCTAGAATGTAATACGAGATTGTTTGTTAAATCGATAGCACTTTTGCTATCACATTTTAATTCAACATTATTTTGGTATACGCCAAAATCTTCTAGTGTTTGTGTCATCCAAAGTGCTTGAGCACAACAACTACCAAGTGCAATATATTCGGCCTCAGTAGTGGAGAGGGCAACAGAATTCTGTTTCCTACTCGACCAAGAAATAAGTGTTGGGCCGATAAAGTGACAAGTGCCACTTGTGCTCTTTCGATCTAATGAACACCCCGCATAATCAGAATCAGAATATCCATGTAAAATAAAAGAGTCATTATGAGGATACCATAAGCCTAGTTTAGATGTTCCTATAAGGTACCTAAAAATACGTTTCACCGCTTTTAAATGTGATTCTTTTGGATTAGCTTGAAACCTAGCACATAAACAAACGACGAACATAATATCGGGTCTAGAAGAAGTTAAATATAATAAAGACCCAATCATACTTCTATAAAGGGTTTGGTCAATTGAACTACCATTTTCATCTTTTCTCAATTTCAATGAAGCGCTCATAGGAGTATTTGCATGTTTAAGGTTATCAAATCCAAATCTTTTTAACATATCATGAATATACTTGGATTGACAAATAAAAATACCATCATGTTTTTGCGTAATTTGAAAACCTAGAAAATATGAAAGTTCTCCTACCATGCTCATTTCGAATTCATTTTTCATAATTTGAACTACTTCATTACATAACTTTTCATTAGTGGCTCCAAAAATTATATCATCAACATAAATTTGCAAAATAACTAAATCATGATCAATTTGCTTTATGAAGAGTGTAGAATCGGCACTTCCCATTTTATAATCGTGCTTTAATAAGTATTGAGTTAAACGATCATACCAAGCACGAGGCGCTTGTTTTAACCCATAAAGAGCTTTATCTAATTTATAAACATGATTTGGATATTTTTCATTAATAAAGACAGGGGGTTGTTCTACATAAACCTCTTCTTTTATATACCCGTTTAAAAATGCAGTTTTGACATCCATTTGATATAATTTAAATCTTTTAAAGCAAGCAAATGCAAGAAATATCCTAACCGCTTCTAGTCTAGCAACGAGTGCAAAAGTTTCATCATAGTCTACCCCTTCAATTTGTGCATAACCTTTTGCAACTAATCTGGCTTTATTTCTAGCAATTCTAGAATCACTATCCAATTTATTTTTAAAAATCCACTTTACTCCAACTACAGGATGATTTTTGGGTCGTTCTACAAGATTCCAAACCTTATTACGTTCAAATTGATTAAGTTCTTCGTTCATAGCTAAAAACTAAAATTCATCATTTAAAGCGGTGGAAACATCTTTTGGTTCTATTTCAGAGACAAAGCAAATGTTTGAAAATAAAACATGTAAAGAGGAACGAGTACTTACCCCTTTTTGTGGATCTCCAATAATAAGCTCCTTCGGATGATCCTTTGAAAAGATCAATTCCCTTGGTGGGACATGTTGTTCTCTTTCTTCTTCTTCCTTTCCTTTTTCATTCCTTTCATGTTCTTCATCATCATTTTCCATCAAAGCAAGGGGTGTATCTTCTTTTCCTGTAGTTTTCTTATCTACACATGGAACCAACTCATCAAACCTAACATGAATAGGTTCTTCAACTATTTTCGTTCGTTTATTAAAAATTCTATAAGCTTTATTAGTTGAAGAATACCCAATAAAAACTCCTTCATCACATTTTTCATCAAATTTTCCTAAGCAATCTTTAGAATTTAAAATAAAACATTTACACCCAAAAACTTTGAAATAAGAAACATTTGGTTTTTTATTAAAAATTAATTCATAAGGAGTTACTTTTAAAATAGGGCGAAGCATTACTCTATTAATTACATAACATGCAGTACTCACAGCTTCAGCCCAAAAAGATTTTGGTAAAGAAAATTCAGATAACATCTTACGAGCTAGCTCTTGAAGAGTCCTATTTTTCCTCTCCACTACACCATTTTGCTGTGGTGTGCGTGGAGCGGAAAATTCATGTTTAATTCCTAACTCCGTACAAAAAGAAATAAACTTTTCATTTTCAAATTCCCCTCCATGATCCGAACGTATGCATTTAATTTTTAACTCAAATTCATTTTGAATACGCAAACATAATTTAGAAAATTCTGAAAACGCCTCGGATTTTGAGGTTAGAAATAAAGTCCAACTAAAACGTGAATAATCATCAATCAATACAAATGTATACTTTCTACCTCCTAAGCTAGAAATAGTAATTGGACCAAATAAATTCATATGAATTAATTGGAGTGGCCTAGTTGTAGAAATAATATTTTTACTTTTGAAAGATGATTTTGAAAATTTTCCTTTTTGAAAAGACTCACATAAAGAAGATAAATTTCCATCTAGCAATGGTAAACCTTTGATTAATCTATATTTTGAAAGTTTTTTAATTAACTTTGCACTAGTATGTCCAAGTCGCCTATGCCATAATTCTAACTCATCATTTTTTGATAAAAAATATTTTAAAGTAGAATTTGAAAAATCATAAAATTTAATCATATATACGTTATGACATCTAGGGGCGGTAAAAACAATTTCATTTGTTTTGGAATCAATAATTTTGCATAAATTTGTAGAAGATTCAAACAAAACATTTAAACCCTTATCACATAGTTGACTAATTGAAATCAAATTATGTTTTAACCCTTCTACTAACAAAACATTTGAAATTGAAAAACTGTCGTTACCCACAACACCGATGCCGATGATTTTTCCTTTACCATTATCTCCAAATGTAACGACTCCTCCTTTCTTCATCTTCAGGCTAAGAAACTTCTCTTTATTGCCCGTCATGTGCTTTGAACAACCTGAGTCCAAGTACCACACGTCTTCTTTGTCCTTAGCCTGCCAACACACCTAGAAAGAGGATGTGAGTAAAGATCTGGCTACCCAAGTGGTTCCACCCATAGTATAGGTAGAGGCCTTAGGCATCCAGATTTGCTTAATTTTACTTTTTCCTTTCTTCCAGCACGAGTCCGTGGTGTGACCAAATCTATTGCATTTGGCACATGTAATGTAACAAGAAGAATATAACTTCTCTGGACTTTTACTGTGAGAAAATGTAGTATCAGTTAATTTACTATTATCATAATTTTTAAAATTTGATTTTCTGGAATTATAGATATCGCCGACGGTAGTACCTATCGCCGGGCGATAGCTTCCAGTCGTGTATCCGAGTCCAAATCTTCCAGATCCGTGACATTGGTAACCTAAGATCATATCCAGTGATCTTTGACCCTATCCAAATTTTTTCATGGATAGTGTTAAGTCATGAATCTGCTTTCTCATTTCATTATTCTCGGATACTAGATTTACACATCTACGTTCAAAAGCTTTCTTTCCTTCATGCACTTTGAAAATAGAGGATTTCAGACCTCTCTCTAAAATCTCATTCTTTTTATTTAGAATTTTTATCTCTGAATGAGATTTGGAAAGAGATTCTTCAAGCTCTTTTATTCTTCCCATAAAGTGATCACACTCTTGGCAAGAGACTTTTTCTTTTCCAATAGTCTTATTTTCATTTAACAATTTTTTGTTTTCTTTAATTAAAACTTTATTTTCAGTTTTCAGAATATCATTATCTTTTAAGCTTTTTTCAAGATATTTGCAAGTATTTAAAAATTCAGAAAATAATTCATCATAAGTTGGAGGAGTTACCTCAGTGTCGCTTTGGACACTGCACTCGTCATCAGATGTGACGCTTTTTCCCATTACGCACATATTGGCCTCCTCCTCCTCGCTTGAGCTTGAACTGCTTGCACCATCAGAAGTAGTATCATCCCATGTTTCAGCCTTCAGGACCTTCTTCTTCCCTTTGTGCTTTTTTTCTTTAAGTTCTTTCAAATACTTTGGACACTTGCTTCGAATGTGTCCTAACTTTCTGCAATGATAGCACTCCGGTGGGGGTCTCTCTTCCTCCTCATCGTCGTCATCCTTTTGTTTTTTCTTTCTAAACGTCTCCTTCTTAAAGTACTTTTTAAAAGCATTTCTCCTCTCCGGATTTCTCATAAATTTTTTAAACTTTCTTGCAAAAAGACTCTCCTCATCATCTTCTTCATCCTCAGAATTACTGCATTCTTCTTTCTTAGATCTTAGAGCCAACCCCTTCTTCTTAGGCTCCATGTACTTTTGTTGTTGAATTTTCAATTCAACTTCATGAGTTTTCAAGTTCCCAATCAGGCTTTCAATATTCAGAGATTTAAGATCATGAGATTCAGAAATAGCCGTCACTTTGGGATTAAACTTAGGGGGGAGAGATCTAAGAAGTTTTCTCACCAAATCACCATTTGAAAATTTTTTTCCAAGTACTTTTGAGTCATTCACTATCTTGGTGAATCTGGTGTACATTGAGTCTACGTCCTCATCCACTTCCATCCTAAACTTTTCAAATTCCGATTCAAGTTGAAACAACTTCGAGTCCTTCACCTGCGAGGTACCTTCATGAGTTACTTCAAGTAAATTCCAAATCTCATAAGCATTACTACAAGCACAAGTTCTATTAAATTCAGTCCTATCTAATGCGCAAAATAATGCATTCATGGCTTTTGCATTATTTTTGCATCTTAGTTTATCATGATCATCCCATTTATCTTTTGGTTTTTCCATTTCTACATTGCCTACTGTATAAGTGGGATGAACATAATTAGTCTCTACCATATTCCAAACATCAATATCAAGAGAAATAAGAAAACACTTCATCCTAGTTTTCCAGTAATTATAGTCAGATCCAGTGAATAATGGAGGTCTGCTAATTTCTTGCCCCTCAGAGAAAGCATGGTCATGCTGCGCCATAATTCCTGGTGGTGAAACCGTATTAGGAATAACCAAAGCTCTGATACCACTTGTAGGATCTTGTGGCGCCCTTAGAGGGGGGGGGGGGTGAATAAGGGCTCTTTAAAAATTTTCCAACTTTTTATAAATGGCTTTAACTTTAGGTATACCAAATCGCCCACAGCAATCTCTACGTTTCGTTGTGTTTGGTGATGTAGTATTTTGCTTGTCTATCTTGCGCCACCAATAGCCGCCCTTGTATAATGCGTATAGAAGAATTTGCATCTTTGACTTCTTTATGCTTATACAACTTAGATTCGCCTATTTTCGCCCAAGCTAAAGGAGTATGACACTTCCTATCGTATAAAGCTTTGAATGGTGCCATCTGAATACTAGCTTGATAGATATTATTATAGGAGAACTCAATCATATTGAGATGGTCCTCCCAACTCTTCTCGAAATCCAAGGCGCACATACGAAGCATTTCCTCAATTATCCTGTTGGTCCTCTCGTTCTGACCATCCATTTGGGGATGAAAGGCCATGTTGAACTTCAGTTTAGTACCCAACAACATGTGGATTAGCCTCTAATCATTCGAAGTAAAGCAACCATATCGGTCACTAACAATGCTACGGTGCACACTGTGAAAACGTACTATGTTGTCAACGTACAACTTAGCCAATTTTTCAACTAAATCATCATTCTTGTTCTATATGAAGTGTGATACCTTTGTCAATCGGTCAATAAGCACACACACGACATCATTCCCGCACTGTGATCTCGACAATCAGAGTACAAAATCTATAGAGATATCATCGAGTTTCCACACCGGAATTAGCAATGACTTCAGGAAACCTCCAGGCTTCTGACATTCAGCTTTTACTAAGACACAAGTTTGGCACTTTGGCACGTAAAGAGATATGTCCTTCAAACCAGGCCACCAGAACATCTTTTTCATGGCCTTATACATCTTTGAGCTCCCTGGGTGGATTGAGTATTTATTAAAATGTACTTCATACATCAACTCCTCCCCCAGTTTACCCACATTTGGGACGCACAAATGACTGTCCTTTCTTAAAAGACTATCATCCAAGGAGAATTGAGAATTTGACACATCCGGTGCATAACGCTTCATACTCTCATCGAGTTTCATTGCTTGCCGAACCCTATCCGCGAGGTCATATTGCACCTTTGTACAGTTCAAGTATGAATTTATAGTGGCATTCTTGTCAACATAAGAAATGTCTAAGGACTCTAACTCCTGGATTAGATGCCCATCATAGATCTATAACTAACTTTCTCGTACTAGAGTCCTACGACTCAAGGCATCTGCGACCACATTTCCCTTTCCAGGAGTGTAATGTATCTGGAAAGTGTAGTCACCGAGGAACTCCACCCATCTCTGTTATCACATGTCTGGATCATTCTTATATATTAAATACTTAAGGCTTTTAAGGTCCGTGAATATATCAACTTTCACGCCATATAAGTAGTGACACCACAGCTTAAGTGAAAAAATCATAGCCGCTAACTCAAAGTCATGAACTGGATAGTTTCACTCATACACCTTCAACAGATGTGATCCATAAGGTATAACATTTCGAAATTACAGAAGAACATAGCCTAAGCCGCTTCCTGATGCATCACTATATATATATCATAGCCGTCTGTACCACATAGCGAACTCAAGATAGGCGCCATGGTCAAATGACTCTTTAACTCCTTAAAAACTCATGCGCACTCAGGTGTCCAAATGAACTTCTGATCTTTCCTCGTCAGTGTTGTGAAGGTAAGGCTATCCGCAAAAAGTTCTTCACGAAGCACCTATAGTAGCCAGCAAGTCCAAGGAAGCTCCTGACTTCGGCTATATAGGTCAACACAGGCCACTCACGTATCGCAATGATCTTTGTCGGATCCACCGCAATACCCTCTCCACTAACCACATGGCCAAAAAAAGCCACTGATGACAGCTAAAACTAACACTTTGAGAACTTGACATAATGTTTATTCCTTCTCAGGGTATGCAAAACCATCCTCAAGTGATTTGCATGATCTTCTTATGATTGAGAGTATACCATATGTCATCAATAAAGACGATCACAAACTGATCTAAATAATCCCGAAAAGTCTTAAGCATCCAATCCATGAATACTGATGACGCGTATGTTAGCCCAAATGACATTACAGTGAACTCATATTGACAATAGTGTGTACCAAATGTTGTCTTGGTTCCCGTAGCCACAACTGGTAGTAGCTAGACATTACATCTAGCTTTGAATAGACAATTGATCCCACCAGTTGTTCAAACAAGTCATCAATCCATGGAATCTGATACTTGTTTTCTCCATAAGCTTGTTCAATTCTCGATAATCAATGCATAGACTCAAGCATCCACCACTCTTTTTCATAAATAGGACCGGTGCACTCCAAGGTGATATACTTGGACGTATATAGCCTTGCTCTAGCAATTCTTGCAACTGAACTTTCAGTTATGCCATTTCTTTTGGCGCAACATGGTACAGTGAGCGGGCCACATGTTTCGCACCTAACACCAAGTCAATAGCAAAGTGAATCTCTCGTTGGGGTGGAAGCCCATGGAGATCCCTAGGAAAAACATCAACAAATTTTGATATAAAAGGAACGTGACTCAAACTGGGCTTTGGCTCAACAACCTATATGAGTGTGAAAAACAATTCTGTGCTCTTTCGAACTGCTTTGACTACTTGAAGAGCATACATTAATATCTTGTTTGATCCTGACATACTCAAGAACTTAGTCTCATGTTCGGTGTTCGGTCCCAGCGTGACTTTCTTAAGGTTGTAATCTATATAGGTAGGCTGCTCCACGAGCCAGTCCATACCAAAGATTACCTCAAACTCTACGATCCGTAATACAGAGCATCCAAGCCCAAGTCATTAACACAAAGCTTTATACTCGTGATCAACCTTTATTCTTAAGGCAATAATATCACAATCACATATTTATTTCCCATAGTAATTACCCATATCCTAGCATTGAAAGGGATATGACATTCCCAATGAGAAGATTTCTTAACTAATTAAGGAAATAACAGGTGCATACATGCATAGTGTGGCTTCTTACATAAAGTAAAATGTATAGTAGTCTATTACAACCACTCACTTATTCATACTTCTGATATAATTTCAGTTTGCTGTCGTCGAAGGGCCATCTCGACATTCCTGAGCATAGTGTCCCTCTTTGCCACATGTGTGGCAAGTAAGGGGAGTTCGCACTACAACAGCTCCAGACAAAGCTTTCTTGGTCCTTAGGACACCACCACTACATTCTTGGGCAAGGTGTTCTTTCTTTCCATATGTATATCAAACACACAGAGCTTGACCATTCCCAGATGTTTATCCAGACGTAAGAGAAGAAGGAGCCAGTTCAGAAGTTTTATACTTCTTATTCCACCGTTGATACCTACACTTTAAAGAACTAGGTACCTTGAACTCTAGCTTCTGGTGGACTTTTACCAAGTCCATATCCAATGATATAGATGACTCCACCAATGATTGGAATCCAATTAACTTTGGACCCATCAACAAAAGTTAGAGATCATTGCGCAGACCATTATAAAATATGTTGGTCTTTATCTATTCATCTTTTAACACAAACCCTGTATGGTGCCTTAATATGACAAACACATGTAGATACTCATCAATCATATGTGCTCCCTACACCAAACACATGTTAACCTGCTGATATGAGGCTCTTCTTATTGTAATTTACTGAAGAGCTCCAATCAGCATCGAAGCCACCACCGAGACAAGGGGATTCACATGCCTTCCGTGTTGGTCATTGATCATTGCGAAGACCAGATCAGCTATCATTCAAACCATGGATGCAAAAGGAGGAGGCGCATGCACCTCAGTTGGTGCATTGCTCTCTGCTAGGCGCTGGGGTTCACCCTGCCCCTCACCACCTCTAGTAGCCTATAATAGTGAAACACACAATTAAGAAACTAGTAATATTCCAAAAAGTAATCATAGGAACACACAAGTTCCTCAAATATGTGTATTTTCATTTCTAAGTGGACATTCTTGTGTTCATTTTGTTACAACGGTAAGCACATACAAGTGCTCTCCACCCCGCAAAAGAATTCAACCACGAATTCATAGAAGGATGACCGAGACAAGCTGATACCAAATTGTAACACCTCCATCTGTCACATGAAATATAATAGAGGGTCTGGCCGGGATCCCTCGCCACATTCCACAGACAGTTAGCGATGTTATAGGTTAATTATCATAAGACCAAACAAATACTAACTCAGAGCGTTCTGGCGGAAGCTTAATGGGTTAAATTGAACTTAAGTATCAATAATATCCACTATATAAAACCATAGGAATGTTATTAAAAAATACACAACATGTTACGACCATAAGGCCTTGCAATTATGCTTCAACTAGGTGGTGTAAAAACATCAGCTCGCGGGCCGGCCACACATGAAAATAATAAAGAGCCTTCCCTTGGATTTTGAGTGCCGACGTAGCATCAAAGGGCTGCAACCTGGAATTTCCCGCTCGGCTCTCCAACACCTGTACAGTGACAATCCACACAAGGATGGTAAACAAGGTGAAAGTGCAAGTTAGATCAGATATACTCTACAATGGGGGTGAATAGAGTATGGTGCTTGCTACAAATTTTTACAACAGTTGCTGTATTCCTAAGTGAACAGGGAAGCAAATAAAACAAAGCAAACACAACAACTAACTAAACAAAATGCAATCACAAACCACAGCCAGAAAATAAAAGAAAGTAAGCAACTAGAAGACACAAGGAGCTATAGTGTTTCCCCAATCAATCTGGGTACATCCACTCTTCTACCACCCTAGGTAGGAATCCACTGCAGGATGAGTTGATCAGGTGTCCTGGGCACCAATCAGCTTTTGATAAGGGCTCAAAAACCAAACCAGATTTTTTGATCAGGTGTCATGCCACCACTGAGTTTTGACAAGATCTCAGAAACCAGCACAAACTTTTGAAGGGAGTTTGATAAACCCTTTACAGCAGAGAGAGATAGAGAGAGAGATGAGATGATCTTCTCTGTCAACAATCAAAGAGAAGATAGTGGATGTTGTCAAAGCTCCCCACTGAGATCTTGAGTTGTTCAGGAAGTGAAGCTTTGCAGTAGGGTGATAGGCCTTCAGAAAATTTGATCTCTAGCAAAAGATGATTTCAGCAGCAGCTGAAATGTGTGTTGTCTGGAGTCTTGAATGATGATGGCCTTTGAACACTGGAATCAAAAGGGATCTGAAAGTTTCAGTATGTTGATCTCCTTTTGTGATGTGTGTTCTTGTATGAATTCTAAGACTGTGAATATCTGCAGCTATTTTTCTTGTTGTTATTCACTTGTTGATGATGTTCTCTGTGTTATTTTATTATGCAGCAGGGATGAAAAACTGATCTTTTATTCCTTAGATTTGAATGAATATTTCTGTCTAAGATAGCCATTAGCCTATCATAAATGACTTCCTTAACTGCATTTTGTATTCTGGAGGAAAGTCCAATAAAACATTCCTTTGAAAATCTCTTGAAACTTGCTCCAGATTAATTGAAATCGGCTACAAGATCCTTGAAATAAATGCTGAGAATAATTCCATAAGTGTCTAAATTTGAATCTTGAAAAACGTCGATCTCACCTGAAAAACGTCGAACTGAGCTCCACTATCGTTGAACTGAGCTCAGAGACTGGACTTAGACTGAAACAGAGATCGTCGATCTGAGCTCAACTATCGTCGAACTGAGCTCAGAGATAGAGAAACAAACTGGAGATAAGAACGTCGATCTGAGCTTGAAGATCGTCGAATGGAGTTCGAAGACTATTGAAGTTGAGCTCAGAGATCGTCTAATGGAGTTCAAGGATTCGTCGAAGTGAGCTCAGCGATCGTCGAATGGAGTTCGACGATTCGTCGTCCTGAGCTCGACGAAATGACTTGGTCTCCTGAACTGAAATATCTGGTCTTGGGGGTCTTGAGGGCAGCTTTCAAACCTAAATACTAACCCTTAGACTCAATTCTAATTGACCTTTAGATCTATACAAGGAGGTCAAAACAGATTTCCTAAAAGACATAGTGATCCTTGCCCAAATAAGTAATAGGGTGTTCCAACAATCTCCCCCTATTTGAGTTAGGATTACTATTTACAGATATTTGAAAAAAAAACATACATAGAAGAAATATAATAAACAAGACATTGCAGAAACACAAACATTATCTCAGATAGTCAGAAAACAAAAATATACTGTCATCTTACAGAATCATTATTTTTTCTTGCTCTTTATAAGAACTATTTCTCTGTTGGGGTTGAGAGCTTCCTTCTTAGATCTTCTGTCATCAGCTGCACCTAGAGAGGTTTGTTGCTTTGGCCTGGGCACTACAGCTTCTGGATGCAACTTCATATAGCTTTCTGAATCAAAAAATTTACCGGAGGAATATCTCTCAAGCTCTTTCTTTCTTTGATCTGATAAAGTAGTGATATTTGAAGTATCCCTTCCTTGTTCTCTAGCCTTCTTTATTTCGTCCAAAGCAGCTAATTCTTTCATTCTTGCAGTCCATGAGGTGGGGTTATTTTCTGGGTCCTCAAATGTAATAGGAGGCCTCTTGGCATGGGACTCCAAGCAAGAAACAACCAATGGCACCCTCTCCTCCAACGGGCATCGTATCCCAGTCAGCATCTCATACATGATGTCCAGCCACTCCTCCGTCCGAATGGCCGACTCCGTCCTCAAGTAGGATGGGGGAGAAAGTCCTCGAAATATACTCAGCTAGTTGGACACCGGGTTTGGCTGCGGAGCCGGAACCTGTTGAGCCCTGAAAGCCTACAGAATAGCCGTCAGAGTCTGCACCATTTCTGACTGTAGGAACGGAGTGGGGACCGGGGGAGGTGGTGCAATATTCGGAGTCTGCTGGACTCCACCCTATAGTGTAGGTTGTGTTGGGGGCTGCTTAACAAAGCCATTTGTAAGTAATCGACTCAAACCTAATTAAAAGTGCACAATTTACATGTCATCCCCCATATGTCACACCACTGCTTCTGCTACTTAGTTTGTCCCCAAACTAAACTTGCGCGGGGGTGATCCAGGGGTTATGGACTTCTAATTTTCGATCGAGGTCTCCTCTGATACCACTTGTAAGTCCCCCCTTTTTTTGAAACACCGGGGTCTTAGGCCCATAACCGCCGCTTTGCGGTGACACCTTCACGCCCGGGAAGGTCATCACTAAAAAATGTCGATCCTGCCGCCCAAATCGATCACAAATATAGCAAAATAATAACAGGCAAGTCTACCGAAATCACATATATAGTAAATAATCTCCACAAAGGGAGTGTCCACAGATATAACAAAATGCTAAAATCTTGGGCTCATGCCCAGTACATCAATGTCCTCCATACATATCTCTCATCGCGGAAGCAAAACTAAAACTACTAGTAGCGATCAGGACTCACAGTCCATGCCGACTGAACTCCGGTACTAGACTGCCCCATCTCCAAGCGTGAAGATCTTCGGGGCTGTTCCTCCATGCTGGGGTCCACGGTCCCCTAAAATGATGTGGTTCGAAAACCGTTAGTCTAAAATACTAAGACCAATCATCCCCGCCATTTCCCCCATGGCTCCTAGGCACTGAGTGGGGAGAAGGAAAGGAGAGGACATGAAAGTGGAGAATAACAAAAATGAGCAGATGGCGGCAGAACTAATATAGCAGTTCTATAGTATATAAGACGGAGTGAAGGTAAGAAAGACTGAACAAGAAAAGTAACCTTAACTTATATGAAAACATATAAGCCAAGGGATCTTTTGCTGGGCTCCTATCATATAAA
Organism: Platanthera guangdongensis; assembly: GCA_039583875.1. Classification (NCBI taxonomy): domain Eukaryota; kingdom Viridiplantae; phylum Streptophyta; class Magnoliopsida; order Asparagales; family Orchidaceae; genus Platanthera; species Platanthera guangdongensis. The sequence continues at coordinate 137,882,212 of CM077162.1, read as the reverse complement.
AAGTATAATACCAATTTATATGATAGGGGTGTTGGTTTTCTAACAGGCATATATATATTTTTACTGAATAAACACCTTAACTTTTAAGCACGCTCGCACGAACTTATAACCAAGGGGTCATTTTGCAGGGCCTATTGTATAAAGCGTCCCATACCACTTATACAATAGGTATCAGGGTTCTATGTAATGGTTATGCTATGAAATACAATTATGCAAATATGTGAACATGCAAGTGCAACTCACCCACTCGACTCTGTGTACATAGACCTTTAGTTCCACCTTTCTGGAGCCGAACCTCCCAGGATACCTCCGTAGTGGCAAACGGAAGCGGTGGGTTGGGCCTCGCCCACCTCTGAACCGGTAATTGCACTACCAGCCAGACCTATCGTATGCTTCAACATTGGTGGACTAAGCGGAGCTCTTGCGTACTCTTTCTGGCTGGCACACCGGACTTTATTTGGCCAAGTGCTAAACCACACTTGTCGAGTCAACGTATTGGCGTCGGTGCATTGACCCTCCAATACTGAAGACACACCACCTTATACTTTATGCACATGCAATTTTGATGTATCACCACCAACCAAAGCTCCCCGGACCATCCCGTCCGTTACAAACAACAATCGAGCCAAAGCTCGTCGGGCCAACCTGCCCATCATAAACAACTATCGAGCCAAATCTCGCCGGGCCAACCTGCCCATCAACAAATCCACTGAGCCTATTGCCCAAATGACCCAACCTAACATCCCGAGACATCGAGGTGAGTGAAAGTGAATCCATATTTATACTAGTTACTCTTGCAATTCAGTTTTACCTATAATTTTGGTTAGCCCAGGACTGCCTAGGGTATTCCCCATGAAGGGCTCTCGAGGGCACTAGGAACTACGATGACATGAATCTCAAAGTTCCCTTTCGCAAGACACTTATTTTTATCTGGTAATACCCAACTCCTGGTCCCTTAAATGTTGTATTGGATCTAACCCTAGTATATTTGACACTTCCTCTCCTACGGGGAAGACGATATTTCTTCGACCCCGAGCACCTCTTAACTCTAGCGAAACTTCTAACTCCCCATCACGTCTCCCGATGATAACCACACTTCACTTACCAGATCATCCAACTACTACCCCTACTCTATGGGTTTAATTGGCACCATATCATGATTTATGCAGTTTACTAAATGCAGACCATCTTAAGATATATGATGTGTACAAGGGGAGGTACTCAAAATAATCATCCAACATCTCTACAATAATTATTCCAATTAAAATGAAAAACAAGATTATACTTCTCCAAAATGAAAATGTAAAATGATTCCAATAAAGCTTGAAATCAAGGCTTACAACGATAATAGTTTTTAGTTTTTTTTTTCACCGATCCTTCTCCCAAGAACCGGTAGGCTATAGTCAATATCTCCCTAGATATGTCTACTAGCCTCCCCCTAGATCAAACCTATGATCTAGACGCTGCACAACTCGCTGCGATTTACTCCTAAGCCTCACACGGACCTAGACACCACACACAGGGTGGTGATTTGCCCCTAAGCCACACACGGACTTAGACACCACACACAAGGTGATGATTTTCCCTACCCAATTACAAAGATAAAGAATGAAAATGAAAGTACAATAGTAAAACTTAAAAAAAAACTCCCTCAAAATCACGAGCTCTGAAGATGATGGTGGACCAACAAGAAGATCTCCAATCTTGAACACACGGTCGTATCTCCTTCGCTCTTGAGATTTCAACGGACCAAGGGAGTTCGTCTGGAAACGGAGATGAAGGCTCTGAAATTCTCTGGGAAAACAAATCTCTGTGTAGTGTTACTCTTCCCTGAAATTTTTGGCCGTATATATCATTTCACGCTATCGCCGGCGTTAGCGTTAACGCCCCGCGATAGTGATAACTCTCCGTTGCTTGACACGTGGCACACGTCGCGCTGATTTTCAGATCTGAGCGGAGAACGTGACGATCGTGGGATATCGCGCGGCGACATCGGTATCGCCCGGCGATATCGCTGATCGTGACTGACTTCGTGCGCGGCAACGTGCGGATTAAGGCTGACGTCAGCAGGAACGGATTAGGCTATCGCCCGCGGTAGCGTTATCGCCGGTGATAGCGCGTTTTTCCTTTTCATCAATGCCATGCTCAGCCTTTATTTTGTACATAAAAATGCTGTTATCCCTGCACATTTAAAAATACATAACAAGATCAAATATATCCGGGATTTGTTATTCTCAAACTAAGAAGCGCGGAACGCATGCTCCAACATTGAGCTTTGCGACCGGAGAGAAGGTCTCCTCATAGTCGAGACCGTGTTGTTGAGTAAAGCCACGAGCCACCAGTCGTGCCTTAAGACGGTCAACTGCCCCATCAGAAGCATGCTTGATGACAAAGATCCATTTGCAACTGACTGTAGTCTGGCCAGGTGGTAGAGGAACCTGAACCCATGTCTGATTAGCCCAAAGGGTGCGCATTTCTTCGTCCATGTCAGCACGCCAACCCGGATGTTGAAAAGCCTCCTGCACAGAAGTAGGAACAAAAATGAAGGATAATAAAGTAGCAAAGGTGTGAAGGGTCGGGGACAGACGATGTGGAGAGACATAATTCGCTATAGGATGAGCTGTGGAGGTACAGACCGGAGCAGCAGGCCGCGGAATCACATCAGTAGAGGGAGGCCGCGACAGGGCATTATAACTGGGAGGGCGATGAGAGTACACACGAATGAGAGGCGGTGTACGGCGGAGTGGCAGGGTGGGAGGGGGGGTTGTGGGGGTAGGTCTTGGAAGGAGAGGGGGAAGATGAGACGTGACGGGGACCATGGGCCGAATTATAGGAGGAAGAAAAGAATCTGTAGAGATGGTATGAAAGGGTTGATCTTCCCAAAAGGTGACATCGGCGGAGATGATTAGTTTACCGTCGGCATGAGAATAGCAAACATATCCCTTTTGAGTGCGGGAGTAACCAACAAACTTCAACTTCGTTGCACATGGAGCGAATTTGTCAGTGGGCGGAGCCAGATTATGAATATGACACGTGCATCCAAAGACTCTGCGCGTGAGAGAGAACAAAGCCTTGGAAGGAAAGAGGAGAGTAACAGGAGCCACAAAGTTCAAGGTGGATGAGGGCATCGATTGATGAGATGACAGACAGTAGAGACCACAAAGTTCCAATAGAGAGGTGGACCTGCATCTGAAGCATGATAGACTGGGTGACATCAAGAAGATGCCGATTCTTCCGCTCGGCGATGCCGTTCTGTTGAGGAGCATATGCACACGAGGTCTGATGAACAATACCAAACTCTGTGCAGATATTAGAGGTGCAACCCGTATACTCACGCGCATTATCGGTACGAATAATTTTCACGCAAGTAGAAAATTGAGTACGAGTTTCCACCAGAAAGGCACGAAAAGTCGAGTGGAGTTCAGTACGATCACGAAGTAAATACAAACAGGTAATACGTGAGTAATAATCAATGAAGGTAACAAAATATCGATAGCCAAAAATACTAGGGTGCTTATATGACCCATAAATATCAGAATGGACTAAGGAGAAGGGGACATCACACCGAGTACTTGGAGAGGTAAACGAGACACGATGTTGTTTGCCATAAATGCACGATTCACACCGAAACTCAGAGAGGGAAACATCCGAAAGAGCTTTCTGGAGAATTATAAGAGGAGCATGCCCAAGACGACGATGTCTGTCAACATAAGAGATGGTGGAGAGAGCGGTGGGAGAAGAGGAAATGAAAATGGAGCATACCCAAGATGACGATGCCTGTCAACAGAAGAGTTGGTGGAGAGAGCGGTGAGAGAAGACGAAATGAAAATGTAGAGCCCATTGGACAGCCACCCAGTACCGAGGATGTCCCGCGTCTTGCGATCCTGTACCCATTTCAGACATGCAAATGATACACAAAATTTACAATAAATACAAAATGATTATTTAACATTGAATCCAAAGTCCCCCAATTTTACAGCAAGGTTAAAGCCTCTAATCCTAATTTAAAATATAACCTACCGTAAATCACTGTAAGAGACAAGTATAGCAAGAATACTTCCAAAACTTCTGAGAAACTGCAAGCGTGATTGTAAGGACATATAATACTCCAGGTCAAGTTTCATAATTTATCATTTAATGAAGAACTCCAGACCTAATTTTGATCAAATATTCAAATTTTTAATTTAATACACTAAGTACAGAAATTGTTCATTTAAAAATGGTAACAAAAATCTCCACCAAAGAATGTTGACCTAAAATCACTACTGATCATGTTTCACAATTTCTCAACAAATAATGAGCTCGGAATAAAATATTGAACGAGTTTCCAAATTAATGAGCTTGTGAAGTAGGTACTGTAATTATGTATTCAAAAATTCTAATAAAATTCATAAATGAGCACAATGGTCTAAAACTCCCTCTGCCTAATTTTCATGGCTTTGCAATGGACAGTGAGTTCACAATATCCAAATAATTAAGTATGGCTAACTCCTGAATTACAAAGGAAGTACTAAGATTATTGACCCAAAATTCCCAATTAAATTTCCAGAGGTTCATACTACCCCTATGACCACAATAGCCAAGTTTCATTACTGTTCAATGAGTTTTAATACCCTATTTTATCACTACTAAGCTTGTGACCTAAACTAGGGTTAGGGTTTTGAGGGGCCTATCTATCTCCACATCCTCTAAGATTTTTACCAGAGGGTTTTAGCTACCCTAATACCCTTCCTACCAAATTTCAAGTCCATACAAGGTCTTTTGACCCCATGCCCTTCACAAGACACCAAAGCCCATCCTTAGGGTTTGGTCTTAGTTCCTAGGGTAAATCTATTCCAATCCACTCCATCTTCCATGGGATGGTGTTAAAAGTCATTCCAATTTAGTGGCCCCAATTTCAACCTCTGTTGAGGTGATTTGGCCACTCAAAACTAAAAGACCACTTTTGACCTAAATACCCTTATTATGGCAAGGTTAGGGTTTGCATGGATTCCATCCAAATCATCTCCAAATGAAATGAAATCTTAACCAGAGTTTTGTGATTACCCCAGGGACCACTCACCAAAATTTGGCTGAGTTTGGTTTTCATTTGGTCCCTTAATTAATTTACCCTATAGTAATTAAATGAGTTCAAAAACTATAGAAAAATTATCCCCAAAAATACCAATTTTTGGGCAAGACTAGGTATAGACTAGAGTGATTCCCTGTCCAATTTTCAAGTCATTTGGACAAGAGATAAAGTGTGGGCACTAATTTTAATCTCTGCCTAGCACTAGGTATAGATCCCACCAAAATGAGTGCCCAGGTCAAACCATGCACCCAAATTGGTTCAAACCAATTTTAAATTAAAATAGACCCATAGGGCTACAAATTATATGTTGACCATTTTCTCTGAATTAGCATCTAGGTATTTTTAATAATTAAAGACATTAAATACTAAAGGTGTGATAGAAATGAAATAAACAGAAAATACATAACCTATAGTTTAAATCATTGCCAGCGCGAATCTTGGCCCAGATCGGGCGGTTGCCGGTTGTCTTCAACCTCCAACCAACGGCCCCGATTGCTCCTTCATGGAGAATCTTCCACACACTACCGCCGGCCATCCAGCCACTTCCCTGGCCGGCCACAGCCACCACCACCTCCGTTGAGGTGGTGGCTATAGCCAGGCGGCGGCACAACCACCAGAGGGGCGGATTCCAGCGACCCCGATGGGATGAAATAATGCGGAAAACCGAGAAATTTCTACATTCGATCAGACTCAATTGAACCGCGGCGTGAGAGCGGGTGTTGTGCCTCCTTGCCATTTCCGACCACCAAGCTTTGGCTCCTCCGCAACCTCCACACTAACTCCTCTGAAACTAAAATGTGATCGGGGGAAAATCTTCCCCTTGCCCTGGTGAAGGTTTTTAATGTAGGAATTGGGGAGAGGAGGTTTTTAACTCCCCAATTCATCAAAACACCATTAAAGACATTAATGGTGAGTTTTCGATTTCACCCAATTTGATGGGCTGAGCCTCCCCACTGGCCGACCACCTCCTGAAAACTCCTCCCCTGCCTCCAAGGAGTTAAAGACCCATCAAAAGGGGGGAGTTATGGGGCCTCCATGGCCATGATGGCCATTAAGCTCTTCTTTCGCTCTCCTCCAAATTTGGGTAACTCCCACTTTCTCTCTCCTAGTCACCAAATTCTGAATTTGGTATGGCCATAATGTGTCTCACCACCTCCAAGACCAATGGGCCACACTTTTTCGGGCCTAGCCCACTTGGATTGGGCTTGAGTTATCCATTTAGGCTAGTTTGACCACTTTGACCCAAGAGTTTACTTTGGTAAAATTAGCCACTAGGCCTGACCCCAATGGGTCCTTGGTGACCCATGGGCCTCCCCTAAAGTCTAGAAGTACTTGGGTAGGGGTAACATTGCACTCTGAAGGTCACTTGCCCCTTAATTAGGGCACTTTGACCTTTTTAGGGCTAAGGTTGACTTGGGTCAACTTAGGATCTGGAGTTGACCCCAATGGGTCCTAGGTGACCCATTGACCTCACCCTAGGGTTAGGAGTACATGAGTTGGATCCACTTGGATAAGGGAAGGTCAGTTGACCCTATGTAGGTCAGTTTGACCCATATAGGGTTAGAGTTGACTTAGGTCAACTTAACCACTTTGACTGCCCTCCATGGGTCCTTAGTGACCCATTAACACCACTTTAGGTCTAGGAAGACCCTGGTATGGTTGGTTGGGCTTTACTAGGGCACACTGCCCTTAGTTAGGGGATCTTGCCCAATTTAGGCCTACGGTGGTTTAGGTCAACTTGGCCACCCTGGGTCGACTCCAATGGACCCTTAGGGCTCTAATGAACCTCCCAATGGATTGGTGAGATCATGGTGTGATATTAGAGTTATGGTAAGTGTTGGGTATTGTATCCACAATGTACCTGATATGAAGAAGCCCCTGTACAAGCTAAGGTCAATAGACAATGTATTTGATAAAATCTTTCAAGTTGTACTTGCAGCTATTCCACGCTAGGTGCACACCAATGTCAGGGTGCAGTAGGTCAATATACACGGGTCTGCACGACGTAATCCCTCGTTGAGCAGATCAGTGTGTTGGCCTACGTGTACTCTCTCTATTGGAGTGCACTTACTTTCAAGTACAGGGCAGTGTTTATGCAAGAGAAGACAAGGAGCAAGGATGGGTCAAGGAGCAGCTCTTGGGAGGAAAGACGAAAATTCGTCTAAGTATAATTCGACGAGAATCACTAGTGATTCTCGCCGAACCCATCACTGAGCAGATCATGAATTCCAAGTAACTTTCGTCGAGAATCAACAAGTGATTCGGCGAGAATCACTAGTGATTCTCGACGAATCGTCGAGAATCACTAACTGATTCTCGCCGATTCGTCGAGAATCACCTGCGATTCTCGCCGATTTTTACTTAGCGATTTCTCTGGAAGCTGCTGGACCGGATTCTGCCGCTGGACTATTTTGAACCGGATTTCGGGATTCTTCTTGTGGGTCCCACAACGGTCAAATTAGTAGTATCTACAGTATATATATACGGGTATTTTGAACAGTAGACTGACGCAGAAAAGAAGGCGAGCACGATCAAACCCTAAAATCGCGAAACTACTCCGCCGCCGCCATCGCCGCTCGCGCTAGTCGGTCGCCGCTGTTGATCGCGTTTCTTCCAGATCTCCGGCGATAGAAGCTTAGCCAAGCTTTGAGTCTCACGTGTCTATCCAGAGATCTCTTGTCTCTCGATTTGTTGATCGGGAAAAACTTCCCCGTCCGAATCGATCGAGACGACCGATCCTCGTGTGACCGTTGGAAGACCAAGCTAGCTTCGCTATGAAGATTGGATCTCTAAGTTCAGCAGCCGCTCATCATCATAGCCGCCGATCCCGAAGCAAGCCGCCGCTCGTCTTGCCGCCGCCGGTTCCGGGGAGATCCTTTCCAAGAAAGACCAAGGTTGTAGACTCTTCGTTGACTTCACGAACACGTCGTCGAATGAAGAGGAACACCGTAGTCTCCAAACGAAGTTTGTATCTCATGAACATTCTATTTTACTTGTGTTGTAAAGGAACGATTGTTCCGTGTTGTAAGGGTTGGGTGCAACCGGTTTGTGGGAGTGTTGACTCCTACGTGTGGAAGGGTTCCTTCCGATAGTGCAAGGATTGGATTTCAATCCTGTTGAGAAGTGACTGAGTCGTCCCTTGTTGGGAGATAGGTCGAAGGGGGAAAGTGGATGTACCCAGTCGGGGAACCACTATAAATTGCCTGTGTATTCTGTGTGCTGTGCTGTTTATTTTTATTGTGCAGGTACCGTCTTAAATTCCGCAAATACGCTTCACGTCACCTATTCCCCCCCCCCCCCCCCCCCCATAGGTGAACATAGCTGACACTAGGTGGACTTTCAAGTGGTATCAGAGGCAGGTTGCTCATCAAAAAGGTTAACACTTTGAGTTGAATCCTGCCCCTAGTGTCAAGAAGAAGACAAACATCTACTATGGACGGGCTCAAGTTCTCCGGCAAGATCCCAGTGTGCACCAGGCTCAACTTTCCTATCTGGAAGGAAAGGATCAGGTTCTACATGGAAGCAATTGATCCTCGACTCTTCATGATCGTGGAGGAGGGACCTTATGTCCCCACTAAGGCCTCCACCATTGATCCCACCAAGAAGGTGCCGAAGACACTTTCTGAAATGGATAAGGACGAGATGGTGCTAGTGGGACTTGACAAGAAGGCACGAAACATTCTGGTGAGCGCAGTTGATGACTCAATGATGCAAAACTTCAGCAACTGCAGGACAGCACATGAGATCTGGCAGTGCCTGATCATCCTAATGGAGGGCACGGATGAAGTGAGGGAGGATCGGAGATCCCTCCTGAACCAAAAATATGAGGCCTTCAGACAAGGGCCTAAGGAAGAGATCGGAGTCACCTACGAGAACTTCCTAAAGATTGTCAACGCCCTCAAGGCTACGGAAGAGTGTTCACTAATGGTGAACTCAATGACAAATTCCTTAGGTCCCTTACTAAGGAATGGGACACAAAGATCTGCGCCATCAGAGAATTTGGCAGACTAGCAGAAACTGATCCACAAATTCTGTTTGGGAAGCTGATGTCCTATGAGCTTCAGCTGAACACCAAAAAAGCAGAAGAAGAAGCATAGAAGGCGGCAGCCAAAGAAAAGACTGTGGCTCTAAAAGCCAGTTACTCCAGAAAAGGCAATGGTGCGGTTTCATACCGTGCCAGGAAAAAGGATGAGGAGGAGGACTCCGAGCCATGCTCCTCCAGCTCAGAGCTGTCGGAGGAGTATTTCTCCCTCATCACTCGAGAGTTCAAGAAGTTCCTCAAGATGAGGAATCAAAGAAAGAGAGACGGCTCCTCCTCCAGGCATCAGAAGAAAAATTATTCTTCTGACAGGTATGCATCAATACCGAACAAACATCGCTCCTCTGACATTATTTGCTTTGGATGCAATAAGCCAGGACACGTCGTGGCCGACTGCTATCAAGGCAAGAGAGAAAAAGGGAAAGAAGAGGAGCATAAATCCTCTAGAGATAAGAAAAAGGAGCGGAGCTACATCGCCAAAAGTCAAAGACACTGAGTGAGCCTGATTCCTCAGACTCCAGTGATGATGAGGAAGCCTACTTCGGGCTGGTGGGTCGCTCTGACTCAGAAGGAGAATGCCCCCCATTTACTGGGAAGGTAAAAGCTCACACCCCTCTCTCCGACTCCGACTCTCATCCTGAGTCTCAAGATGATGAACCTGAGGATAGCCTTTCGGCCCGTGAAGCTGAGCTCCTCGAGAAGTATGAGCTTCTGCTCAACACTTTCGAGGAGTGTCAAAAGAGATTGAAGGCTGAGAAAAAGGAAGTAAAATTCCTTAAGGGTGAGTGTATTTCCCTAAGGGAAGAGGTCACCAGTTTGATCTCTCTCCGACAGGAGCACCTTGACTTGACCTCAAAGCATTCAGAGTCTCTGAAGCTCCTTGATCTTAAGCAGGAGGAAGTCGACAAGTTGGAAGAACAACTTGCGGCAGAAAGGAAGATCGTCAAGAGCTTCTCTATGCCAAAAACAGTTCTTCCAGTTGTTGATACCTTCTCTGCTCAGGCCAAAAGAGCTGGTTTGGGGCATGTAGGGGTATCTGGTTCCTCCTCCAGGAGAAACAGGAACCAGCGGAAGAATAAGGCTGCCAAGAAGGCCTCTGCTGATGAAAAGGGAAAGGCTCTGCTTAGTCCTGTTGCGTTCAGAAAGCCTGGCTTTCCTTGCAACCAACATGACTTTGAGTCAACATTTGGCCATCATTTCCGGCCCTCAGTTGCAAAGCCAAAGAGCCGATATGACGGTTGGTCCTATCCCCGGAACTTCGGTGAGAGTGCCTTCAAGGCACCTTATGAGGAAATCCACATGGGAAATTATGGTCCGTTCTCTAGCGGCCATAATGGAAAGCAGGCACCAAAAGCCAAGCCTGTTATACAGAAGGTGACGAAGTCACGTGACTGCCGTCACCATGAGGCCTCCACCTCCAGATCCAAGGCCCCAGCTGTACCCACCGTTCCCAGGGTAAGGCAGGAGCCTAGGAAGAGGTACAACAGATTCGACTGTTGGTGCTGTGGCAAAGTCGGTCACTTTGCCGTGGATTGTTGGTTTAATCCAAGGTACTATGAGACTCCCCATGTTAGAAATGCGAGGCCGACCACTCGTAGGGTTAACCATCCGAGGGGGAGTGTGCTAACCAGGAATCTAGGACCCAAGTTCGATTGGGTTCCTAAGGCAAATTAATTTTGTTTTGCAGGAATGTCCAAAGGCCACCAAAACGCCGATCTGGTATTTGGACAGTGGATGCTCCCGGCATATGACTGGGACAAGAAGCCTGCTGCGTGATTACACTCCAGTCGAGAATGGACCCAAAGTCATCTTTGGAGGGTCAGATCGAGGAGTCACCAGAGGTTACGGTATGATTTCCAACGGTATAATCTCTATCACCGACGTGGCTTATGTTGAAGGGCTAAACCATAACCTGATCAGTGTAGTTCAGTTATGTGACAAAAGTTATGATGTTAAGTTCTGCAAGGATAAATGTCTGATAATTTCACGTACCTCTTCTGAGACGGTATTATCAGGCATTAGGAGCAGAAATATCTTCTGCTTAGATTTTCTCAGTTTAGATTCTTCTACCCCCGTATGCCTAGTGGCAACAGGCAGTGCATCTCTTTATGATCAATGGCACAAGAGATTGGCACATATTAATTTCAAGACAATTAGTATGATGTTTTCTAAGAACTTAGTAAGGGATGCTCCCAGTATCAAGTGCATCAAAGATAGCCCCTGTCCTGCATGCCAGATGGGCAAACATACTCGTGCTACCTTTAAGAGCATCGCAGACAAAGACTCTTCCCGATGTCTTTACCTCTTACATATGGACTTGTTTGGTCCAATGCAAGTTCATAGCTTGGGAGGCAAGTCCTATACGCTAGTGATAGTTGATGATCATTCTCGGTTTACTTGGGTGTTCTTTTTGAAACGAAAGTCAGATACGTTTGACATCTTCACTAGTTTTGTCAAGCAGGTTCAGAACGAATTTAACTGCTCAGTGGTCAAAATCAGAAGTGACCATGGAACAGAATTCGAATCTGGTGCTATGACATAATTTTGTGAAGAACAAGGTATCTTTCATGAGTTTTCCTCCCCGCGCACTCCTCAGCAAAATGGAGTTGCGGAGAGGAGAAACAGAACTCTCATTGAAGCCTGCACGACAATGTTGAAAGATGCTTCTCTCCCGGAATACTTCTGGGCAGAGGCTGTAAATACAGCTTGGCATGTATAAAACCGAGCATTGATCAACAAGCATCATCGTAAGACGCCTTATGAGCTACTGACAGGCAGGAAACCAACCATGGCCTACTTGAGGATTTTTGGTTGCAGATGCTATGTACTGAATAATGGGAAGTACCCGAGTACTAAATTTGGTGAAAAATGCTTCGAAGGCATATTCATGGGCTATAGTTCCCACAGTCGGGCATATAGGGTCTTCAAAAAGAAACCCTAGTGGTAGAAGAATCAATAATGTTGTATTTGATGAAGGAAGTTTGCTTAACAGCAATTCTTCCAGTGGTATTCTTGAAGATGCAGGTGCACGACTTGAACAGCTGAGTCTAGATGAGACCGCTAAAGATGACGCTCCTAAGTACGTCAAAGTTTCCACCTCCACGTCATCTGAAAATGTTGAAGATCAAAATGTAACAAATCTATTAGAAGAAGGAGAAGCCCAAGAAGTAGTCGAAGCCCCTGACGCCAGACTTCTAGAGCTCCGACACGTGAGGGATCATCCTAGAGATCAGATCATCGGAGATCCTCGTGTCGGTGTCAGAACTCGAAGAGGTACTATTAACGAAGTATTGCATCTTAGCTTCCTGTCACAGGTTGAGCCAAAGAAGTTCGATGAGGCTAACAAGGATGCGGCATGGATTCTGGCCATGTAAGATGAACTACATCAATTCGAACGTTGCAATGTCTGGACGCTTGTTCCCAGACCATATAAGCAGAATGTGATTGGCACCAAGTGGATCTTCAGAAACAAGCTGGATGAACATGGTGTCATCATAAAGAACAAGGCAAGGCTGGTGGCTCAAGGTTACAAACAGGAGGAGGGGATTGACTTCGACCAGACCTTCGCACCAGTAGCGAGGCTCGAGGCAATCAGATTGTTCCTGGAGTATGCTTCGCACAAAGGATTCACAGTTTATCAAATGGACGTGAAATCAGCATTCCTGAACGGAGACCTGAAAGAGGAAGTATACGTCGCTCAACCCCCATGTTTTGTCGATCCTACTTTTCCCAATCATGTCTATTTTCTTAACAAAGCTTATATGGGTTAAAACAAGCTCCACGAGCTTGGTATGAGACTTTATCTAGTTTTCTTCTGAGACAAGTTCTCCAGAGGTAAAATAGATAAAACATTGTTTCTCAGGGAAGTCAAAGGCAAGATTTTGCTGGTGCAAATCTATGTCGATGACATAATATTCGGCTCAACGGACAATAATCTTTGCAAAAAGTTTTCTAAACTTATGCAAGGAAAGTTTGAAATGAGCAGTATGGGAGAGCTCAAGTATTTCTTGGGACTTCAAGTGAAACAGTCTGAGGATGGAATCTTCATCTCTCAGACGAAGTTCACAAATGAACTCCTTAAGAAATTCGGTATGGAGAATGCAACCTCTATGAGGACTCCAATGGGATCCACTATGTCTCTGGATAAGGATGAGAAAGGTAAACCTTTCGATGAAACCAATACAGAAGCATCATTGGATCTCTGCTCTACCTTACTGCCAGTAGACCGGATATTATGTTCTCCACATGTGTCTGTGCCCGATATCAGGTGAACACTAAGGAATCTCACTATGTCGCTGCAAAGCGAATTCTAAGATACCTTAAAGGTACCCTAATCTTGGCTTGTGGTACCCGAGAAACAATGATGTCGAGCTAATAGGCTTTTCAGACGCTGATTTTGCAGGGAGTAGGGATGACAGGAAAAGCACCTCCGGGACGTGTCAATTCCTCGGCAGGAGGCTTATCTCATTGAACAGCAAGAAACAGAATTGTGTTGCAACCTCCACATCAGAGTCTGAGTACATCTCGACAGGCAGCTGTTGCGCACAACTCCTATGGATCAGAAACCAGTTAGCCGACTACGACCTTCAGTTCAAGGAAGTTCCAATGTACTGCGACTCCTCTAGTGCAATTGCCATTGCCAACAATCCTGTATCGCACAGCAGAACGAAGCATATTGAAGTGCGCTAGCACTTCATTCGGGAGCACGTGGAGAACAAGGACATCTCTCTCTGTTATGTCCCCACGGACAAGCAGATTGCTGATATATACACAAAGCCCTTAGACGAGGGCAAGTTCAATCTTTTCAAGACTGAATTGGGGATGCTCAATTATGAGAAATGAAGACTACAGAAGCTCCAGGCTCGTGCACGTTCTGAGGGGGAGCAAGGAACTCAAGTGTGAGCACAGACGCAAGAACTGAGGGGGAGCAAGGGGTCAAATGCTACCGACCCCGATTTGCAGAAGCCGAAAAGGGGGAGATTACCCTCTCGGCTAAGGCTAAGGTGGCTCCAAGCTTGCTCCCAAGAAATTGGTATTGGTAATGGATAACTCACTCAGCTTACTTTTAAGTTTATGGTTTTCATTCCCATTTGCTCTATTCACCTTAGCTTGTAGGGTTTAGGCTTCTTCAAATAGGGGGAGATTGTTGGGTATTGTATCCACAATGTATCTGATTTGAAGAAGCCCCTGGACAAGCTAAGGTCAATAGACAATGTATTTGATAAAATCTTTCAAGTTGTACTTGCAGCTATTCCACGCTAGGTGCACACCAATGTCAGGGTGCAGTAGGTCAATATACACGGGTCTGCACGACGTAATCCCTCGTTGAGCAGATCAGTGTGTTGGCCTACGTGTACTCTCTCTATTGGAGTGCACTTACTTTCAAGTACAGGGCAGTGTTTATGCAAGAGAAGACAAGGAGCAAGGATGGGTCAAGGAGCAGCTCTTGGGAGGAAAGACGATAATTCGTCTAAGTATAATTCGACGAGAATCACTAGTGATTCTCGCCGAACCCATCGCTGAGCAGATCATGAATTCCAAGTAACTTTCGTCGAGAATCAACAAGTGATTCGGCGAGAATCACTAGTGATTCTCGACGAATCGTCGAGAATCACTAACTGATTCTCGCCGATTCGTCGAGAATCACCTGCGATTCTCGCCGATTTTTACTTAGCGATTTCTCTGGAAGCTGCTGGACCGGATTCTGCCGCTGGACTATTTTGAACCGGATTTCGGGATTCTTCTTATGGGTCCACAACGGTCAAATTAGTAGTATCTACAGTATATATATACGGGTATTTTGAACAGTAGACTGACGCAGAAAAGAAGGCGAGCACGATCAAACCCTAAAATCGCGAAACTGCTCCGCCGCCACCGTCGCCGCTCGCGCTAGTCGGTCGCCGATGTGATCGCGTTTCTTCCAGATCTCCGGCGATAGAAGCTTAGCCAAGCTTCGAGTCTCACGTGTCTATCCAGAGATCTCTTGTCTCTCGATTTGTTTGATCGGGAAAAACTTCCCCGTCCGAATCGATCGAGACGACCGATCCTCGTGTGATCGTTGGAAGACCAAGCTAGCTTCCTTCTCTACGAAGATTGGATCTCTAAGTTCAGCAGCCTCTCATCATCATAGCCGCCGATCCCGAATCAAGCCGCCGCTCGTCTTGCCGCCGCCGGTTCCGGGGAGATCCTTTCCAAGAAAGACCAAGGTTGTAGACTCTTCGTTGACTTCACGAACACGTCGTCAAACGAAGAGGAACACCGTAGTCTCCAAACGAAGTTTGTATCTCGTGTACATTCTATTTTACTTTTGTTGTAAAGGAACGATTGTTCCGTGTTGTAAGGGTTGGGTGCAACCCGGTTGTGGGAGTGTTGACTCCTACGTGTGGAGGGTTCCTTCCGATAGTGCAAGGATTGGATTTCAATCCTGTTGGAGAAGTGACCGAGTCGTCCCTTGTTGGGAGATAGGTCGAAGGGGAAGTGGATGTACCCAAGTCGGGGAACCACTATAAATGCCTGCGAAACCATTTCAACACCAGGCAATTGTATAGTGGTTCCCCGACTTGGGTACATCCACTTCCCCTTCGACCTATCCCAACAAGGGAGACTCGGTCACTTCTCAACAGGATTGAAATCCAATCCTTGCACTATCGGAAGGAACCCTTCCACAGTAGGAGTCAACACTCCCACAAACCGGGTTGCACCCAACCTTACAACACGGAACAATCGTTCCTTTACAACAAAAGTAAACATAAATGTACACGAGATACAAACTTCGTTTGGAGACTACGGTGTTCTCTCTTCGTTTGACGACGTGTCGTGAAGTCAACGAAGAGTCTACAACCTTGGTCCTTTCTTGGAGGATCTCCCCGGAACCGGCGGCGCAAGACGAGCGGCGCTTGATTCGGATCGGCGGCTATGATGAGAGGGCTGCTGAACTTAGAGATCCATCTTCGTACGAAGCTAGCTTGGTCTTCCAACGATCACACGAGGATCGTCGTCTCGATCGATTCGGACGGGGAAGTTTTTCCCGATCACAATCGAGAGACAGAGATCTCTGGATAGACACGTGAGACTCGAAGCTTGGCTAATCTTCTATCGCCGGAGATCTGGAAGAAACGCGATCACATCGCGACCGACTAGCGCGAGCGGCGACTGTCGGCGGAGCAGTTTCGCGATTTTAGGGTTTGATCGTGCTCGCCTTCTTTTCTGCGTCAGTCTACTGTTCATAAATACCCGTATATATATACTGTAGATACTACTATTTGACCGTTTGTGGACCCATAAGAAGAATCCCGAATCCGGTTCAATATTCCATCGGCAGAATCCTGTCCAGCGCTTCCAGAGAATCGCTAAGTAAAAATTCGGCGGAATCGCAGGTGATTCTCGACGAATCGGCGAGATCAGTAGTGATTCTCGACGATTCGTCGAGAATCACTAGTGATTCTCGCCGAATCACTTGTTGATTCTCGACGAAAGTTACTTGGAATTCATGATCTGCTCAGCGATGGTTTCGGCGAGAATCACTAGTGATTCTCGTCGAATTTACTTAGACGAATTATCGTCTTTCCTCCCAAGAGCTGCTCCTTGACCCATCCTTGCTCCTTGTCTTCTCTTGCATAACAATGCCCTGTACTTGAAAGTAAGTGCACTCCAATAGAGAGTACACGTAGGCCAACACACTGATCTGCTCAACGAGGATTACGTCGTGCAGACCCGTGTATATTGACCTACTGCACCCTGACATTGGTGTGCACCTAGCGTGGAATACTGCAAGTACAACTTGAAAGATTTTATCAATACATTGTCTATTGACCTTAGCTTGTCCAGGGGCTTCTTCATCAGATACATTGTGGATACAATACCCAACAATCTCCCCCTATTGAAGAAGCCTAAACCCTACAAGCTAAGGTGAATAGAGCAAATGGGATGAACATAAACTTAAAAGTAGCTGAGTGAGTTATCATTACCAATACCATTTCTTGGAGCAGCTTGGAGCCACCTTAGCTTAGCCGAGAGGGTAATCTCCCCCTTTTCGGCTTCTGCAAATCGGGGTCGTAGCATTTGACCCCTTGCTCCCCCTCAGTTCTTGCGTCTGTGCTCACACTTGAGTTCCTTGCTCCCCCTCAGAACGTGCACGAGCCTGGAGCTTCTGTAGTCTTCATTCCTCATAATTGAGCATCCCCAATTCAGTCTTGAAAAGATTGAACTTGCCCTCGTCTAAGGCTTTGTGAATATATCAGCAATCTGCTTGTCCGTGGGGACATAACAGAGAGATGTCCTTGTTCTCCACGTGCTCCCGAATGAAGTGGTAGCGCACTTCAATATGCTTCGTTCTGCTGTGCGATACCGGATTGTTTGGCAATGGCAATTGCACTGGAGGAGTCGCAGTACATTGGAACTTCCTTGAACTGAAGGTCGTAGTCGCTAACTGGTTTCTGATCCATAGGAGTTGTGCGCAACAGCTGCCTGCCGAGATGTACTCAGACTCTGATGTGGAGGTGAACACAATTCTGTTTCTTGCTGTTCATGAGATAAGCCTCCTGCCGAGGAATTGACACGTCCCGTGAGGTGCTTTTCCTGTCATCCCTACTCCCTGCAAATCAGCATCTGAAAACCTATTAGCTCGACATCATTGTTTCTCGGGTACCACAAGCCAAGATTGGGGTACCTTTAAGGTATCTTAAATTCGCTTTGCAGCGACATAGTGAGATTCCTTAGTGTTCACCTGATATCGGCACAGACACATGTGGAGAACATAATATCCGGTCTACTGGCAGTAAGGTAGAGCAGGGATCCAATGATGCTTCTGTATTTGGTTTCATCGAAAGGTTTACCTTTCTCATCCTTATCCAGAGACATAGTGGATCCCATTGGAGTCCTCATAGAGGTTGCATTCTCCATACCGAATTTCTTAAGGAGTTCATTTGTGAACTTCGTCTGAGAGATGAAGATTCCATCCTCAGACTGTTTCACTTGAAGTCCCAAGAAATACTTGAGCTCTCCCATACTGCTCATTTCAAACTTTCCTTGCATAAGTTTAGAAAACTTTTTGCAAAGATTGTTGTCCGTTGAGCCGAATATTATGTCATCGACATAGATTTGCACCAGCAAAATCTTGCCTTTGACTTCCCTGAGAAACATGTTTTATCTATTTTACCTCTGGAGAACTTGTTCTCAAGAAGAAAACTAGATAAAGTCTCATACCAAGCTCGTGGAGCTTGTTTTAACCCATATAAAGCTTATTAAGAAAATAGACATGATTGGGAAAGTAGGATCGACAAAACCTGGGGGTGAGCGACGTATACTTCCTCTTTCAGGTCTCCGTTCAGGAATGCTGATTTCACATCCATTTGATAGACTGTGAATCCTTTGTGCGAAGCATACGCCAGGAACAATCTGATTGCCTCGAGCCTTGCTACTGGTGCGAAGGTCTGGTCGAAGTCAATCCCCTCCTCCTGTCTGTAACCTTGAGCCACCAGCCTTGCCTTGTTCTTTATGATGACACCATGTTCATCCAGCTTGTTTCTGAAGATCCACTTGGCCAATCACATTCTGCTTATATGGTCTGGGAACAAGCGTCCAAACATTGCAACGTTCGAATTGATGTAGTTCATCTTGCATGGCCAGAATCCATGCCGCATCCTTGTTCGCCTCGTCGAACTTCTTTGGCTCAACCTGTGACAGGAAGCTAAGATGCAATACTTCGTTAATAGTACCTCTTCGAGTTCTGACACCGACACGAGGATCTCCGATGATCTGATCTCTAGGATGATCCCTCACGTGTCGGAGCTCTAGAAGTCTGGCGTCAGGAGCTTCGACTACTTCTTGGGCTTCTCCTTCTTCTAAGAGATTTGTTCCATTTTGATCTTCAACATTTTCAGATGACGTGGAGGTGGAAACTTTGACGTACTTAGGAGTGTCATCTTTAGCGGTCTCATCTAGACTCAGCTGTTCAAGTCGTGCACCTGCATCTTCAAGAATACCACTGGAAGAATTGCTGTTAAGCAAACTTCCTTCATCAAATACAACATTTATTGATTCTTCTACCACTAGGTTTTTCTTTTGAAGACCCTATATGCCCGACTGTGGGAACTATAGCCCATGAATATGCCTTCGAAGCATTTTTCACCAAATTTAGTACGCGGTACTTCCCATTATTCAGTACATAGCATCTGCAACCAAAAATCCTCAAGTAGGACCATGGTTGGTTTCCTGCCTTTCAGTACTCGTAAGGCGTCTTACGATGATGCTTGTTGATCAATGCTCGGTTTTGTACATGACAAGCTGTATTGACAGCCTCTGCCCAGAAGTATTCCGGGAGAAAGCGTCTTTCAACATTGTCGTGCAGGCTTCAATGAGAGTTCTGTTTCTCCTCTCCGCAACTCCATTTTGCTGAGGAGTGCGCGGGGAGGAAAACTCATGAAAGATACCTTGTTCTTCACAAAATTATGTCATAGCACCAGATTCGAATTCTGTTCCATGGTCACTTCTGATTTTGACCACTGAGCAGTTAAATTCGTTCTGAACCTGCTTGACAAAACTAGTGAAGATGTCAAACGTATCTGACTTTCGTTTCAAAAGAACACCCAAGTAAACCGAGAATGATCATCAACTATCACTAGCGTATAGGACTTGCCTCCCAAGCTATGAACTTGCATTGGACCAAACAAGTCCATATGTAAGAGGTAAAGACATCGGGAAGAGTCTTTGTCTGCGATGCTCTTAAAGGTAGCCCGAGTCTGTTTGCCCATCTGGCATGCAGGACAGGGGCTATCTTTGATGCACTTGATACTGGGAGCATCCCTTACTAAGTTCTTAGAAAACATCATACTAATTGTCTTGAATTAATATGTGCAATCTCTTGTGCCATTGTTCACAAAGAGATGCACTGCCTGTTGCCACAAGGCATACGGGGGTAGATGAATCTAAACTGAGAAAATCTAAGCAGAAGATATTTCTGCTCCTAATGCCTGATAATACCGTCTCAGAAGAGGTACGTGAAATTATCAGACATTTATCCTTGCAGAACTTAACATCATAACTTTTGTCACATAACTGACTACACTGATCAGGTTATGGTTTAGCCCTTCAACATAAGCCACGTCGGTGATAGAGATTATACCGTTGGAAATCATACCGTACCTCTGGTGACTCCTCGATCTGACCCTCCAAAGATGACTTTGGGTCCATTCTCGACTGGAGTGTAATCACGCAGCAGGCTTCTTGTCCCAGTCATATGCCGGGAGCATCCACTGTCCAAATACCAGATCGGCGTTTTGGTGGCCTTTGGACATTCCTGCAAAACAAAATTAATTTGCCTTAGGAACCCATCGAACTTGGTCCTAGATTCCTGGTTAGCACACTCCCCCTCGGTGGTTAACCCTACGAGTGGTCGGCCTCGCATTTCTAACATGGGGAGTCTCATAGTACCTTGGATTAAACCAACAATCCACGCAAAGTGACCGACTTTGCCACAGCACCACAGTCGAATCTGTTGTACCTCTTCCTAGGCTCCTGCCTTACCCTGGGAACGGTGGGTACAGCTGGGGCCTTGGATCTGGAGGTGGAGGCCTCATGGTGACGCAGTCACATGACTTCGTCACCTTCTGTATAACAGGCTTGGCTTTTGGTGCCTGCTTTCCATTATGGCCGCTAGAGAACGGACCATAATTTCCCATGTGGATTTCCTCATAAGGTGCCTTGAAGGCACTCTCACCGAAGTTCCGGGATGGACCAACCGTCATATCGGCTCTTTGGCTTTGCAACCGAGGGCCGGAAATGATGGCCAAATGTTGACTCAAAGTCATGTTGGTTGCAAGGAAAGCCAGGCTTTCTGAACGCAACAGGACTAAGAGCGCTCCTTTCCCTTTTCATCAGCAGAGGCCTTCTTGGCGGCCTTATTCTTCCGCTGGTTCCTGTTTCTCCTGGAGGAGGAACCAGATACCCACATGCCCCAAACCAGCTCTTTGGCCTGAGCAGAGAAGGTATCAACACTGGAAGAACTGTTTTTGGCATAGAGAAGCTCTTGACGATCTTCCTTTCTGCCGCAAGTTGTTCTTCCAACTTGTCGACTTCCTCCTGCTTAAGATCAGGAGCTTCAAAGACTCTGAATGCTTTGAGGTCAGGTCAAGGTGCTCCTGTCGGAGAGAGATCAAACTGGTGACCTCTTCCCTTAGGGAAATACACTCACCCTTAAGGAATTTTACTTCCTTTTTCTCAGCCTTCAATCTCTTTTGACACTCCTCGAAAGTGTTGAGCAGAAGCTCATACTTCTCGAGGAGCTCAGCTTCACGGGCCGAAAGGCTATCCTCAGGTTCATCATCTTGAGACTCAGGATGAGAGTCGGAGTCGGAGAGAGGGGTGTGAGCTTTTACCTTCCCAGTAAATGGGGGCATTCTCCTTCTGAGTCAGAGCGACCCACCAGCCCGAAGTAGGCTTCCTCATCATCACTGGAGTCTGAGGATCAGGCTCACTCAGTGTCTTTGGACTTTTGGCGATGTAGCTCCGCTCCTTTTCTTATCTCTAGAGGATTATGCTCCTCTTCTTTCCCTTTTTCTCTCTTGCCTTGATAGCAGTCGGCCACGACGTGTCCTGGCTTATTGCATCCAAAGCAAATAATGTCAGAGGACGATGTTTGTTCGGTATTGATGCATACCTGTCAGAAGAATAATTTTTCTTCTGATGCCTGGAGGAGGAGCCGTCTCTCTTTCTTTGATTCCTCATCTTGAGGAACTTCTTGAACCTCTCGTGATGAGGGAGAAATACTCCTCCGACAGCTCTGAGCTGGAGGAGCATGGCTCGAGTCCTCCTCCTCATCCTTTTTCCTGGCACGGTATGAAACCGCACCTTGCCTTTTCTGGAGTAACTGGCTTTTAGAGCCACAGTCTTTTCTTTGGCTGCCGCCTTCTCTGCTTCTTCTTCTGCTTTTTTGTGTTTCAGCTGAAGCTCATAGGACATCAGCTTCCCAAACAAATTTGTGGATCAGTTTCTGCTAGTCTGCCAAATTCCTCTGATGGCGCAGATCTTTGTGTCCCATTCCTTAGTAAGGGACCTAAGGAATTTGTCATTGAGTTCACCATTAGTGAACACTCTTCCGTACCTTGAGGGCGTTGACAATCTTTAGGAAGTTCTCGTAGGTGACTCCGATCTCTTCCTTAGGCCCTTGTCTGAAGGCCTCATATTTTTGGTTCAGGAGGGATCTCCGATCCTCCCTCACTTCATCCGTGCCCTCCATTAGGATGATCAGGCACTGCCAGATCTCCTGTGCTGTCCTGCAGTTGCTGAAGTTTTGCATCATTGAGTCATCACTGCGCTGACCAGAATGTTTCGTGCCTTCTTGTCAAGTCCCACTAGCACCATCTCGTCCTTATCCATTTCAGAAAGTGTCTTCGCACCTTCTTGGGGGATCAATGGTGGAGCCTTAGTGGGGACATAAGGTCCCTCCTCCACGATCATGAAGAGTCGAGGATCAACTGCTTCCATGTAGAACCTGATCCTTTCCTTCCAGATAGGAAAGTTGAGCCTGGTGCACACTGGGATCTTGCCGAGAACTTGAGCCCGTCCATAGTAGAGTTTGTCTTCTTCTTGACACTAGGGGCAGGATTCAACTCAAGTGTTAACCTTTTTGATGAGCAACCTCCTCTGATACCACTTGAAAGTCCACCTAGTGTCACTATGTTCACCTATGGGGGGGGGGGGGGGGGAATAGGTGACGTGAAGCTTTTGCGGAATTTAAGACGGTACCTGCACAATAAAATAAACAGCACAGCACACAGAATACACAGGCAATTTATAGTGGTTCCCCGACTTGGGTACATCCACTTTCCCCCTTCGACCTATCTCCAACAAGGGACGACTCGGTCACTTCTCCAACGGATTGAAATCCAATCCTGCACTATCGGAAGGAACCCTTCCACACGTAGGAGTCAACACTCCCACAAACCGGGTTGCACCCAACCCTTACAACACGGAACAATCGTTCCTTACAACACAAGTAAATAGAATGTTCATGAGATACAAACTTCGTTTGGAGACTACGGTGTTCCTCTTCATCGACGACGTGTTCGTGAAGTCAACGAAGAGTCACAACCTGGTCTTTCTTGGAAAGATCTCCCCGGAACCGCGGCGGCAAGACGAGCGGCGGCTTCTTCGGGATCGCGGCTATGATGATGAGCGGCTGCTGACTTAGAGATCCAATCTTCATAGCGAAGCTAGCTTGGTCTTCCCACGGTCACACGAGGATCGGTCGTCTCGATCGATTCGGACGGGGAAGTTTTTCCCGATCAACAATCGAGAGACAAGAGATCTCTGGATAGACACTTGAGACTCAAAGCTTGGCTAAGCTTCTATCGCCGGAGATCTGGAAGAAACGCGATCACAGCGGCGACCGACTAGCGCGAGCGGCGATGGCGGCGGCGGAGTAGTTTCGCGATTTTAGGGTTTGATCGTGCTCGCCTTCTTTTCTGCGTCAGTCTACTGTTCAAAATACCCGTATATATATACTGTAGATACTACTAATTTGACCGTTGTGGGACCCACAAGAAGAATCCCAAAATCCGGTTCAAATAGTCCAGCGGCAGAATCCGGTCCAGCAGCTTCCAGAGAAATCGCTAAGTAAAAATCGGCGAGAATCGCATGTGATTCTCGACGAATCGGCGAGAATCAGTTAGTGATTCTCGACGATTCGTCAGAATCACTAGTGATTCTCGCCGAATCACTTGTTGATTCTCGACGAAAGTTTACTTGGAATTCATGATCTGCTCAGTGAGTTCGGCGAGAATCACTAGTGATTCTCGTCGATTATACTTAACGAATTTTCGTCTTTCTCCCAAGAGCTGCTCCTTGACCCATCCTTGCTCCTTGTCTTCTCTTGCATAAACACTGCCCTGTACTTGAAAGTAAGTGCACTCCAATAGAGAGAGTACACGTAGGCCAACACACTGATCTGCTCAACGAGGGATTACGTCGTGCAGACCCGTGTATATTGACCTACTGCACCCTGACATTGGTGTGCACCTAGCGTGGAATAGCTGCAAGTACAACTTGAAAGATTTTATCAAATACATTGTCTATTGACCTTAGCTTGTACAGGGCTTCTTCATATCAGGTACATTGTGGATACAACCCAACACTTACCATAACTCTAATATCACAGATGATCTCACTCAATCCATTGGGAGTTCATTAGAGCCCTAGGGTCCATTGGAGTCGACCCAGGGTGGCCAAGTTGACCTAACACCCGTAGCCTAAATTGGCAAGATCCCCTAACTAAGGGCAGTGTGCCCTAGTAAGCCCAACCAACCATACCAGGGTCTTCCTAGACCTAAAGTGGTGTTTAATGGTCACTAAGGACCCATGGAGGGCAGTCAAAGTGGTTAGTTGACCTAAGTCAACTCTAACCCTATATTGGTCCAACTGACCTACATAGGGTCAACTGACCTTCCCTATCCAAGTGGATCCAACTCATGTACTCCTAACCCTAGGGTGAGGTCAATGGGTCACCTAGGACCCATTGGGGTCAACTCCAGATCCTAAGTTGACCCAAGTCAACCTTAGCCCTAAAAAGGTCAAAGTGCCCTAATTAAGGGGCAAGTGACCTTCAGAGTGCAATGTTACCCTTCCCAAGTACTTCTAGACTTTAGGGAGGCCCATGGGTCACCAAGGACCATTGGGTCAGGCCTAGTGGCTAATTTTACCAAAGTAAACTCTTGGTCCAAGTGGTCAAACTAGCCTAAATGGATACTCAAGCCCATCCAAGTGGGCTAGCCCGAAAAAGTGTGGCCCATTGGTCTTGAGTGGTGAGACACATTATGGCCATACCAATTCCAGAATTTGGTGACTAGGAGGAGAAAGTGGGAGTTACCCAAAATTTTGAGGAGAGCGAAAGAGCTTAATGGCCATCATGGCCATGGAGGCCCATAACTCCCCCCTTTTGATGGGTCTTTAACTCCTTGAGGCAGGGAGGAGTTTTTCAGGAGGTGGTCGGCCAGTGGTGATGCTCAGCCCATCAAATTGGGTGAGATCGAAAACTCACCATTAATGTCTTTAATGGTGTTTTGATGAATTGGGGAGTTAAAAACTCCTCTCCCAATTCCTACATTAAAAACCTTCACCAGGGCAAGGGGAAGATTTTCCCCCGATCACATTTTAGTTTCAGAGGAGTTAGTGTGGAGGTTGCGGAGGAGCCACAGCTTGGTGGTCGAAATGGCAAAGAGGCACAACACCCCTCTCACGCCGCGGTTCAATTGAGTCTGATCGAATGTAGAAATTTCTCGGTTTTCCGCATTATTTCATCCCATCGGGTCGCTGGAATCCGCCCCTCTGGTGTTGTGCCGCCGCCTGGCTATAGCCACCCCTCAACGAGGTGGTGGTGGCTGTGGCCGGCCAGGAAGTGGCTGGATGGCGGCGGTAGTGTGTGAAGATCTCCATGAAGGAGCAATCGGGCCGTTGGTTGGAGGTTGAAGACACCGGCAACCGCCTATCTGTGCCAAGATTCGCGCTGGCAATGATTTAAACTATAGGTTATGTTTTTCTGTTTATTTCATTTCTATCACACCTTTAGTATTTAATGTCTTTAATTATAAAAATACCTAGATGCTAATTCAGAGAAAATGTTCAACATATAATTTGTAGCCCTATGGGTCTATTTTAATTTAAAATTGGTTTGAACCAATTTGGGTGCATGTTTGACCTGGGCACTCATTTTGGTGGGATCTATACCTAGTGCTAGGCAGAGATTAAAATTAGTGCCCACACTTTATCTCTTGTCCAAATGACTTGAAAATTGGACAGGGAATCACTCTAGTCTATACCTAGTCTTGCCCAAAAATTGGTATTTTTGGGATAATTTTTCTATAGTTTTTGAACTCATTTAATTACTATAGGGTAAATTAATTAATGGACCAAATGAAAACCAAACTCAGCCAAATTTTGTGAGTGGTCCCTGGGGTAATCACAAAACTCTGGTTAAGATTTCATTTCATTGGAGATGATTTGGATGAATCCTGCAAACCCTAACCTTGCCATAATAAGGTATTTAGGTCAAAAGTGGTCTTTAGTTTTGAGTGGCCAAATCACCTCACAGAGGTTAAATTGGGGCCACTAATTGGAATGACTTTTAACACCATCCCATGGAAGATGGAGTATTGAATAGATTACCCTAGGAACTAAGACCCAAACCCTAAGGATGGGCTTTGGTGTCTTGTGAAGGGCATGGGGTCAAAAGACTTGTATGACTGAAATTTGGTAGGTTAGGAAGGGTATTAGGTAGCTAAAACCCTATGGTAAAAATCTAGAGGATGTGGAGATAGATAGGCCCCTCAAAACCCTAACCCTAGTTAGGTCACAAGCTTAGTAGTGATAAAATAGGGTACTAAAATCATTGAACAGTAATGAAAATTGGTATTGTGGTCATAGGGGTAGTATGAACCTCTGGAAATTAATTGGGAATTTTGGGTCATAATCTTAGTACTTCCTTTGTAATTCAGGAGTTAGCCATACTTAATTATTGGATATGTGAACTCAATGTCCATTGCAAAGCCATGAAAAATTAGGCAGAGGGAGTTTTAGACCATTGTGCTATTTATGAAATTTATTAGAATTTTGAATACATAATTACAGTACCTACTTCACAAGCTCATTAATTTGGAAACTCGTTCAATATTTTATTCCGAGCTTCATATTTGTTGAGAAATGTGAAACATGATCAGTAGTGATTTTAGGTCAACATTCTTTGGTGGAGATTTTGTTACCATTTTTAAATGAACAATTTCTGTACTTAGTGTATTAAATTAAAAATTTGAATATTGATCAAAATTAGGTCTGGAGTTCTTCATTAAATGATAAATATGAAACTTGACCTGGAGTATTTATATGTCCTTACAATCACGCTTGCAGTTCTCAGGAAGTTTGGAAGTATTCTTGCTATACTTGTCTCTTACAGGATTTACGGTAGGTATATTTTAAATTAGGATTAGAGGCTTTAACCTTGCTGTAAAATGGGGGACTTTGGATTCAATGTTAAATAATCATTTGTATTTATGTAATTTTGTGTATCATTGCATGTCTGAAAGGGTACAGGATCGCAAGACGCGGGACATCCTCCGTACTGGGTGGGTCCAATGGGCATCTACATTTTCATTTCGGTGTCTCACCACGCTCTCTCACACCTCTTCTGTTGACAGGCCGTCATCTTGGTATGCTCCATTTTCATTTCCTCTTCTCCCACCGCTCTCCCACCATCTCTTATGTGACAGACATCGTCGTCTTGGGCATGCTCCTCTTATAATTCTCAGAAAGCTCTTTCGGATGTTTCCTCTCTGAGTTCGGTGTGAATCGTGCATTTATGGCAAACAACATCGGTCTGTTTACTCTCCAAGTATCGGTGTGATGTCCCTTCTCCTTAGTCCATTCTGATATTTATGGGTCATATAAGCACCCTAGTATTTTGGCTATCGATATTTTGTTACTTCATTGATTATTACTCACGTATACATGTTGTATTTACTTCGTGATCGTACTGAACTCCACTCGACTTTTCGTGCCTTTCTGGTGGAAAACTCGTACTCAATTTTCTACTTGCTGTGAAAATTATTCGTTACCGATAATGCGCGTGAGTATACGGGTTGCACCTTATATATCTGCAAGAGTTTGGTATTGTTCATCAGACCTCGTGTGCATATGCTCCTCAACAGAACGGCATCGCGAGCGGAAGAATCGGCATCTTCTTGATGTCACCCAGTCTACATGCTTCAGATGCAGGTCCACCTCTCTATTGGAACTTGTGGTCTCTTACTGTCTGTCATCTCATCAATCGATGCCCTCATCCACCTTGAACTTGTGGCTCCTGTTACTCTCCTCTTTCCTTCAAGGCTTTGTTCTCTCTCACGCGCAGAGTCTTTGGATGCACGTGTCATATTCATAATCTGGCTCGCCCACTGACAAATTCGCTCTCATGTGCAACGAAGTTGAAGTTTGTTGGTTACTCCGCACTCAAAAGGGATATGTTGCTATTCTCATGCGACGGTAAACTAATCATCTCGCCGATGTCACCTTTTGGGAAGATCAACCCTTCATACCATCTCTACAAGATTCTTTTCTTCCTCTATAATTCGGCCCATGGTCCCGTCACGTCTCATCTACCCTCCCTTCCAAGACCTACCCCACAACCCCCCCTCCCACCTGCCACTCCGCGTACACGCCTCTCATCGTGTGTACTCTCATCGCCCTCCCAGTTATAATGCCCTGTCGCGGCCTCCCTCTACTGATGTGATCCGCGGCCTGCTGCTCGGTCTGTACCCCACAGCTCATCCTATAGCGAATTATGTCTCTCAACATCGTCTGTCCCGACCCTCACACCTTTTGTACTTATTATCCTTCATTTGTTCCTACTTTGTGCAGGAGGCTTTTCAACATCGGGTTGGCGTGTGACATGGACGAAGAAATGCGCACCCTTGGGCTAATCAGACATGGGTTCAGGTCCTCTACCACCTGGCCAGACTACAGTCAGTTGCAAATGGATCTTTGTCATCAAGCATGCTTTGATGGGGCAGTTGACCGTCTTAAGGCACGACTGGGGCTCGTGGCTTACTCAACAAACCGGTCTCGACTATGAGGAGACTTCTCTCGGTCGCAAAGCTCAATGTGGGAGCATGCGTTCCGCGCTTCTTAGTTGAGAATAACAAATCCCGGATATATTTGATCTTGTTATGTATTTTAAATGTGCAGGATAACAGCATTTTTATGTACAAAATAAAGGCTGAGCATGGCATTGATGAAAAGGAAAAAAACGCGCTATCACGGCGATAACGCTACCGCGGGCGATAGCCTAAACCGTTCCTGCTGACGTCAGCCTTAATACGCACGTTGACGCGCACGAAGTCAGTCACGATCAGCGAATCGCCGGGCGATACCGATGTCGCCGCGCGATATCCACGATCGTTCACGTTCTCCGCTCGATCGTGAAAATCAGCGCGACGTGTGCACGTGTCAAGCAACGGAGAGTTCTCCTATCGCGGGGCGTTAACGCTAACGCCCGCGATAGCGTGAAATGATATATACGGCCAAAAATTTTCAGGGAAGAGTAACACTACACAGGATTGTTTTCCCAGAGAATTTCAGAGCCTTCATCTCCGTTTCCAGACGAACTCCCTTGGTCCGTTGAAATCTCAGAGGAGATACGAACCGTGTGTTCAAGATGGAGACATTCTCTTGTTGTCCCACACATCATCTCAGAGCTCGTGATTTGCTGAGTTTTAAGTTTTACTATTGGACTTCATTTTTCATTCTTTATCTTTGTAATTGGGTAGGGAAAATACATCACACTTGTGTGTGGTGTCTAAGTGTGTGGCTTAGGGGCAAATCACCACCTGTGTGTGGTGTCTAGGTCCGTGAGGCTTAGGAGATAAATCGCAGCGAGTTGTGCAGCGTCTAGATCATAGGTTTGATCTAGGGGCGGCTAGTAGACATATCTAGGAGATTGACTATAGCCTACGGTTCTTGGGAGAAGGATCGGTGAAAAAAAAACTAAAAACTATTATCGTTGTAAGCTTGATTCAAGCTTTATTGGAATCATTTTACATTTTCATTTGGAGAAGTATAATCTTGTTTTCATTTTAATTGAATAATTATTGTAGAGATGTGGATGATATTTGAGTTACTCCCCTTGTACACATCATATATCTTAAGATGGTCTGCATTTAGTAAACTGCATAAATCATGATATGGTGCCAATAAACCCATAGAGTAGGGGTAGTAGTTGGATGATCTGGTAAGTGAAGTGTGGTTATCATCGGGAGACGTGATGGGGAGTTAGAAGTTTCGCTAGAGTTAAGAGGTGCTCGGGGTCGAAAAATATCCGTCTTCCCCGTAGGAGAGGAAGTGTCAAAAATAATAGGGTTAGATCCAATACAACATTTAAGGGACAGGAGTTGGGTATTACCAGATAAAAATAAGGTGTCTTGCGAAAGGAGAACTTTGAGATTCATGTCATCGTAGTTCTAGTGCCTCGAGAGCCCTTCATGGGAATACCCTAGGCAGTCCGGGCTAACCAAATTATAGGTAAAACTGAATTGCAAGAGTAACTAGTATAAATATGGATCACTTTCACTCACCTCGATGTCTCGGGATGTTAGGTTGGGTCATTTGGGCAATAGGCTCAGTGGATTGTTGATGGGCAGGTTGGCCCGGCGAGATTTGGCTCGATAGTTGTTTTATGATGGGCAGGTTGGCCCGACGAGCTTTGGCTCGATTGTTGTTTGTAACGGACGGGATGGTCCGGGGAGCTTTGTTGGTGGTGATACATCAAAATTGCATGTGCATAAAGTATAAGGTGGTGTGTCTTCAGTATTGGAGGGTCAATGCACCGACGCCAATACGTTGACTCGAAAGTGTGGTTTAGCCTTGGCCAAATAAAGTCCGGTGTGCCAGCCAGAAAGAGTACGCAAGAGCTCCGCTTAGTCCACAATGTTGAAGCATACGATAGGTCTGGCTGGTAGTGCAAATTACCGGTTCAGAGTGGGGCGAGGCCCAACCCACCGCTTCCGTTTGCCACTACGGGGTATCCTGGAGGTTCGGCTCCAGAAAGGTGGAACTAAAGGTCTATGTACACAGAGTCGAGTGGGTGAGTTGCACTTGCATGTTCACATATTTGCATAATGTATTTCATAGCATACACCATTACATAGAACCTGATACCTATTGTATAAGTGGTATGGACGCTTTATACAATAGGCCATGCAAAATGAACCCTTGGTTATAAGTTCGTGCGAGCGTGCTTAAAAGTTAAGGTGTTTATTCAGTAAAAAATATATATATGCCTGTTAGAAAACCAACACCCCTATCATATAAATGGTATTATACTTTTATATGATAGGAGCCCAGCAAAAGATCCCTGGCTTATATGTTTTCATATAAGTTAAGGTTACTTTTCTTGTTCAGCTTTCTTACCTTCACTCCGTCTTATATACTATAGAACTGCATATTAGTTCTGCCGCCATCGCTCATTTTTGTTATCTCCACTTTCATGTCCTCTCCTTTCCTTCTCCCACTCAGTGCCTAGGAGCCATGGGGGAAATGGCGGGGATGATTGGTCTTAGTATTTAGACTAACGGTTTTCGAACCAACATCATTTTAGGGGGACCGTGGACCCCAGCAGGAGGAACACAGCCCGAAGATCTTCACGCTTGGAGATGGGGCAGTCTAGTACGGAGTTCAGCGGCATGGACTGTGAGTCCTGATCGCTACTAGTAGTTTAGTTTTGCTTCCGCGATGAGAGATATGTATGGAGGACATTGATGTACTGGGCATGAGCCCAAGATTTTAGCATTTGTATATCTGTGGACACTCCCTTTGTGGAGATTATTTACTATATATGTGATTTCGGTATGACTTGCCTGTTATTATTTTGCTATATTTGTGATCGATTTGGGCGGCAGGATCGACATTTTTTAGTGATGACCTTCCGGGCGTGAAGGGTCACCGCAAAGCGGCGGTTATGGCCTAAGGACCCCCGGTTTTCAAAAAAAGGGGGGACTTACAAGTGGTATCAGAGGAGACCTCGATCGAAAATTAGAAGTCCATAACCCTGGATCACCCCGCGCAAGTTTAGTTTGGGGACAAACTAAGTAGCAGAAGCAGTGGTGTGGACATATGGGGGATGACATGTAAATTGTGCACTTTTAATTAGGTTTGAGTCGAGATTACTTTACAAATGGCTTTGTTAAGC
This sequence comes from Platanthera guangdongensis, assembly GCA_039583875.1. Taxonomy (NCBI): domain Eukaryota; kingdom Viridiplantae; phylum Streptophyta; class Magnoliopsida; order Asparagales; family Orchidaceae; genus Platanthera; species Platanthera guangdongensis. The sequence goes on along the minus strand of CM077162.1, from coordinate 137,850,379 downwards.
AGCCCCCAACACACCTACACTATAGGTGGAGTCCAGCAGACTCGAATATTGCACCACTCCCCCGGTCCCCACTCGTTCCTACAGTCAGAAATGGTGCAGACTCTGACGCTATTCTGTAGGCTTTCAGGCTCAACAGGTTCCGGCTCCGCAGCCAACCCAGTGAGTGTCCAACTAGCTGAGTATATTCGAAGACTTTCTCCCCCATCTACTTGAGGACGGAGTCGGCCATTCGGACGGAGGAGTGGCTGGACATCATGTATGAGATGCTGACTGGGATACGATGCCGTTGAGGAGAGGGTGCATGTTGTTTCTTGCTTGGAGTCCATGCCAAGAGGCCTCCTATACATTTGAGGACCCAGAAAATAACCCACCTCATGGACTGCAAGAATGAAAGAATTAGCTGCTTTGGACGAAATAAAGAAGGTAGAGAACAAGGAAGGGATACTTCAAATATCACTACTTTATCAGAGATCAAAGAAAGAAAGAGCTGAGAGATATTCCTCGGTAAAATTTGACAGAAAGCTATTTGAAGTTGCATCCAGAAGCTGTAGTGCCAGGCCAAAGCAAACAAACCTCTCTAGGTGCTAGCTGATGACAGAAGATCTAAGAAGGAAGTCTCAAACCCCAACAGAAAAATAGTTCTATAAAAGAGCAAGAAAAAATAATGATTCTGTAAGATGACAGTATATTTGTGTTTCTGACTATCTGAGATAATGTTTGTGTTTCTGCAATGTCTTGTTTATTATTTCTTCTATGTATGTTTTTTTTCAAATATCGTAAATAGTAATCCTAACTCAAATAGGGGAGATTGTCTGGAACACCCATTACTTATTTGGGCAAGGATCACTATGTCTTTTAGGAAATCTGTTTTGAACCTCCTTGTATAGATATAAGGTCAATTAGAATTGAGTCTAAGGGTTAGTATTAGGTTTGAAGCTGCCTCAAGACCCCCAAGACCAGATATTCAGTTCAGGAGACCAAGTCATTTCGTCGAGCTCAGGACGACGAATCGTCGAACCCATTCGACGATCGCTGAGCTCACTTCGACGAATTCTTGA